>CP141136.1:63504866-64173982 GCA_035236585.1 Warburgia ugandensis | reverse complement strand
CCAGCTGTTATTATCAGGACATACCAAACCCTAGTACTTAGTTGATCACATGAAAATCTGGTGGATTAAACTGTGCCCCCTCCTGCCACTTGCTTGGGGCGGGCTGGGGCAGAAAATCAGTGACTATACCTAGGATAAGGCAAAAGTTTGTGACCTGAGGTAGGTTTAGGTTGTGTTGGATTGGATTGGTGAACAAATTTTATAGGTTGACCCTCACCGGTCATATACTTATTTATCAAAATTGCCCATGGTTCCCTATTATGCTTTAGTTATAAAATAAGGGTCTTTAAAAAAAAATGAAAAAGAAAGTAAGATACAAAAATTTAACAAGGGTTCAAAAAACCCTAGCTGAGTTCTTTCTTCCTTCTTTTTTATTTTTGAATACTCATTGAGGAAGAGAGCTGCAGCCTGCAAGATCTTAAGTCAGATTCAGTGCTGATATTGCCCGACATTTAAACTGAAGTGAGCTGATCTCTGATCAGATTGTTTCTTCCATCCCCATCACTTTTGCCCATAATAAGGTTTGTACATCCTTTTTAAGCTCGCATCTGATCATCTTTTCACTTATACTTTATTTATTTATTTTTTCTGTACTAAAAAGGAATGCTCTTAACACTTATACGATAAAAGGTAGTTCATTTTGCACATAAGTTTCCTTTTCTAATGTCTCTTTAATTTAGGAGTTGTTCTATTAACTATAGCAGTAGCTAGAATTTTTCTTGCATATTTAAAAGATGAAAAAAAAGAAAGAAAAAGAAAAAATATAATAAACATCTCAATTCTCCTGCAGAGATGATGGAGCAGAGTAAGGTGGGTTTTTCACAATCTCCTGTAGTGGATTGTAAATCTTAGTAAGCGGATGCAGGGCAGGCAAGAAAAATCAAAACGTGAGGTGGGGCAGTGCAGGGCAGGCAAAAATCTGCCCCATCCTGCTCCATTGCCATCCCTGCTGATTTTCAACACAGCTGCATCAGAGCAATCCTCTTAATTATTGGAACGTTAGCCTTTTGTAGCAATGCGTAACCTCTATGCACCTGAACTCGTTCTTCCTAATAGGTCTATTAGAATGGTGTCATGTTCTGACTTCTAACAGCAGATGGGTCCATGAATGTGCTCACCAGAATGCCCATCATATACTCATTTTCTCGTCTGCCACATTGAAGGCCCTACTTCTGAGGTCAATCTGTTTCCATGCGAAGAAATGGCCGAACTAAGGTCATAGGTTCCAGTATGTTGAGTATAATTTTCTTCTTCTCTGCAACCAAGTGTACTTTACGGAGATGCTAAGTTGCCTGTGATCAAATGCAATAGAGGTTTGTTGGCATCTAATAAATGATTTACAAAGACAGTTCGTAAGAAAAAATCCCCGCGGTCACAACAAGTCACTAATATTTGTTGGCTCTGTGGCTCATTTGGAGTGGGTTGTTGTGGCGAATTATGGAAGTGCAAAGTAGACCATCCTTACCTAACGGCTAGAAGTTAAAATCTTCTTGAAAATGAGTTCTTATACATACACGGAGGTGTCGATATATGTCAACCAATAAATGGGCCTGTATGTAAATAAAAGTACATTGTGGCCCTGATTATGATTTATTCAGATCGGCCATATTCTCAACTACATCTTAAAATATGCACCAAGAATATCTCTGAGTAGATGATACTAATTGACGGAGAACTTTGACACATAAATTAAATTGAGTTGTTGTTGTATGATTTGGTGAAATAGTCTCTTGTAAAATGTAAGGTAAGACTGTATATTATAGGCCTTCGTATTATATTTTGATGAACACGTGAACGGCTCAGAAAGTCCACAGGAGAAAGTCCACAGGAGTTAAAGATCATCTGATTGGGTAATTTTTGGGTGCATCACAAATCTAGAACATGAGGCAGAATGGGTGGGATCACTATTGCCAGTGGGCCCCTGATGCAACACAGACATGCTGATGCACTTAAAAGGCTCCTCCTTTTTATCCAACCGGTTCACTAGGGGGTGAACATTCAGTACGGTAAGAGTGTGGGTTTGTGAGACCTGCGGATACGTTTGAATTTCAAAGGTCACTTTTTACATGGTTTCGAAACATGCGAGTTCTGAAAACTGTTCCGTTGAACTCTTTCTTTTCCGTTTTCTCTTGCAGAAACTTTCCCCTCTCTCTCTGCCAAATTGGAAAGCCACAAGAAGCAACGCAGCCCAGAAAATATGATCACCGAACGAGTAATAACGGTGGAGTATCTGGATCCGTTAATGTCGCAAGATCTGGTGTGCAAATTTCCAGACGATTCATCTTTTGATTTGGACTACTCACAGAGTGGAATCTGGTCTCCATTACTCCCTCGTGGAAACTACTCTATTTCCAGTTCAGCTAAAGGAAAAAGAAGGCGGCTCACAGATGGGCCAGAAAAAACCTTGGAAGAAAAGATGAACAAGATCACTACCAAGTTTAAGAAGAGTTTGAAGAAGAAGAAGAGCTTTGAACTCCCTGCAACTCCTGTTCAGAGCTCTGCAGCTAGAAAGGTAAATGCTTACAACTCCCGGAGATTATCTGATTGCAGAATCTCAGAAATACCCATTAAAGAACCCTGCATTTTCATGGAGTTTCTCTAGCTGTTCTACTGAATTAGGAAAGTAGAGAATATTTTTTTTCTCCTTTTCTGTTTAATTTCTTCTCGTTTTTTGTTTTGTCAGGGATGGAGTAAGATATTAAGAGCTACTTCCAAACGTCTCAAGAAACGGAAGGGTTCTTCTTTGCAGTTGAAGATGTCGGCACTCTGAGGAAAACTATCTGGATATTTTAGTGTGTAACCACGTTATATTTGTTCTTCTTTCTCCTCACATTTCGACTTAAGCTATTCATGGATAGCGTAATCCTCATTAGCCTGATTTAAATTTGGTGCCATGTATTACTTCCCTTTTTATTTAATTATTTGGTGAAAAACCATCTTTAGTTTTGGAAGCATTTTGTGCAAAAAGTACACGTAGGATCAAGCAAATGGTTGATCCAATGGATACATCTCCTCTTTTGGGGGCCTGGAAAATGTGGGTCATAAGGAAGAAATGTTTTCTGTAGTAGAAAATCTTGACCTTCCATTTGTTGGACAGTTTTGTATCGTTTTCTGTATGCTTACTGCACGTCCTGGGATATTATAAAAAAAGGCAGTCCAGTGCACGAAGCTGCCGCCTATATGAATACGGGCAGGGGCCAAATACAAAGGGAGGCAAATCAGTACATAATACGCAGCATTATTTTGCATTTTTTCAAGAAGCTGTTTTTATACTTTGAGTGAAGATTAATATTGCATCAAGGCTTCCTTCCTTTCTGGAATGTGATTACGTGAGTGAATGTCTATTAAAGGAATAAATTAGGAGAAATGCACCACTTAAAACTTCATCACTTCTTATTTTATTCTAGAATAATAAGGCCAGATACATCTCTGCCTCATGTAAAAAAAGGCAGCCTTGGTGCATGAGACACCCGCCTCTTGGGTTTCCAGGGAAGGGGCAGACCACAAAGGTCTATAGTATGCCTTGTATCTTTGTAGGAGGATATTTTCACTCCTTGAACCCATGACTTCAAGGTTACATGACGACAACTTTACCATTGCGTCAAGGCTCCTCTTCAAAGGGCAGCCAGGAAGCTCCAGCATATGTAGAGTCCAAGGAAGGGATCAACTACAAGGGTCAATAGTATACAGCCTTACCTTGCATTCTCATGAATGTAAATAAACAAAATTAATCTATTACATTCCTAGAATGACAAGGAATTATAGTGGGTCCTCTGCAGAAAAATTACAAGATGGTCCAGCAGTTTGGAGATCCAAAATGGTTCATTGACGGAATCCATTTCATATAGGTCATAATGGAAGCTTGTTTCTTTGTGTGCCATCGCTTGTGAATGTGGCTTAATCGGCAAACAACTGTAGAACCAGAGACTTTGTTGAGCTCATCCAAATCAAAGAATGTAGCTCTTACTGGTCATTCTTAAAGGGATCCATGCCAGTTCATGGGAATATTTACAGTGGAAGTAGTTCTTCAATTTTTAAAAATAAGAACAGAAGAAGGGAAAAGCCTGAAAGAATGATTTCTCCTTCTTTTCTGAAGACTTGCTTTAGAGGTCCATGTGAATATGATTGAATTTTTCTTCTCCTCCACCCTTTCTGTTTCCTTCTTTTTCTCCGGTACATTCGAAGAATTTCCAGGCAAATCACCCAACCACTCTCCCATATCTAGTCCTGCACCAAAGTAGAAAGCTCTGGCTCCAACCTTTCCTAAAAATCTAGAATTACTAGCAGTAAATATCAACCCTTATATGACAAGGATCATCAATATAGTTTCTATCTTTAAAAAACAAAATAAAATAAAATAGAAATGTGCTTATGTGACATCTTCTTCTTTTTATTATTTCCTTCTCTATTGAACATGGTTCTACCATAGAAGCTTGTGATAAGATCTAACTAAGCTAATTTTGCTGGCAAACACTCTAGTATTAGGACTAGAATCTTTCTTACTTTCTGCTTTATTGTACCAATTCTTAAATGATAACAAAGTGGAGTAATATGGAATCGAAGAAAAAGCCTAGAAGAAGAAGCCTAAGTAACCTGCGTCCTTAATTGACAACAGGTCCATATCCTCATATTGTGGACCCTATTGTTTCCTTGGCATGTTCATAAAGAGCCCACCTAGCACCCTCATGTTATCAAGTTAAACTTAAATCAGGATTACCAAGTCTTTTCACTTAAAGATATTAACCACATAAAGAGAGGAAGAACTTAAATGATTTAGCATCACTCTGTATAGTAAATCATAATTTGGGTGCGAATTGGACTCTTTTAAATTTAAAGTATAAACATGACTTACAAATATTATTGATGAGATTTAGTAAATTGACATTTAGAGACTTGTATCTAAGAAAAAAGTTTTCAGAGTTCTGAAGCAATCTCAAAATTTTAGAGCACAAAGTAAGAATTTTCTTCTGAGTGTAATTATTTAAAGGCACATAAGCCAATATAGGCCAGTGGCTTAGCCAAGGAGCCTCTCTCAAAATAGGTCATGGCTTCAAGATAGTGCATGACATCCCTTTAGATAGACGTAGGATGTTTGAGAAAAAGGTGGGGAGGAGTGGTCCTAACTCTACCAAGAAGGTTGTTAACAACTGAGCAATCAGATTTAGTAAATTGACATTTACTTAGAGACTTGTATCTAAGAAAAAAGTTTTGAGAGTTCTGAAGCAATCTCAAAATTTTAGAGCACAAAGTAAGAATTTTCTTCTGAATGTAATTATTTAAAGGCACATAAGCCAATATAGGCCAGTGGCTCAGCCAAGGAGCCTCTCTCAAAATAGGTCATGGCTTCAAGATAGTGCATAGCATCCCTTTAGAGAGAGGTAGGATGCTTGAGAAAAAGGTGGGGAGGAGTGGTCCTAACTCTACCAAGAAGGTCGTTAACAACTGAGCAATCAGATTTAGTAAATTGACATTTACTTAGAGACTTGTATCTAAGAAAAAAGTTTGAGAGTTCTGAAGCAATCTCAAAATTTTAGAGCACAAAGTAAGAATTTTCTTCTGAATGTAATTATTTAAAGGCACATAAGCCAATATAGGCCAGTGGCTTAGCCAAGGAGCCTCTCTCAAAATAGGTCATGGCTTCAAGATAGTGCATGACATCCCTTTAGATAGAGGTAGGATGCTTGAGAAAAAGGTGGGGAGGAGTGGTCCTAACTCTACCAAGAAGGTTGTTAACAACTGAGCAATCAGATTTAGTAAATTGACATTTACTTAGAGACTTGTATCTAAGAAAAAAGTTTTGAGAGTTCTGAAGCAATCTCAAAATTTTAGAGCACAAAGTAAGAATTTTCTTCTGAATGTAATTATTTGAAGGCACATAAGCCAATATAGGCCAGTGGCTCAGCCAAGGAGCCTCTCTCAAAATAGGTCATGGTTTCAAGATAGTGCATAGCATCCCTTTAGAGAGAGGTAGGATGCTTGAGAAAAAGGTGGGGAGGAGTGGTCCTAAATCTACTAAGAAGGTCGTTAACAATTGAGCAATTAGAGTAAGGGGTCACTCTAGCTTCACGCAAGTGTTATTCCAAGAATTTTTAACCATGTTAGTTTCTATAGCATTGCATCAAATAAAGAAATTTTAACCATGTTATAGTCTATAGCAATGCATCAAATAAAACAGTTCATTCTTCTACTAAAAATGTAAGAAATCCCACCACGGTAAGCTAAGTAAACCTACCTTCTCCAAGCCCAACAATCATACCCAACAAGCTTTTCTTGGTAAGGAACTTTTCACTCGTAATGTTGCTTTGTTCTAATATAATATTATCCTAATAATGGTGGTGTCTGGTGAGTACAGTTTGGTTCAACACTTTGACACATTTGGTAGTGGGGGAAGGGAGGGCTCACGTGATCCCTATATAGTGTCAAGTCTTTCTTTTATTTGACAAGAAGCAGCCATACTGGAACAAAAAGACGAGAGAAGAATAGAAAGAGAATATGCGCAGGTATTATTTTGTTGAAGAAGAGGGAAAGGAAGAGAAAAACAAAAAGCTGAGAGATGGAGACCTCTGCTTTGTCTCTACTCCTTACCTTGTCTGTTAAGCTTCTCTTTTCACGCCGATACATGCCATCTCTAGGATTGGACGTATGAACTCAGTGCTCTCTCTGCATTGGGAGATGTTGAGGTGACAAAAACAAAATCCAAACTCAGATATATATCCAGTTTTATTTTCTAGAGAAATTATATAATATTAGACTTGTTTATGGTGTTACACGTAAAAGGAAACTAGGGTTTTGAGATGAGGGTTGAATTTGTTTCCATATTGTGTGTGTGTGAGTAGAGAAAGTACACCAAGTTTTGCTGGCACTGTTACTGAGCCACCTCTGCGACTGTCTCTTTCTCTCTCTCTGTCTGAAACTGCACTTTCTTCCTCTCAGCCTCTCTGTAGTTTGTCCGTCCTTCCTCGGCCTTGACGAGAGAACGCTGACTTGATAGATGGATCCATCACCAACCCGACCGCTTCAGAACTTCAATCTACAAAGATCCAGGTCTTGGAAAGGAGATAATGTATCGTGTTTAAGCGTCTATACCTATATACTTGCGTAGGCCTAGCTCAACAAAAATGTGGAGCAGTGATGGTCAGAGATCCAATCCGTCCATCTGGGTTACATTCCAGATAATCGTACATCATGTAACCGTTCATCTTTTTGGGGCTAGATCTTCAATATTTGACGATCCAAAAGTTTTCTCATCCAAGTTTGCTGCTTCTTTATTAACCTTTCAAAGTTCTTCATTTTCCCGCTACAGAGACACATAGTGGCATCATTAATAACAATGAAAAAAGAAACACATTAGGGGGGAGGATGATCAAATGGATACAATCTTTGTTGCATGACCCATCTAAGGTCTGACCCCAGGAGATGAAAAGTTGGGTTTACGATACATCTATAAACCCAATTTGTTAATTTAGAGAATGAAAATCCATAAATATTCTGATTTACACGCCCACGTGAAAAGTCACATTTATGATTCATCTATGAGCTACATCTTAGATGACCATGCACCAAATATCTTTCTATGTTAGGTCTTGTAACAACTACTGTGGATGGCTCGAAACGTTCAATGGTTAGAAAGAACTTAACCTACTGGAGTAGAAAACATCATT
Organism: Warburgia ugandensis; assembly: GCA_035236585.1. Classification (NCBI taxonomy): domain Eukaryota; kingdom Viridiplantae; phylum Streptophyta; class Magnoliopsida; order Canellales; family Canellaceae; genus Warburgia; species Warburgia ugandensis. Next base: position 64,166,321 of record CP141136.1, on the reverse strand, counting down.
CAATAGCTGAAAGCACGTCCAGAAGATGAACTCTTCTGGTCACAAACAACTGGGGCCACACACGTACATCTTTGCACTTATCTAGACGGGCAGACACAAGTAGCACTTTCTCTCCAAAACTTGGAACAGCCATACAAAAAGGCGCTGAAACACTAAAAGCAAAGAAACACCCACATCCAATGTAGCAGTAGAACACTCCAACACCTGGAGAGAGACAACTTTCCCTACAAAATGAATTCCTTCGCCACCACTAACACCACCATTTCCAACATCAGCAGTAGCAGTAACAGCAACAGCAACAGCAACCCATGGATGGACAGCAGGATCTGGAGTAAGCTTCCTCACCGTTTGATTGACCGAATCCTAGCCTTCCTTCCTCCACCAGCCTTCTTCCGGGCCCGTTCTGTCTGCAAACGTTTCTACTCTCTTCTCTTTTCCGACAGCTTTCTTGAAACTCATCTCCATCTCTCTCCTCATCTTCCATGGTTCATCTTCTTCAAGTACAAATCTCCAGGACCCACCACTCATCCCTCCAATCTACACCCTCCATTCCAATATGCTTTCATCCTAGACCCCACGCAAAACACATGGTACAGAATATCCTTCCCCTTAATGCCTCCAGGTTTCTTCCCATCATCCTCATCCAACGGCCTAATCTGCTGGATCTCAGCCGATGCGGGTCCCAAAACACTACTCCTCAACAACCCACTAACAAAATCAGTTACTCAATTACCCCCCACTTCCACCGCTAGGCTCTGCCCCACCATCGGATTCGCAGTAGCCTACCACTCCCTTACCGTGGTTCTTGCCGGTGATGATCTCATCTCTCCCTTTGCCGTAAAAAATCTCACGACTGAAACCTTCCACGCTGAACCCAACGGCTATTACTCTCTGTGGACCACCACATGTCCACTCCCAAGACTCTGCAGCTTTGAGTCGGGGCCTATGGTTTGCGTTGGCAACAAATTCTACTCCATGAATTACAGTCCCTTCAGCGTGTTGGCTTACGAGATCTCATCCAATCAATGGTGGAAGATTCAAGCCCCAATGAGGAGATTTCTCCGGTCACCGAGTTTGGTTGAATGTCGTGGCAGACTGATCTTAATCGCTGCGGTTGAAAAGAGTAAACTGAATGTACCGAGAAGTATTAGAATGTGGGGCCTTCAAGGGTGTGGGAGGACGTGGGTAGAGGTAGAGAGAATGCCTCAGGCTTTGTATTTGCAGTTCGCAGAAGCGGAAGGAGGCCGTGGATTTGAGTGTGTTGGCCACGGAGATTATATCGTGATGACCATCAAGGGTTCGGAAGATATCTTGCTGTTTGATTTTTATCGCAAAGGGTGGAATTGGGTGGCCAGATGTCCATTTTTTGAGGGCTCCAGTGATGGTGGGTACTTGCATGGATTTGCTTATGAGCCTCGATTGGCTACTCCAGCTATTGGGCTTGTTGATCCATCGTCAATTGCTTTTCAGTCTTTCAACTGCGCATAGTAGGTGTAGTGATAGTGGAAACAATAGTAGTAATAGGATAATAGCAATAGTAGTAGTAGTAGTAGTAGCCGAAGAACTAACAACAAGAAGAAGAAATGCTGTCGGGTCCACTTTGTGATTGATCAATGGCGTCTCATCTTACACCTATGCTGTGGCGTCTCCTGCGGCCCATGATTCTAGCATGCAGGTCTAGGCTTTTTGAATTTTCGTCACTGAATGCAAACCGTTGATCATTTAACATCTGACTGTACCTATTACTGGGTGAAGCAGAAGAAGAAGAAGAAGAAGTCAAGGCTGCTGGTTTAACGTGGAGAGTAGGTGAGTGTTCTGGGTATGCTTGTTTTTGCTACTTGGACGTGGTTTTGGAAGTGGGCGCGGTGTGTTGTATGTTTTGCCTTCAGATTACTGTTTTTAGAAGAATAGTATAATATGTGGGAAGAGATTAGATTAGATTGGTGTTCTTAGTTGTGGAAATATCTGTTTTTGTTCTCGGACTTGACTGATGTGGCTATATCATTTTGGCTAAGTGGTTGGATATTGGCTTTTCAAGGTATTATTCTCCCTCCTTGTTTTCTGACTGGTTATCAGTAAGGTTGACAATGGGGCGGGGTGGTAAACCTGCTCCGCTCTGCCCACCACGGATCAGAAGGCGGGGCACAATGTGAAGAATCCATCTTTACTCACCCATACAATCAACTGTCATGGACAGGATGGAACGCGGAGTTGATAAAATGCTTGAAATTGTTTTAAAAATATGCATGTAATTCTTGGAAATACCAGTAAATACTTTTAAATTTTCCACATTTGATATTTATCCCTTTCTTGTGTGAAAAATTACATACGTAGTTCTAAGTTTCTTTAAGTTACAAATTATAGCTGGAAGTACATAGACTAATATCACCGGTGTTGCTCTTCGTATATATATAGAAAGCAGATCCTGGGTGGCAGATTTCCTTACTGCTTCAGACCCACCTTGGTCAATCTTGTCCCCTGACAGGTTCAGGTCACTGATTTTCTATGCACCTCTACCCTAAGTCGGTGAGGATGCCGATGAGAGGAGGGCTCTAACTTAAACCACCCTTTACCATCCCTTATTCTAAGATAACAAGTTCTCATGAATTTAAGGTAACAAGTTGGCATATGTAAAACAAGGAGAAGCACTTTGTTGTCTGCTTGAATTTAAGGTAACAAGTTGGCATATATAAAAGGACGAGAGCACCTTGTTATCTGCAACCAATTCTAATAATTGTTTTTGGCCAGTTTTTTAATAAATTACTATTGGAGTAAGGGAAGTGATATATCTGCCCACAATTTTAAGGTTTTGGCCAGTTTCTCTATAGTTTACTAACGCAGTAAGGGAAGTGATATATCCCCCCACAAATTTGATTCATTACATTGGCCAAGCTTCGGAATTCTCATCTATTTGGATCCTAGCTGTTGTTTCTTTTAGTTATAACACAGATGGTGAAACTTTTGACACTCATTTGCTGATCCCAGCTGTCGCTTCTTTTAGTAATAACATACATGGTCAAACTTTTGATCTTCACTTTACAACTAAAGAAAACATAAACATAGCAGGGAGAAAACATTGTAAACAATTTGGATCATACAGAAATCTGGGTGCACCTAGGTTGTAGCTGTCCAACCATGTAATAATGGGCTGATCAACTTTTGGTGGAACCATCATACAGAAATGAGGAGCACTACAAAAATAAACTTTAGTGCACGCACCACGCTATCATTCCCTTTCTGCCATTAGCGTTCTCTTGTTTAGAATATCAATATCGGCAGCTTTTAATTGAAAATATTCACATCCAAATCATTAACCCAATTGGTGGAGAGGAATATTTGAGGACTGCCTGCAGCACAGAATCAAAGGTGCTGTGCCGCCACTTTACCATGCTGGGTCTCACCTTAGGTTCATCTGAGCCATTCATTTGATTTATCTAACTTTTGATAAAGATCACCCACATTGAATGATTTTAACATCTAAAAACTACGCTTTTAACTTGTTCATTTTATACCTTTCTTGTAAGTTTTAGACTGTCCATGTTTGTATGGATGAGAGTACACTTCAAGCAATCAATACTGTTTTATGGTTAATAGTCATTCACAACAAGAGAAATCAGTGAACGGTCCGATCAATCAAAAGTAGGCCCACCGTGGTAATGCAAGACTCAAAGTATTCCTCATTGGTGTAAATAGGAGGGCTCTTACTATCCATAATAATTTAACTACTACGGTTTACTAAATAAATATGGATGTCATATTCAATGCATTAAACAAGTAAATATGAACATTTTTTTGTTTTTCAACCCTTGTATTTGTAAGATATTTAATAAGTTACATGCTTTTCGTTGAAGGTAACAGGTTGACAGATAAGATGTTGGCGACGTGTGAGTTAGATCCATGAGTAAAATGGAAAGGATCATCCAATCAAGGTGATGAAAATGATTTATGGCTGCCTATTGGATCCATGAGGCTACATGTTTTCTTTGTTAGTAGCAAACTTGAGCAGACCCTATGTGCTAATGCAAAATCCAGTTAGGCAAAGATTCATCAAAAGGACCAAGCGGTTTGATAATCTAACAGCATCAGTGATCCCTGTCCTGGGTTCCGTGATGAATAGTTTTCCTACATCCCACAAATTTAACCCTCAATCATAGAGATTACCGCTGGCTGGAAATAAAAGCTTCTGCTACATATTAGAACAAGAGACATTTGTAGTCCAAGGGCTAAAGGATAGTTTCCTTCCAATCAACAGATCCGGGTTCCCCTCCCTGCAAACCTGAAATTTTCGTTATGTATAAGTAGATATTCCACCATTCTTTTTGCAGAAACTAGTGTATTGTTTGACTACCAATCCAGGCCCCCGTTTTAATCAAAGTTCTAACCCACTATTTGCTGTGATAGAAAAAGTTGAATTTTTATACGCTAGAATCATCCAAAATCTGTGCTTTTTCAACTAGCAAACATCCAAAGCATGAATGGAACAACCAGCTCAATTCTGCATAGGATGTGGTTGCGTAGCTTAATCTGCCTCAGTCTCGGATGGCCATGAGATGCATACATATCAGCTTTATGCAAGAAGTTATTGGTAAAATTGATACCATAAAACATACAAAATCAATTAAAGAACTACGAAACAGACGCCTTGACATGTTTGCAGCAACTGTGATGAATATATTTCATACTTCTTGAACTCTAACTTATATAAGACTTTCACTTTCTTGAGTGTCATAAGGGGAACAAATCATGCTGGATGACTAAACAGAATGGATAGCAGTTCATCACAAAAATCGTGAAAATTAAAGAAAATAATTATGTTAGAAGTTAAAATAAATAATAATCCTGAACGTAACTGAGGGTCCAAGATCTCAGATGGGGTGTGCATGCAACCTCTGCCATCCCACATCTTTAGTGGAATTCATCTATTGTTCTCCTCTTTTATACTCCCCACTACTTGAGAAGGATATTTTTCATCCAGTCTAACTTTTTGTCTAAAATCTTATCTACAACGTGCACACCATCAGACCCTTACTATCAATGAATGTTCCTGCACCTTCATCTATAAGACAGGTCTCAAAATAATTGAGGGAAAAGAAAAAGAGCACGACAAAAAAAATAAGAAGGAAAATACGATCCATTACAAGCAACTGTGTCGAGTGTTTCACCGCTACTTCTCCCAAGAAAAATAGAAAGGATTTTTAAAGATAGGATCGGACCAGCAAACGTGGACGGTCTACTTTTCCCCTCATTCACTTACTGATCGTATCTCGATGGTGTCCCGTAAAATATTTTCCTCTTGCAGTGTGGTCTGTTGATAGACATATACAGATCAACTTCTGCACTTAGGCTCTTAAGGATGACTAAAAAGGCAGATACAGGGAGGTTAGGAATATTAATTAAGAAACACTTGCTTAAGCATTTGTTTGCTTCTAATCTTGAGGATGCAAATGCCAACTAATAGAAGAAGTCCTCTCCATTTTAGCGGTTTGAATCTTAGCCATCTGCCTTATCCTATGGACAAATTAGGAAATGGTTTTTTTTGTTAAGAAAAATTCATTTATGATATAATCTTCATTTCTTAATAAAAATATAAAATAAGTATACATATTGCAGAGATAAACAATAGAAAATTTTGCTTCATTCTCTTTGATATTTGGCGCCAAGTAGCATACTCCAAATTTGGTTTTTAAAAAATTAATTTATTGAATTTTAGTTACCACTAACTCCATATCTCTCTCTCTATAATTTTGTGTGTGTGTGTGGGTGCGTGTGTGTGGTTACCAAGTCACCTGAGGTAGATAACATCTAAAAATGTCTACTATAGTATAGATTAGTAAGGGTTTTGCTATTTTCACAAATGAGTTTGCTAATGCAAGAAAAACCGTTGTTGGTTAGTGGCTTTCCCTTCTTTATTTTTTTAAGTTTTCTTAACCTTCTTCTTCTTTTTAACTTTTCTTAACCCCCCAAAGTACATGTTTTAGAAGAGAGGAAGGTGTACATACTTTCTTTTTTCACAATAAAACTACTTTTGTAGATCTATGCTATTCATCTGCTAAAAATAGCATAGATAGGCAACATATCAAATTTCATGCCCATTTGATAATTTTAACTTATGTTTCTTTGTGTAAAAAATTTATTCATTAATTTTTATCAATTAAGCAAAGACCCAAAACAGGTAGTTAAGATCATCCAAATGCATTGATTTCTCATGACTGACTTACTTTTAGTATTATGAACAAAACTTTTACTATGCATGTAAAAAGTAGTGTGTGTACCTTCATATCCCCTCAAGCGTGTACTCTTAGTAGGATATATATGAAAAGTAAGAAAAACAAAAGGAGAGATCGCTAAACGACAAATGTGTTTCCTGACATTAGCAAATCCCATGGAAATAGCAAAATCTGTTAGTAATTTTGAAATGGTAACTATAGTAATGTACATCAAGTTAATTGAAGTGGAGGACACCCAATTAATCTAGAGCTGGCTAAAATTTCAAGTTGATCAGATTTTGCAAGAGTTTGAGCTCAAAATCTGGTTTTTACTTAATTTAGTAAGATATATGACAACTTATTTTACTAGATGTTTAAATGATTTTAACTAGAATTATAGAGAGTTTGACAGAGTTTCACCTAAATTTTGTATATTGTTAATAGACATATCCAACCAATAAGAATTAATGTGATACTATTATGTAATATAATATTATGACGGGCTAGATTTTCGTTGAGCCCAGATTTATACTTTTATCATATTTAGCCCACTTAGTGAGACATTACATATAAGACTGATCCTTGTCGTAACCCAAAATATTCTATAAGCTACAAATAAGCAATTTAACCAACTAATATAACATAATAGCAAGGATCTGTAGCTTTTGTTGATTATTTGATACAGCCACCATACAACTGGTTGTATTAACTAATTGAGAGAGAGAGAGAGAGAGAGAGAGAGAGAGAGAGAGAGAGAGAGAGAGAGAGAGAGAGAGAGAGAGAAGCAATTATATGGTACAAGTTGTATCACAGGTGTTCCTAAAATTGAAAAATGACCCAGTTTTTCATTTTTTTTTAGAGATCCAAGATGTTCATCTAATTCATCCCATCTCAATGGCGTAGGTTCCACATCTCATGTAAGTTGGATGTCTCTAAGTACTCCATTTTTGGAGCTTTTGAAGCAAAATAATAAATTGTATTTTGTGTTTATGGGGGGTTTCCTATGTTAATTGGCTTCAAAATCTCTAAAAATGGATGTCCTAGAGGTGTTTTGGCATGAGATTTGGTATTGAGGCCATTTGAGATAGGGCAAATCAAATGAATATCTTGTATCACTAAGAAAAATAAAATGTAAGCCAACTTTTCAATCTTAAGAATGCCCATGATACAACTGTAGTATAATTAAGTAAGGGCAGCCATGGTGCACGAAGCTCCTACCTATGCGGGGTCCAGGGAAGGGGCAAATCACAAGGGCCTAAAGTACCCAGCCTTACCTTGCATTTTGCAAGAGGTTGTTTCCACGCCTTGAACCAGTGACCTCAAGGTCACAAGATGACAACTTTTGCTGTTGCTCCAAGGCTCCCCTTCTATAGTATAATTAGGTAAGAGGGATAAATAGATAGATTGATTGATTCTACCATTATCTCAACTCTCAAAACCATGACATGACCATATGATACAAATAGCTTTTTCTTCAAATAAACTCATAGTTTGAAAGATCAAAACCATCCATAGCATTAGTCATAGGGTAAATGGTTCATGTACCTCAAATCTCATCCATTGAATTAATGTAAGCACTCTTCTTTTTAGTTGCAAAATAGACAGCAATAAATTAACTACCTATTTTTCCTACTAAAAGGGAACTCCACCAACATACAAGAGTGGAGTTAAGTTTCTAGTTAATTGTGTGTTGAAAATGGCCTCAACAGCTAAAACTCCAAAATCTAGCTAACTAGTCCTCTAATAAAGAGAGATGAAGTTTCTACAAAATTTTGTAGTCTCTTGCTAGACTAACTTGAGTTACCTAAAGTGTCAAGAAAATTGAAAAACTCTTCCTAGATAAACAAGATTTAGCAAGATAAGAAGAAAATTGATCAAACTACTCCTAAGTCACCTAAACTGTTGCTAGACCAACCCCGTGGTACCCATCGTAAATAAGTAAACATGTAAGACGCTACTCTGTCCCCTTTTCCAGTGGTGCATGTAAGTTTTATTGAAAGAAAGCAAGAAACTTACAATAGCTATAAACTGTGCTAGTTTACCATACAAGGCAAGATATCTACGATTCCTCGTCCAAATTCATGAACCTAGGGTTAGGCGTCACAAAATTCCACTATTCTTAATTGTTTGAAGAATACTAAACTGATCACAAAGCAAGAAGTGTCCAACAATCACATGTTGGGGAACCCATGATCCACCATGTCTCTCTCCTGATCCACATTTAGATATCTAATGAATCAAAAGCACGTGAAGTAGTTGATTTTGTTTCTAAAACTTGGACCGTTATGTATCAGTCTCTAAACAATTCATTTCCAGATGATATAATCAACCAGTCCACGTGCTTCTTGATCATCAAATATTCACAAGTAGGGCCGAACACACCTTCCTTTGGGATCAATTTATCATTCTTTTTATTTTTATTTTATTTATTTGAATGACAGACACACGCATGCAACTCTTAAATTCGTAACCTTTACAATTGAGACTCACTCTTGCCGCACTCTTCCACACATTTTACTCTTAATCTAACAGCAACTTCTATATCATTTTTCTTGACCTTATTTTAATGTTCTAGTTTCACAATGTTTGCTTGAGTGAGTCGTCCATATTGGCAGCCTAGAATGAGAACTCCGAGAAGATGGAAATATTTTATGCTTTATATATATATACCCATAAAGTATCTACACATGCTTTCTACATATCAGTCTCGGCGGAAGGCCCAATGAGCTACGGACTGTTACTTTATCTACAACAGATTTTGGAAACTTACGAGCATAACCAAAACTCACTTTTAATGCCAATGCCCGCAATACAGGTCTCTGCCTTGTAGTTTTATCAGTTAAGCATTCCTCTAAGAATAAATAGAAATTTAGCAACCACGGGGTCACTGTTCTCATTTATAGGGTACAAAACAGAGTGCCCATGCCATCTATGGGGAACGTTTTGAGGAAGCTATATCCTCGGTGAGAAAATCAAATCTCTAAGGTTTACCTGGTCACATTCACCTCTCAAGGGCGATGTACATAAGATTATCCGGGGAAATAAATTCAATAACATGGAACTTATAGAGTGCTATTCTTGTTCCCAAGTTCCCTCGGAGTACTCGCTAGGATGGGCACAGAAAATTTCTCTCCAAAGGAGACAACGCAGAAGGTAAGCCCAATGGACAGTGAGCCTCTTGAAAGAAATGAAAACAAGGACTTACTCTGTGAGAAAATCAAATATCTAAGATTCCTGGTCACATTGACCCCTCAAGGGCGACGTACATAAGATTATCCGAGGAAATAAATTCAATAACATGGAACTTGTAGAGTGCTACCCTTGCTCCCAAGTTCCCTCGGAGTTTTCACGAGGATGGGCACTGAATAATTTTCTCCAAAGAATACAATGTAGAAGGTAACCCCGATGGACAGTGAGTCTCTTGAAAGAAACGGAAACAAGATGGACTTACTCTTCTGAAAGGGTCCCTCGTTGCAGTTGACATCATTCCCTTCAATATTTGCCATTAGAAAGCCATACGTCCAGCAAGCCTACTTTCAGATATCCTTCTATCTATGGCTGCATCGATGGAGTTCATCTGAAACAGGATCACTAACATATCAGAAATGGTGTGGCCAGATGTCATTAATCTAAACCAAGCACATTGAGCCACAATATTATGCAATAGAGGTATCAAATTCTGTTAGCTGAATAGAAGCTGCTGACCTGTGCCAAGTCTGATTGCACTGAGTGACGAAAAAAGATAACAACAAATGCTACGAATTGGCAAAAGCCTGTTGCCATATTCTTGTTCCACCCAAACCCCCACGCTTGTTAAGAAGCATAGGGAGAATGAATACTAACGAAAGACATTCAATTTTTAAAAGAAAAGCATAATACATACATATTTTTTTCCATGGGCCCGAAGCAAACTCGAAGAAACCTTTGAGTCGATCACAGGAAGCTTGTCAGATTTGTAATACTAACTATCAGCAAGGATAATATGAATACCTACTTGTATCTTTTGATGCCCCACAAAGTAGGTAGAATTGCTTGCAAACTGGAGAGGCTGAGAGTTACATGGAGTAGATAATATGCTCCATCAACCAATCATGTTTGAAACTAGATTGACAATTAAAGGGCCTATAATTGTAAATCTTAGATGGCCCTAGAACCACTATGATATTCAATTTTTTTATGATAAAGAATACCAAGATGTTCCAATCACGTCATAAAAGATTATCCTTATAACATATATTTGAAAAGAAAAAAGCCAAATGTGTAAATAGTCAAATATTGGAATAGAAAATACAAGCCTACCTATCCTTTTGATGCGCAAAGCAACTTGCATTTCCATTTGAATGTACGTCGAGAGAGATAGTTATAACTTACCTGGCTGGTTTCATCATGCACCTGATACTTTGGTAAGGACATTCTTCGTTCCTCCTGCACACACCGGAACGTGTAAGCATAGAAACATTCACTATTGACTAACCTATCTTTCACATAAAAATTTTGACACATTCTTTCTATGCCGTAAGCAAGTTGATAAGAAGACTAACCATGGACATTGCTTCATCATCCCAAACCAAGTAGACCTCGTTAGTGGTTGGCAGTGTAGCAGGAACCTTGTTAGCTATCACTGGAGGGGGCCCAATTGAGGGACCACCAGTATTCGGACCAGAAGCATATGTATGTGAATTGGCAAATGGCACACTACCTACAGTTAAGAAGAGACCAAAATGAAGTCACAATAATGACGTAGTATGTCAAATTGAGAAGAGATTAATATTTAAGGAAAAGCCCAAAGTAAATGGAGAGTATCTATACTAGACTAATTACCATCTCAAAACAAATAAGCTATCAGCCAAGTAATGCACTATTACAAAATGCAGATAACTATTAACTGGAGGATAAGCAATCCTCTGTATCAATGCTGCAGGTGGAGGGTGATATCAATGACAACATTGGATTTTCCCTCTCTTCCTCCTGCTTGCTAAACACGCTAGAGTAATACACCCTCCATCCCTTTCCCCGGAGTTGGTGAACATCATCAAAAGATTCAGAACACCTCTTGAAAGAAGGAAATGACCAGAGAATTCATTCAATAACAACTCAAGTCATTAATCTAAAACCTATGACCTGCCTTTCTAGCTTTTTGAGTTTTGGCTCCTGCCGAGGGAAGCCAGTCTTAAAGTGTTCAAAAAATGGGTACAGGTGCTACACTAGATTCAGTTCTTTTCTTTTTTTCTGTTCATGTTTTTTGTGTGGTGGTGGTGAGTATTTGGTTTCATTTGTTGATGTATTTTGATGGCTGAGTAGATGCCCTCCTCCATCCATGATTCAGACCAAGAAGCACATATACACTGTTTTAGCGAATCTAGAATTACTGATCTAAATAAAATTAGTTTCTATCACTGCTAAGAATTTTCATATAAGTAGAAGAACAACTAGAAGAGAAAATAGAACAAGGTTGAGTTTCATGATTTTCTCCACAAGAAAGACTGTCATTTTACCAGTAGAATATTCCTCTAATGAAAAGCATCCAAAAGTAACAGCATTGGATATTTAGAGTTTTCACAAATTCTAAGACCATTTCCCTATCCTATTAAATGTGGATGCTGATACTAATAAATTCACTAATATTGAAGAAGGCAGTCATTTTACTTTCAAGGAAATCAAATCTTGGCAAATCAAACAACTGTGCAGCTAGTTTATTTCATTTTCATGACTTTTGGCTCTCCCCTGCATTTAAGGATACTAAATGGAGATATGAATGTTGATTCCTGTTCAAGAAGTGACTAAGAAATCTTTGATGCAAATGACTGTAGCTCACCAATAATAATTGAAGGAGACGCTGTTTAATCAAGAAATATGATGGAACACTAGATGGAAATTATGAATCGCCTAGGAATAATCACTTACATCATCCTTCATTTCAGAACTTAGAAACAAACCACTTTATTATTACATCTTGGGTTGTTCGATCAACCTTGGTAGTTAAAATCTTCTATGTTCTAGATGTGTTGACTGCTACATTGATCAACTATTGCATCTTGCACAACTTTCACTTCACTTTGGAAAATGAATAGATCCCAAGAAAGCCCTTCTACTGCAAAATCAATTAGTGTAAACACTCTTCCCATCTAAGAAGATGAATTGACAAGGTAAGAATACAAAGAATGAAAGACAGAGATAAGGCAAAAGAGTAGATTAGGTGGACAACATCTTGCCAAAACCCTATGAATATTATCCTTTATCGTATAGCTGAAGGAAAATTCACAATATTACTAGATAGCCTCTAGGAATGGGCACACTAACCCAAGAAGAGATGAGAAAAATTGTACCAGTCACAATAATTGAAAATTACAACTGATCACAAGACACCTGGGCAAAGTGTAATACTGATTAGGGGATTTGAATCTTTCACCCTCTGCAAGTCCCTGAGTTCTTTACATGGTTAAATATAGGAGTTATCTTCATTGTGCTCCTGCAATTAGGGTTACTACCTCTACTTGCCTCTACAGTCATTTATCAGTTTTTGAGGCCAAATTGGTTGCACAGAACTAGCTCAACAAGCTATTCCAATCACACCTGGCAGCTCAATTGGTAGTTTGTTTCTTTTTCTTTTTCTTTTTACTTGTTTCTATTTTGTATCTTAACCCTAGGTTGGTCAGTCACCTAAGCATCTTATACAGTCTTAACTTCTAAGATAATCTTTAGGGACTCATGTTGAATTGCAAGGCTATTTCTACCTTTTGGTGGTACAAAATCACCCTCCACCTGGGTCAATTAACAGCCTTCTTAGATGTCGGGCTTGTCCTCTTTGCTAAAGAGAGGAAAGACTCTGGGATCTTTTCTTTAGCGCCTAGTTGTGGACAGAACAGAGAACATCAGCACCACATTTCAATCAGATTGTCAAGCCCGTTGAGTGCTCACAACATACATGTTCAATCAGAAACCTTATTAGGTCTCCCACTTCCTCCTTCACTGGAGATAAAAAAGGTTGTAACTTCTTTTTCCTGCCAGATAGTGGACATATAGAAGGAACATAATCATCACATTTGCAAGGAATCATTAAGTCTGTTGAGGGTTTCTCTAGCATCCTTCGGTAGGAAGATTCCTAAGCAGTTCATGTGCATCTCAGCTTCCAAGTTATAGCAATTGCGAAACTATTTCAACTTAGCAGAGGATTATCCATGGCATTCCTCATCCCTGTCAGTTCCTACTTTGGAAGCTTTTTAGTTCAAAACTGATACCCAAGCCAGCAGGTATCAACCATTTATGGATTTGATGGTATAGCCCCAGCATCACCTTCTGTGCTATCCTTTTGGTTGTTCCAGTTAGTGTGTTTTACATATGCCGCTGCTGCATTCTTTTCAGGAGCAACTTAGTCGCCAAGTTCATAGTTCTCTCTTCTTTTATATTTCTTACAGTTCAGAAAAGGTAGTGGCGCATACATTGAACTGGAAACATGACTTAATACAATGAACAGGAGCAAATAACAAACTAAAATAACATCCAAAACTCCAAGTAGAAATTGCTCCAAGAAATTAGTCACTCACTCCAAACCCAAAAGAGTGCTTACCAAATTAACCACCTGAGAAAAATATAGACTCGTCGATTTCCAATAAATAAATCATTCATGAAAATGTCATCCAGATGATCAATTCTTGCTTCCAAACAGAAAACTCCACCCCACTCACCAAAAGACCAACGATGCATGTTTAACATGAACACCAGTTTCTCACACAGAATCAACAGATTATTTACAAATAACAGGGTACTTAAAGAGGGAAGTTCTGATGAATCCAACTACATACTAAAGACACAGTTGAAAATGCATACAGATGCCACATTGACCAAATCCTATAATTCAGAAGAGTGAATAATAAGAAATGTTCTACAAACTCACAACAATAAGGTTGAACAGCATCGCATATCTATACAAAAAACAATCACGAAATGATGAGCAGAATCCAATTCTTTAAGACATTCATTATGATTTCAAAATCTATGAAAACTCTCAAAGCTGATAAAGATGCTGGGTTCTTTGAGTAAATAATATGTGCAAATTTAGCATATCAGCATTCAGCATCCAATGAAGGCCATACCATTGCAGTTGATAGAAGGAAAAGAAATTCAAACCTTGCATGTTAGGAGCATGATATGCACTTCCCACTGAATTGTTAGTTACAGAATTGACATCTACCGGACTCTTCAGTTCAGTCGGAGAAGTTGAAGGAATGGTTGCTGAAAGTGGAGTTACTGAAAATGGTGAACTGTGAGTAGGTGTATTATTATTCCCACTAATGGGGAATAAGGGCTGAGATACAGGAGGTGGAGGTGCTGCTGAGGGCATTCCAGGTGGACTGATTGAGAATGGAGGTCTGAGTGCAGTGGCAGTACTGGCTGGAAGTGGTGAGTTCACATTCTGTATGGGGAACAGAGGTTGTTGTTGTTGTACCAGCCCCATGGGTGCAGCAGTGGGCAATGGAACTGCTGGATGCTGAGGAAACCAAGGTTGAGGACGAGGAGGAACTGGCCAACCTGATGCTTGTGCAACAGAATCATAACTGCGTCCAAATAAAAAGAAGAGTAAGAAAGGTGTAGGCTACCATGTTCTGAATCCATTAGATCCATTTCCAAATGTTCAAGATGAAAGCTCATGGTTCAAAAAGAAGTTGACATGTCTTCCTGGTCCTGGGGAGAGATGCTTTTCAGTGACTAAAATCAAATTCATTCCAAAAATATACAAATACAAACTTCTGACCATAGTACAAAATTAAATTATGTTTCTTGCAGAGAGCTTCCAAATTTTATAAAGATGGGGGCTCATTAAGCAAAAGCTTGGTAAGTCCTCCCAATTCAAAGGATACTAACAACTGCTGATGGTTCATTATTAAGAATTTCCAGTTCTAGAAGAAAATAGAAGAAGCATTAAAGTTACAATATGTCCATTCTGAATCTCATATTTTCATTTTATTGTTTTTTTCAGGCACATGATATCTGCAACCACTTTTTTAATGGGCACCCACTATTTGGGAAGCTATAATTCCAACTGGGCCTACCCTTTGAAAGATCAGAACCATTCGCAATCATGTTCATATGCTAGATGAGCTATGCACCGAAAATCTCAGCCTTTGGGCAATTCTAACATATGCTTCTTTTAGTAGTAGAAAAATGGATGGTTAAACTGTTAACTGCACATTTTAAACTTCAACAAACCAGTGGCCTGGATTATCCAATAGAGAAGATTTCGGTGCATAGCTCAACCAGGATGTGGACAAGAATGCGAATGATTAGGATCTTCCAATAGGTGGTCTTGGTTGGAGTTATAGATAGGCAAAGTGAGGAATGGCATCCAGCATATAAAAAAGGAGCATGCAGATATCAGGCACCTTTTCTAAAATTAACACGAGTAGTTTGATCTCCAGTCTAGCGCACATAAATGGAGAGGAAGGTTCTGATACACAAGAAAAAAACATACATTGGTGGCATTGCTGTATAAGTTGATTGTGGAGAAAACCCAACACCTACTGATGCTGGTAGCACACCACTAACAAATCTGGAGGATGGAATGTCCACTTTGGCCATCTTTGATGGAGCATCTTCATCTACAAGGAAATTTGAAATTAACACCAAGACAACTATATCATGCAACAATATCACAAGAATGATCTATAACAAAAGATTTTCCTTGACAAGTCTCCAGTAACTGGACTTACAAATTACTAGTGAACTTTACAAATTCGTAGACAAAAACATGATGAAAACTTTAACTTTTAGAAATGGGGAAAACTATATCGCAGGGAAAAGGTGTGGGAGTTTGCAGTATGCTCTACTAACAAGTTCAGGCTTTGGAATATCCAGAAGCAAATGATAAAAAACTGAACAACATATGCATATGTGTGTTTTACAGTTGCACATATAGAATAGCAATTGAGTGAGCTTCCACAGATAATCAGAGAATCAAGACATTTTAGGTCAGGTGCTACGGGATTGTTTCACATTACAATTATTGTTTCATGAAAAGCTAAAAAAAATTATTCAGAAAGTATTTGTTTTAGTAAATGAATTTGATGTGTACTTTGAGAATTGGTAAAATATCAAGTATAGCAGTAACTTCCAATAAGTAGAAAAGAATTAAAGGGTGAACTGACATGGGAGGTAAGCTTGCCAAATGTTATTTGTTTGGAAGAAGAATTGGTGGTTTTCTGGATAATCCTATTGGGTTGTGAGAAAAGTTGTGTTAGTAGCAGATGGGAAGCCTGATAGTAGCAAGAGTAATCTGGGGTGTGGCGATTTTGAGAAAGATTTTGAGGATAACTACATCCAACTTGTCAACTCACGAGGTAAAATTTGGGAGTGCATACCCTACAGGCAACAGTTGAGATTCTGGAAAGGAACTTAGTATGGTCAACTCCTCGTTCCCAAGTTCCATAACCTAGGTAGGATCATCACCAAAAGAAAGATGTGAAAATATCATGAAACATTATGAGTGTGTAATTTTCTTTCACTATCTCAACATGAATTCTAGAAATACATCAAATATCATCATCATCAAGACCTTATCCCAATTACGGCTCAGCCACATGAATCTTGTCCATCCATTTCCCTCTATTATGGCTTCATTTAGTCCCAAAGATTTTAAATCTTTTCTCATTACTTTATCCACGTTCTTTTGGGCCTACCCTTTGCCCTTTTAAAACCTTCTACTTGCATTGCCTCACTCCTAGTTGGAGTTGTTTTCAGTCTTCATTGGACATGTCCAAACCATCTAAGTCTAATTTCCATCATCTTATTACCTATTGGTGCCACTCCTAAGTTTCCTCTAATGTTTTTATTCCTAATTCTACCCTTTCTACTCTTGCCACTCATCCATCTCAACATTCTCATTTCCGCTACGCTCATCTTATGAACATGATGTTCCTTAACTGCCCAACACTCTAATTTATAGAGCATGGCTAGCTTTATAACTATCCTATAGAATTTTCCTTTTAGTATGAGTGGCACCTGCTGATCACACAAAACTCCATATGCACATCTCCATTTGTTCCAACCCGCTTAGATTCTCTAGGTAACCTCCTCTCAATCTCTCAACTTTCATGAATCATGGATCCAAAGTACCGAAAGTGGTCTTTTATGGGGACTTCTTGGTTATCGATCTTTATTGGTGCTCTACTTCCATTCCTCTTCTTACTAAAATTGCATTCCCTATACTTTGCCTTAGTTCGGCCGATTTTAAATCCTTTAGGTTCTAATGCTCTTCCTCACAACTCTAGCTTTGTGTTTACGCCCTCCATTGTCTCATCAATTAAAACTATATCATTTACAAATAGCATGCATTAGGGAATTTCCTCGTGCGGATGTTTTGTGAACTTATCCATAGCCAATGTGAAAAGGTATTGGCTCAATGCTGTCCTTCGAGCAATCCTTTAATAATAGAAAAATCACCAGTCTCTCCGTTAGTGGTCTTAATATTTGTGACCGCTCCCTCATACATATCTTTAATTATGTCTATATACTCAGCAAAACCCCATTCTCGCCCAACACCCTACATATTAACTCTCTAAGAACCCTATCATAAACTTTCTCTAAGTCAATAAAGACCATGTGGAGGTCCTTCCTCCTGTCCCTATATTTTTCTATTAATTGTCTTAATAAGAAAATAGCTTCCATGTAGACCTCCCAAGCATAAAATCAAACTGATTCTCCAATACACTTGTATCATGCCGTAGCCTCTTCTCAATCATTCTTTCAAAAAGTTTCATAATGTAGATCATAAGTTTGATACCACGATAATTAGTGCAGCTCTATTTGTCTCCTTTATTCATATAAATTGGTACAATAAAGCTCTTCCTCAATTCATCTGGCATTTTCTTTGATTTTATAATCTTGTTAAACAACTTGATCAACCAAACTACTCCAGTATCTCTTATATGGTTCCAAACTTCTATACAATCGGGTCCCAGGGCCTTTCCTAGTTTCATCTTTTCAAAGCCTCTTTCACTTCAAGTATTCAAATCCCACGGTCATATCTATAATGTCCAATGTTATTTAGGTTTATAGTACTTTCAATCCCTATATTCTCAAGGCAATTGTCATTTAGCAATTTTTGAAAGTAACTTTCCCACCTTTGTTTGATCTCGTTATCTTCGACTGGTACCCTTTGATCATCACTTCTAATGCACTTAACGTAGTCTGAGTCCTTACCCTTCTATTCTCTTATTTTTGCAAGTTTAAACACATCTTTCTCACCTTGTCTTGATCCTAGTCTATTATAGAGATCATCATATGCAAGATAATTAGTGCAGCTCTATTTGTCTCCTATATTCATATAAATTGGTACAATAGAGCTCTTCCTCCATTCATCTGGCATTTTCTTTGATTTTATAATCTTGTTAAACAACTTGATTAACCAAACTACTCCAGTATCTCCTATATGGTTCCAAACTTCTATAAAATCGGGTCCCAGGGCCTTTCCTGGTTTCATCTTTTTCAAAGCCTCTTTCACTTCAAGTATTCAAATCCCACGGTCGTATCTATAATGTCCAATGTTATTTAGGTTTATAGTACTTTCAATCCCTATATTCTCAAGGCAATTGTCATTTAGCAATTTTTGAAAGTAACTTTCCCACCTTTGTTTGATCTCGTTATCTTTGACTAGTACCCTTTGATCATCACTTCTAATACATTTAACGTAGTTTGAGTCCTTACCCTTCTATTCTCTTATTTTTGCAAGTTTAAACACATCTTTCTCACCTTGTCTTGATCCTAGTCTATTATAGAGATCATCATATGCACGATAATTAGTGCAGCTCTATTTGTCTCCTATATTCATATAAATTGGTACAATAGAGCTCTTCCTCCATTCATCTGGCATTTTCTTTGATTTTATAATCTTGTTAAACAACTTGATCAACTAAACTACTCCAGTATCTCCTATATGGTTCCACACTTCTACACAATCGGGTTCCAGGGCCTTTCTTGGTTTCATCTTTTTCAAAGCCTCTTTCACTTCAAGTATTCAAATCCCACGGTCGTATCTATAATGTCCAATGTTATTTAGGTTTATAGTACTTTCAATCCCTATATTCTCAAGGCAATTGTCATTTAGTAATTTTTGAAAGTAACTTTCCCACCTTTATTTGATCTCGTTATCTTTGACTAGTACCCTTTGATCATCACTTTTAATGCACTTAACGTAGTCTGAGTCCTTACCCTTCTATTCTCTTATTTTTGCAAGTTTAAACACATCTTTCTCACCTTGTCTTGATCCTAGTCTATTATAGAGATCATCATATGCTTTGAGTTTAACATCGTGTACTATTATCTCAGCAACCTTTTTAGTATTCTTATATTATTCATAGTTTTCATTATTTCTAGTCTTCTGTCATGCTTTAAAACACACTCATTTTTCTTTAATAACTTTTTGCACCATTTCACTCCACCAACAAATTTCCTTTACTAATTGTCATTTACATTTAGAAACTTCTCGGACATCTTTTGCCACTTTCTTAATGGACTCGGCCGTATTAATCCACATGGTGTTTACTTTTATTTCATTGTTCCAGTTTCCTTCTACCATTAACTTATCTGTGAATGGGGTTATTTTCTCCCCTTTTAAATTCCACCACTTAGTTTTTGAATACCCATTAAATTCATTTTCTTTCTTCTATCTTTTAATGTAAATATCCATAACCATTAAACTATGTCTACACATTGACCTTTCGGTATTTCTAAGTTTAAAAAAAAGTCTATTTGGCTTTTAAGGAGTCCAATTTTAAAGGTTATTAAGTGTTAATCTCTCTTCTTAAAGAATGTGTTTGAAAGGGTTAGGTTATACTGCCCTCATCTCATTTCGTTCTCCGATACCATACCCTCCATGTACCCTATCATATCCTTTATTTTCTTTTCCTACATGGTTATTTAAGTTTGCTCCTATAAATATCCTCTCTATGTTGGGAATTTCTTGCATGACTCTTTCTATATCTTCTTAAAACTATCTCTTGATTATATCTTCTAACCCTACTCATGGTATTATGTATTTATAACATTTAAATCTGTTATCCTAAAACAAGTTTTATTATTATAATTCTATTATTGGTTCTTTTAACATCTACAACTTTATCCTTTAATTCTTTATCCACCACTATTCCTACGACATTTCTGTTATTATCCTTTCCTATGTGCCGAAGCTTATAACCATCGTTTTTCTAGTTTTAGCCCCTTTTTACTTGGTTTCTTTAGTATAAGCGATGTTGACTCTCTTACGTTTCATCGTATCTACTAACTTCAAACTCTTACCTGTCAATATCCCTATATTCTATATGGCAATACGAATCTTATGCTCTTGAGCTAGCCTATTTACCTACACACTTCTCGACCCCCATGATATAAACCCATGCCTACCTTCCACCCAACCTAGTTTCTAATGCAGCACGTCGTTTCTAAAGGGACGCTCTAGCAGACCTTGCCCATTTTCCACTACACCCGAGATTCAATGCAGCGTATCGCCTACGAGGCTTAGTGATCAATTCATGTCATTTTAGGGTTACCATATTTTGAAGAAGCTGAAGTTGATTTTCATTAACTTCTCTTCTTACTTACAAACTAATATATATGCATATTCATTTGCAAGTAAGAAGAGAAAATAACAAAATCATCTTCAACTTCTTCAAAAATATTTTACTTGCCAGCCGGCACCTAAGCAAAACCATTCTCCTTTTTTATCTCGGCTTGAGACCGGCATCAAATATAGGGGGGGGGGGGCGGGGAATCACAAATCTATGAGGTACAAAGATATTACGGGATTGCAGACTAGAAATGAAATAATAAGTAAAGACTAGCTCCTAGACACAGACACATCTTCTTGAAGGAAAGTAGGAAACTATCCATTTGTATGGTATGTAGTTATACTAGGCATATTAAATATTTGAATCAAAATTAGCCCAACAAATAGTACCTAACTTATATATTGATATTGGCATTAGTCCTCTCTAACCAAAAGAAACATCCATAGGTTCAAACACTATTCCTAAAACAGCTGAAAACCTTCCTAGATAATCATTGACTCGAGTTAAATTTGTACGGCCCAATGAATTCAATCAGAAACTGCTACAAAAGGAATTTACCACATTGACCATCAAACAGCCCTAGTTGTCTCAGTTTTACCTTGCCATGTTATACTTCAAGCCATAAGTCTAACAATCGGAGTAGGAAATCCAATCCTTCTATGAGAAATTCATGTCATTTGCCATCCTATGAAATTCAAAACGATCTCAAAGGCAGTGGAGCAACAGTTAAAATGTTTTCTGGCATGGTGATGTAGTAAAACCCTCTAGCATTGTAGAAGATCAGCAAATCAGTTCCTTGAGAAGATAGAGCACCCACAAGTTTTCAGAACAATTAAGAAGACTGCTCTTGGCAACAAATTAGGTGACTGAAAGAAACTCCAGCAGATTGCAGTTTTCGGAAAGTTGCTTCCAGTAGTTTTGTCATTTTTAAAATTGCTTCCTGCAGATTAATTTTAGAAAATTGCTTCAAGCAAATTGGTGTTTAGAAAGTCAACATTTCCTTTTTCAAAGTTACTAGAAAATTGCTAATTTTCTCTCAGGAAGCTGGCTTTCAATAGAGTTTTTTTATTCTTTTTCAAAAAATGATATTTTCATTTTTTGAAAGTTTAATCACGAAGTTAAGGAACTACTCACTCAACTTGTTCAAAAGTCTCTACTTTAGTAGAAATCCTAATTTACTAGCTTCACTTGCTTCAGAAGGGCATATGGAGGTTATTTGGCAGCCAGGAAAAGAGATTTTTTTAAGGCCTACAAACCCATGAAAAAGGATGTAAAAGAATACATTTTGTGGATTGAAAAAGAGTATTAACCGTTTGTGAGTTTTTAACAGCAGCCCTTGATTTTTTTTTATTTATTAAAACATTATTGTTAACTGCAGAACTCTAGAATTGACTGAGTTGTAATCCACCAGCAACTTTTCTTCTAGCTGTTTTAATCTACACAGGTCCTCCTTTGGAATTTACTCATGAATTCAAGGTTGTGACTGTTATTCTCTTCTGTTACAAAAGTTACCATGAACCTTTTCATAAGTTTGTTTCTTCCTTTTTTTTCCTACATCATGTAGCCCCTTAATCAAAAAGCACCATCACAACTGTTAACTCATAACACTTGTAATAAGAATATGAAAGAAGTACAGGTCAACAAATGTTCAACCAAGTAAGAAAACTAAAAGTAGACCAATTTTCAACTTCATAAAGGCATATTTTATCAGTACTGTTACATGCCAACTGACAACGAATCTACTTTTACGATTACTAATAACAAACAATGATGAAAATTTACAAGAAGAAAGTGAAAATTGTCCAAAATCAAAGTAAACAACAAATACTACCACTTAATATGAAATGCCAGTATTCTATACTGAAGAATCCATGTTATCAATACATGCAATAAAATGTGCATGTTCAAGTTTCAACTATGTAACTATGACATGCTAATATGTGATTAAATCATAGACGCACAAATCCTTCATCTAGAATACCAAGTTAAACATAGCTCTCTAAAAGACATTACCTTCCCCATAGTGAGATGATAAAACATCGGGAGGGATTCCTTGCATGCCAAATATTTCTATCTCAGTTGATTCTCTTTCAGGTTTAGCATTCGGAACCCTGGAATGATTATTAGATTGAAAAGGTTTGGCATAAGTAACATCGTAGCCTGAAGGGAAATTCAGTAAGTTCTATCAGATAAATGTAGCAAAATAACAACATATGGGTAAATTAAATGATGGATAAGGATCCAACAAAGAACTAAGAAGTTTTGGAGGATTGAACTCCTATACGCAATTTCTTTCAAAGATTAAAACCTATCAAGAAATTGAGATTCAATATGTAAAAGAAAAGGCAAAATCAAGACAAAGCAACATAGTCATTGTACTCTAGAAGTTTTCGCTTCATGAAATCCATTACATAAAGTGAAGGGGTAAAAAAGAAAGCAGCAGAGAGAAGTTAACACGAGATAATACAAAAACAAATCAAGAAAAACACAGAAACAGGCTAGATAACACGGAGTCCACAGATTTTCAATTTAAAGTTAAAGAAAAGTTTATTATGAAATCACATAATTTTCGCATCTTAATTATGCACTTGCTTTTGTACATTTTGATCTCTGATTCTTATATTATAGCCAGTCAACCAAATTGTACAAGCTTACTTCGATGACTAAGCCAAGTGATACAGATTTCAGTGATTCAAACAATTCATCTGAAGGCTCCTTCCTATGTAGACCATGCCTCAAAATAAAAATGAATGGACACTCCTAGTACACATCTAAGGCATAAAGTCAAAAGTTCAATAAGTTTAAAATGAACAGCATAAAATCTGGAAAAGATAGAAGGTTAGAATTGTCAGCGTTGTGAGATTGTTGAAGCTCAAACTATCTAAACACGGCCAAGAAATAGATGGTTTGTACCATCACAAACATGGTGCAAATTGTGCTTTTAGCCACAAAAGTGAACTAGTGCCTTCTAGTAAGGCTACCACTATAAAAACTCTGCCGAGAGGAACCTAAAATTTTTTGCTTAAGTACTTTGAAGGGGAGCCTTGGCGCAACAGTAGAGTTGTCGTTGTGTGACCTTTAGGTCATGGGTTCAAGGCATGGAAATAGTCCCTTGCAAAATGAAAGGTAAGGCTGTGTACTATTGACCCTTGTGGTCCGTCCCTTCCCCGGACCAAGCATACATGGGAGCTTCATGCACCGGGGGTGCCCTATTGATCCTTGGGTTCTCTTTCATGCTTCCATTTATGCACATCTATACCTCTCAAATCCCTTCTGCTACGTAATAAACAGAGATAAAGTCCGTGATATATTGGCGTGCTGCACACAAAATTATGTCCCAAGCCATGCAACTCCAAGGTGGAGTTTTTCCAATGTTGCTCGAGTACGTGCTATTTCATCATAAGAAACTCGAAAAACCAAGCATATAGTGATAGGCACAGCCAAAGGGTATAAAGATGAAACAGATACACAGGTAACATCTTACAAAGTGAAGGGTGTCAAAGGGTTGCCCCTTTGGAAAATGAAAGATATTGATGGAGAAGCTAGGTAAGGGTACGTCAGCAACTACATAGAAATTAAACTACAATAAGAATTAATGTTTGTGCTTCACAAGATAACAACAAAAATAGTTCAAGACAATTTTAGCTCTATATCTTAAAATCATTTCCCACCTTAACAGCGTTAAAATTTCTTTTTGAAAACAAAAACACTAAAAAAAAAAATTTGTGTGATTATGAATCAATGATATGAATCATTTAGAAGAAATAATAATGCCAGACATAACAAAGCTCACTTTCTTAGGTAGCTTTCCAACATCTATCTTTTGCATTAATTCTTCCTACTCGTGCTGGTGCTACCACCTTGGTCATTCCTTGCCTCTTGGTTGGAAACATTTAGTTATATTGTTTAGCTGAATACATACATGAATGTTTTCAAGTTGAAGGCTCTAAAAGGGCAAGAGGAAGGCCTAAAAGGACGTGGATAGAAGCAGTGAGAAAAGATTTAAAAACTTTTGGACTAATGAGGCCATGACCTTTGAGAGAGGGGAATGGAGGAACAAGATTTATGTAGCCGACTCCTATTCAGGATAAGGCTTTGATGATGATAATAATGCTGATGGCAATGAAAAAGTTTCATGAGTACATGCTAAAAGTACATCTGGAACCCAAATGGTTAACAATCCAAATTGGTTATTTCTCTCGTACACTCTAGATAGGCTTGTACCTCTCTTTGTTGGATGATGTTATACCTCCAACTGGTTAAGATTTTACCACAACTGTTTTTGAACTTTCCAAGCCATCCATTTTTTCTTCCAGAATAATAGTGGTCAGGGATCACCCAATGGAGATGGTTTTTGGTGCAGGGCCTATCCATGACCCAAGAGATGATTGTTTTGGCATGGATATTCCAAATGCCTGGTCACTGATATAGTTTTAGCTGCAGTGTGAACCCATGGACTCTTGTATATATTATATTTTTAAAGATTATTGTGACAAAAAGTAAGGGCATTTCCACCACAACTTTACTTCCTGAATATAAGAAAACAAAACAGAATGCCAATTAACTACATCGATTTACATAAATATGAAGACTTGCGAGTAGATACAGAACTACTACCTTCTTAAGGTGCTTGAAAACAGATTGGAAACAAGCTAGTTCACAAACAGGTACTGGGACTGTAGATTCCATAAACTCATCTGTATTATTTTTTTCATCCTAACAGCAGATAATTAGTGTTTCTGGTTAGAGAAGTACATTAGGAAGGAGAAATACTTCAAGTCAACCACACTCATATCAATATATGTGATATAAAACAACTAAGCAAGTATTGAAGAGCAGCAATACTTTCAGTGAGATACTAAAGGCTCTCCATTGTTAATCTCTACCCTTTTTGCAACTAAAACACCCAAACATTTGGAAGTCAAAACCACTTCACAACAATAGCACTTAATATATAGTCTTTGAGTAAGATTATATAATATATATGATGCTCCTTTAAGAGGAATAATGTGGGTAAATAACTAAATCCGCTACTGAAGCAGCATATATCATGCCACTCCCCTCCAATTTTCACTGTATCAACCTAGAGCTTCAGTGACATATTGTATATCATCCTCACACAGAAAGAAACAATAAAAACCAACTTTTCCTCTGAAAATAAATTAATATCGAAGCTTAATTGCTGATACCTACCCCTTTGCAACCAAAGCACTCTAACACTCCGAAAAACCCTTGCAACTAAAGCCCAGTAACTCGCCACAAACACACTCAGAGTACTTCATAAAAATAGCAGTTATGCAACAGCAGTAAGATCACATCCAAGTATGCAACATTGCTTCAAGAGGAAATAATGTAGGCAAACACTACTAAAACCACAAAAATATCACTTGTGCATGCTCTTGTGCAGACTACGTTAACCTAAAGTGTCAACCACCATTGTGCATATCATCCTATTCCATACAAGTAACCTCTTACTTCTTCCAAAATGATAACCACCCAGTTGTTGCTCCCTACTGTTTCTGCAACTAAAGCACGACCTCAAA
Organism: Warburgia ugandensis; assembly: GCA_035236585.1. NCBI lineage: Eukaryota > Viridiplantae > Streptophyta > Magnoliopsida > Canellales > Canellaceae > Warburgia > Warburgia ugandensis. The sequence goes on along the minus strand of CP141136.1, from coordinate 64,140,014 downwards.
GTCAAAACCCCTCCTACTTCACACGTGTATGACTTAATACTAGAACTTGGAGTAAGACTACTAAACCTTCTTTTCCTCTGAAATAATAGCAACTTAATCGCTGACAACTACCCTTTTTGCCCTAAAGCACCACAAAGGCTTTGGATTCGAAGCAAGTACCATATCAGAAGAAATAGCAACTATATACAGAACGCATGTAAGATAACATGCAACATTCCATTCAGCGGTGCAATGTAGGAAAGCACACTACTATAGCTGCAAAAATATCACTCGGGAGTATGCACTACTTCAACCCAAAGTTTCGTCACTATTTGCCCATGTCACCTTTACCAGAAACCTCTTTCTTCTGAAACGATTGAACCCAGTTGTTGCTCTCTACCTTCGTGCAACTAAAGCGCCACCTAGAAGTCAAAGCTACTTGTAGTACACATATATATGACTTAATAATATAACTTGGACTCAACCAGCGTAAATCCTACTCCCCTTTTAATTTTCACTGCGTCAACCTAAAGTTTCAACCGCAATTTTATCATTCTTGTGAAAAAACAATGGAAAACCTGAAAAGAAACGACATTTTTTTGCTTTTGACACGATTACAGTTCAACCAAGATTGCAACATTTAACAACTGCTGCGGACAGTAAATCTAATTATAAAAAAAAGCACAACCGAAACATAAATGAGTTCCGCACATGAGGAAACTAAACAGAAACGAAGAACGGAATGAGAAAAGAATTCCTTTTCTGGTGCTAGGTTTTGGGCGTACTTTGTTACGTTCTCCTTGTGAACCTGAAGAACATGAATCGCCATTCCACCAGCAGTCGAAAGCTTCTTGTGACAAACGTGGCATTTGAAATGCCTTGCTTTCTGGTGCTGAACGAGGATTTTCTCATCGTCGAATTCTCGATCGCAGTAGTAGCACCAAACCTTTGACGATCTCTTCTTCTTCTTCCCCATTCCTGTGAAAGCGAACGAATTAGGGTTTCCCGCTGGTCTTTCTCGCAGAGAAGGGATTAGGGTTTTCTAGTTGGGGAAGATGAATAGAAGCTACGGTTAGGGTTTTCCTTTACGGTCCAACTCCGGGTACAGTGAGCTCGGGGGAGAAATTCTGTCTCTCTGTCCGTGTCGTACCACAGAGAAGAGAAAGGAGAGAGAAGCCTCTTTTGTTGTGTTTTGCGCCAGGCGTGAACGGGGTGGTGGTCTATGATCTTCCGTTCGCGATTACAACCTGAACTCCCATTTTCAGCTATAAGGAGTCCCTAAACTTTGTTTCGTTTCCAAGTCGTCCTCCAACTCAATAAATCGTTCCGTAAGTAGCCCACTTGGACGAGAACTGCTAAATAGGCATTAATGTGAGGGCTATTTTCGGAATTTCGATCTCTCCTTGGCATTTAAATAAAAGGCCTATTTTTTCCTCATGGGCTCAACTGAGCATCATATGTCCAAGTCTAACCCATCATAAACTTATTGTTATATCGAAGCCCACTGATGCATATACATAATTGTATGATATACAATGTCAAGCAATACGATCATAATATAATATATGATGTCGTAATGATAAATGAAAAGTGAAAATTGTTCCATTTAATTAAATGATTTTTATAAAAACAATTTGTAAAAAGTGAATTTATATTTAAGATTGAATTATTCAGGTCAAACAACTCCTACATTCACTTATAGTGAATTTAGGATTTAAGTATTTTAAATCAATGAATACACAATAATTAATCTAATATTTTATAAACAAGCGACAGTATCGTCCACCGTAAGATGCATTCAAATCATCTCAAAGTATTCCAAATTAAAAGAGGTAGACCTATACATTACATTTTGGATTGTCAAATAGCTGATTTCAATGGACTTATGCCTAAGAGTATTAATAAGACATGTGGACCTTATATGGTGTTGCTAATCCAAAGACCTACTTGTGTAGCTCAAATTACCTTAGGGCTGAAATGTTTAGTTATCCAAACTATTCATCTATTACTTCTAGCTGTTGGGACTATAAGAGTAACAACTCTGGTCTTTAATAATATTTCATGTAATTGTATTGCACTTTAATTAAAAATAAAATGAGAAATTGAATTTCATATAAGCAAATTCTCTAAAAACTCTAAATTTGACTTTGAAACCTCAAAATTCGAAATGTATGTAGTGAAAGCTTTCCAATGATACTATATTTGCATAAAAGAGTGATTTAGACCAAAAAACCCCAAAACTTTACAAATGAAGAAGGGGTATCAAAATTGTTTATGACATTCCCTTCTCTCCCAACCCCATACACACTATGTGAACTAAATTGCTATAGACATGTGTGGAATAAGCTTCTTGCAAAATGCAAGGTAAGGCTGCTTATTATAGGCCCTTGTGGTCTGCCCCTTCCCCAAACCCTGCATAGGCGGGAACTTCATGAACCGGGATTGCCCTTTTATGTGTGGGAGTCGAACTTGACACGTGAGGGTCCACCGACCATGTGGAGTACACACACATGCAAATTAAGTTGCCATAGGCATATGTCAGAGTCAAACATGGCATGGTTGACAATCTTTTCTTTTCCTCCTCCGGTGTCGACCCATCTTCCCTTTCCCTTTCTCGATGTCAGCTCCCTCCTCCCTTTCCTTCACCAAGGAAGAAACCAGCAATGGTAAACCAAATCACCAATTACAATGTTGCACGGTGAGGAAAATAACTTGGATCGAAGAATCAAACTATTCATTGTGATCCTCTTGATGCATTGAGTAAAACCCCTCAATATATTCATCAATCGAAGACAATCCAATGGAGATGTAGGGAGAACAGTAATAAATGGCTGAGATCAATAAAAACACAGGTATATATACGATTTCAATTCAAAGATCCAAATCGTTTATGTTGTTCTTGTTCCATTTTTATTAAAACCCTTAATTTTAATCTTCGATAGGTGAAGTTTTGATAGGGAAAATAGCAAAATGATAGTTGTAACTCACGATGTTGTGAAACTCCATTCAATTCGTCCTTTCCAATGATTAATTGAATGGAGAACACATACAAACAGGTAGGTGATCATCTCCAATTCGTTTGATTGTTCCATCTTTGAATTGCATATGGTTAGACTAAGGATTTTAGTCAATTTTAATAGTAACTTGCTTAGATCTTGATATATAAAATGGTAATTTGACAATTGGAAGAGGTATATCAACATATTGAATGATCTTAACTCTCAATCCATCCATGAAGACTGGAATCCAAACTATCCACAATTATGAATTGTTGATCTACCCTAGAAATTCAAATCCAAGGTTCACAGTTACTATTTAGGCAATATGATGAAATCCAACCATTGGATGGTAGAAAAGACTGAAATTTGCCCACCAACAATAAATGCACTATTGTAAATGCATATCTAACCATCCAAAATGTAGATCAGGTCGTCAATCAGTGATCGCAACTACTAATCTGTGAAAACAGCAACTTTTGATAGCGTATATTGAAAAATTAGAAAATATATAAGAAGATCTAAACCTTCGTTTGATGACATTAGGGATGAAATCTAAGTTAATAAATATTTAAGATGGAAGATTGTGCTGATGTGCTATTTAAACTTGGATACTCAATTTAGATTTTAAACTATGATTGAATTTTATATGTTATCCAAGTTTTGTTGCATAGTTATATTTTAATCATTTGTTTGGATTTTTATCTGTAGTACGTGCGGTAAAGCTAGTGGAATTGATAAGTTCGCCTCAACAAGTAGATGCTTAACATCTTTAAGTTCTTTGCATATTCGGATTTTGCATGAGTTTTTGTTTATTTACATGCAATCCTGAATTGAGCATGTGATTTGCAATGTGTGGTTTTGGTATGATAATATGCTAATGATTCATTGTTGATTGCAAAATCTCTAAATTTATTAAATTCCTTATCTGTGATTAACATACGATTATGGCTAAATCAATGGTATGAAATGATTATGAATTTTAGTGAATTTGCATGATTTCAAGTGAGGCATGAATGATATTTATGCACAACTCTTATTTATGATTTAATGGTTTGATGCTACGAATGATGTGTACACGACCAATGGGTCGCATTGGGTACAAAAGTACCAAATGTATTGCTTTTGTTTTTTGTGGATTTGTATTAAATGAGCACTTTTAGCTTAAGGTTGGCCACCCATCCTTTGAAAATTTGTATAGCTGATACAACAATGATAAGCTTTTTCTAGTGCCAGCATCATATGAAGACCCCACTTGGCGTGTTGGTCGATACCTCCCCATGCGCTGTGAATTGTAGTCTTCTCACTATGGTATTGAGGATGTGTGTATGCAGATGAATTGGGTTAGGGTTACATATGCATTGTGCTCCATGCATTTCTTTTATGACTGTGGATGTGGCACAACACCATGGGCATGATAGCATGATGATCCCATGTGCGGATTTGGCATGATGATGCCTAGATATTCGTATGAGTACTTATGATCAGATTATGAGGGTTGAGATACTCTTGAGAACCTAAACCTGTGAGATAAGCTGATGATGAAATTTTACACTTATTTAAGAGTTCTTGCAAGCCTTTGATGCTTTGGACACTTTGTTTCTTTTTAGAAATGGTTTTATAAAGAGCATAGATTGCATTGATATGGGTTTGTTGCAACATTGTACTTAAATTGTATCTAGATAGATTTGTGCCTTCATAAGAGCATTATTTAAAAGCATTGTGCTCTTTAGAAATGGATTTGTTAATTTCTTACGATTTTATTACCATACCATGGCATGAAATTTTATTATATTTGGAATTATCAAAACTGTTTAATGAAATGTTAAGCACTTATACAAGCATAACTTGCTGAGTTTTTGTATTATTTATAATATCTCAAATATGAAGCAATGACTTGGCAGTAAGACACTTTGGAATTAGAGGATTCTAAACATGAGTTATAGTTGTACAAGCTAGTGGGATCAATGTATGGTTTGTAGAGAATTTTGCCTATTGGTCGTGTTTGGGCTGTATGACTTTAATTTTGATTTTATCATTTTGTCTATTGGACTATGTACTATGACTGAAGGGAATTCTGGGAAAAGATGATAATATGGGTATATTTAAATTGCTTTCTTTTGAAATTTTGGATTTTTATAATTCTCAATGAGTTTGAATGTAATGGTGGGGAGACTAAGTCTCTAAATGTGTTGATGGCCATCTATATGTTTAACAGAGGTATCACATGTTTGTAAAACAAAAAAACAATGCTAGATTCTCAAGTAAAAATGCAATAATCATTTCACTGTTAAATCTAAGTTTTTGTGAAACAGATGACACCGAGAGTTTTGAAAAGTATTTTCTTTAAAGAAAAATGTTTTCAAGGTTTGTCTTCAAAAGAAGTTTTCAACTTAGGGATTTCGACTTTTGAAAAAGACTTTAAAAATGTGTTTAAAAACCCAGGGCATCACAATTAGTCTATAAACAAACAAATAATATTAAGAGAGGGAAGAGAAATAATAAATAAATATATAATGAGTGCATGAAATGAATAGCTTGACAAAAAGCAAGTGTCCACACAATCTTGCCAAGACTCAAATGTGCTCAACTTTAAATAGGAATTGGCCTTATGAACTTCATAACTTGTATTAATTGAACAATATAGACTTAGAAGTTAGAAACTTGAAGCTTCCTAACATTCACAACATAAAATGTACATATTAGGAGCTTCAAACTTGAAGCTTCTCAACATTCATATTCGATACCATATTTCTTCAAGGTGCATGAAACCTGGTAAACTATAAGGTACATCCATGTTGAATTAACTCATGTATGATTTAGCCATCTAGCATTCATTTGTCACATCTTTTTATGGTTGTAAGTACTTTATACAGCATATTATATAAGAGATTGTTCGAGATCCGGTCCCGTTTCGAATGAATTAGGATTTAAATGTTGAGCGCAAGATCTGAGAAATTCTCCACTAGGATCTAAATTGATTGGGATTCCTAATGGTCCGGATAAGTAAATAAGTGGAATTGATCGGATCCCAACCAATTGATAGCCCAATTTAGATAAAACCTTACTTTATCTTATATACAATAGATTTCACCAAATAAAGGGCAGCCTGGTGCATGAAACTCCTGCATATGCGGGTCCGGGGAAGGAGTGGACCACAAGGGCCTATAATAGGCAACCTTACCTTGCATTTTTTTTCTTCTTTTTTTGCAAGGCTGTTTCCACACCTCAAATCCATGACCTCAAGGTCATTCGATGACAACTCTACCATTGTACCAAGGCTTCCTTCAATAGATTTCACCAAATGAAAAAATAAAATGGTTTGACATCTTCTATTTAAGGACTCAATTTCCTTTCATAGAAACAACACCCGAAATAGAATTCTCCTCCGCGATTCTTTTTCAATGCATCTCCTCTCTTTCCATGTTAATGAAATTCTATACTTTTGGAATATCATACAAGAGTGCTAGCTTACTTATCATATCATCTTGATTATTGAATCCTGGAGATAGGCACTGTAATAGCATTTTTACCATGCATTAAATCATCCTACATGTAGCAATCTTGTCTCAAAAATAGTGAGAATTTTTGACACTCTAATCATCAGAAATTAATAAGTCTTTCGATTCAGTTTTTACTTATATTCGTGTTTCGAATTTGATAAGTTATTTACAAGAATCATAGCGTCCATGATTGTTTAATCTCCAACATCAACATCAAGTGCGTAAATTTTATAAGACTTACCACTAGCTATTCGCTAAGTTGTTGCTTTTTAGTGCTGCATACACCTTTACACACATTTTAAGCTACTATCTTAAGACGAGCACTATGTTTGATATAGGCGAGGAGTGGTCTAGTCATATGAAGAATGTTAAACCATTGAAGTTTGATGGAATAATCTTAAGAGATGGCAGCAAAAGCTTTATTTCTTTCCATGCACGTTACAACTTGGGTATGCTTTGAAGTATTCAACTTTGGATGAGAAAAGGAAACGACTTGCAAAAGCATTTAGGATGCAGAAAAGAGTAAAAGATGCCTTCTTTTTAAGAATCATAGTTTGAATACATCGAGTAACATGTAATATCACATACATTATGGTGCCAAAACTGCGAAGGAACTTTGGGAAACCTTAGAGAAGAATTTGTAGCAAAAGCAGCACGTACAAAGAAACATTTGATTCCGAAATACTTTTGTTATGTGATGAAAGATGAAAAATTAGTGATGAGCCAACACACTGAACTTGATGTAATTCTTGATGAGATTGTAAATAAGGCATCGAAATAGACGAGCAAATGTAAGTGGCAGCTATCATTGATAAGTTGCCAATATCATAGAGTGAATATAAGAACATTCTTCTACATTGTCAGAATGACATATCACCTCAAGAATTGTTTGTTCATCTAAGAACTGAAGAAGATAACAAAAATCGAGACAAATGTCCTACTTCTAAATTGCAGTCCAAGATAAACTTGACTGAAGCACCTTCTGAAAAATAAAACCAATCCAGATCTGAGAATCATGAAAAGAAAAATAATCACTTCAAGAAAAAAGTTATAACTTCAAGAAAAAGAAGGTGACTATTTTATTTGTAGGGAACCTGGCCATTTTGTAGACAATTGTCACATCAGGAAGAGAAAGGAGAAAAATCAAACAAAAAATGTCATAAGCCATCAAGCATGAAGCAATGTTGTTGAAGATTAGTTTCAGTTGGCTATGGGGACTGAAGCGAAGCTCGTGAGTAATGTGAATGAGGTGGTTGGACACTGATGCCATCTGCATTGACAAAAGTGCCTTCTCATCTTATGAGCCAGTTAGGCTAATGGTAGCTATTTAGAGGGAAATGGTCTATTTCCACAATGGCGGGTACAAAAACAATGCTTCTAAAATTAACATCTTGAAAGATGCTAAAACTCAATGAAGTTCTATATATGCCAAGCATTAGGAAAAAATTGGTCTCTAGGTCGATGCTAATCAAGAAAGGGCTCAAACATGTGTTTGAAGCTGGTGAGTTATTTGGCTAAAAATGGAATACTTGTTGGGAAGAGATGTTAGTATTTCTCTCCTTAAAACTCTGTAACAACCGAGTGAATTAAAGAAGTTAGTGGTCCATTTGATTTTCACCATTTTAGGGATAAGTGAACTGCCTACTTTGATAATGTTTAGAAAATTGAACGCATATTTTGGGTGCAAGATAGGTTGGCTCTATGATGGGTAGAGCAAACCATAAAATTAGTGTGTTGTCGGTGAGGTCCCCAAGCCTGCAATCTCACTTTCAGTTTATACACCATCGAAGGAGATTGATTGAGGATTTAGAAGAGTCTCCACCCAACAAATATACATTCTAGAAAAGGAGGATTGTATTATAATGGCTGGAGGTATGTGATGTCATTCCATCCTTATTCTGCATTAAGATCTAAATGCTATTTGAGTCCATGAAACATGTTAGATCATGTTAAAAAATCTCTTACATTTGGTATCAGAGCCTGATTCCTTTGCCTAGCAGTTTATAATTTCTGTTTAAGAGAAGCATAACTATTCAGTAATGTACTGGGGGCATCTTCAAGTTCCTCTCGAGGAGAACCACAAGAAACTAGAAATGATTGGTTTAAAGGATAGAAGGAAGAAGGTCCATTGCCAGACTAACTAATGATCAATCTCAAATAGTGGGAAAAATTATTGCATGGTTGCTATGTTTTTTTTTCTCTTGCAGTGTAAATTTTTCTCAATCCATTTGGGATTGCTAGTTGGTCAGTTTTTTTGGCCCGTTGAAGTAGAAAATGGGCCCTTACCTGGACTTAGCAACCATGCCTAGTGAGGAGATACTAGATACAAACTATGCTAGAATATCCACTTCCTTGCCATGTAGAGGAAACTTGCTTGAACTTTTATTGAATGGGTTCATAAAAATTAAGTGGCTAGGATCTTCCAACATGAGGTAAATGGTAATGATCATAAAAAAAAACCATTCTGGTAAGATGTTGGGGTATGGAAAGTGACTAAAAAATTGGCCCGCCAACCACCATGTCTGACATTTTCCTTCCAAAAGAGATTCCTCATGAATGAAGTGGTTAGGTGAATGGTGGCAAAATCTTCATATGTATGGTGATAAATGGCGTACTTTTAACATGAATCGATTAACGCAATTGGACCTTTTTGTGGCAGTTGTTGGACTATGGTTTCAAGTTTCAGAATGCATCTTATTAGATTGAATCATGCGTAAGTTGGATGGCTTCACATAGTGTTATTAGGGAGATTGCATATCAGTAGCCAAATTTTGCCTATTCAGCGCAACAAACTTGAAAAAGACAGATCAGTGCCTATCCAGTCACCGGCAAAGGGTAGCTCCATCTGTCATCCTTTTCTGCACCGCAAGGTGCACCTGACCTGTTGATTAATTATGGGAATATATAGGAATGCATGAAATATTATACTTCAAGATTATAGTCAAATTATGCAATAGATAATTATTCTTGTAATTTTTGGTAAAATAATGTCTAGTGGTCCATATAATTTTATTTAATTAAAGATTAGCCACAACATCTTTAATTAAATAAAATTATATTATGCTAAGTTAAGGATCACATAAGGAATTATAGACATTAGTTTTAATTAATTATACTTAATATAATAAATTTCATCCCATGGGAATTTTTATTATATTTATATAATTAATTAGGATAAAGTATTAAAATATTTTTCATAATTTACCTAAAGGAATTATGGATTACAATTTAATAGTTTTATCATAAAGTTCGGGATAGAATATCAAATTATTATTATTATTTTCTCACAAAATTTTGAATTAAGTACATAATTTGATAATTCTGTCATATGATTACATGAATTTACCTGAATTATAAATGTAGCCCACAGGCAATTTTTATGTCATTAGATTCATTTTGCATGATTTACATTGGTAAAGTATGAAATTCATTTATGCCTCAATTAATATGAGCATGTATATATATATATATTATTTTATGCAGCTGTACAACTAGAAAATTTCTATGATATTCGTTGTGATATTCTTGAACTGAAGGATGATAACTATAAAGTATGGAAGGAGAGAATTTTCCTCCATTTGAGGTGGATGGACATTGATTATGCTATTAGGAAAAATGAACCACCTGCCGTTACTACTACTAGCACTTCAGAACAAATTGCACTTTATGAACAATGTGAGCGATCTAATCGCTTCAGTGTAATGTTCATAAAGATTAAAATATCTATTAGCATACGTGGTTTGGTTGACCAGCATGAAAAGGTTCGTGATTTGTTAAAGGCTATAGATGATCAATTCGCCACTTCAGATAAGATACTTGCAAGCACCATAATCATGAAGTTCTCATCTATGAGACTCACCACTGTCAGAGATGTGCGTGAGCACATCATGCAAATGAGGGACATTGCGGCTCAATTGAAGAATCTCGAGGTTGAGATGTCGGAATCCTTTCTAGTGCACTATATCCTGAATACTCTCTCACAGCAATATGGACCCTTTAAGATCTCCTCCAACACACATAAGGACAAATGATTAATCAATAAACTCATGACCATGTGTGTTCAAGAGGAATAGAGGTTGGTAATGGAATTGGGAGAAAGTGCAATGCTGGCAACGCTGGGAAAGGACAAAGCTCAAGCCAATAAAAAGGGGAAAGGTAAAATACCTCCCCAAGCTAATATTAAGTAGTTCAAGTGATTCTTTTATAAAAGAAAGGGACATGTGAAGAAGGAATGTGCCAAGTTTTAGAAATGGCTTGAGAAGAAAGGTAACCCAATCTCATTTGTTTATTATGAATCCAATATGGTTGATGTTATTTATAACACATGGTGGATTGATTTTGGTTCTACAATCCATATTTCAAATACCTTGCAAGGTATGCGAAACCTAAGAAAGCCAGTGAAAGTAAGTAAGGTATCTATTCAGGAAACAAGATGCGTTCACATGTGGAGGCTATTGGAACATGCAATTTAGTTCTAACTAGTGGTTTTATTTTGAATTTGGAAAAGACATTTTACATTCCAAGTTTCTCTAGGAATTTGATTTCAGTTTCAAGACTTGTACCCTTGGGTTATTTCTTTGATTTTTCAGAAACATCTTTTAGTTTGTCTTATAAATCTGATGTTGTTGGGAATGGTACATTGTTTGATAATCTTTTCTGTATTGAATTGCAAAATGATACCATTTATAATGCTATGCATGTCCATACTGGCACTAAAAGATGTGTTATTAATGAAGATTCCTCTATGTTATGGCACCGGAGACTATGACACATCTCCATAGAAAGAATTAAGAGATTAGTAAATAATGGGGGTACTTAGTACTATTAATTTTATTGATTTTGAAACATGTGTGGATTGCATTAAGGGAAAGCAGACCAACAAGTTAAAGAAAGGTGCCAATAGGAGTTCAGACATATTGGAGATCATTCATGCTAATATATGTAATCCTGACATGTACTCACATAGTTAGAAATACTTCATCTCCTTTATAGATGATTCCTCACGATATATGTATCTCTACTTGCTTCATAACAAGGATGAAGCATTAGATGCCTTTAAGGTCTTTAAGGATGAAGTAGAGAAACAATGCAGAAAGCAAATTAAGATTGTGAGATGAGATAGAGGTGGAGAATATTATGGTAGATACACAGAAAATGAACAAGCACATTGTTCGTTCGCAAAGTTTCTTCAAGAAAATGGGATAGTTGCTCAATACACCATTCTTGGTTCACCAGACCAGAATAGTGTGGCAGAAAGAAGAAATCAAACATTGTTGGACATGGTGTGGAGTATGCAAAGCAACTCTAATCTTCCTAAATCCTTGTGGATTGAAGTACTTAAGACGGCAGCGTATATATTAAATTGAGTTCCAAACAAAGCTATTTCAAAAACATTATTTGAGTTATTCAAAGGTTGGAAACCAAGTTTGCGACATGTGTGCGTTTGGGGATGCTCGTCTGAAGTAAGAATTTATAATCTACAAGAAAGTAAGTTGGACCCAAGGACTATTAGTGGGTATTTCATTGGATATACTGAAAGGTCTAAGGGGTACGTGTTTTATTGTCCATCTCACAACACTAGGATTGTGGAATCAAGAAATGCAAAGTTTCTTGAAAATGACTTAATTAGTGGGAGCGATCAAACCAAAAATACAGTTTTTGAGAAAGATCATTCAGAATCTCAACCTTCCACCTCAAGTGATAGATTGATTATTGTTCATAGCACCCCTTAAGTACAAATTGGTATTGAACAATCAATTATTGAAGTTCCACAAGCTGCTGACAACATTTCAGTAGATTGGGTAGTTCAAGAGTTGTCAACAACTTTTGAACAATTAGTTGAGTCACATATTTCTTAGGAAAATGATGGTGTGACATTAAGACAATCTGCTCGAACAAAGAGATCAACAATTTCTAGTGATTATATTGTATATCTACAAGAATTTGACTACAACATTGGAGCCGAAAATGATCTCGATTCCTTTTCACAAACCATGAGTTACAGAGAATCAGAATTATGGTACAATGCTATGAAGGAAGAGATGAATTCTATGAAGAGTAACGACGTCTGGGATCTTGTTAAGTTGCCTGATGGTGCAAAAGTCATTGGATGTAAATTGGTCTTTAAGACAAAGAAAGACTTATTGGGCAACATTGAGAGATACAAGGCCAGACTCGTTGCAAAGGGATTCACTTAAAAGGAAGGAATCGATTATATGGAGACCTTCTCTCCTGTATCTAAGAAAGATTCCTTATGCATCATGTTGGCATTAGTAGCCCATTTTGACATGGAGTTGCAACAAATGGATGTGAAAACGACATTTTTCAATGGAGATCTAGAGGACGAGGTTCACATGAAACAACTTAAAGGATTGCCCTCTAATAATGGTGAGCAATTGGTTTGTAAGCTCAAGAAATCCATATACGGTTTAAAACAAGCGTCTCGTCAGTAGTATTTTAAATTCCATGATGTAATTTCTTCATTTGGATTTGTAGAAAACATCATGGATCAATGTATATACCAGAAGGTTAATGGGAGTAAGATCTGTTTTCTTATTTTGTACGTGGATGACATTCTGCTTGCAATCAATGATAAGGGTTTGCTACATGAGGTGAAACAATTCCTCTCTAAAAACTTTGATATGAAGGATATGGGTGAGGCATCTTACGTTATTGACATTAAGATCCATAGAGATAGATTATGAGGTATTTTGGGTCTATCTCAAGAAGCCTATATTAATAAAATTTTAAAAAGATTTCGAATGAAAGATTGTTCACCAAGTGTAGCTCTCATTGTGAAGGGAGACAAGTTCAATCTAAACCAATGCCCCAAAAATGATTTTGAGAGAGAAGAAATGAAGAACATTCCATATGCTTTTGTAGTCGGAAGCCTGATGTATGCTCAGGTCTGCACAAGACCTAACATTGCATTTGCTGTGGGAATGTTAGGATGATATCAGAGTGATCCAAGTATAGACCACTGGAGAGCTGCAAAGAAAGTGATAAGGTACCTTCAAGGAACCAAAGACTACATGCTTATTTATAAACGAACAACAAATTTGAAAGTAATTGGCTACTCAGATTCGGACTTTGTTGGCTATGTTGATTTACGCAAATCAACATCAATATATATATATTTTTATGATAGTTGGTGGAGTTGTATCTTGGAGAAGTGCTAAACAGACCTTAACTACTACTTCCACCATGGAAGCTGAGTTCATTTCTTGTTTTGAGGCTACTTCACATGATGTATGGTTAAGTAGTTTCATATTTGGGCTTAGAATCATGGATTCTATTTCTAGGCCATTGAGAATATATTGTGACAATTCAGCTGTTGTCTTTATGGTTAAGAACAACAAATGTGGTAGTCGAAGCAAATACATCGACATCAAGTATTTAGCCATAAGAGAACATGTTAAGGAAAAGAAAGTGGTCATTGAGCATGTCAGTACTAAATTGATGATCACTAATCCTTTCACTAAGGACATGCCACCATTCAAGTTCAAGGATCATATAGTTAGAATGAGACTTGGTTACACTATGTAATTTCCTTATAAGAACGGATGTAATTTTCAATGAAACTCTATTTATGATGTTTCTCACATTTAATTTTCCTTGTGTACACAATGATTCATTTTAAGAAATATCGCTAATGTCTGGACCTAAAATAAACATAGGGCTTATTCATAAAGGAATATGGGCACATGTTTAAGAAACATAATGCATTGTGATACATTGAAGATAATACTCACTTTATAGAGTAACCTATCACCATGATTCATATATTTTGTTTCTTACTATGATAATTGATGAAATATATGGACCAAGTGGGAGAATGTTGGTGTTTCTCTCTTTAAATCTCGGTAACAACTGAGTGAATTAAAGAAGTTAGTAGTCCATTTAATTTCCACCATTTTAGGGATAAGTGAACTGCCCACTTTGATAACGTTCAGAAAACTGAATGCATATTTTGGGTGCATGATAGATTGGCTCTATGATGGGTAGAGCAAACCATAAAATTAGTGCGTTGTCGGTGAGGTCCCCAAGCCTGTAATCTCACTTTTAGTTTATACACCATCGAAGGAAATTGATTGAGGATTTAGAAGAGTCTCCACCCAACAAATATACATTCTAGAAAAGGAGGATTGTGTTGCAATGGCTGGAGGTATGTGATTTCATTCCATCCTTATTCCACATTAAGATCTAAATGCTATTTGAGTCCATGAAGCATGTTAGATCATGTTAGAAAATCTCTTACAAGGGATACTCATCTGATGGATTGTTCAAATTGAATGTAGCTGAAATAATTATAATAAAGCCTCCTTTTCACCATAAAAAAGAAAAAAACAGCCTTCTTGTCCGCTGTGTACATGATCGATTTTGAGATATGGGGCATAGTAGTTTAAGACATGCAGTTTTCATTTCGTAACCAACATGATGAATGGATTGATTTCTAACTCTAATGTAGAAGTTAGACAAAAGTGTGAGATTTGCGTGCAATCAAGTATTCTAGAAAACCTTTTCATGGAATTGAGAGAAATATTGAGATATTATGTTTTATCCATACTGATGGGTGTTACTTAAAAGACAATATGTTTAGAAAATCAATTAATTGGATAAAAGAATAAAGATCTGTAGATCAGATAGAGGGGGAGAATTCACTTCCTTGGAGTTTAGCAAATTCTGTGAGGATCGCAGAATTATCCATGAAGTTGCAGCTCCATAAACTCCACAAAAAAAGGAGTAGCTTAAAGAACTGGACACTTGGAATCATAGCATCCATGATTGTCTAATCTCCAACATCAACATCAAGTTTGTAAGTTTTATAAGAATTACATCCAGCTACTCGTCTAGTTGCTGTCTTATTACTGCTAGATACATCTTTTCACACATTTTAAGCTACTCATAATGCCCAATAAAGCATCAGCCACGATCAAGCTTCAAATACTCTCGAGTCTTCTACTTCCTCTGCAAGGGGAGCAATTTTTACTGTACCATTGCTCGAACAACTGCTCCACTGTCTCTGCTGACCATCAACCCCCACTTTGCTAAGCCCGAAGCCACACCTCAGATGCAGTGGAACAGTGAATCCATAATTATCTCTATTCTCATTCTGACTTCTGCATAATTTGCATTTGGACGTACGGTCGATACCATCCTCTTTTCAGCTATTTGTCATGTGTTATCATCTTGTTAGATGCCACTATCCACAGAAAACCAGGTACTGTTATTGCAGTTGGACTTCTCCAGAGCTTAGAGAATTGCATAATAGCAGGATGACGTTCAATAAGAGATTCATAACAGGATTTAACGGAAAACCTTCCATTCGATTCTCTCTGTCAAGCAATTTTGTCCCCCATGTTAGATAAAAACATCTTTGAAGTTACTGCTGGATAGCTGAGAATTTCTGAAAGTCAAACTCATAAAATTGCTTAGCTTGATTTTCAATCATAAGTTATCCTCCATTCCATGCAATCAGCGGACGGTTGGTCATAATTCATAAGCTATTACGTACTTACGAGTTATAAGGGGGGATAAGTTAGGAGAGGTTTGAGTGTGTACATTAAGTGCAGATTATAAAGATGATCCAAAAGCGTCTCCTACCATACATATCCGATCACCTTTAAACAATGTGGCTACCATGTGGATTCCAGCTTGCCCATGGGCTAATAATTGCTCCCATGGTGGTTAGTTAGGCGCCCGTAGTTGGAAAGTTTATTAATTACAGTTTCAATGTCTAAACCATTCAAGCAGATGGTTGGGGTCCCTTGAAGGACTCTTTAGCAATGGACAAGCCAAGGCAAATGAAGGATTTTGCACAAAGGAAAACCACCCGAGGAACCCAGATTGTTGGTGATCCAGACTATTTATCTTCTAACCCACATCTTTGACCTGGCCTTTTTCCCTTTTTTCTTGTTTTGGTACTAAAAGGATTGACCTGTCTTGGTTTTTTTCCCTCTGAATGGTGTAGAAGTTTATTGAGAGAGAAATATGAATTTCGGAGCCTCATCTTACATCCTAGTCAAGGACAACATTGTAAACTATTTGTATGTTCAGAATTGTGAGTCCACCTAGAGTTATAGCCCTTCATACATATATCACTCTCCAAGCATAACCAATATGCACATGGCCTATATAAACACTTGTTCATTACAATCTCCAAACCCGCTTCCCACTTTCTTCTCTTCTAGTATTACTATTCAGTCAGCGATGAAGTTTCAAACCCATTTCACTGTCTCTCTTCCATTCTCTTCCCATATACCTTTCTTGGTATCCGCTGCTTGTGAATGCAGTACCAACACGGAAAACTGAACAAAAGCAAGGCCCTTTCATTGAAGTTAATAGCTACTGTGTCCATTCTGATTTTTGGTATAGCGGGAATCTGCCTACCAAACTTGGCGAGATTGGTTCCTGCTCTTCTGCCCGATAAACACATTTTCTTTGTGATCAAAGCCTATGCAGCAGGAGTGATTCTAGGAACTGGGTTCATACATATATTACCCGAAGAGTTTTCTAGCTTGATTTCGCCTTGTTTGAACGAGAATCCGTGGAGAAAATTCCTTTTTGCAGGGTTTATCGTCAAGTTCTCTGCGATTAGTACGTTGATGGTGGATTCTTATGCTACGAGTTATTATAAGAGGGCACACTCCAATAAGGCTCGGCCGTTGGATGATGATGTCAAATGAGATGAGGAGAAGACGAAGACTAGTGATGCTCATGTTAACGTGCAAGGGCATGGACACGGGTTGGAGTTGGTGGAGCAGACCAGCGTGGTCGATCTTATTCGGCATCGGGTGGTGTCGCAGGTGAGCGTTGGTGGATCTATTTTTGTACTCTGCTTTTTCTTTTGAGGATTCCTATCATGAAAGCTTTCTTTGGCTTTTCACAAGGTAATAGAAGATTAAAAGTCAAGAAGGGTCTGTATTTTGAAAGATCCATACCATTAGTGTTAAACACGATTTAGGTAACTTATGCCTTGAAGGAGAGCCTTGCAGTAAAGTTGTTCGTCGTGTGACTTTGTGGTCACGGGTTTAAGGCATGGAAGTAGCCTCTTACAAAAGTATAAGGTAAGACTACGTATCATAGATTTTTATGATCTGCCCCTTCCTCGAACCCTGCATATGCAGGAGCTTTGTGATCCAGGACTACCTTTTATGCCTTGAAGATTTCGTCCATTTGATGATCCTGCCTCTGTGGTGACGAAATACTGCAGCTGATTTTTGTTACGAGAATACATAGGAATCCATCAATTTTGCTTTCTTTTCATCGTAATTTCTAACTCTTGGAAGCACAATTGATCTGCTCTTGGAAGTAATCAAATATAAGAATTGGCTGTGTAGATTCTGGAGTTAGGGTATCTTGGTTCATTCGGTAACTATTGGGATTGCTATGGTTGCTTCCCGAGACACGTCCACAATGAGGCCTCCTGTCGTCGCCTCGAGTTTCCATCAATTCTTTGAAGGCATGGGACTTGGAGGATGCATAGTTCAGGTATTGTTTATATACCTTACAGATGTGTATTGGCTTTAGTTTCTATTAACTTCACATTTCTCTTATAATTAAGCTATCGTAGGTTATCCCTTGATATTGGTCGGAATGGTGATGGAAAACAGACTACAATAAAATTGGTGTATAGCCATATGCATAATCCCACCAACGAGCCGCAGGTCGTCCCTTTGCAACCATGCAATGCACAGGCCAGAGTTCATAGATTGTTTATGGCCGTGCAACGGCCTTCTACCGTAGTGATGCGCAAGGGTATCTCTTGTGCTAGGTCACGGGTTCAGGGCACTCAAGGTTTGGGGTTAGCCATTAAAAAACCCTGCTTGCATGGTAGGAGGATAACAAACCTGGGATAAACTTATCCCCCCGGCTATTAACAACCGTAAGACTTAGAACTATTTAACCGAAGATAAAACCGCCAATAAACCATGGAATGATTTGTTTTATTTTTTATTTTTCATGATTTAGGGCTGCCAAATCCCACTTCCTGCATAATTTTTGTCCGAAGTTTGTTGTCCAGACATCCTTTTAGAAATATAACCATTCAGATAGGTGGACTTCGGCTTTGCACCGTTGTTCTGTCACCTGTTCATTGCATGGCCCGCTTGTGCAACTGCACTAAATAGATGATAGCAATTATATAAAGTGGTGGACATTTGCACGGATTTTAATTCCATATAAATTATCTACAAATTTGGGAGTATAGCCTTCTATTAAGTAGGGATATAACCTCAAAGGTAAACCCAATTTTTGTTTGGGCAGGCCCAACTGAAACTCCGAGCGGATGATTATCATGGTACTCTTCTTCTACTTAACCACTCCACTAAAAAGGGCGGTACCCGTGCACGAAGTTCTCGTGTATGTGGGGTCTAAAAAAGGAGTGAATCACAAGAGTCAATAGTACACGGCCTTACCTTATATTTTACAAGAGGCTATTTTCACGCCTTGAACCCGTAACCTCAAGATCACACAACAACAATGCT
This sequence comes from Warburgia ugandensis, assembly GCA_035236585.1. Taxonomy (NCBI): domain Eukaryota; kingdom Viridiplantae; phylum Streptophyta; class Magnoliopsida; order Canellales; family Canellaceae; genus Warburgia; species Warburgia ugandensis. Next base: position 64,121,051 of record CP141136.1, on the reverse strand, counting down.
ACCGTTGCACCAAGGCTCCCTTTCTCCTGAACCACTCCACTGCAATTGGGATCGGGATATCATCTGTGGAAGGGATTTTACATTCGATTGCATCTGGACTTTTGATCTATATGGCATTGGTAGATCTTCTAGCAAGCAGCTTACTTCACGAGACCTAGGCTGCAGAAGAATGTAAAACTTCAGGTAAAAGCAAATATTGCTGTTCTTCTGGGGGTCGGTTGCATGTCTGTCATGGGTAAATGGGCCTGAATATAGAATATAAGTACTGAATAATCAGTGTCTCCCTTCTGTTCGTGTACTTCAGGTACAAACAAATGTTGCTGTTCTTCTGGGGGCAGGTTGCATGTCTGTCATGAATAAGTGGGCTTGAATATAGAATATAAGTACTGAATAATCAGTCTCCCGTTTGTTTGTGTTTCTCTGTTATGGCTGCAGTAGCATTTGTCATTTTGAGCGCGTTTGGTTGGTCCTACTGCCTTTTGTAAATGAATGCCAAAGACTAATTACATGCTCTCTCTCTCTCTCTGGGACTGTTGGCGTAAATCTTTTCTTGGGAGTGGAATGCTTTAGTGCCTTGTCTTTTCTTAGGAGTGGAATGCTTTAGTGCCTTGTCTTTTCTTAGGAGTGGAATGCTTTAGTGCCTTGTCAATTGTCTTCTATGTTAAATTTTGGTAACTATTAATGGCTAGCTATAGATGGCCCACCAGATCAACGGTTTTGATCACCGATAACGCATGGGACAGTAGGAAAGATACCGACAATTATGTAGTAGTACCAATCGACTTGTCAGCTCAAATTGCAATATGCATGCATGTATCAAGGGGCAACCTGCATGTTTCTGGTGAGCAAGTCTCTTCCATAAGATTACTCCCTACCAAAGGATATCTGTGATTTACATTCACTATTAAGCATTGCTTGGGTTGAGGGGTTCTCATGGAAAATTTCCTACATCCAAAGAACTTGGTTACACCAAAATGTGTATGGATGAGTTTGCTGTTATGTATAGTGAATGAAATTAAGCTTCCACTCTCTTGATCAAAATGGTAGAAAACATTGATTGCTCGTGTGAGACAAACAGTTTGTGATCCAGGTCGTTTTCCATTTTAAGTATCCAATCTACCTGTTAGTAATAAATCTTGTTTGAGGAAATGGATGATCATGGCACAAATCACATGGACGGTGATTGAGTTTGGTGATCTGTTCAGTCAACAACATCTACACTACGCCACTGTGATTGATTGTTTACAGGCCTTATCTTGCAAATAGAATTCAAGTGGCTCCCGGGATCACTGTAACATATGGTGGTGGCACATCATAAGAGTTTTCCTAGCTAGTCAGTGTCACATGTACAGTAAGTCCGATCCTTGAATGGCGCTCGTCCCGCTAATCAGTAGACTCTGAAGATAGGAATCAATATGTGATGTGAAAATGTGAAATTCCATGTTTTTGAGATACTAACCAAAAGAAGAGAATAAAAAAGTGTTCATCAGAGAGTTAGATCCGGATAGGCCGATGCTGCTTCCAATGCACTCTGACCCAAACAACCTTTCAGTGATCCAAAGTTCATATGATAGTTCTTGTTTCTAATACTCATGCATTAGATAGTGATCTGATCGATCACTTTTCATTGATCAATATACATATATATATATATATATATATATTGAAGGGCATCTTTGAGTGCACGAAGCTCCCACATATGCAGGGTCTGGAGAAAAGGAGGACCAAAAGGTCAATAGTACCAGTCTTACCTTACATTTTGCAAGAGGCTGTTTCCACGCTTTGAACCCGTGGATGAGGGACATGATTAACTTATTAGAATCAAATAATTCTAGGTTTTGTACTTCCTCAAACTGTTTATCTTGTTCTAACAAAAATCTTTTCTCTAGTCAATCATAGAGACATGAGCAAAGAGGAGACAATATCCACACACATTCGAAAACCAATGTCCCCACTTCCATCTTTTATAGTGGCATGTTTTCCTACTGTTTGCTCCTTTAGTAACCCATTAGAGATTGTTGTTATAGTTATCAAAAGTTGATAAAATGCAATTATAAAAAGTGTATTAAAAGGTGAGGAATAACATTATGCAAAATGCTGGTACGGATCGATATCATATTCCTAAATCATTCTCGCCTTTAAATGGCTTTGTGCATGTCTTTTCAGATGCTATTCACCGTGAGAACTTTAAAACCAAGGAATGGAATGCAATACATGTGCATTTGTTCAGTCCAGGGAGAGGCCCCAATGAAGCCAATCTTAATTGAAGCCAAGTGGACAAACCAAAAAGAGAGGAAATCCTCATTTTGTCGATCTGATGACATCGAGTAGATTGAGATACAGCTAGAGCCAAATGCTCATACTCATCTATGCTTGTTACCACATTTTCGTCAAATACTTTGCGAGCATTTTTGTCGTGTTTGGCTGTGATACGCCAAGTAAATTTACACGTAGCCTGCAGGTTGGTGATTGAACTACCGTTCATTTTGGACAAGTCATTCTTGAAAAGTCTTCTGCGTCACAACGATCCTAACAAATACCATTGTGGGCACGGCTTCCAAGGTGCAACCGGAACCATGTATACTTGCAAGTCCGGGTTCGGGAATAAGTCGTCAAGGCAAAGGCAAAGGCAAATATACAGAAAACCTTTGCAAAGTTTTAGGAAGAAATCATCGTTGGAGCTCAACTTTCGTTTTTATTTTTACAAATTTAAGTAGATTTACAATTATTATCAGGGAGCCTTGATGTAACGGTAGAGTTGTTGTCGTGTGACCTTAAGGTCACAAGTTCTAGGTGTAAAAATAGTCTCTTGTAAAATATAAAATAAGGCTGCGTACAATTGACCTTTGCGGTCTCCCTTCCAAGAATCCAGCATTGGCTTCGTGCACTGGGACTGCCCTTTTTTATCAGAAAATTTGATGAATTATTCAAGAAGCTCATTTTTAGCATGGTAAAATCATGTTTCATTTGGTGAAGTCACAAAAATTCTACAGGTTTCGCATATTCAGGAGTTCAAAACGTTAATTCGGCACACCAAAAAGCATCTGCTTTGGAAGTCTGCAGCGATTGCTACACTTTGTGCATCTAAATTGAAAGAAATAACAGGTGCTTCGAAGGTAAACAGTGCAACATTCGGATGATGTTTGACAGGATCATCAATCTGGTTGGTTCTTGGCCAGCCAATATATAGGAGTTTAAGGGCGCTAATGCAGATTTGTATAGAAAAAAATAGAATGTGTTTAGAAAAATGAAGATTCATAAGGAGATTTTTTCAATTAAATGGGAACCTCCCCCTCCGGTTTCTACAAATTTAACTTCGACGTGGCGCCTGCTTCGGTAACCATTATCAGTCCAGAATTGGAGGCCAAATAAAAAATCATGAAGAATCTTGCTTTCTCAGTTTCTCAAGGCATCTCGTATTGAAAACACCCATATGCATATGGCTAAACTTAATGTAGTCTCTCGTGCATTTCGATGGGCTTCTCAACTGAGGATTTGGAATATCATTATAGGAGATCTAAAAATGTATCACCTGATTCAAGGAAGACAAGGACCGTCCTTGGACATTCTTGGAAAATGTCGATCTTCTTATTTGTGAAGCTTGATTAGTTCGGGCATGAATACGTCAAGAGATCTACAAATTGTAAGGCTGATACTCTAGCTAGGGAAGTGGAAGTGCTACTTCGTTTGGAGAAAGAATTTTCACTTTGATTGAATGATTTTGTGTGCTTGGTCCACTATTTAGTGGATATTTTTCTATTCTATGTCTCTTTGAGTGGGTATGTTGGGCATCTCTATTTGGCTCACTCGGGATGGAGTTCTTTTTCTCATTTTGAGTTTGTTGCTAGAATAACTCTAGTGGATGAATAAAAAAGCTTTAACTTAAAAAAAAAGAAAGAAAAAAAAGCTGAGACTTCTACAAGAAATATTTCAATCGTTTGGAGACTTTGTAGCTATGAGAAGAACAACATTAACCTTTTTGTAGGTTCGGGATTGTCACATGCAGCTTAGAAAGCATGTTCAATTTAGGGGATTTAACATGATATGAGACATCATATGGTGTTTGGGTTACGATATAAAATATAAAAGAAAGAAAAGTAAGAATTGAGTTTGAGGACAGACTCCATAACCCCCTCTCTCTAGGCCTTATTTGTGGATAATCTAACTCATTCATCTTTTTCATCCTCTCAATTTTTGCCAGCTGCAGAAATTTATATCCGTTTGATGCTTCTAGCTCCAACTTTTCCTAGTTGAATAGTATTTAATAATAATCATTAGACTTTTCAACCGAAGAAACTAGTGAAAACTAGTAGCTAAAAGCAACCAACTGACATGATCAGCTTTTTCATGCAGCCTATCTAGGTGAGGCTGAAGTAGATAAATAGGTTAAATCATCCAAAGTGGAGTTTAAATAGAAGGGTTATGGACTCAGTCCTTAGAAGCTCAATCCAAATAGCATATTTCTCAAAAAATAAAGCGAAGAAAAAGGAAGAAGATGATGGCTGAGAAGAGATCAGACTTCCTTTTTAGGTTCAATTGGCTAAACAGAAAGTACTGGCAGTCCCAGCCATCAGGGTCCGAAATTTTCGTCTTTCAAAATCAAAAGTCTTCTCAAGAACATGCTTGGCCTTTTAGATTTATTTGTGATCCTTTTGGTTCTTCTAAATTTGTCTAAGGAGTCCCTGTTAAACAAGCCTTTCGAAAAGATTGCATCATTACTCTCTTTCTCCTCCACAACTTTGGAACAAGAAAAGTGATTCAAGTGCTGCGACAAGCTGTCTGTGAATACGTATGCGTGGGAGGAACGGTGCTTGAGCCTCAGTTTGTACTTTGTATCATTACTTTTAAGTTGTTTCTTCCTTTTTTTTGCCCAATATCCTAGTGACTACGTGCCAACGGAGTCACAATTAACTACCTCAGACCATACTCCGTCGCATGAGAGGCAGCCCCTCGTACATCGCAAGGCCGAGGATCTCGGTAATCTTGCAGTTGGCATAACATAGCGTTGAATGTTAGACAAACTTTAGATTCTCCTATGCTATTTGTTCATCTAATTGAGTTAGACTTTTCCTTAGTAATTTCCACTACATACCATACATATTTGACAACCATTTGACTCGGCAGGCTTGACTATTGGCCCGGGGAACCTGAACCACAATCAGGAGTATTTTCGGCACGTAATTTGCTGCTACTTTCCTATCCTAATGTACATTTTTTTTTTTATGGATAATCTAATGTAACTAATGTACAGTTGGTTTTACGCTATGAGGAGAAGTGACATTGGGAAAGTGTTAGGGTTTGGGATTATGTGGGAGCTTACTCTTATTGTCTTCGCCCATGGACGTAGGCATACAGCATGCCCACATAGAACTTGAGTCTTTCTTTGTGCCTTTAAATATTAAAATCATCCAACTGGCTAAATAATTAATTTTTAGGTCTTGATATTTTCATATGCTTAAACTGTTAGATTATAATTTGATCTAAAAGCTTAAGCTAAGAGAAAGTTGGCCAATAACAACCTCATGTGAAAGGCCATTTTCTATGCTTTTGGACCCAAGCACAAGCTCATTTACCTTGAATTGGAAACTAAAATGGAGGTCTCAGAATTAGAACTCATAACCTTCCGATTAAGATGGGGAGCCTTGGTGCAACGGTAAAAGTTGTCATCATGTGACCTTGAGGTTACGGGTTCAAGGCATGGAATCAGCCTCTTGCAAAAATGCAAGGTAAGGCTACCTACTTTAGGCCATTGCGGGCTGCCCCGTTCCTTGACTCTGCATAGGCGGGGAGCTTTGTGCACCGGGGTTGCCCCTTAACCTTTCGATCAATAAGGCCTTGATACCATTTTAGTTTCTAGTTCAAGGTAAATGAGCTTGTACTTGGGTCCAAAATCATAGAAAATGACATTTTGTGTGAGGTTGTTATTGGGGTGTGTTAATTTTAGCTATTTCATGCAAGTACAAGGAGCACGTGGCATTTGATTAGATGAAAAAAAGTAGAAAATAAAAAAAGTTAGAAAAAATGGTAGTTAGAGACTTTTCCTTGGCTAATCAAATGTTACCTGCACTTTACATCTGTAACTCTTTTTTGAAATTACTGCTCCCTATAAACTAGTATCTGACATCGGACGCTACCTTTTTGTGATTTTTTTGAAGGTCTGACCCATTCAAATGGATTCTCCTGGATGTACACACACCAAAGTTCACTTTGATTGGTTGCTCGGAGCATATGTTTCTTTGCTTTTCAATCTTGAAAAAGAAAGAAAAACAGTGGTTAGGAACATCTGAATAGTGTGATTTTTTTTGGATATGTTAAACATGGAGCCGCATTGATCTAAGAAAAATAAAAGAGTTAGCGTATGATGTAAGGTTTTAGTTTAAGCGTCCCAAAATATCAGAACTCATAAATTGGAGGTAGAATGATTCCATGCAACATGTACTATATACAGAAAAGCCAAGCATGAAAGTGAAAAGAGCAACGGCTCGGAGGATCTTCGTACATGTATAATACTGGCTGCACAGTATGGAAAGCAACCATAGAAGCAGCCCATTATATTTATTGATCCTGACCTTCTATGTCCTAACAGTCACCAAGTCAAAAGGTATTGGTCTATTAATGTTCTATCCGTCCAATTGATCACACTTTATAGCAGAACCTAGCCTTTGATTATATTCTTCTCTACGCTTCCATTTGTGCCAGTGCTACCAAACAATTGTGTACTCAAAGCTGAGTTGCTAACTGTAGAACCTGCACTTTCTCCTCATGACTTAACAATAATTTGAGTGACTCCTATAAATTCAAACTTGACAAATAATTGGTCAAATTCTCAGATATTATATGTGATCTTCTTACAAATTCAAATTAAAAGATAGATTTCAATTCTTGTAAGAATCTTGGTGAGAGTATACGCTCAAGAAGAGAGCAAAGAGTACATACCTCTTTTTATACTTTGTAAAATTTGGTTCATAGATCTGATCCATTCATGATGTTTAGAATGGAGAAAATAGGCAATCAATGATAAATCAATTCATTTGGACAATCCTAATCACTTATTTGGGGTCTTCATAAAAAAGAGAGTAAAAATAAATGGTTGCAAATGTTTACCCAAAGAAACACAGACAAAAAGTATCAAATGAGCATGAAATTTGGTGTATAACTTATTTAAGCCATTCATAACATGACGAAGAGGTTAAATTTACAAAAAAATGTCTTATGATACATGAAAAAATGAATTGTACACTCTTTCCTTTCTTCTTAAGTGTGTACTTTTACCGGGACTCTTCTCATAATGCCTTTTCCCCTAGCTTCTCCCAGATATATCCAGATTTTTTTGTCTTACTGACTTATTCCTGAATCCCTCTTCTCGCAATGTCTTCCCCCAGCTCTTCCAAAGTTTGTAACTATGATTTAAATCTCTCTCTCTCTCTCTCTCTCTCTCTCTCTCTCTCTCTCTCTCTCTCTCTCTCTCTCTCTCTCTCTCTCTCTCTCTCTCTCTCTCTCTCTCTCTCTCTACTTTTACCGGGACTCTTCTCATAATGCCTTTTCCCCTAGCTTCTCCCAGATATATCCAGATTTTTTTGTCTTACTGACTTATTCCTGAATCCCTCTTCTCGCAATGTCTTCCCCCAGCTCTTCCAAAGTTTGTAACTATGATTTAAATCTCTCTCTCTCTCTCTCTCTCTCTCTCTCTCTCTCTCTCTCTCTCTCATGTATAATAATATATATATATATATATATATATTTGAATATCCATAATATATTGGTAGCACCCAAATGAAAGCAAGTTTAGAAGTGGATTCATTGTTTAGTGGCTCTGATCATTTCTCTGGTCACTCTCACTATGCATAGGCTATATATGACCTAAAAATCACTCCATTAGTCAACATCACACTGCGAGTGGGTTCTATCCGTTCAAGTGATTGGAAACTTTTCTAGTGGAATATAGACCTTCGATTATATTCTCTCCTAAGCTTGCAGGAGAAAGATGATTAGATCATCCAATATATGGGAAGCACATTGGCTGCATCTACATGCCGTGCTGGCCAAATGTAAAGTAGAGGAGGCAAAGAATTGTTTACTCCGAGCTCATTAGCTAACAACAGAAGTGACTTTTGCTTAGTTTAAAATATAATTTGATGGGCTTCTTTGACAGTGAAAGTGTCAAGGGTTTCTTTGTGATTTCAGTCGTTTAAGAAGATCACATATTAGGTAGGATACTATCGTAATCTTTACTAATAGAAGAGAAACTTTATAAAAGTAGCGACTATGGGAGACGACGTGTTAGCTTACCTTTGAAGTTTTATAGTTTCTAGACTTATTTTCTTAAGTAAATTATTACTGTAAAATCTCCTTTAATTAATAGTTTTGTGATAGGAGGTTTTTTGTTATTTTAGTGGATTTTATTTTATTAAATAACTTCCTCAAATTTTTTTAAACTAGTAACTCACACAACTAATTAGTCTTTTATATATACGCCCTTATCTCACATATCCTTGGGACACACCGACCTCAATGTACACCCTTACCAAATGCATCTCCTGGACACTCTCTATCAACATGTAAACTACCTACATCCCCTAAAATAATGAAGTGCACTACCTCCAACATAACCCTCCTCAAACTTATATATGTGCAATGCCTATTTTTCATTAATTTAGCTGAAAGTTAGTATCTTTCATACTTCCTCTTAATGTCATTCCTCTCAGTCCTGCTCCCAATGCACAACCTTGAATCCAAGTTACCTACGTGAGAGACTCCTCTTGTCAACAGCTACCAAATCTCTCTCACCCCTCCTTCTCCACTCTCTCTCTCCTTTATGTAATTAATATGCTCTCAGATTTTTTTAAAATTTTATCATCTTATTAGTTTAGTAAATTTATTAATTTCCTATGCTGTCCCAAGTTTAGGCCTGGCACTTTCTCCAAACTTAGTGGAGTAATTAATTCATCAAACATCATTATCAATTTAAGAGGGATCTATTGCAGCAATAGAAAACATTATCAAGCCATATGAATTTAGAGGACTTGATATAGATGGACAAACACTAGAGTTCTCCCTCGTTGACATTCTAAACCTTTGATCTGTAAAGGTTTTATTCTTAATGAATGCATACGCTTTGTACGTCTTCTCACATCCCTCATATAAGAGCCCTTCATATTACTGTAACTTGAGAACAAGTTCGCCTCAAGTTAGTTGGTGTTTGGCAATGGTTACTTAAGAAATATTTACTAATAATATGCAAAAAGTTCAACCAGAAAAAAAAATCACCAATAATAAGTGAAGTTTTTAATGCAGTAATTAGTTAAGGAAAAGAGTTTCTTGTGAAGTGTAAGACTACATGGCATCCACTATGCTCCTGTGAAGGGGACCATCTTTATTTCAAACCATTTATTTAATGGTAGAGGCCATAGACATTTTCTTGTCTTATAGAGTTTCTTTATTGGACGATCCTAACTGTTGCTGCACCGAGGCACATAATTGACGGCTTAGAAAGTGAAAGAAGAAGAATGAATAAATCTTAGCACTTGAGGGGTGTCGGATATAGGACATAAGAATTGACCTGTTTGGATTACCAGTTTACCAAACTGCTGGCCTTTTATTTAGTTTGCTCAGCATCAAGTTGTCTTGCTTAAGTTCACCAGCAATTTATTAATATCAGATGGACAGTTCAATCAATCATAAGCAAGGGTTAACCAACGTTGTGGCATTTGGGTGATCCTCCAGATGTAAAATGTGTTCTCCAATGGATGGCTCAGATCATTCATAGGTGAGGCTGCGATGTGAAAGTGGGAGTGGCCTATTGTATTGCAATGAGGTCGTGCATGCTGAGCTAGCGTTCCTCTTTGCTGCAGGCGTTCTCTTTGGTGGTGTCCTGCAAGAAATTAAGCACGATTTCACAGCAACTTCACCGGCTGAGAGTACAAGATGGAGACTACCCGGGATCCAGACCGTTCAGGTTCTGTCCCCATATCAGAGAGAGAGAGAGAGAGAGAGTAACAAAGTTACGGTTGATTATAAACAAGAGCAAGAGGAGCTGCCTATCATAAGTAACAGTTGGTTCTTCACAAAAAGGAAAAAAGAAAAACTAAAAACCAGCAGGAAAGCTAGAGCTGTTGTATTATACACGACAATTCAAGCCCATTTGGCCATGAGAGACATGCAGCCTGCCCCTAGAAGAAGAGATGCATTCGCCCATATCTGAAGCTTCCAATTCTTCTGCATCCTTGGGTTCATAAAATCAGCGGCAAGAAGATCCACCAATGCCATGTAGATCAAGATTCCGGCTGCAGCTGAATTGAAAATCCCTTCCACAATCAATGCCGTCGGGCTGTTCTCATCATAGACATTTGTTATGCCTATTCCAATCGCAATTCCAATCGGAGTCGTCAAAGAGAAGAAGAGTGCCATGATCACCACAGATCGGATCTCGAACCTCGCCTGGAAACAAAGAACAGGACCCCATTCAGCATCTACTTGATGCATCTTATGAATCTCTACCATCCATTTGGGACACACATCCTGATTCTATAGCACTGAGTAGATGGGGCCCATGTCATTCTATAAAAGTGACAAAGTAATGGACTGGAGAGAAAGTTCATTGATTTGGACTGTTGCGATTCCTAAGTCAATGATCTTTTCTTAACTGTGTATTGATAAGGTTGGTAGAACTGACCATACACCAACTTTTACTGTGTATCTTTTTCTTTTTACCACCACTTGCACTAATATCAGAACATAATCAAGGAAAGATTTCTGATAAACATAGTCAAAACCCATCTATTGTTCCATTCAAAAGTTAACAAGAAAATAAAGTTTATACACAATTTTGAAGGTGTATAACCATTACCTGAACTATGCATCCTCCGAGTCCCATGCCTTCGAAGAACTGGTGAAAACTCAAGGCAGCCACAAGAGGCCTAATTGTTGATGGGCTCTCCGAAGCACCCAATGAAATACCAATAATTACAGAGTGAACCACAATTCCCAGTTCCAAAACCTGTACAGCAAATGACAGTTAGCATTAGCAATTCTATTCCCAATTCCAAAACCTATACAGCCAATCAAACTTAAAATTAGCACTTCTTTTAAAGGCTAAAATTAGTACCAAAATTTAAACACAAAATATCCTTCCACCCAAAAAAAAAATAGTAAATATTTGCTGAGACAGCAACATGAAAGAAAAGAAACAAATCAGAAGTATTAATTCGCTTTTCAGGAGAAAAATTCAAGTAATTGATAAGTGCACAAAGTAGAAAGAGATGGAAAACACGTAACTCTCAAAACGTTTCTGAATTAAAAAATTGAAGACTAGACAGGAGAGAGAGAGAGAGAGAGAGAGAGAGAGAGAGAGAGAGAGAGAGAGAGAGAGAGAGAGAGAGAGAGAGAGAGAGAGAGAGAGAGCCCAATTAGGATTAACAATTTCTGATGGGGAAAATTCAAACAAGTTGATTAACAGAGCAATGTAGACTTTCTCTAGCAAAACTGGCATTTTCCCAGATCGGAAGATTGGAGAGAGGTTGGGGACTGAATCTGTAACCAAAGCTCCACAATTGATGAAATTCACTGAACCAGAGATAAAAGTATCACAATCGCATAGAAAACAATATTTGAAGATCACCAAAGCGAAACAAGACATTTGAGTTTCGAAAAGAAAACAAAGAACAGTAACCAAAACAGGTACAATCCCTGTTCCAAGCAAAACAAAAACAAAAACAAAAACCAGAACCAAGAACACAATCAAAACACAAAAGCCAGAAATACTTACTTGAGAAACAACCCGATGCCTGATCAGTTCCATAGCACTTATCTCCTGGCCAGCAAAAGCCGACGGATGAGCATGCCCATGAGTAGCATGCGTATGAACATGCACATGACCAGCATGTTCTCCAGCCCTCTCCTCATCAACTTTCTCCTCACCAACTTGCTGCTCTTTACTAAAATGCGACTTCTTGAAATAACTAGTCGCAAATGTATCCACCATTAACGTCCCAATAGCAGATAACATAGCGACAAATCCGGCGAAGGGGAATTTCCCCCATGGATTCTCCTTCAGACACGGCGAAGATAAATTCTCAAAAGCATCAGGCAATATATGAATCAACCCAGTTGCTAATATCACCCCTGCAGCAAAAGCTTTGATCACGAAGAATATGTCCTTCTCTGGCTTAAGTGCAGAAATAGTTCTTCCCAATATTGGCAACAAGACTCCTAGTCCTCCGGCCACCAATATCGACGCAATCGCAGCTAACTTCAATTTCAAGGCCTTGGTTTTGTTTCGGTCCTCGGTTTCTGCCTCACATTCACAATCAGCAGAAACAAAGATCGGTATCATCAAAAGAACATAAAAGATCAAAACCCTGAACTGGGTCTGATTCTTCATGACTGTAATTTGGCGTAGAAGAAGAGAGGTGTAAGATTGCACAGAGTGGAATGACGTTCAAGAGGGGAACCAGTGTTTTATAGACTTGGAATCGTGGAATTTGATTTTGTCTTTAACACCCCATGTGTGGCAATCTTTAGATGGAAAGTAGGGATCGGCTTGGGGATTTCACATAGTAGTCGCAGAAAGGAGATTAGTTTACTTGAAATGGTGTGCTCATTATATTGGTAGGTGGTGATTAATGTGGGGTGGATTCATTATAATGGAAAGCTTTTTGTTTGCTTGGCAATTACCGTAACAGGAACGTGTTAAAGAAATGTTGACAGAATGTTGTCATAACGTAGAAAGTCGCTTCATGAGTAACGGAATTGGGGTGGGGATTGAAGACTTCAAAAGTCTTATATGTCGATATCTTTAGGTGTTTTTCTTTTTTAATATTTTTATATTAGGAAATAATGTCTAGACTCTCTTATTTTATTTTAGAGTTCCACTAGGAAAATCTTTGTATTTTCTTTAACAGGTAGCTTTAATTAATTTTATTTAAAGAAACGCCCCTTAGTTTAGATTAAATTTTCAAAAAATGCCATTGTCGTCCTTGCGAGTATGTCTGGCAGCTAAGCTTAGATCAATGCCATCCTGACTCAGGATGGGAGAGTTGATCAGTCAAAAGGTGATCTTTCGTTGCCGCTAAGTCCTCTAGACGACTTCTTTGACGGACGACAGGTCGATTCTTTCGCTACACTGATCTTGCCAAAAGATCTGGGGGCATTCTGGCATCAATGGTCATGGGAAAGATCAGTACAAATGACGACATTGGTTTGAAACTTTAAAGCGTGTGGAAAAGTAGGTTTGTCATTTAACACTGTGAAGTTCAATCCGAGCATCGTTGACGACCGATTGATCAAACAACTAGGTTTCTTCGATAATATGATGGTTTTATGGAGAGAATTCCATATTTAGATCCATGCATTAGTGGCATGCATCTATATTATTGTATAGGAAAATTTTCACATGCGGCCTTTCTCTCAACTTTTTTCCTGCAAGAGGCTATATTAGCTGCCCTTTGCCCAAGCAGGGTGGAAAAGTGGCTTCTCTGCAATTGTTGCATTTAAAAAGTTACTATTTGGCCCTTCATTTAATCTGTGTTGCCCATTACAAAATCACACTAATTGGTGCATCCTAGAAATTGCAAAGCAATATCATGCTCACTAAATGCTTCCCTTGCAAATTTGGTTGGGATCAAGCTAATACGAGAAAAAAATGAGTACCATACGATTTCCATACATTGGACAATTTCAACTTGGCACAATTTTGTCATATAAGGTTTTCAAATGAACTTATTTCAATTTTTATTTTTGGACTCGTACCTCCTACGCCCAATAGGTCTTCGTATGTAAACCCTTTTCATATGTGTATCTGGATGATGACACACGCGGTCTCAATATACACCCTCTCTCAACTTATAAGCATCTTATATTTTTCAAAGGTATGAGATGCACTACTTCAAATTAGAGACCTACTTAAAAGAGAGGCGCCTTGGTCTAAGTGGACTATATTGAACTTGTGACCTATTTTGAATTCAAATTAAAATTTTTAGAAATTACATATAAGAAACGCAGCCCCGGTGCACGAAGCTCCCATGTATGTAGGATCCAGGGAAGGGGCAGACCACAAGGGTCAATAGTATGCAGTCTTACCTTGCATTTTGCAAGAGGCTGTTTTTATGTCTTGAACCTGTGACTTCAAGGTCACACGACGACAACTCTACCATTGCACAAGGTTTCCCTTCAAATTACTAACAAGAAATACTATTAAAAAAAAAAAAAACTATTAGCTTAATATATGGCTTTCACTAGATTCAAACTAACCATGATCACTTTTTTGAAGCAAGGTATTTTATTTGTTATGACCGTTTGAGACAATTGCGTCAACATTCAATTTTGTTACAAGAGACGAATGCATAATTTCATTAGTGTAACAGGCAAACCAGTATCCTCTGGTACACACCTACAGAGAAGGCAACGAAGTCGCCGACCTCCTCGCGACTCCAGCAGCAGTAGCTAAAAATCCAAGGTTTAGAATGATGAAGCGCCAGGTTTAATGAAAGAAATCAGCGGCATCCCAACGCCCTGCACGAATATTTATGTAATTTTTTGGATTTCTAATATAATTTCTCATTTACCAAAAGACAAAAGGATGGGTTCCATCCATATCCAAATTTTATTGCAGGAGACGAGAAATATAGGGGCCATTTTATTTGTCACAACCGATTAAGTCAATTCCATCAATACAAAAACGCGAGAAAACTATTGACGAAATTAAGGCAAACAAAGACGAAAGTAACACCCGAAAATTGATTGTAGCCCCTAATCAAGTAGACAAACCGATATAGAAGAAGGGGAGTCCCAGTGCACAAAGCTCCTGCTTAAGGGTCTGGGAAAGGGGCGGACCACAAGGGCCTAAAGTACATAGCCTTACTTTGCATTTGCAAGAGGCTGTTTCTACGCCTTGAACCCGTGACCTCAAGGTCACACGACAACAACTTTTAGTGTTGTGCCAAGGCTCTCCTTATAGACAAAGTCTAAATAAGAAAAACAGCTCAAGGAGACCGAAGCTCTTGTCCTCTACCTTCTAACAGCTTGTGATTGAGAATATGACTTCGTTCTACTACAATACACTCTTAAGGTTTTGGTAAGAAAAACTTAACCATTGATCATTTGCAGGGTTTGGTCTAATAAACGAAGTTTATCCTCCGAATATTGGGATAGATGTTCAGCCGATGATGACCGACCAAATCTCTGTTTTCACTCTATAAGCTAAGTAGACATGGTTATATACGGTGGAGAAGTACTGTTAAGCAACTTCGGGCAACAAAACAGTATAGTGACGGCAGTACGAGGACAGAGAAAAAGAAGAAGAAGATGACGGAGAGAGTGGTAAGTGCCGACAGTGTTGCATGTGGAGCGTTTGACTTGAAAGGACGAAGGAGATTGCACATGTCGTTTGTTGTAATACATCGACGTTGCTGGCTTTTGTGCAGTGTATTTGTGTGCAGGTACAAAGCTCTCAACGCGCACCAAAAGTATATACCTTGCCCTTCATTTTTGTCGATCCATACAACTGATCTAAAGGGCTGCATTTTCAATAAGCCAGATCTCATCCATTCATATTAAAAGGGTAGCCTCTGTGCACGGAGCGCCTGCATGCTTTGGATTCAAAAAAGGGTCAGAAGTTAACAGCATGCAGTTTTATCTTCTATTTCTGCACTTAAACCCATGACCTCAAGGTCACACACGACCACAACTCTACTTTTGCTCTAAGACTCCCCTTCATCCCAACTAAATCCAATGTGCTATAGATATTTTGTACCAGGGGAAGAGTATGGCTACAGTTCTGGGCCCTTAAGAGTACAACTACGCGCGCAGAGATCAAGTACATATGATTTCTCAGCCTCTCAGTCTGGTTATGTTATCTTCGGGAAAAGCTGAACGGATAAATATCACGGGCCTGCCAACGGTGACGCTTATAGTGTCCATGACTAGTTTTGTCCTGTTTCATGGCCCCACTTGGGTTCCATGGAGTGTTCCTTCGTCACCGTAAGTGTTATGCCTTTGAGGGATCAAAGCTGTTTATTTGCCGTGGTCCAAGTGAAAAGGTTCAGTCATCCAGTTGCAAGCAGCTGTGGAAGAGCTTTGTGCTGAACGTTGACTTCATTAATATTGTCTGTGCTCTCACTTTCTGCTGTATTATTATTATTTTGCAAGAGACATGTCTTTCACGTCTGTGATGGACAAATGATTGTCATAAGTGTAGTTTCTCAAAGGAAAATCAGAAGTCTAAAGGAAAGTGATATATTGGCTCCTTGTTCCTTGATGAGCCCCTTACTAAATGGTACGGACGGATGTTACTGTAGGCGAATCTAGATTTCTGAACATCCCAATCCTCTCAACGGTATCCTAGACTTAGATGGCCTGAACTCTCAGCCATTTGGTGATCTTAGAAACTATTTCTTGAGCTGTAAAATGAACGGTGAAATGCAAGGTTGAATGTTTATGAATCTGGTACCCAACTAGAGTTATAGTTATCCGTAGCATTGAATGAAGGGTTGGTGAGGGAAAAACAAGGGGCAAATGTATATCACTAGCTAATGTAAAATATAGGAGACAGAACATGGAGATGCAATGAGGTCGACCTTTGAGAAAACAGAACTCGTCACTCAGCGTGTAGTATTTATATGTGGATTAGTGATAATACACTGAGAAAGAAAGTGAAACAGGAACTGTCAGTTCACAGGGAAAATAATCGTCTCCTCAGAGGACCCATTTTGAAATGTGAGCGAGAGAATCTTTTACTCCTACGTGGGAAAGAGAGAGAAAGATCAGGAAGGTACATTTGATGGTAGACTTAAAGGTGAAGATTGAGTGTTTTGAGAGCGAGAGACAAGGAAAAAAAATCTGAAGGCTGTTGTGTTTTAAGCAAGCGTCCAGCCTACAGAGTCCACATTGTAGCCTACGCCAAAAGATGTGATGAGATATTCCTTCTTCTTCTTCAAAATAATAAGTACTTTAAGTCATTGCTTGTGTTTAATTTGACGCTGCCAATTTTGTGGGTGTGGTCAACGCTTAAAAAATGAAAAAAATCATGGTAATAACACAAGTTAGCCCCACTAAAGATCATAACATATTCATGTCAGAAGCATGGAAAGCACAACGTTGAACATCTTTAACCAAAGATAGAGAAGTTTACAATCAGGTTTATGTATTGGTTCTCCATAATTCCTAGTGTATTCAAATGCAAAAAGTATACTACAAGTTAGTAACTTAGGGAATTCTTCCGGAATTCCACCCTAAGATCTTGTTGATCTATCATGGTGCAACGTTACACCTGACAGATTGAATGTACAAGCATAAAATATAGTGGTAAGTCACATTTTGATTCTCCCCATTAGGCATCCTAACCCAGTGGTGTCCCCATCTTGACAAACCATAGATGTCAGTCAAAGAATTCCATTAACCATCTAATTTGATACTTTCCGTAAGACACTATGGATGTCAACATTAATGTTACAAATCGATTCCTTCATTCGAATGGTAAAGATCTTCACATGAACATGATCTGTTACTGCTCCACCGTTGGTTTGCCCTCTTCTTCTGTATGCTTTATTTCTGTGACGAAATAAAGGATTCGATGCTAAACTAGTGACATTTTCATTATCAAAATCCAGTGTCTGTTAAAGAATCTTCCATCAAAGGCCTTCCATGGGCATCCATCAATTCACTCGGAGCAAGTTAATTAAGCACATTCCGAAATCTCTAGATATTTGCCGAAGCGAGGAGATCTTGAAATTAATCGTGTAGAGATTTTTTAGAAAGATGCCTATGTCGACGATGCAACTAAAATGTTCTTGCAGAGGACTGTATACCCTACTTTTCTTTGGAACAATAAAAATTGAAGCTTGCCGTGCTTTTGATGATTTCTGGAAATCTTGCGGACATTCCAGTTTCCTCTAGGTGCAGTGTTTGTCAAGTCAAACACCCACGATCCACCCAGATTTCACACAAGTACTCGCCTGGAATTCGATTTTGTGGAATTGATAACAGGTGGGGTTCAATAGTCTGCTTATTATGGGTCCTGCAACTTGCTGGTATTGGATGGTCCTACAATGGTGTTGACATCATAGATTTGCCCATCGATTGAGTCTCTGCCCTTCATTTGAATTGCCAAGTAGCCCAACAAGGTTGTGACCTCACTATAATATAACGAGACCTGATGTTTTCCACTTAACTTATTGAGCTCCGCCTATGATTGATCTGAACCGTATATCTTATAGCAAACACACTAGATTGTCATAATTAAAAAGGCAGCCCTGTGCAGAAAGCTCTTGTCTATGTAGAGTCTCAGAAAGGGGCGGACTGCAATGGTCCGTAATACTTAGCCTTATCTTGCATTTTTATAAGAGGTTATTTCTAGGCCTTGAACCTGTGACTTTAAGGTCACACAACAACAACTTTTACCGTTGCACTAAGACTACTAGATTATCATAATTATGACCCATATATCAAGCTAATTGGATTCTTTTTCCTTTCGCGCACTCGCGTGGGAGTGACATTTGGGCGGTATACAAGCGAAGAATTATAAAGCAAACTACTTATATTCTCTCCAAAATTTAATTTTTAGCCAAAGTGGTAAAGCCAGGACTTAAACATGGGACCAAGAATATTTAAGAAGAAATGCCGAATTTTCTGCAACCAACTGCAGTAAATATTGTTGGCAGCTCATTGGATTCTTCAAACATCCTATGAAATGATATTTTGGTAATTCAATACGGGTGCTAAAAAACTATGCGTAAGCAACCGGGCAAAGGTTTTGATGGTACGAAACTGTATGAAAGCGACAGGTCATACTAAGAATAAAAAATTTCATTCAATCGGAAGTAAGTAGTACCAAATGGCTTGAATTTCAATCCATTGAAGATGAAATGAGTTCTACTGTCACTGGAACCAACAATTCTTAAACTTGCTAGTGAACTTGGAAAGTACATCCAAGTTACTCAGTTGCAAATTGAGTCACTTAATGAGATAGCTTGCAGCATGACAAAACACTTATTTGACTAGAATCTAAACAAGACCTAAGGAACAACAATTTCATTCCCTTGCAACTTGCTTGCTAGTCATTTGTGTATACAGAGTGAAAATATTGAAGTAGACATTGAAAGTATTTTATTCAAAATCCAGCTCTGATTACTTTCAAGTCACCCATGAGTCGTGCCTGACTTTCGAATCAAGTTTTCAAGTATGCCTTGTACTTCATGCACCCAAACAAAGCCTTCTCATGGGATAATCACTATTCAATTCTTTCCATTATTCAATACTTTCCTGCCCCTTCTGTACCATATTTTTATGCCGAAATTCCGAAACAAGAAAGGGAAACATATCAACAGTATCCGAACTCCTTGTCATGTAACAATGCCATCATTGCTAGCTCTACCAGGCAATTCTAATCAACTATAGTATGACTTTTGGGAATGACAACAGCTACTTAGAGAAAGGGAAAAAAAGAGAGTCATCATCAAAAGAAGATAGTCAAACAAGAAGAAGAAGAAGAAGAATCACTCTTTTTTATTAGGGGAGAAGAAGAAGAATCATTTAACTTGCAAACAAATGAAAAGGAGAAGAACTGATGCCTTTGAAACACATTAAATTAGCACTTGAGGAAGGAATCTGGCTCAGAAAACCAGGTCTCATGTATGTAAGCAAAAGCTTGCGTTCCTTATAAACAACCACTTTAGACTCCCGCCTCACTTTGGTCATTCATACAATGATTATTAATATAAGATAGTGACTTTGACTTTGTGATCGTCCACCCATTCCACGTTAGCCCAGATCTGTAGGGATACGCATTTCACAAAGAGCTAATGTGCCAGCTAAACTAATAGCGTACTCGCAAGCGGCACAAGACCCTGGCAATTGGTTCCCTAGGTTGCAGTGTACACCCTGAACATGGTTCGGGTTCCTTTCACGTTCTCGAGCACATCCTCCATCGTCACTTCATTCTGCATCATTTTTAAAAAAAAAATCGTACAATATATTAAGAAGAGCAGCGAGACGAGGAAGGGGATGATCAAGGAGTTCATGCCATCCTACAAGTACAAGATGCTAACATAAAGCAACAAGAGGGAACTCTCCTAGCATCCAATAAAAACAGCACCCATAAGGCTAAAAGCAATAAAACGGTCCCAAAAGCAGAGAACCAGCACCTCCTAGCCAAAGAAAAAGCACTGTCAGATAGAAAATCAAATATGCAGTTGGTCCCCCTCTTCACAAAAATGCACGCTCAAGTTTCCAATCATCTGAGTTCCTCTTCCCGCCAAAGCATTTGCAGATCTCAACACATGCCTGAATTCATTGTTTTTGCCTTGAGTCCATTGCAAAGCAGAGTCCAAGTGGTGGAATTGTTGGGGATTTTAGTCCCCGCCCAAGATCACACACACAAAAACACACTGATATTAACGTGGTTTGGCCAATAAGCCTACGTCCACGGGAGAGGGAATGATTTCACTATGTAAAATGAAATACAGAGGTTTTTACAGAGAAGAAGACACGGGGATTTTACAAATTTGTGTTTAGGTTCTTTGCCCTCTTGGTATCCCTATTTCTAAGGAATTTTGGGCCCTAATTTTCAACAAATTTTACACAAAAGTCAGTGGACGGTGCGCCCGCCTGAAAATGGGGCTGGACCAACAAATCTTCCCCTCCAAGCCCATTAACTAAAGGAGGTTTCTTCATGTATGGACTTTTAGCAAAAGCCCATTCCGGTCAATTCCCTGCAAATTTTGAACTTGCTCCGAGGTAATGCTTTTGTCATCATATCCGAACTATTATCGTTAGTATGAATCTTCTCAAGCTCTAACGACTTCGAGTCCAAAATATCACGTATCCAATGATACCGAACATCAATGTACTTTGACCTTCCATGAAAAGTAAAATTCTTGCTAAAGTCTATAGTACTTTGACTGTCGCAAAATAACGCATACCTCTTTTACATAAAGCCAAGTTCGTTCACGAACTTCTTCATCCACAATAACTCTTTGCATGCTTCTGTCACAACAATAAACTCAGCCTCTGTTGTAGATAAGGTAACACACTTCTATAACTTTGATTGCCATGACACAGCTCCCCCTGCAAAAGTAATCAAGTAGCCTAAAGTAGACTTCCTCGTGTCAATATCACCAGCTATATCTGAATCAGTGTAGCCCTTAAGCACGGGCTTGCCAGTGCCAAATCCCAAACACAACTTGGAAGTACCACGTAGATATCTCAATATCCACTTCACTGCATTCTAATGTTCTTTTTCTGGATTTGATAGAAAACGGCTCACTGTACCAACTGCATATGCAATGTCTGGTCTGGTGCATATCATGGCATACATAAGACTGCCAACAGCTGAAGCATAAGGAACATCTTGCATGTATTCCTTCTCAGCATCACTCGTTAGAACTTGATTTTTACTAAGCTTAAAGTGAATAGCAAAAGGTGTACTAATCACTTTAGCTTTATCCATGTGAAATCGTTGAAGTACATTTCTATGTACTTCTCCTGAGACAGCTATAACCACTTATTCCTCCTGTCACGAATGATAGAAATCCCGAGAATCTGTCTCACGGATCCCAAGTCTTTCATAGCAAAGACTTTGTTCAGCTCCTTCTTTAATTGACTGATCCTTGAAGAGCTGCTTCCAACAATAAGCATATCGTCAACATAGAGTAGCAAGATGACAAAATCATCTTCTGAGAATTTCTACACAAACACACAGTGATTTGAAGTAGTCTTTCTGTAACCCTGTTGGGTCATGAACTGCTCGAACTTCTTATACCACTGTATGGGAGCCTGTTTTAAGCCATACAGACTCTTTTTCAGCTTGTAGACATACTTTTCTTTGCCTTTAGCAACAAACCCTTCTGGCTACTCCATATATATCTCCTCCTCTAAGTCACCGTGGAGGAATGCTATTTTCACATCCATCTGCGCAACCTCCAAATCAAGGTTTACGGCCAAACCCAATACAATTGAGATTGAAGACATTTTAACAATAGGAGAAAATATCTCCTCGAAATCGACATCTTTTCTTTGACTAAAGCCTTTCACCACAAGTCTAGCTTTGTATCGTAGTTGTGAAGTGTCACCCTATAAATCCATCGATTCTTCAAAGCTTGTCGGCCCTTAGGTAATCTTGCCAGCTCAAAAGTGTGGTTGTCTTGTAAGGATTTCATCTCATCCTTCATAGCTGCAATCCACTCTGCATTCTCTTCACTTTCAGCTGCCTTTGTGTAGCTCTCAAGCTCTCCCCCATCAGTGAGGAGCACGTACTCATCTGATGAATATCGAGTGGAGGGTTGACGATCTCTTGAACTCCGTCTCAATGAAACTGCTGGTTCATCAGTAGGAACCTCCTACTGAATATCATCAGCCTCTGACGAAACATCCATGTCTTCAGCAGCTTCATGTTCTCCCTCAGCCTGATTATCTTGAACATCAACTGGAGCACCACCATGGTCATTGGTTCCATCTACACTTGGCATATGTGAAACATGAACTAGATCTAAATTGATCAGAGTATTAGAACTCCGAGTTTCTAATACTTTGGCTTTGTCAATGTGTTCAATGGTTTGGTCTTCCATAAAGATCATATCACGGCTTCTAACTAGCTTCTTTGTAACAGGATCATATAGCATGTAACCAAACTCATCCTGGTCATAGCCGATGAAAATGCATTGTTTGCTCTTGACGTCTAACTTGGACCTCTCATCCTTGGGTATATGTACAAACGCTTTGCACCCAAATACCCGCAAATGATCGTAAGAGACATCTTTTCCATACCATAGCTTGTCAAGAACATCTGCATTCAAGGCAATAATTGGAGATAGGTTAATAACATAGGCTGCTGTGTAAAGCGCCTCACCCCAGAAGGAACCGGGCAGCCTTGCTTCAGAAAGCAAGCATGTGACCCTCTCCATCAATGTCCTGTTCATCCTCTCTGCTAAACCATTTAGTTGAGGAGTCTTCAGAGGAGTTCTTTGATGTCTGATCCCTTGCTTCTTGCAATAAGCATCGAAAGGTCCATAGTACTCGCCACCATTGTCTGTGCGAATACATTTCAGCTTCTTCCCTGTTTATCGTTCAACAGAAGCTTGAAATTCTTTAAACTTATCAAGCACTTGATCTTTAGATCTCAAAACATAGACCTAGAGTTTTCTGAAATAATCATAAATAAATATGACAAAATATAATGCACCACCAAATGTGCATACCTTCATAGGATCGCATACATCTACATGTACCAATTCAAGCACGCTTGACTTTCTGGAAGAAGGATGGCTTTTGAAGGAAACTCGTTGTTGCTTCCCGGCAAGACAATGAGCATATTTGCTCAACTTTGTAGCTTTGAGTTTTGAAAGCAAATTCTTCTTGACTAGGCAGCCTAGTCATTTCTCACTCATGTGACTGAGCCGCTTGTGCAACAACTCTAAAGAACTAGCAACATCAACTGCGTTCACAGAGTTCATAGGAATCGAAGCTTGCATCACATATAAGCTAGATGATTTCTTCCCTCTAGCAACCACAAGCACTCCCTTAGAGAGCTTCCACTGTCCATCGCAAAAGGTATTACAATACCCATCATCATCAAGCTTCCGGCTGATATTAAGTTCAACCAGATATCTGGTACATGTCGAACGTCCTTGAGAATCAATCTCGTTCCATTGTTGGTGTCCAAACAGACGGATCCGATATCAACAGCCTTTGACAGCCCATCGTTACCCATCTTCAACACTCCAAAGTCACCAGGAGTGTACGAGGTGAAAAACTCCCTCCTCGAGATAACGTGAAAAGAAGCACCACTGTCAACAACCCATCCAATCTCATTGGAGGCTAGGTTGATTTTATTTTCATCACAGACCACAACGAGGCCTGAAGTAGTGGCAGCTACACCATCATTTTCCTCATCATTTCTTCTCTCCTGCTTGGCATTCTCTGTTTTGCTCTCGGCTTTCTACTTGTAACACTGCCTTTTAATGTGACCCTTCTTGCTACAATAATTGCATTCCAAATTCTTGTATATGGACTTAGATTTACTCCTACTTCTGTTATTCTTTTCATGTCCTTTGATCTTGCTTCTCCCTCGATTTTTTGTGATTAAAATCTCAAACTGTGATGTGGTGTCAACTTGAGCTCGTTGCCTCATTTCTTCATTTGGAACTGCGCTTCTTGTAGATTCCCATGTCACAGCACCACCTAGAGCAGAGTTAGTTAGAGAAACACGAAAATTTTCCCATGAGTCAGGCAAAGTATTTAAAAGCCATAAACCCATGATATCATCGTCAAACCTGACGCCAACATCAGATAGTTGCTAAAAGCATCCGGTCAACTCGTTCAAGTAGTCGAAAATAGAACTCCCTTCCTTGTATCTCAGGTGCATTGCTTGATTAAGTAGGAATAACTTATTATTCGTAGTTCTCAACGCGTACAAGGTTTCTAATTTGATCCATAGAGTTCTAACATGTGTTTCATTTTGAATATGATTCAAAACGTTATCTTCTACCCATTGTCGAATAAAACCACATACCTGTTCATGTTCAAAAGCCCACTCATCTTCGGACTTATTCTCCGATTTTTGAGTAGTAAAGACAGGTAGATGTAATTTCTTCACAAAAAGAAGATTTTTCATCTTTCCCTTCCACTTGTGATAGTTAGTACCATTTAAGCAAATCATTTTGCTCATGTTTGTCTCCATAAGTAAAGAAAGAGTACTTACAGCAATTTCAGGAGAAAATCTTGCAAATTTGAGAACACCACTGCGTTTGCTAAGAACCGGTCTATCCCCCTTGAAAACCTATCAAAAAATAGGTCTACTTCAATCGAATCACTGTTGCAACTCAGCTACGATTGCACTCGAACTGTTGCAACTCGGTACTGTTGCAACGAGCGACTGTTTCAACTCTATACTAGTGCAACTCGTACTGTTACAACTCTGTACTGTTGTAACTCCGTATCTGTTGAAACTCGAACTATTGGAACCCGCCTTTGGGGCACTGTGCCAACTCAATATTGTAGTAGCACTGTAACGATCACTATAGCTGACAGTAATGATGATGCTTTTACTGTAGCAACATGATAATGTGCTTTTCACTGTAGCAGCAATGATGATTACTGTAGCAACTATAGTAAGAACAGTTTTCTTCTTCCTCTCGACTGACAGAACTGCAAATCCGTTTTATGCCTCTGTTTCACGGCAGAACCTCGCTCTGATACCACTTGTTGGAGATTTTAGTCCCCGCCTAAGATCACACACACAAAAGCACACCGATATTAATGTGGTTCGACCAATAAGCCAACATCCACGGGAGAGGGAATGATTTCATTATGTAAAATAAAATACAGGGGTTTTTATAGAGAAAAAGACACGGAGATTTTACAGATCTGTGTTCTGGTTCTTTGCCCTCTTGGTATCCCTATTTATAGGGAATTTTGGGCCATATTTTTCAACACATTTTACACAAAAGTCAGTGGATGGTGGCCAACGGCGGCGCCTGCCACTGTTGAAGTCGGCGGCAGCTGATTGCGGCACCTGCCATGGTTGAAGTCGGTGGCCGCCTGAAAATGGGGCTGGACCAACAGGAATCTCCTTGGGGGGTTTGAGTTGCCTATCAGCCAAGTGATTGCTTGAGTCACGTTCAACCACCATATGGAGATGTTTGATTCCATTTTTTCAAACAGAAATATGCTACAGTGATCTTAGCCTCAGAGAAGTCTGCATAGTCATGATGCCAAACCATTTCAAAAATTTCTTTCCCTCGGGATTTGACAGACAACCACCAAAACCAGCAATCCCAGGGTTTCCCTTGCTAGCCCTATCGAAATTGATTTTAAAACAACCCAGAGGAGGGGATCGCCAAGTAGGTTTGGGTTTAGGACGATGTGAATTGCAAGACAAAATGGAGGACTATTAGTTTAAAATTTGTGAAAAAGAGAAGTTAGATTCGAATTTATTAGTAGAAGCCCCATGAATAGCCTAGGCTAGAATGCAAAAACAAATGGACTTGAGATTTATGACTTCACATGAAAAACCCCGCTGGTTTCTTTCTTTCAAGAGGTGCCAGACAATGAGGGGCATACAAGCTTTCCAGCAAACCATTTTTTGTCTAGAACCAGGAATAGAAGACCATTGAAGAAGCAGCATTTGAGGGGATTTAGGACAAACCCATGTAAGTGGAAAAAGAGAAATGGCACCAGACTTTCAGAGTGAAAGGATCTAGTAAAAGAATATAAGATGCATCATCGGAATCACACCCACAGAGATAACATTTGCATGGAAACATCCATCCTCTTTTTGCCAACTTACCTGATACCAAAAAGCAATTATGAGCCGCAATCCAAGCAAAAGAAATTACTTGAGGGGGAGCTTGGGAGCAAAAAGAATGAAAGGACTTGCAGAAAATGAACATGATGATGCTAGAGTGGAAGAGAGTATTTTAATTTAATAAATTTGTGATGTCATTAAATTGTGATTAGAAGGGGAGCCCAGGCGCAACAATTGAATTGTCACTGCATGATTTAGAGGTCATGGGGTTTGAGGTGTGCTAATAACTTCTTGTAAAAATACAAGGTACAGCTGTGTTCTATTAGCCCTTTTGTTGTCCAACTCTTCCTCAGACCTTGCATTTGTAGGAGCTTTGTGCACTGGGCTGCCTACGTTTTTTTTAATTGAATTGCGATTCCTCTCTAGAAAATAACATTCTTCTTGTCAAAATACAAGGCACAGCAGTGTTCTATTAGCCCTTTTGTTGTCCAACTCTTCCTCAGACCTCGCAATTGCAGGAGCTTTGTGCATTGGGCTGCCTACTTTTTTTTAATTGAATTGCGATTCTTCTCTAGAAAATAACATTCTTCTAAGGCCTAAATTCCGTATAAGGACTCCATTAACCAAGGTGAAGCATTCATAAATATTCACATTTTTGTGTTTTTGCAATTCTAAAAAACCAAATGAAAGTATTATGCGACTAGTGTGGGATTGGTTCAATAATCCAGCCAAAATCAAGTCTTTTTTCCATTCCTAACAATGATATTGAATTTTCCTTAACATTCACCTTGAGAACTAAGATGTTCTTTCTCACAGCAGAAAAGTTTTTAAGCTTAGGTGCTGAAAGCCTCCATGTGTTATGAGCATACCTATACTTGAAGTCAATAACCTGTCACCAAATACTCCCCCAATCTCATCCATACCTCTAGCATCATCTAGCAATTAAGCCATTATTGGAATATCTAATTCTTTTGATCCCAATTCCCCCAAACTTCTTATGTGTGCACAATCTATCCCAGCTTAAGGGGGGAATTTTCTTAGCCTCCACAAAAAGTTGACACTGGATCCTTTCAATTACATTGCTTACAGCAGCTGAAATCTTAATCATTGACATGAAATAAACGAGTAAATTATGCATCACAGCCTTAATGAGAGTAATGCTCCCTCCAAAAGACAAAAGCCATTAGAACATGTTATTGAATTGGGTTCTTGAGCTATGGCCAATCCTAGGTTGTGTCTACATTGTGGATGGCTTTCAAGCGTGGCCTAGTTTGCAAGGTAAGGCTGGGAAGTATGTCCCCTCTAGCTGCTAGTGACTTCATTTGCGACGTAAACATGTCGATTCCAACTCTTAAAAAAAGAAAGAGAGAAAACAAAACAAAACGTAAAAACCGGTTTCCCTCGTCTTCTACCACCTCCGCACCATCTTACCCTAGCCCAATCTTTATCTACCCAAACTTGAATATTCGAAGTCCTTGTCTTGGAACAATGTCGTCATAGCTTGCTGTACCAAACACATCTAATCAACTATTTATGACTTCTGTGAGTGACAGCAGACACTTAGAAAAGGTACAATAATGAAACAAAAATTGAAAGGACTGTCACTGTATAAAGAACAACATATCAACAGTCAAACCAGCATTTATAGACCTCTTCATCATGTGAAAGAAGAAAAAGAAGAATCACTTGGACTTGGAAACAAATGGAATGGAGAAGAATTGCTTCCTTTCAAACACATTAAACTACGAATCCCTTCGGGAGGGAACATCAGAAAACTAGGTCTTATGTAAACAAAAGCTTCTCTTCCTTGTAAACAACTGACTTTAAAGTCCCACCTTACGAACATAGGCAACAAGTGAGAAAAGGAGACTTCTAACACTTTGGTCATTCTTACAATGACTGTGAATGTGAGGTATTGACTTGGACTTTGTGATCATCCATACGTTACACGTTACTCCATGTCGGTAGGGCTACGCATTTCACATAGTGCTAATGACAGCTTAACCAATAGCGTATTTGCACACGGCACCCCACGTCCTGGTATTTGGTTCCCCGGGTTGCATTTTAGGCCATTAACATTCTCCCTCTTTCACAAGCATGTCACGAAATTATAAGATGTAACCAGTCTCATCATAGTTGCATTGTATATGTATTTAAAAGTGAGTGGTGGGCTCATTTTTTTATGTGATCTGAACTATTTATATGATTTACCTCATCCTAAATAGCTTAGATATGAATTTTTTTTGTTGTTGCATATCTTTGAGTTCTTTATTTTGGATGTTTTGGAGCAAAAAAATAGATACAATACTTCTTTTACGGCCTTTTTTATTCTCACCATCTCATTTTTTTGCTTTTGCACCTCCATAAACAAAGAATTTAGAGATACTTAACCTATAAAATTTTTTATATCTAGGACATCGAGGACGTATACAAATTAGATAAACAGTTTGCATCACAAAAAAATTGGGCCAGCACCTACTTTTTAAGGACAATGCAACCATGACGATGTGGATTGCATTAATATACTTCTTTTGAGACCTTTTTATGTTTCATCATCCATTTCTTTACTTTAAAATCTGCAAAAATGAAGAAATTAAAGATATACAACAGACAAAAATTTTCACACCTAAGATATGTAAGATTTATGCAAATCAGATGAACTTCAGATCACGGAAATATTTAAAAAAAAATGAGTACACTAAGATAAGATGGATTGCATCATATAATTCCTTGTGTCATGTGAAGGTACCTTGTGTCCTTTTGGAGCACGTTGTCGATAGCCGCTTCATCCTGCATCGTTAGTTTGATTGCAGCCTTTAATCATTTTTTATGTGTTTGTTCGTTTCATGTAGTGGACCTCACATTAGAACAGAGAGTTTATGACCTAAAAGTTGTTCTCATCCAGCAATATAACAAAAATTTGTAAGTGTACAAATTCAAAGTGACAGGAAAGCCGTTAAAACATATTAGTTTTTGAGCTACGGCCAATCCTAGTAGGAATCTTCAATCTGAATGGCTCATATAAATAAAGTGGAGCGCAGTTTGAAAGGTAAGGCGAGGAAGTCCAGCAACTCGTTTAGGTATCAGGGGTGACTTCGTTTCTTGGGTAAGGAGGTCGATATCGGAAAGGGCATTTTTTATATGTAAGTACACGTTCAAGAATAAAGGAAGGTGTATACGTTCGAATTTTCATGTATATTGAATTTATTTTTGTTAGATTACTTATTTATCATGTTAGGAATGAATTAGATAGGCCAGACATTAAATTTCATATTTATTGAATATTTTAGCCTATGTTTCTTCAAGTTAAAAATCACAACCATTTATTTTTGTTAAGTTTTTCAAAGATTTAAAAGAAACAGCTAAAACTGTCAAAATGCATTTGGGTTACTTATTTTTTTTTATAGTATAAGGTTGATAAACGAATTAAATTTGTCAAAAATGTTGTACTATGTATGAACAAGTACTTTTCCTCTCCTCTTGAGGGTAGGTGTACAATAGATTAGCATGAAGTGTATGACTTTAAACCTGAATATCAATGACTAAGAACATCCTGTTTTTGAGTTCCCACAATGCACGAACTGGTCTTTGTTGGCATGAACAATGCATCAAAGCTTAAAACTTGATAATCAACGATGGCAGATGACGTATCTGATATCCACAGATAGAGCATCAGAATTTTCGAATCAGAAATTTTTTATGACTCATCTAACCCACAAGTTATTAACCAATCAGGTTAAAAATATAGAACGGTTCATAAAAAACCATCCTAAAAATATAGAACGGTTCATAAAAAACCATCCTATATTACTATAGTAATATAGGACGGTTCTTTTGAAACCATCATATATTACAATAGTAAGATAGGACGGTTTTTCAAAAACTGTCATATATTAGTTATTTTACATTTATTTAATCGTGTTACATGAGTCGTGTTGTGTCACTCGTTTAATAATCGTGTCGTGTTCGAGTCACGGGTTCTTGACACTATTATTAAGCGAGTCGTGTTCGTGTCAACCCATATACTATAATGGGTTAGTCTCGTTATGACACGAACATGACCTGCTTACCCAAATTGTCAGGCCTAATTGCTGGCCTATAAGATGGGGTTGGTTTGTAAACTCTGGACAACTTAAACTGCTGGATCTCACCTTTGTCTATCACTAGTATTCTGGAGATTTTACAATAATCCCAAATTTATTAAATGTGTTCCATGGAAACCATGATTTTATCGATTATTCACCTATTTTAAAAATATTAACTTCGAAATATGTTCCAAATGGATCAGCAGGAACGATCTTATTGTAATAAAATGAGGCAAACCCAATTTTGCATGTCAGTCTCCCAGCAAAATTCTTAGCTTGGCTTTCCAAGGTTGGTAGACCAACATTTTATTTTCGAATTTCCGACAATTCTAGTTCCATCTTTGATCTGTGCAGGCTCCGCTCAGCATTGAGGATCATTTATTTGATTTTCCAATAATCCATTTAATGACAAAAGTGCAGCCTAGAGTGGTTCAGGCCAAGGGGATGTGTTCGTGCATTATGAATCTCTCTCTCTCTCTCTCTCAACAAGGGAAGCATTCTAAACCTCGTTCCTAACAGGAAAGCCTTTAGTTACCGAAGCACCGCTTTCGTTTCTGGTAAACTATAATTAGAATCTGATCTGTTCTAGTGAAAAAATTGTCCTTTTTTTTCCCCTGAAAGTTGGACACACATATGTACAGCCTTGAACCTTGGTTATTCTGGTGAGAGAATCCTTATACCACTGCAGTAGAAGCTTTGGTGCAAAATCTTTTAATTTCTTATATAAAAGATATTTTTTAATTATTGATGTTCGCTGCCCCTTACGTGACAGATGCAAGTTCCCATAAAGTCAATGGTCACATTGTGCCTTAAAGGTCCCTAAGGTGGAGCTTAGGCCTCCTACCGCAGTGGCACCAAAGGGTTCTCATGTTAGGTCATAGGTTAGAGGTGCTCATGGGGTTACAGGTTTCTCCATAAAATCTTGGTTGCCTAGGAGAGTAAAAAAACGGTCCGTAGCATGCCTACTCCCGTGGAACTATTTTAAGGACGGACGCCCTTTATTAGTCAAGTAAAAAAACAACGAAGTAGCTGGGGACCTATTTTCAGAGGAAAGACAAAATTATAAGTGACTCCGCCTGTTCAATGATTCAAACGGTTCATTGGTGAGGCCCCACTATGGGCAGACATCACCCCAAAAGTCGTGCCAATTAGATGGACCCTTAAACTATGGTTTGTTAAACCCGAAGCTTTAGCAACTAAGAAGACGACTGTGTAGCTGGCCCGTCATTCCATTGCAAATTATAACGTGTGACGAGTTGATTCTTGGCCAGCCAAACGGGTCGTTTGAAGCTTCGGACCACTAAGTTAATGGAGGTCAATCATGCTTGCTTTTATTTGCTTGACAATTGCATAACAGAAGGGTTCGAATTGGAACAACTTCCTTTCATTAACATGAGATAATATTGGCATCTAGAATCCGCATAGTTCGATGACTATGGCTGACCACATAACCATAAAGTTTTGCAACTTGTACAAATTTTCAAGACTTCCAACGGATGGTAAGGGAGAGAGAGAGAGAGAGAGTCGAGTATAATATGTTGATATAAGCGGGTTACCTCCATTGTACCATCTATGGGGAATCGTTCCTCATTAGGCGATGTAAATGACTATGAGAAAGATCGAAGGTTCTTTCACTCTTTTTTGCCAGTCAAAAGAAAAGATAGACGCAACATTTACGAAAGGGCTGCTTTTTCCACCAGAAGAAAACTATACTTGCCTTTACAGGAAGGATGGCCGCTCAACTTATGTAATAAGTTTCAGTCTTCATAGTGCCTGGAAGACACTAGTGTAAACAAAAGTTAACCATGATCCATTTGCCGCTTGCTACACAGCTTTTGAAGCTTTGGCTTGTGGTAATCTAGATGGCCAACTCTCAATCAGGAGTTTTCATTGAACATCATTAGATGAATGTCTTCTAATTGCATTCACTCTTGGCATTTGCGTTGGCAACTCAGTATCTTCACTAGAATACGCTTGGTTGCAGGTTTGAACTGTTGCTTTCTTCTTTGGCCGGGGATCAAATTTAGGAGGGTGCTTGAGTCAGAGTGTCGGAGTATTCTTCATTTTTACTATAAATAAATAAAGATGACAATGGAGAGCTAAGGTCAAAAGGGACCCTGTGGCGTGGGTGGCGGTTGGTCCTGGGTTGGAGGGTCGCTCATGCGTGTCTTGTTCAAAAGAGTAAGAATAATTTCTTACTTGCAGAAGCTCCCTACGCAGCTTCTCATAGTATATGTAGAATAAGCGCAATCAAACCTCTGCAAAACCAAATAGTTGGTTTTAACCAAATTTATAACTTATGGCATACTATAACTTGTCATGAATTAACAATTTTGCATGAAAATTTTCTTGATGCCAATAATTTCTCTTGTCATATATATTTTTTGCGCAATACAATACATTTGTTTAGTATAACTAGTCAAAAGCAATCTAGCGGAGCTTGTGAAAGAAAATATGGTGCCCCTCCTCATTACGGTTTGAGGTAGCACATTTTCCTTGTTTATGATATTTTAAGTATATTTAGAAATTAAGATAATAGTTTCTGTGTAGTTTTCTTCATAATTTTCACTTAAAAAATAAAATCCTAATATTATTTGCTTTTTATTTAGTTGTCCACCAAGCCCATCATTCTAAATACAGTTGAAGTGCATCGAATTGGAAATCCTTAGTCTTGTATATATTGAAGTGCACATAGACTAAGTTTCTTTCTCTTACACCCTTCTTGATATCCGTTCAATATTCTTTCCTTTTATGCAATTTCTTATGCGAAACTTTTAAATATAACATATATAATTAGCTTTTATTGAAGCATTTTTTAAATTTCCTATTAGAAGCTTTCTTAATTAGAAATGTCAACGCCTTATTTGTAAAATTGGAGAGAGTGTGGTAGGGCCTGCTAGAGTCATCTTCCATGACTTTATTAAATAAATATAGATATTTGCCAATAAATGTCTACTACAGTTGTGGACAATTCAACATCTCCCTTGGAGTATGCTTGGTTGCAGGTTTAGATTTAGGAGTGTGTGAGTAAGAGTGTATGGGTGATTTACTTTGTAATTCTTTGTTTGCAATAAAAATAAATAAATAAATAAATATGAATTTTTGTTTTGATTTTAAGATCTCTTAAAAATTATTCTTTTTTTTTTTTTTTTAAAGTGTAAGTTTAGTTATTTATATCTCTAAAATATTCAATAAATTCTAAGAGACAACATTATCCACCATTTTGTGCAAATCCTTCAGCATCTCCTTTGGACTTGGTACCAAGTTTGAGTTACTGCTTTTTCCTTTGGTTAGGAATTTAGATTTAGGAGTTTGTGTGAGTAGAATGTGAGGATGTACTTCCTCACATGCAACAAAAAATATATAATAAATGAGTACGAAAACTTATTTTCGTTTTTTGATCTCTTGTAAGTAATAATTCTAGATGTATCTCCTAAAATATTCTATAAATTCCTTCCCATGGACTTTTCATAAGCTAACTGGTACCTATAATTTATAATGGGACAAGATAGGAGAGTTTTGTTCTTTTGGCTTTATAGAATTATAGATGACGAACAACAAAAGAAATAAGCAGCAAAAAGAAAAGGAGATAGAGAAGAAATGAGAAGAAAAAGTAGGCAGGGAAAATGTTGTGGAGTATGTCATCATAACCTTTTTATATCAGTTGAAAACTTAGGTAGACCTGTAACTTTATTTTTCTGAAAAGGCCCACAAAAGCACGAGGGATGCTCTTTATGTATAGTTTTAGATTAGATATGCAAACAGGCCGCCGCACTTGTTTAGTGGAAGATAAACACGTAGAAGTGCACTGATGATACTTTCATTTAATATTTGCTTCTGTTGTAGGAATGTAATAAGCAGCCAAGGGCTTGTGGAATGGAGGAAGGCCCATTCAAGCCAAAAAGTGCTCTTAAGACTTTCTTTTCTCTAGTGCTCATTTCTCATCTCCAACTCACCCTTTTTCTCGGAGTCCGGATAATGGCACCAATGCCCATTCAATACTGAAGTGGAATACTTAAACAGACTGAAGACGGACGGTGGCGATCGCATCAAAATGAAAGGGAATGGTGCATAACATATCTTGTCACTGAAAGGATCCAATGTCTATAACATATGCACCTCATCATACCCATGACTTATGGCGGGCCCTTCTTGAGATTAGGAAGATCTAATGCCATCAAACTTTATTGGACCCTAGATAGGAGGTGGGCCCCACCATATGATCACTGTTCGATCTTGCTTTCAATCTTGAACCACCTTGTTCCTTGTCAACTTCAAGATGTCCTGAAGCTTCAAGTTAGATCCGCAAAAGTAAAAGCAAACTCCACTCGCATACCTAAAGCTATGGATAATATGATTGAAGAGAACACTGTATCATGATCTAACATTTGACAGTTGAAGAATCTAATCGAAGCAATTTCCTTAGCTCAGCCCATGAGCTAACAGAGGGTTAGACATCATACATGTAATGACCCTGAATTTTTGTAACTTATTCAGGCAACTTAATAAAGTTTGAATTTTTAGAAATTCTAGGTTGGAATATTAGGTTATTGAAAATTCTCTTTTTATGGAGATTATATCATGAATTAAAACATAGAAATTATGGATGTACTTAGAAAACTGATCGAAACAACATTAAGTATGTTCAATTTTGAGTTAAAATAAAAATTCCTTAATTTTCTCCATTTATGGGTAAAATGGTAATTTTACCCATATTCCATATCGAAGAAATAAGACCTCAATATTCATGAATTACTTAAAAATATGATTATAACGCCTCTAAGTACGCTCGATTCCGAGTTCGGACAAATATTGCCTATTATTCTCCAATTTTGGAGTTCAAAGGGCAAAAACGTCTTTTTACATAAAAGTGGGGCCCACAAAGTGGGCCAACATTCTAGAAGCAACAATAATTGCTCAGTGCATTATTGCTGGTAGTGGAGATTGTAGTGGAGAATGGAGAATGCACTTCTAATAAAAAATTCTAAAGTAATAAAATATCTTATAAAAAATAAATGATAAAAAATTCAAATTTGCCTATAAATATGTCCCAAAAATTTTCAAAAATTTTCACAACCTCAACCATGAAATTTTCAAATCTTCCTTGGAGTTTCAGCCCCAAATTCTCATTCATCCCTCCTCAATCTCTATTTTTCTTATTTCTCTCTCCTCTTTCTAAGTGGAACAAGAGACCTAAATTCAATTAGGCACTCCGTTCCAGGTAGAATCTGATAAATTGCACCGTACATAACCTCCTCTACTAAAGTATATACAAAAGCCCCAAATCAATTTCAAGATCCAATGGTTCCAACAACAGAAAATCATAAAAAGGTAGACAATCGGGCTATATTATCATCAACCAGTAATTCTCTCAAATTGGGCATCAATTATATTGTTTTTCTCCAATCAGGTAGGTTGAAATAATTTTCATACATATTTATTAAGGTTTAGTGTAATTTTTATTTTTTTGCAATTTAATTTGAATGAAAAAGGGTAAAAATAAAGTAAAAACCAGAGCCTTCAATTCATGGTGATAGAGAGCTCAGATGAAAATTCTGAGCTTTCCAATCGATCCAGAAGGGTCAAAAACCCCTAGGATACAATTTTCAAGAAAATCTAACAAGGTTTGGACCCTCAATTGAGAGAGATTAGTTCTGCTGGGCCCATATCAAATCTAGACCCTAGGAACGGCTGTAAAATTCAATTTAAGATTGTGGAGTCATATGAACTCCAAATTGAGATCGGAAAGAAGCTATGGAAAGATTGTAATGTCTAGTTTCTAATGAAGTCATAATATTTCTAAAAATTATTTCTGTATTTTGGAAATAAGTGTCCAATTTCTAAGATCTTCAAGATCTGAGGTGATCAGATCTTGGAAATTTATTTTAATGATGATATAATAATGTAATAAAGTAATATCTATTATTAATTTGGACAGATCTTGGATAAATTAGGGGATCTTCCCTTTATGGTAGAAAAACCCTAAAAAAAAATAAAATAAATACAAAGAGACCCACTTGATCAATGAGATCAAGTATGATTAGATCCTTGGGATGGATTAAATGGATGATATTATGATGAAATCAAGTTAGATCATGGATGAAATGTGACAAATTCAAGTGGATATGATTTTTGGATCTTAATGGATTAAAAGCCTTAAAGGTAATTAAAACCCTTGATCTAAAGGAAAACACCTAAGATCTAATGGTTTGATTATATTTAAAGGCTTATAATAATCTTAATATAATTACTTTAATTGTCTTTTATTGGATATAGAAGTGTAAATGTGATTTATGTTTTAAGTTTTAATTGTCTTTTATTGGATATAAAGGTGTAAATGTGATTTATGTTCTAAGTTAGAAAGCATGATAGTGTAATCTTTAAATTTTAATATGATATGCCCTAAATGAGTAATTTGTTAGTAGATTTGATTATCTTAGGATCATGTTAGTGTAAATTAGATATTTAAACATGATTCCATTAAGATAGAAGTACAATTTTATGTATTTCATAACTTAGGATCATGTTAGTTTTATTTCACTAGCTTAAGTTACATTCATAGGAAGAATGTTAGTATATAGTTGTTAAACTTATATTTGATTTATGCTTTCAAGTTTATGATTTACTTATTGTTAAATTTTATTCAATTGTTAAGTAGTTGTTAAGATATAAGGAGCATAAATCACCAAAAATGTAAACTAATGAAATATAGAGATTCATGGACAACTAAGATGAATGAATGATTTTGACTTAATAAGGGCTATAGTTAGTAGGACAATATAAGGAATGGTTTACCAATTCCTTGGCCCAAAGTAGGAAAATAATGAACATCCATGGATGACATTATGCATATCTATGGAAATTAATTAAAATCAATTAGAGAAGGGACTTAAGGTAAAGAGCTCATAGGAACCTTGTCAAAGGTTGAGCTAGTACCACTCCAGTGGACTCTGAACATTGTGGTTATAGGGGGTATACAAGAGCCAAGTGCTTTTCCCTCACCTCCTGTTGACGTAAGAGAGGTCTAAACGCATCCTTACATGAGGGTTGTATTAACCACTTTTTGAGTAGACTTTGACTGGTAAGTACTAGTCATCCTGAAATAAGGAGGAGTTGTCTATTAATAGGAAGAAATAAATTATCTTCAACCAAGTAAGCCACTAACTGGTTGAATAATAATAAGAACATAAAAAGATAGTAAATTATCTAACCCTAATAAAAATAGTAAGTAAGATAAGGATGATCAAACAAGATGAGATCTTGTATGATCAAAAATAATAAGGAAAAAGAAACATCAATGTAGATTAGATTGTTATGTATGATATAGATAGTATTTGTATAGATGATATTAAACCCTTTGATATATAATCTTCAAGGAAGAAAGATTCAGATCATCCTACATAAGGATGATCAAAAGACCATGTAGTATGTACTCTTGATTAGAAAAATGACATTATGCATATGATTTGACAGATATATATTGATCGAGACTGTGGCAGATTTCAAGGAGTAAGAATACCTTATTGAGGTAGGTGGATTATTAAGAATGCCTTTACATGAAGATACATGTCTAATACATGATCTTGTATTTTGAAGTATTGACATGTATGATACCAATATATTAAGGTAAATACCTCAAATTGAAATATGATCCAACCAAATGATGAGGAAAATAAGTATTAAATGGTTAAGTTAAGAATTGAGAACAACCCTAAGTGAATAGGAAAGTAGAAAATATTCCAGCCCTAGATAAACAGACAGATAGTCTGATATGTATAAGTATTATTTTACATACAAGCTTGGAGGCTTGTGGTTTTGTTTTAAACAGGCATAGGCTTGGGGATGCTATGCTAGGAGAGTTAAGAGGGTTTGGCCACCCACTCTTTGAAACTTGATGATATTGAATACCAATCCTAAGAAAGGCTAAAAGTCGGGTGGGACAATTATGGGAAGGCCACCACTGTGACAGCCATGGTCCTCCCATATGGACATGGATATTGTAATTTTCATTGAGAATGGTATAAGTGGATTATTGAACAGTTATCCAAGGCCATTTGTATGGATCAGATTGCAAGCATAGTAGTCCTTGATTATTTTGCATTATGATGCATATGAAATTGGCATAGTGAAATGCCTTAAAGGATGACATGATGAAATTCCAGGTAATTATATATTACCAATATTTTTCCCAAGGAGGGAAAATCCCAAGATAATGCTTGGTGAAATACAAATCTCCTATAATGAAAGGAGTTGATCAGTTTTGTATGGAAATGATTATTGATTATTTTTACAATTTTAACGGATTTGTTCTTATATACTATGTATGTATAAAGGTGAACACAAATGATAAGGAAATGAGATGTTCATATCAATAATAATGGTCTATGAATGTGTTTATGATAGAATGAATTATGGGATAAGTGAATATTGAGATTTTACTATCAATAACTTACATTCTTATCCCCTACTAAGCATAGCTTGCTGAGATATTGTAAATTTTCGAATGTTTACAATATCTCAGATACAGAGAAGGAGACTTAGGAGCTCTAGACTTGAAGAACTAGTGAAGAATAAGTAATAAGGGTATATCCCTTGAAATATTGTATAGAGAGCATGCATTGTATTTAGAACTTTGTAATTTGAATTGTGTATTTGGACAAGTATTGTAAGGATACAATGGGTTGTGTACTGTGACCATTGGATGAATCCTGAGAGTTTAATAAAATCATATTCCTTCAATGGAATTTTATTTTGTACACAAATTGTACTTATGTTATGTATGAAGTGGTGACTTGGGTTTTCAAAACAAGTTTTAAAATAAAAGAATTTCCGCTGCTTTGTTTTGAGAATTTTTTTTACTGAGGGGATGCCCTTGCCTTTGAAAAATATATATTATAAAATGTGTTTCAAAAACCCGGGTCGTCACAATACATGCCCATATTTTCAGTTTTTTTGGCTTTTCCTCATAGAAGCCAAGAATTACTAAGGAAACCCTTCACAATCTCCTGGATCTATCCATCTCTTTATGTAATGACTCCAATTTTGTAATATTCAAATTCCAAGTTTAGCAATAAAAAGTTCAGTTTTAAAGATAAGGGCATTTTGGTCATTTCACTAGTCACCTTGACTAAACCCAGAAATTTGATCCTAAAAATAGTTCCATTAGATGCGTCTCAGAAAAAGGAATCCAACGAGACCAAAATCACCCAAAACGGAGTTAAAATGAGCAAGATATGGCCCTTTGAAGTTCAGGGGCAAAACTGTAATTTTTACAAAAACGGGTTTAGCAGCAAAACACAGGGGCCCGTTTTGATACGGGCACCCTTCATCTTCAACTTCCTAGAGGTTTTTGGAACGGCGGTGTTTCAAGGAGAAACCACCGCCATTCAAAGGCGGTTAGAACCCCTCCAAAACCCTCTTTAAAAGCCCTATAAATAGAGCTATTGGGTGTCTCTAATGGTAGCTCAAAACCTTGGAGAAAACTAGGCGTGAAGCAGTGACCTAGAGGGGAAAACGAGGAGAAAAACCCAGCAACGAGCCAGGTACGTCCGAGATCGCTCAAAACCCATCTCCCCCATAGTTCCAAGGTCAATTCCCCTAAGTTTTTGCATGAAAAACCATGCAAAACGGAGCCTGGGAGAGCCACCAAGGACCCTGGGACGTCCCCAGGGCCGCACTGGTTCGACAGGGTCAAACCAGGGTGTCCTGAGGATGCCCCGGTCCCCTAGTCGACACATACATTCCAGTTGGAACGTGACGCATCGAACGCGTCTGAAGAAAACCAACGGGCGCGTCCGGGGACGCACCTGCTAAAGAGCCAGACTAGCGAAGCGTACCGCGCGTCTGCAAATGCTGCCGCTGAGGCTCACGCCGTAGACGCGCAGCGTGCTAGCGTGCGTCAACTTTTTGTTTTGTTAAAGAAGCCAGGGCGCATGACGTTGACGCGCAGCGCCCTAGCATTCCGTATTTTAATACTTAAGGGTCTTGTGTACATACAACACTAAAACGCTTATAACTTGAGATCTAGAGCTCCGATTGAGGCGCCGCAAAAGGCTTTGTGTCCGTGTCGATGACGCGGACACATCTAAACAATAAAATCTCTGATCAAGGCCCAATAAAAGGAAGGTATGACCCTTAGAATAGGATGGTGGCGCGTGGCCACTAGAACTTTAGAAAACTGAGGATACCAAGGCCCAATTAGGACCTTAGGACACCCATAGCATAGGGATGGACCCCTAATGCCTAAGTAATAAGACCCAACTGCTCTAAACCCATAAAAGATAGGTTAAACTAACCTTGAGTCCCCAAACCATGTTCAGGAGCGTACGAGGACAAAAGGGTTAACGCGACCTAGTCAGGTAGGTGCTCTATCACTATTAGATTCTTTTAAAAGATCTATTATTGTTTTGAGAACATATGTTATAAGTATATGACTTGTTTAGCATGACTTGATTCAGCATGCATATGATAAACGTTTTGTACATAGACATGTTTCGTAAAAGATTGCATATACATTATGCACACATATGTTTTGTAAACAAGTACACACATTGCATGATTTAAGTACTTGCAAAGATTGCATGTCCTTGAGGGTTGCCAAAAGACGCTGGAGTGCTGAGGGCCAGGTAGTTGTGGGGGACCCAAGGAGGATTGGTTTTGAACAGAGGTTTTTGGCTTATTTGATCGTACATGATTTGGGCTTGTAAGCTCGTGGGTGCTATGCCGAGGGGAGTGGGTTGGCCACCCAGCCTCTACCACTATTAGGTGGATGGGTACCACACCCAAAAAGGGCATGTCCCTGCTTCGACTGCATGTGGTGCAGGGGGCTACCACTGGTGTCACGGTACTGGGTCGAAGTGTCATATGCCCCATGGAGGTATATGATCCTGTGTCCCTAGGTACCCGGGGACCACACGGTGGTGAGGTCATGGGCATAGTGAGACCCTATGGTTTCATGGATTTATGTGCATTGCATATGGCATGATATGAGGTTGGTCGACCATACCATACTAGAGATCCATGAGTTGGACTCCATGAAGCATCTTATGCATATCATGATGTTATGATATATACGTATATAATACTTTCGATTTTGGATTATGTGATCTTTTAAGTCATGAGTATTTCAGTTTGATTATGGATTCTTATACTGATATTGAACTCGAGTATTCAAACATACGCATGTTTTGAATGAGCATATGATTTTGAAACATCTCATGCATTTATAAAACTAGTAGTGATAGGCTCCTACTGAGTATATTATATACTCACCCAATCCTCAATATTTTTCAGATACAAAGTAAATACTTAAGGGCAAGGAACGTTTGTACTAGGAGACACAGAATAAGTACAAGTAAGTAAACCCCTATCTTATCTTTCAATGTTACTTGATTGTAGTTACTCTCTAATAGCTGAAATTTGTGACTAACACTTTCTTGGGAATAATAGTGATTTAAACTTTTCCATGGCTAAACAAATTGAGAATGTGTTTGAACACTCAGGGTTTTTATGAAAGATTGTTTTTTAAAAGAAAAAGATTTTCATGCATCTCATACTTATAAAACAAGAGATCTCGCCTTTTTATCAAAATTGCATCATATAAAAACCCGGGTCGTGATACTTTAACATGATGGAGGTACCAACCCCTACCTAGCGTAAACGAGAGAGGTGCCTCTTTTTGTAATGCCCTGAGCATTGTTGCATCTATTACAAAAATAAATTGAACATTTAACCATGTGAAATGTTTTAATTTATTTAAAATATTAAATAAAGGAATTTGTAATAAAAATTAGTACCATTAGATATTACACTCAAAATGGAATCCAACGCCTCAAAGAACGCCGAAAACAGAGTTCGTATGAAGAAGTTATAGGCGTTAGAAGATTGAGAGCATTTTTGTAAAATGCACCTAAAAACGAAAAAGCCAAAAACTGTAGGGGGCTGTTTTCATAACGGCACCCTGTCTTCTTCCTCCTCCAACCATTGCCATTGCAGATTTTTCCAGAACCGCCTCTATAGGGCAGTGCTGGAAAGGATGCGCGACACCACCATGGGACGGCACTGCCATGGCGCGGCATCACGTTTTCCTGGCTACTTGGGGCTGGGGTTTCTGGCAAAAAACTGGAAAACCCTCTTGAAATTTTTTGTGTAAATTCCAGCAAGGGCTAGGCCTTTCCTTCTGGCCGGCCTCTCCCCTCTCCTCTCTCCCCTGTTTTTCCCCTGAAGGCACCAGGAAAAATGGGCTTTCCCCTCCATGTGTTTTCCGGTGACCTAGGAATTAGGCAGATGAAACAGGGGAACCGCACCACTGAAACGGGGGTCTACCACTGGAGATGGGTGCTCCCTAAGCTATCCAAGGTAAGCCCCTCTTTCCCCTCTCTCCGTTTTTCCTTCCTCCAGGCCAAATCCATGCCTGATCTGGTCGTTTTTTCAGCTTGAAAACGCAGGACTCCTGTGACGACCTGGGTTTTTATATGATGCAATTTTGATAAAAGGCGAGATCTCTTGTTTTATAAGTATGAAATGCATGAAAATATTTTTCTTTTGGAAAACAGTCTTTCATAAAAACCCTGAGTGTCAAAACACATTATCAAATTATCTAGCCATGGCAAAGTTTAAATCAATATTGTTCCCAAGAAAGTGTTAGTCACAAATGACTATTAGAGAGTAACTACAATCAAGTAACATTGAAAGATAAGGTGGGGGTTTTACTTACTTGTACTTAGTTTGGGTGGTTCCTAGCACAAGCGTTCCTTGCCCTTAAGTACTTACTTGGTGTCTGAAAAATGTTGAGGATTGGGTGAGTATATACTATACTCAGTAGGCGCCTATCACTACTAGTTTTATAATGCATGAGATGTTTTAAAATCATATGCTTATTCAAAACATGTGCATGTCTGAATACTCAAGTGCAACATCGATATTAAAATCCATTGTTAAACTGAAATACTAACGACTTAAAGGATCACATAATCCAAAATCGAAAGTATCACATACATATATATCATATCATCATGATATGCATAAGATGCTTCATGGAATCCAACTCATGGATCTCTAGTATGGTATGGTCGACCAACCTCATATCATGCCATATGAAATGCACATAAATCATCAAACCATAGGGTTCAAACTATGCCCACGACCTCGCCGCCGTGTGGTCCCCGGGTACCTGAGGACACACCGTCATAGCCTCCACAGGGCATATGACACATCGACCTAGTATCGTGACACCAGTGGTAGCCCCCTGTACCACATGCAGTCTACGTAGGGACATGCCCTTTTTTGGG
The DNA here is from genome assembly GCA_035236585.1 of Warburgia ugandensis. NCBI lineage: Eukaryota > Viridiplantae > Streptophyta > Magnoliopsida > Canellales > Canellaceae > Warburgia > Warburgia ugandensis. Next base: position 64,077,444 of record CP141136.1, on the reverse strand, counting down.
CGTGGTACCCATTCCACCTAGTAGTGGTAGAGGCTGGGTGGCCAACCCAGACCCCTCGGCATAGCACCCACGGGCTTACTAGCCCAAATCACATAAGATCAAATAAGCCAAAAACCTCTTTTCAAAACCTGTCCTCTTTGGGTCCCTCACAACTGCCTGGCCCCTAGCACTCCAGCGTCTTTTGGAAACCCTCAAGGACATGCAACTTTTGCCAGAACTTAATGCTCACAAATCATGCGATGTATGCAATAGTTTGCAAAACATATCTATGCACAACGTATATGCAATTATTTACAAAACACGTCTATGCATAAAGCATTTATCACATGCATGCTGAATTAAATCATGCTAAACAAGTCATATACTTAAAACATATATTCTCAAACAATAATAGTTCTTTTAAAAGAATCTAGTAGTGATAGAGCACCTACCTGGCTAGGTCGCGCTAACCCCTCTGTCCTCGTACGCTCCTGAACATGGTTTGGGGAATCAGGGTTAGTTTGACCTATCTTTTATGGGTTTTAGAGTGGTTGGTCTTATTACTTAGGCATGAGGGGTCCATCCCTAAGCCTATGGGTGTCCTAGGGTCCTAATTGGGCCTTGGTATCCTCAGTTTTCCAAAGGTCTAGCGGCCACGCGCCACCATCCTATTCTAAGGGTTTTGAGGGATCTTGGGCGTACTTGGCTCGTTGCTGGGTTTTTCTCCTCTAGGTCACTGCTCCTCAACGGGTTTTCTTCAACGTTTTGGGCTGCCATTAGAGGAGCCCAAGAGCTCTATTTATAAAGCTAAGAGAGGGTTCTGGAGGGGGCTCTCACCGCCTTTGAATGTCGAGGAGAAACCTCCAGAATGGCAGTGATTTCTCCTCCAATCACCACCGTTCTAGAACCTCCTAAAGGTTGAAGATGAAGGGGTGCCCATATCAAAACGGGCCCCTGTGTTTTTGCAGGGTAAATTCGTTTTTTAATAAAATTATATTTTTGCCCATGAACTTCAAAGGGCCATAACTTGCTCATTTTAACTCCGTTTTGGGTGATTTTGGTCTTGTTGGATTCCTTTTTTCAAGACGCATCTAATGGAACCATTTTTAGGACCAAATTTCTAGGTTTAGTCTAGGTGAATAGTGAAATGACTAAAATGCCCTTATCTTCAAAAACTGATCTTTTCATTGCTTAACTTGGAATTTCAATATTACAAAATTGGAGTCATTACAACTCCTGATGGGTCTGATAACCCATCGAAGAAGACGACCCCGGGGACGCTAGGTGCGATGCGCTCCCTGGGGCTGCACCGTGCGGCCGCAGTCCCAGGTTCAACCGGGAGGTGCGAGCGCCCTGGGAGCTGAGCTGCACTGTGTCTGCTCCAAAGACGCATCCACGCGACGCCCTCCAGGACACGCCTCATAGCGCATCGCTTGGGCATGTGTGTGCAAGTGAACGCGGTCCTTGGCGCATCCCTCGAACACATGCAACGTGAGGATGCGGGTCCTGGTTCAACCAGGGCATGCAAGCGTCCCGAGAACCGTGACGCGCGGGCCCTGCATGGATGACATTGGCTCGTCCATGATTTTGGAACACTAAAACTGCAATTACGGAGGCTGTAGGACTCCGATTGATGATCTGAAAGAACCATCACGTCTGTATTAACGGCGAGGACCTAATGAGAAATACTCACCCTAATATACTATTTTTCCAGATTAGCTCCACACAGAATTAGAAGAAGCATCAGAACATGTTAGTACTATGGTCAAGTGAATGAGGAGAAGACAAGCATGAATGTAAGTAAAAACTCTACCTTTTGGACATGTTTCGGTATTTATTTACAAATTGGGCCGTGAGTCATTTGGATAGACCTGGGAAGACATTTATGATTTCTGAAAATTTCAAAACTACTTTACTCATCTCAAAAGCAAATGACACTCGGGGTTTTCAAAATTGAATTTCAAATAAAAGATTTTCCGCTGCATTGCATGGTTTTCAAAAAAATGTTTTCAAATAGGAATCGATCCCGCTTTAGGAATTAGATATTGCATTTTAAAATGCATGGAAAAACCCGGATTGTCACACTTTTGGCCAAACCACTGGCCTACTAGGCCTTGAAATTCTTTTAATGATCAAAAGGTTTGCCTGCTAAATCATGCTATAGACGAGCTCTGCACAAAATGTCAACCTCATTCAGCAATTGTAAGCCTTTAATTCTAAATGGACGTCCGGAAAATAGAAAGCAAGTTGTAATCATCCTTTTGACTTGAGTGACTCAGTACATAGCCGGGAAACTCAACTAGCCTTCAAATTTCAAAAGGTTAGCATAGTCTCCCATCTTTGTTATTGCAATTTGATTTTAACACATGTTTTGCCACTTTTCTTAGCTTCTCAAAGAACCATCTGTCGACCCAGTGGGTGTAAAAGTGATCAGAATTTCATGGTTGAGGCCCTAGAGAGGGAACCTTTTGGTTCTATTAATGTCAGGCTGGAAGACAATCCAATGTTGCAGCATGCAAGTGATGAAGAATCCGACTCCGGCAGAGCCATTAGAGTACTGAGCTACACATTAAGATATCCTAGCATGAGAACTTCTCAACAAGGGAGTTAAGTAAACATGGTCACACCTTTTGCGTCCAGTATCAAAAGTAACGTGGTTATTAGTTGATTTTGCCCACACAGAACGCAGCCCATGGAATGCTTGCTCGTTGGGACCACGATGAGACCTTTCCACTTCTGGAACGCAGATGTATGGCAATGGCGTGACACCGTTTGATACTTCATTACTTCAGGATGACAAGCCCTTCAAAGGCTGGATCTTAATCCTGCACAAAGCAGAAAGATATGGTTGCATGTTATGGATGAGGCCAAAATTGACTGCATCTCCAAAATCATTGTCCCTTGTCTTCCTTAGAAGGGTAACCAGTAATTTGACCAAATGAAGGAAACCTCAGCATTCTGTTGAAGATAAATCTAGCTCCTATACTCATCAGCACCTCATCATTTAACAGATTTGAGATGCTGAATATAATCTAGCTCCTCTTCATTCATCATTCTCATGACATTTCCCTGTGTTTGTTCCATGGAATAGGAGGTACCTTCATGAAGGTAGGCCATATAATACAATCCTAAGATGAGCCGTTCCTTGAAACAGGGAAATGTCAGTAACGTGATCAGATTTGCCATAACAAAGGAAAGCTTTTTAACTACTCTCTACTTTCTCTAAAACAAAATGAAAGTCAGCCTATAAGCTCTGTCAAGACACAACAGGCTGGATTTCGAAGTACTTCGGCAGTATCATTATCATGGATGGTTTAGGTAGCAAGCAAAGAGCAAGAGAGCTACAAATTCTACTGATAAAAGTAGTTCATGGATGGGATTCCTATGACCATAAATCAAATATGCACTCGTGAGACTGAAACTATGCTGCAGAAGAAGAAACATGTGGATGTCCCTTGGGGATGAGCAGCCACCTTAAATGTTTTGCTGTATCCTTGTGTTGGTCAAGGATTGGAACTCCTAGAGCATGTCCTTGAGCTGTAATGAGACTGCTGAAATCCAATATAGTAAGTAAACAGAGAAACAACATTTTCCCCTTCACAACTGAGCTCATCCATGTCCCGTTCCACTACTAGTCAGAGACCAGGGTTAGGGTAGAGTACTTGAAATATGTAACAAGGCATGACCTATTGCAATGGAGATTTGGAGATGGTTCAATGTCTTGGAGGAAAAATGAGGCAGTCAAGTTGTATAAAAAATAGGCAAACCTCTGAGATTTAGGGACAAGGTTGTGTGATTAGATTAGAACCAGTAAGCATTGTCTGTTCAGCACCAAACCCATGTAATTCGGAGTTAACCTTGTCATTAAGTTGTGGCTGGAGAGCAGGAAACTAACCTGAGAGGTTCTTACTTTGGAGGAGAGAGTCATGGATAGATGTCTTCCCTTTGCATAAGTTTGATAATTCAAGATGAAGCTGCAAGTTTAGAGCTTTTGACCGGTCAGAGTAGATGAAGGGCTTTCCAGGAGCCCTTTGGCAGCAGACATCAACATCAAGAGATAACATGAGTTACCAGACCCCAAGCATCTGATCTTTTATGTCGCTCCATCATATGCCATAGTATGCTTCCCAGTTAGAAGCAAAGAAATCACTAAAGAGTCTCTTCTTGGCTGTTTGCTTTTCCTTCAACCTCCAGGAACTCAATGGTTGGGATTGCAAGATGATCTTAGTTGTCTAAGTAATGTTATGGTCCAACGCTCTAAAGATTGAAGTTCTCGCTCCATGGAAGAAATTATTATACGTTGATGTGATACGCCACAGAGAGAGAGAGAGAGAGAGAGAGAGAGAGAGAGAGAGAGAGAGAGAGAGAGAGAGAGAGAGAGAGAGAGAGAGAGAGAGAGGGTACATAATAATGGAAATAATAGTAATGGGAGAGATTGTAGAGAAAATGAGAGAGAGTTATCTAAGTACCAAGTATGAGAAGAAGTTAGACGTGCTACCCAAGCCTAGGTTAAAAGATCCCAGAGTTTTTCTAAGAGAGACATTTACAAATTAAGCAAGAAAGAAGTAAGAAAAGTCAGAGAACTAGTCATGTGTTTGGTATAGATTAGAAGAGAACCGGGGCCTTAAAAGATGTAATAAGAGCTATAGGATTAAGTCTAGGATCAAGGAAATGAAATTCCAACAGATTAGTGGTTTTGAAGTAGATCTAGGGTGGAAAAGAGAAATGCCATTAGAGAGAGAACAGATTTTTGTCCTTGTACCTGCCCTGCTAACATGTCAAGAATTCAGTCTTAAATTGAAGAAATATGAGAGGCCAGAAGAGAGAGAGACAACCATGAAGTTGGTTTAACCCCTGGTGAATATACTGCAAGTCCTTGAGTGTGTATGTATTCTTCCTTCTTAGACGTCCAACTTATTTGTCATAAAAAATGCTTTGGTAGCCACATAAATAAAGTTATGACCTCAACTTAATTGTTCATTCTGCCAAATATATAAGCATATATAACACATGCATCCATGTATCGTATGTATATTTACATATACATATACTTACAGAAGTATTTGCATACTACAGACACAATCAGATGACTGTTAGGACTTAAAAAACTCTGTAACGCATATACATTGTCTTAGATTGTTTTTCTTTCTCCTTTTCATTTTGTGAGACATTGTACTTGAGTTGGAAGGTATAAAAGAGGGTTTCATTTATGTTGTGCACACATTACTTTAGACGGAGAATAGATCCATTGTCTGATACAGTATATAACATAGAATATGTAAAACATGAGACTTGCGGGAGTCTAGTGATCTTATTATATTTTCCAAATCCGAAATCTTTGATACAAATACCTAATCTCGTAGATCCACAGCTGCACAACAACAAATTGAAACAAATATCTTACAGATAAAACCATAGTTTTGTAGGACGATTCCACTGTACATATTTTAGACAGTTGACATCAGAGATATCACAACCTAAAAACATTGCTTCCTGGTCATGGTAAGTTAATTTAAAAGCTGGTTTCAAGAAACACTAAAAGCACTGAACCTGCATCCCAAACATTATCGTATGAAACATGCTCGGCAGGGGAATGGCTAATGCCACCACGGCAACACGCAAACAGCATGCCTACCTGCTTCATTACCAGCATTCTATTACCAAATACTGAAAAGGGTCCAGGGATTAAACATCAAATATACACGGCAAAAATCAGACCTTGGTCTAAGGATAAAACATCATATAGGATCTCCTTTGCACACAAGGACACGCTCGTGTTAATTATGTGCCATAAACTTGATAGCAATCTGCTTGTCAATGCTTACCAAGAAAACCACATCTTGTCAATGTCCCCAGCTAATAAGCTTTCTTCCTGTTCCAACACATAGTAACTAAGACTCATCCCAGATAGAACGAATCCAAAGGCTAATCTGACACTGATAATCCCAGGAGAGGAGAGTAAGGATCCTCTAGCCTAAGTCTCAAACTCTGGTAGGCAAAAGCAGCAATATTGAAATCTTGGATAGCTGGTTCCACAGGTGCTAAAGCTCTAGAGCAAGTCAGTTACCTAGAGACTTTAATGATTAGGAAATATAGGGTCTTTGGACATTTTTTCCAGTTCAGGGGGAGGACTTTGGGCTTTCGCTTCCACCACTTTCGCTGGTTTGGGACCCCCTTCCCTTATCTTATAGAGGAGTCTTGCTTATCGTAGTATGCTCGCTCATCCCAAACTTCCGTTTCATTACGTGTACTATTACCTTCAAGCTGTGAACAATGTCTATTTTCAATTATACCAAACATCAGACTGTGCTGCTCATATTAATCTAAACAAGAATGTGCTTTGTCACCTTTTCGGTTCTCAAGGTGGTCAATACAACCTGATGGTAGTGTACCTTTCAGCAACTTACTCTTAACACAAAACAAGTAACCAACCTCCCCAACCTAGTATTTTGAAAGGGGAGCCTTGGCACAATGGTAGAATAGTCGTCGTATGAGGTCACGGTTCGAAGCGTGGAAACCGCCTCTTGCAAAATTCAAGGTAAGGCTGTGTACTACTGACCCTTGTGGTCCACCCCCTCTCCGGACCCTGCACACACACAGGCTTCATGCTTCCTTTTTCCTTTTTAATTTTGCAAGTTAAGCCGACTTGAGCCCATGAATCTCTTGGTATTGAGACAAGGGACCTAACTACTTCTCTTTCCATTCCCATTTATCATAAGAGGAGTCTCTTTACATTCAAAGAAAGGGATCTAGCTACTTCTCTAGGGCCAATACTTGCCATGACTGCTACTTGGGATATCTTTTACTCCCTTGAAGCAAATCAACATTTTCTAGGACCTATTCTGATCCAAGCAGTTCTGGGTCATCTAAAGAATAGAACTCGAATTAATACAAGTTGTTGGGTCTCCAGAAAGCATTATTGAAGTTAAAGCAAATTGTCTTATTTGGACATCTAAAGAATAAAACTCGAATTCATCATCATCATCATCATCATCATCATCATCATCATCATCATCATCATCATCATCATCAAGACCTTATCCCAATTAGGGGTCGGCCATATGAATCTTATTCCTCCATTCCACTCTATTAAATACCATGGTTTCATTTAGTCCCAAAGTTTTTAAATCTTTCCTCACCACTTCTATCCACGTTCTTTTGGGCCTTCCCCTTGCCCTTTTAGAACCTTCAACTTGTATTGCCTCACTCCTTCTAACTGGTGCCGTTGGTGGCCTCCTTTGAACATGTCCAAACCATCTAAGTCTAATCTCCCTCATCTTGTTACCTATTGGTGCTATCCCTAAATTTCCTCTAATATTTTCATTTCTAATTCTATCCTTTCTTGTCTTACCACTCATCCATCTCAACATCCTCATTTCTGCGACACTCAGCCTATGAGTATGATGTTCCTTAACTGCCCAACACTCTGATCCATAGAGCATGGCCGGCCTAATAGCCATCCTATAGAATTTTCCCTTTAGTTTGAGTGGCACCCACCGATCACATAAAACACCTGATGCACATCTCCATTTGTTCCAACCCGCTTGGATTCTGCAGGTGACCTCCCTCTCAATCTCTCTACTCTCATGGATCAATGATCCTAAGTATCGGAAGTGGTCTCTCATGGGGACCTCTTGGTTATCAATCTTGACTGGTGCTCCACTCCTACTCTCCTTACTAAAATTACATTCCATATATTCTGTCTTAGTTCGGCTAATTTTAAATCCTTCCGATTCTAATGCTTTTCTCCATAACTCTAGCTTTATGTTTACACCCTCCCTTGTCTCATCAAGTAGGACTATATCGTCTGCAAATAGCATACACTAGGGAATCTCCTCATGTAGATGTCTTGTTAACTCATCCATAACTAATGTGAAAAGGTATGGACTCAATGCTAATCCTTGGTGCAATCCGACAGTGACAGGAAAATCACCAGTCACGCCACTAATGGTCTTAACATTTGTTATTGCTCCCTCATACATATCTTTAATTATGTCTATATACCCCTGAGAAACCCCTTTAACACCCAACACCCTCCATATTAACTCTTTAGGGACTCTATCATAAGCTTTCTCTAAGTCAATAAAGACCATGTGTAGGTCTTTTCTCCTCTCCCTATATTTCTCTACTAATTGTCTTAATAAGAAAATAGCTTCCATGGTAAACCTCCCAGGCATGAAACCAAACTGATTCTCCGATACACTTGTTTCATGTCGTAGCCTCTTCTCAATCACTCTTTCAAAAAGTTTCATGGTGTAGCTCATAAGTTTGATCCCTCGATAATTAGTGCAGCTCTGAATGTCTCCTTTATTCTTATAGATTGGTACAATAGAGCTTTTCCTCCACTCATTAGGCATTTTCTTTGATTTTATAATCTTGTTAAACAACTTGGTCAACCAAACTACCCCACTATCTCCCATATGCTTCCAAACCTCTATTGGTATACCATCAGGCCCCATGGCCTTTCCTGATTTCATCTTTCTCAAGGCCTCTTTTACTTCAAGCATTCTAATCCTACGTTCATATCTATAATATCCAGTGTTATTTAGATTTATAGTATTTTCAATCCCTATATTCTCAGGGCCATTGTCATTTAACAATTTTTGAAAGTATATTTCCCACCTTTGTTTGATCTCATCATCTTTGACTAATACCCGTTGATCATCGCTTCTAATGCACCTAACATGCTTTAAGTCCTTATCCTTCGTTTCTCTTACTTTTGCAAGTTTAAACACATCTTTCTCACCTTCTCTTGTTCCTAGTCTATTATAAAGCTCATCATATGCTTTAAGTTTTGCCTCACTTACTATTCTCTTAGCAACGTTTTTAGCATTCTTATATTGTTCATAGTTTTCATTATTTCTAATCTTCTACCATGCTTTAAAATGCATTCGTTTTTCTTTAATAGCTTTTTGCACTGTTTCATTCCACCACCATGTTTCCTTTGTTAATAGCCTTTTACCTTTAGATACTCCTAAGACATCTTTTGCCACTTTCTTAATAGACTCAGCCATATTAGTCCACATGGTATTTACTTTTGTTTCATAGTTCCAATTTCCTTCTACCATCAACTTATTTTTGAATGAGGTTATTTTCTCTCCTTTTAAGTTCCACCACTTAGTTTTTGGATGTGTATTAAGTTTAGTTCTTTTACTCCATCTTTCAATATGAATATCCATAACCATTAACCTATGTTGTGAGGTTAAACTCTCACCGGGTATGACCTTACAATCCTTACATATAGATCGTTCATTATTCCTAAGTAGAAAAAAGTCTATTTGACTTTTATGAAGTCTACTTTTAAAGGTTATTAAGTGTTCATCCCTCTTCTTAAAGAGTGTATTTGCAATGGATAGGTTATATGACAAAGCAAAATCGAGGATATTATCTCCCATCTCGTTTCGTTCACCTATACCATACCCTTCGTGTATTCTATCATATCTTTCCTTATCTTTTCCTACATGGACATTTAAGTCTGCTCCTATAAATATCCCCTTAGTGTTGCGAATTTCTTGCATGACTCCCTCCATATCTTCCCAAAACTGTCTCTTAATTATATCTTGTAACCCTACTTGTGGTGCATATGCACTTATAATATTTATAATATGCTCTCCTAAAATCATTTTTATTATTATAATTCTATCACTGATTCTTTTAATGTCCACAACTTTATCCTTTAATTCCTTATCCACTATTATTCCTACGCCATTTCTATTATTTTCCTTTCCTACGTACCATAATTTATACCCATCCATTTTTCTAGCTTTAGCTCCTTTCCACTTTGTTTCTTGGATACAAGCGATGTTGACTCTCCTACGTTTCATCGTGTCTACTAACTCCAAACTCTTACCTGTCAGTGTCCCTATATTCCATGTAGCGATGCGAATCTTATGTTTTGGAGATACCCTATTTACTATCGCCTTTCTCGACCTCCATGGTATGAACCCATGTCCACTTTTCACTGCACCTGGGTTCTGATGCAGCGCGTCGCTTCCGAGGGTACGCTCTAGCAGCCCTTGCCCATTTTTCACTACACCCGGGATCCGATGTAGTGCGTCGCTTCTGGGAGAACGCCCTAGCAACCCTTGCCTATTTTTCACCGCATCCGGGATCCGATGCAGCGCGTCGCTTATGGGGAACGCCCTAGCTTGAGCGAATTTCAGTTTTCGATTCATGTCATGTTGGGGTTGCCATAGTTTAAAAGCTGAAGATGAATTTCATTAAAATCATTAAAATCTCGAGTGAGTTTTGGAATAGAAGCAATGAGAGGCTCATCTCTTAGAATATCTGGAAACAATTCAGTTCTGCCTTCTGTATCTTCCACCCTTGTTTCTGCATCCACAGTAAGCAAAATACAAAATTAATGAGTAACAAGAGCTTCTTGTATGTCTAGCACGATATACGACCCAGGCTTGCCAAAAACACCTCTGCAATGCGGATGTACAATCAGATGATCTCCAGATTATGAACAGCGTAAAATAATACCAATCGGCCCATCTAACCACCAGGACAATGGGATTTTGGCCAAATAAATGTGTATTCTTAAACATTTCCAGTGTTCAATGGGCATCAAAATCTCAGAAATGTCGAGTCAATGAGACCACCACGCAAAGGCCCATTGTATAGTAAGGCCCATCGGATGAATAGAGAAATCCTGTTCATTTGACTGTTCATCCACGCGTTGCACATGTATGTTTTTCATCAAGATGAACAAGACAAGCAACTCCACCAATCAACGAGAAGCAACAAAAGCAAGAGTGACTTACCAAAATAGAAATCAGAGATTTATAATCCAGAGAAAAAAACAGAAATGCAAGCAGGAACTACAAAAGCAACAAAGCAGACAGTTCTAGCCTTCAATAACAATTTTAAACGTAATTATGATCCGAATAACTTTTTACGGTTTTTTTTTGCCTTGCAGACTTGTTCCCTAATCCGAATTTCGCAATTATGATCCTAATCACTCGTAAAAGCTATCCATCACATTAGGTATGTCTTAGATGGGCTAGACAAAATATTCTATGCCTATTAGATTCTTTTAACTTATACTTGTTGGAAATCTAGACCATTCAATTTTAGGGGCAAAAAATGAGAGATTATGATCATTTGAGTGCACTAATTTCTCATAGATCACCCATTTTTTTATATGTCCAACATAGTGAACGGCTTAGATCACGTATTCCAAAAAGTCCATCCATTTCTTCCAACAATTTGATTTTACTTGGGCTCTCATTATAAAATAGCAAATTTAAGCCATACTAAAAGAAGAGTGGAGGTTGCAAAAAGGAATACATTAAACAAACTAAGATATTGTTCTCTAACATACTAGGAAAATACAATGGTCAACGTCGTAAACCTAAAAATGCAAAATGTTATCATAGAAGATAGACTCCTACACATGACAAAAGGTAACAATTTCCTCTCGTATTTTTAAGGGAGGATATTCTCTCTCTTGAACGTAGGAAAAAAGTCATAAATTTTGAAATATAGGAAAAAGATATGGCAAAAATTCAGAAAAAAATGTCAGTAAAAAAGTTAAAATTTTTGGAAAAGAAATGTTAAAAAGTTGAACTTTTTTAAATTATAAAAATAAAACAGATAAATGTACAATCCATTTTATAACTTCTTGAGCAACAATTGATACTATTATAGATACAATTAATTATAGACAAAATTAAAAATTATGTTTAAACTCCCACACAAAATTATAAAGTTTGAAGCAAAAAAAGGTTGAAGAGAAAACAGTCAAAGTAGAAAAAAGTTAATTTTTTTTTTCAAATATAGAAAAATAAAATGAAAAACCCATGATTGTAGTTGTAGAGATAAGAGAATTCAAGTTTAGGGTTGAACTATTGAAAAAGGCCAAACATGAAAAAGTTAAATATGAAAATTTTTAAAAGAAAATAATAAAAGCAAGTAGTTTTAAATGAAAAAGAAAATTAAAAAATATAAATTTTAAAAATAAAAAGTATTAAAAATTAATATTTTGTAAAAAAAGATTAATTATAAATAGAAAAATAAAAATAAAGAAGATGGGTCTTTTTAAAGTATGATAAGGCTCACAAAAAATATTGTTGTTTTAAATAAAAAGAAAAAATTGAATATTTTGTGACTACGAGATAAACATATTATTTTGAGAAGTGATATCAAAACTAAGTTTTAGACTATCTAAAACCTGCCTACAATTATCTTGTCTGGGGTAGGGATGGCAATTCGGGTTGGCGGGTTGTGCTTGTGGCAACACGAACACGACACGATTAGAGTTATGGGTTGACACGAATACAATACGATTAATAGTCATATTAAAAACCTATAACTCGTACACTATCCAGTTCTTAAAAAAATGACACAACACGACCTGTGTAACACGATTTATTGACTGAGTTGTGTTGGATACACGACACAAAATGACATGACACGACATGAAACGACTCGATTTTCCTATTACGATTTAGTAAAAAAACTGCTTCCACGTGAATGGAGCCAACACAACCACAAAACATAGGGTGGTTATTTTACAACCGTCCTATAAAACTTAACATATAGGACGGTTATCATAACCGTCCTATATGTTATGGGTTCTATACTTTTATAGGACGGTTCTGAAATAACTGTCCTATATGTTACGTTTTATAGGACGGTTATGTCATAACCGTCCTATATGTTATGTTTTATAGAACGGTTGTAAAATAACCGTCCTATATGTTACATTTTATAGGACGTTTGTATGATAATTGTCCTATATGTTACGTGTTTTATAGGGTGGTTATTTTTTAACCGTCCTATATATACTATACACACATGAATACTATATCAATTAAGATTAGAGAAAATTCAATTGAATTGTTATTTTTATAGGTCTCATTGGATGTTGCTAGCTTTGGATGTGCATGGTGACCATGCAATTTTTTTATATTCATGTGGAGCACACATTCGGGAACACCTGATGAAAATTATAAATAAGTAAGTCTTTATTATTCCTTTTATTATAATATAACTACTCACCTGACAACTATAATAATATTCGCAATCTAATGCTTTTCAATTATATGTGTGTAGAGCATGGTATAAATGGGCTGAGAGGAAAGGCATTCACCACTCACCAAAACTCAACTGGAAGAAGGCCAATGTACGGTTTACTAAATACTGCTCTTTAAACTCTTTGATATAATTTTAAACCTGAACTTATTGGAAATTATATTTTGAAACTTTTCTACTGTCTTTGGTGGCATTGTTCCGCAGTGCCCAAAACAAAAATCAGATTGAGTGTGGATATTATGTTCTTAGATACATGAGAACCCTCATTCGCAATGAAGTTATAGTCTCATAATTGAGAAAGGTAACACTTAGACTTACTGACCAATATTACACTTTTGATTTGTATATTTCCTGACTGAATCTAAGATTACATGTCTGATCTCTAAACTAAGTTATTATATGTTTCTTGTAGGCGGATTTGGGAACCAAGAGTTACTCCCAGTTGGATCTAGATGATATTAGAATGGAATAAACAGATCATATTATGAATTTTAATTTGTAGTTAAGTGATATAAATGAATGTATATTATCATTCATGTATATACATTTTACTCAAATATAATATAAAGATTAATTTATTTCAATGGATGTGTTCTATTTTTCTTTTGATTAAAGTACGCTGTTTCAATGTATGTGCTTTCTTTGTTTTAAACTTTCAAATTTCAATGATGTGATTGGGAAGTTGGTGTTTTGATCAACAGATGGGTTGATCATCAATTTTCAATGATGTCAATAGATGGGTTGTATCATGTACATACAGATACATTATGGGTAATATAGAAATAGATAACTTTGGAGAGGGAGGCAGATATGGAGGTTGAAAATTGAAATTACTGATACTGAAGTTGTAGATATAATTCATATCATATGAATATGATACCAAAATATAGATAAATTTATTTCAAAATAATGACAAATAAGACGGTTCCAGAACAACCGTAATATAGGACGGTTATTGAAGAACCGTTCTATATTTTCAACCATACCATAGGTGATGAGTAAATAGGTCACGTGTCAAACAGGTTGACACGATAGGTCAAATTGATTGACTTGAACATGATACGATTTTTGGTCACTCGAAAATGACACAAACACGATAAGACTCGACCCGAACCCGCTAAATTTGTGTCAGGTTCGAGTCGTGTTATCGTGTCGTGTCATATTTTGTCACCATAATCTGGGCCCTCCTATTTTTTTAGGTCTCCTACTGTGCCTAAAAAATTATGCCCATTGGATGCTTCTTGCTACTATTTTTTGAGTAAAAAAATTCAATGATTAAGCCAAGAGACTCGTCAGTTAAGTCAATCTTGGAGGCTAAACAAGATTGATAGGTCATATCATCCAAAGTAAGAATTGGCTAGGCGGGGTTTCGGAAAGGTCCGGATATCATTTCTCCTTTTCCGGGGGAAATAATGGGGCTCTTCCACATCTTTTCGAGACTACCCATCTTGAAAAATCCCTCCCTCTTTGCAGCAGCAGCAAACTCTTGCTCACTTTGATTCAAAACCTTCGCTGTAGCAACCCTGGCCCAGTTTGATCCAAAACGCACGTTTTCTTCTCACCAAACCCCAACCCATCTTTCCTCCTCGACTGGCAGGACTTCTGTCATTTACAATATGATCCTTCCTCTCACTAGTTCAATTCGGTCCTCTTAAGATAACAGATATTGTAGATGCATGGTGAGTACCATAACACGGTTCTTGTAATAGTTTGCTATGCCTCTCACCCGATTATTTGCATCATGATCCTGTTTACCTCTGTAATGCCCGTCTTGGTGAATATATGACCGTACGAGAAGCCAACCATATTCTTTACTTCGATATTGTGTCAGGGCTTGGTTTCGTTGATGATGGCTATAAAGTGATAAGAATGATCTATCTTGAGCAGCGTTGTGATGCATCAAATCCTTTGTTTTGGAATGTCAAGTTTATCCTATCGGCACAAATTCACAGAACAATAAGAAATGTTCCTTGCCCAGCTACCAAACAATCTTTTACAAGGCCATCGTCACATGCATTTGTAAACACGGGGATTGGATGATGGATCCTGTGCTATCAGATTTAAGTGAAAGATTTCTTGTTTCGTTGGACTTGAGTGAGGAGAAATTCATTGCAACTCCTGATTTTAGTCCTAGTAAGTCAACTGCCAATAATATCTCACTGTACAAGAGGCTGCCTTTCTTAGTTGATGGCATAGAACAAAATAGCCGGGCCATCGATACAGCAAATTTTTTTCAAATTGGTCACATCGGTGGTTTTATCAGAAATAGTGGGTATATTGGCCAATATATCGGCCAAAATATTGTATCGGCTGTTTCACTAACCCGGCTGATATTTTGTTCCATGGTTGATGATACCAATAGAAGGCATTTCGTTGACATATGGGTTAATACATTACGTTCCAACCGAATCAAAATTTGTGCGACCATTATGCATTTGGAACGATACAGAAAATTTAGTAGCTCATAGTGATGCATTGCTTTCTTATTCCTCACATAAAGACATGTTTAAGACTGTCAAATTGTCGCGGCTTGCTCCCACCTGTGGTTGACGCGACTTCTCATATTGGAAGCCTTGTTTCACTGAAGGAAAAGAAGACTGAAATGGAGGAGAATGAAAGAGAAGTATATGAAGCATCATCTCTTCTTGTGTTGTGTTCTTCTGCACAAGTATGTAATCGTATTTCTCTAGTTAGTGCTTTTATCATCCTTTTATCTTTCTTATTCCTCCTGCTGCTGCTACGTTGAATTTTCACAACATTGAATTCTTTGCTATGTCAGTATGATCCATCTATCCTCATTTCCTTGAGCATTTTTGTCTTCTTAATCTTAAACTTCTGCAACTCAGCTTGTTATTTATAGTGTGCTCATGTTATAGAAATCATAGGGAGTGCTACTAGTACTGGCCGGTGGGACACAACCTTATATCCTATTTATGAGCAGTGAGTCTTTTCTTGGTTAATTCCAGGATTGGTGGGATACGTGGTTTGAGCAGGAATTCATATATGAAAATGACTAGGAAGCGTGCCGCACCAGATTGTTTGGGCATGCACCTTGTTCCTAAATAACACATGGAGAATGAACTAGCGTTAATTCAGGGGGAGTCCACTTCAATGCGGTGAAGGATGTTTCTCTAACGGTAAGACTGTTGATGCCAAATCCCTCCCCACGCCCACCTTTCCTCCGAAGTCACCGTTGTCTTGGATGGTACACTCTATGTCGGCTTTGTTACACCCAACCCTGAGAATTGCCCCACTACCAAGACCCTTTACCAGGGAGATGTGTTCGTCCTCCCAATAGGCCTCATAAACTTCCAGTAAAATGCGGGTTCAACCAATGTTGTTGCCGCTTTGAATAGTGAAGCCCGGGTTTCAGCACGGTGCCTAATGCTGTTTCTGAATGGAACTCACCCATCCCCGATGACATTCTTACCAAGGCCTTCCAACAAGACAAGAATGTAGTCAGTTCTCTGCAGTGTCAGTTCTAGCTAAGTGGGTGACATTAGGGTCAGGAAAGAGGGCGTGGAAGCCGTTTATCCACAACATTTAGGGAGTGCGTCAAAATGAGTTGTCATTGCGTGCTTTGGGGTGTTAAGATATCTTGTTTCAGTAGTGTGTTTTTTTTGGTTAAAGACGTGTTTGAACTTTCAGGGTTGTGTTGGTTTTCAATATTATTCATCAATTGAGCTTGTGTTTAGCGACTAACATCTCTCTAATTTGTTATAAATAAAACAACAAAGAAAACAGTGTCAGGACTGCCGCCAGCTCCCCACGAGCTGTGTCCTACTGACTCACTACTGTAACTTTAGTTTGAATGGTGAGTCGATTTGAACGCATAGCCACTTGGTTATAATACAAGCCACTTAACCAACTCGACAAGTTCTCGAACCCGACTCTACTACCATTATTTACCCTTCATACAATTAGCCAAGCTGAGTTCCCTCGGGTCAACTCCTTTTTAACTAGAGCTACGTTTGGTCCCTTTCCGAAACAGGTGAAAGACTAGTAGAAGTAGCTGAAAATCTGGATCCTAAGTTGGACATGTATTTACCTCAGTTTATGATCCATGATTCTGGGTTCTGAATGTTTAAGATCTAGATTAGAGTTCAATGCGGAGTTCTCTTTTGAAGCTAGGAGCACATTTGTTGGATATGAGCTTCCTGTGCAGAAGCCAAAAGAGAAGATACCAGAACAATCACCTCTATAATTTCGATTCTTATGATAATACTTCATTCATGGCTTCTCAAATGAAAAGATACTACTTCGACCATGGACCAGCAAATTGAATTATATCTTGAGATTTCTCACTAAATTCACTTATTTTTCTTTACAGCCCTCAAAAGAGATGCATGTAGAAGTCATAAGCTGCACTGATGTGCCTTGAAATTGGCCTTTGAGTCATATCTTGTTTGCACATTTTCCTATTCTACTCTAGAGCCATGATTAAAGAGAAAACATAATCATCATAACACAATGGTCTGAGGTGACATTGAAATGTGTGTAGATGAAAGTTGTAACATAAGGATGGTTCCAGATGAAAAGGTGCAAATCTCTAGAGGACGAATGTTAGACTGGGTTCTTGGTGATCCAAACCGTGAACTTCTTGGAGTCCTGTCTTTTCATTCGATTGTCATATCTTTAATAGTATTGCTAAACAAATATTCATATAAAGCTTGCCAATTTACCAAGAATGAAAGGGCCGACCATGTGAACCATTCATCCGATTGATTGCTCAGGCTTTGAATGTTTAGTACTCCTAAAAGTATGTGGATTTGATGATTCTATTAAAGATTTATTTTTTCAATGTTAAATATAAGTACCTCCATAAGTTTCTTGAAGCCATGACCTAATAGGTGCCACACGGGAGGCCTTTCTTGCGTCGCTGAGCTAGAAGGATTCTATTACTCGGAGAACAGCCGTCCTTTTATATTCAACTCCCCAAGAAGTCTTCTGGATGTTAGAATCATCTAATCATAGTCATTATTCCTTTATGATACATCCAAACCCTGTTTATTCAGATGAATTGTTCAGATCATCCAAGGTGATTGAAAAATAATTTTAGGTCAGTTGATGCACCTTATATGACAGTTTGTTTAACACTTCTCCTATTTTCATATTCTACTTTTGAATTATCATATGCTTGTTATGCAGAAGCTCAAAAAAAGAAAAAAAAGAAAAAAGAAAAAAGAAAAAAAGCATTGCAAAACATGAACAGAAGAGATTTAAGTGGGTTAGCCAGTTTGGCATACATCCATGGGAAGAGAGGAAAATAGATTTTACTATGAGGAGGCAAGTACAAGGCTTGATCTTTTCTACATTAACTCAAATTTTATCTGATCATACTTATATAATATCTTTATCTGATCATCCTTATCTAACATTCTTATCATTATCTGATCATCCATATTTAATTGGGCTTCATCCTGATTAATCCTTATCCTGATTCATCTTTATCCTGATTAATCCTTATCTTGATTGAGGTTCATCTTAATTGATCTTTATCTTGATTAATCCTTATCCTATTTTAGTAGGTTTACCAACTTCTTTACATGGGGATGGAACGTATCAATTCTCCCCCTCCATCCCTGTGTCATACGTTTCTAGTTTGAGTTTATGCTTGCTATGTTTCTACATAGTACCAGTTTCTCATATGTTACCACTTTTGTTAACATATCTACAGGATTCTCATCAGTGTGGATCTTTTTTAGTTTTAACATTTGTTCTTCTGTCATCTCTCGTATCCAGTGATACCGTATGTCAATGTGTTTTGTGCACATATGACATATTGAGTTTTTGTTCAAGTTTAGAGCACTCTGGTTATTACAATATATCTTATATTCTTTTTGCATTATACCGAGTTCTTAGAGAAACTACATTATCCACAATATCTACTGTCTACTTCAGCTATGGCAATATATTTTGCTTTTGTTGTCGGTAAAGTCATATACTTCTGCAACTTGGATTGCCACGATACAGCTCCATATACAAAAGTGAAAAGAAATCCTAATGTTGACTTTCTTTTAACAAGATCTCTTGCCATATCAACATCTATGAATCCTTTTAAGATTGTCGTTGTACTTCTG
This sequence comes from Warburgia ugandensis, assembly GCA_035236585.1. Classification (NCBI taxonomy): domain Eukaryota; kingdom Viridiplantae; phylum Streptophyta; class Magnoliopsida; order Canellales; family Canellaceae; genus Warburgia; species Warburgia ugandensis. The sequence continues at coordinate 64,058,347 of CP141136.1, read as the reverse complement.
AAACATAAGCACAACTTAGATGTAACCTTCATGTATCTTAATATCCACTTCACGGCTTCCCAATGATCTTTGCATGGGTTGGATAGAAACCTGCTTATGACACCTATTGCATGAGCAATTTCTAGCCTTATGCACACCATCACATACATTAAACTCCCAACTAATGATAGTAAGAAATTACGACCATTCTATCTATCTCATGTGTTGTTAAGGGACACGTTTGTTTGTGCAGTTTGAAATGATTGCCAAGCGGAGTGTTGACTAGCTTGGTGCTCTCCATGTTGAACTGCTTAATTACTCGTTCAATATACTTTTTCTGTGACAACCACAACTTTCTCACTTTCTTGTCACGTGTGATCTTCATCTTCAAGATTTGCTAAGCTGTTCCTAAGTCCTTCATGTTAAAAGACTTAGATAACTCCCTCTTCAATATACTCAAGTTCCAAGTTTTATCTCACCACCAGTCCAAGTATGATCCGGATTGATGTCATCTTTACTAATGGTGAGAAGATTTCATCAAAGTCAATTCCTTTCATCTACTAGAAGCCTTTGATAACCAATCGTGCTTTGTACTTGACTGGTTCTCCATTTCTATCTCTTTTCAGCTTAAAGACCCACTTGTTCTTCAATGCTCTTTTTTCCTTGGAAAGTTTCACTAGTTCATATGTCTGATTTTTCTTTAGTGAGTTAATTTTGTCTTACATTGCTTACACCCATTTGCCCTTTTCTGCATGTGTCAGGGCTTGCTGATAACTCAATGGCTCCCCCTCATCAATGAGTATAATATATTTTGATTTCAGATATTTTTGTGATGTAGTTAGAACACGAACTCTTATTAATATCTTTGGCTGATAAGTTGATCCACCATCAAATGTTTCTACATCCTCTGGTATAGAGGGTTGATGCGTCCCATGCTTAAGTTCATCTACCTCTTCTTCAACTTCAGGCACATCTTCTGAGTCAACATGTACGGGTGCAAAATCAAGTATTAGATTTGAAGCATTGACATCTTCTTTGTTAGCCTGTCTTGATTCTTCATAGAACTGATTCTCCTACAATACTATATCTCTACTTCAAATGATCCTTCTCGCTGCAAGGACCCACAATCTGTATTCGAATTCTTCATCTCAGTATGCAATGAAGATACAAGAAGTGAGCTTCAAGTCTAGTTTCTATCTCATCTCCCTGAATACATGAGCAAAAGCTTTACACTCGAATATCTTCAAGTGCGAATAGGTCACCTTCTTGCCAGTCCACTTATATTTTCAGACTTCGAAGTCTAGTGGTGTTGACAGTAATCTATTGATCAAGTAGAAGGCAGTTCTCATAGCTTCACCCAAGAATGGCTTAGGTAGCTTAGCCATATTTAGCATGTATTTTACTCTCTTTACAATGACCTGATTCATTCTTTCAACTACTTCATTATGTTGTGGGGTATGTAGAATTGTCTTCTCGTGCGGAATGTCGATCGTTGTGCAATATGCCCTAAACTCCTTTGAAGTGTATTCTCCACTATTGTCAGTTTCGAGATACTTTAGTTTATTTTCAGTTTTTTGTTCCACCATTGCATGATATTTCTTAAAGCATTCGAATACCTATTCTTTATTCTTTACAAAATATATCCATACTCTCCTAGATGTCTATAAAGGTTACAAAATATTTGTTCCCACCAAATGACTCTACTTTCATGAGACTACATACATCCACGTACATCAAACTCAAAAGTTCTTTTCTTTAATTACTAGAAGAAGAGAAATCATCTCTATACTGCTTGCCAAACAATTAGTAATTACACATATTAAGAGTTATACCTTTGGTTATTTTGATGAGTTACCTCTTTGCAAGTGTGGAAAGCCCTTTCTCTTGCAGGTGACCTAGTCTTTTGTGCCAAAGGTTTGGTGATGCTTTATGCTTCGTTGCTTAAAGGATGTCTTTGGATATTCTTGCGTGGGTCTTGTATAGTGTGCTGCAAATAAGCTCTTTTGCTACAATCATTGCACCTTTCATCAATTTCTAAGTATTGTTGCTGAAGTAATTGGAGTAGCCTTGCTGTTAAGAGCTAGGAATGAGATCAGGTTCAGCCTAAGTTCCTATATGTGATGCATCTCCTTTAACACCACTGTGTAGCCAATATTTGTCTTTATTTATACATCATTGATGTCAATTATTCTTGATGAATTATCATTCCCCATCTTTACAGTGCCACAGTCTCCTTTTTTATAGGTGGTGAAGAAGTCCTTACATGGAGTGGCGTAGTAGGAAGCTGTCGTGTTTATCACCCCCTCTACTTCACTCTTGGCCATGTGCAAGCATAATTCCTCCTTAGTAGTAAGTACTGCTATGTGTTGAGAGATGATGACTAGTGTTTCACCATTGTCTTCCTTTGGTTTGCTTTGTCCTATCTCCCTTTTGAGTTTTCGACAATCCTTCTTCATATGACCTGGAATGTCGCAATGGAAGTAATTGAATTGTCCTCTAGGTTGACTTTTTGATCTGTTACGAGTTTACAATCTCCCCCTTTGTCTGCTCTTACTCCTCCCCATATGCTTATCCCTGTTGCTATGCTTATTTTTTGTTACCAGGGCATGTGATTGGTCTGTGCTGGCTTCTTCTCTTCTGACCTCCTTGTTGACCATAGCCATGGTTAGTTTTCCTTTTAGAGTTGAGTTGCTGAGAGAGATTACCAGTCTCCCAGCTTTCGTGTAGTGAACTTAACAATAGTAAGGCCTGTCATTCATCTCCTAGTTGTTGCACCATTGATCCTAGTTGATTTATCAGATTTTAAAATTCATTGGTATAATATTACAAGCCATTGATCCAAGATGTATAATATAGCAAGCTTTCAAAAAGACAAATCGATAGTTATTTTTTTGTTTCAAAAGTTCTAAAAATGAAGGATTATAAACATCCAACTAACATTAAATTTTATACCTAGGCCATTTGAGATGAGACAAATCATATGACCATCTCAGATCATTAAAAAAAAAAAAAAAGTAGGTCCACTTTTCAATTTTAGGAACACATGATATAACCAATTTTATCACATAATTGCTCCTCTCGCTCAATTATTTGACACGGCCTTTTGTATGGTGGTTGTATCAAATAATTAAGGAAAAACTATGTATCTCTATAAGTAGGTTTTACTAATAAGTTATATTAGTCAACTAAGTTGCTTTTTACTAACTTATAGAATATTTTAGGTTAAAACAAGGGACAACTCTATATGTGGTTTCTCATAAGTGGCATAGGATAAAAGTATATATGAAGTCTCACATAAGTGGGTCCATATAGGATAAAAGTATAAATGAGGGCTCAATGAAAGCCCAACCCATTATAATAATTTATTATATAATAGTGGGTCATCTTAATTCTTATTGATTAGCAATGTCTACTATAATATATAAAATTTGGATTAGATTTTCTCTAACTCTGATCAAAATCATTCATACATCTAGCAAAATTGATTATCATATATCTTGCTAAATAAAGTAAAAAGCTAGACTTTGAGCTTGTGACGACCTGGGTTTTTAAAACACATTTTCATAAATATTTGCAAAGGTAGGGCCCTAATTTTGAAATTTTTTTAAATTCAAATAACGAAAACATATTTTCTTTGAAATTGATTTGTCAAAAACCCGAGTGCCACCTCAAATTACTTATCATACATAGATATTTGTATAAAATAAAATTTTCATTGAATATCAATAGAAATACTTTTATTAAAATTAGGATTAATCTAGTCGTTCACATACACAGCCCTGGTAGTCATTACATAAATTGTCCAAATATTACAATCCAAATTATAAAATAGTCAATACAATCTTCTTAAAAGTAAATACCTTGGCAGTAGTTCGGTAATGATTATCCTCAAGTCTCGAGCTTTCAATCTTCCTTAACTATATTTGAGATATTGTAAACATTCAAACGTTTACAATATCTCAGCAAGCTATGCTTGGTAAGAGATTTAATAAATATAATAAATATATCTCAAAATCAACAATTCTTTATATCCATGATATAAATCAATTTATACAATTAGATAACCATTTTATCCTTCACTCATTATATGAATTATATGTATATATTGCATATAAATAAAACCATTGAAAATCATGAATATCGTCCATATCATCAATAATATCTTATTTCCAAATTGATTTCAATATTAATACTAGGTGTTAATATATAATCATATCGTATTAGGAATCATTCTCCAATACGATATCAGTAATAACTTTTACCGGGCATCTCATCATACTATAACATAAGGCATTTCATCATGTCGTAACATAAGATATCTCATCATGCCATAATATAAGGCATCTCATCATGACATAATCAATTGCAGCATAATGCAAAATAATCTCAAGGACTACCATGCTTGCAGTCTTAATTCGTATAGTGAGCTTGTATAACTACTTAATACTCCACTGATACCATGGTGGAAAATACAGATCTATGTTCATATGAGGAGAACCATGGCTGTCACAGTGGCGGCCTTCCCATAATTGCCCCACCTGACATTTTACCTCTCTTTGAGCACGGTATCATCATCATAATCAGTTTTGGAGAGTAGGTGGCCAAACCCTCATAACTCTCTTAGCATTGGCATCCCTAGGCATAATCCTGTTCTAAAACAAAATCACAAGCCTCCATGCTTATATGGAAAATAATATTTCATACTTACATATTGTGTATTTAGTTATAATAAGACATGCCTATAACTTCTTTTCTTAAGATTTGGGGGTCTAACTTATGTAGTTCAAATATTCTCATTCTACCTATTAAGTAATTTTATAATTACTTAATCAACCACTTTGTATTCATTTCAACATTATTTGTTGATTCATAAACAATTCTAAGGCAAGTATAATAAATTTATAGTTATCAGGATAAGCTCATGTGCAAAATGCATGTATCATATATTGAATATATTCTTAAAGTCCACCTATCTTTACTTTCAACAATCATCTTCTCATTGATCTTGATCATCATATCCTTCATCTATCTGTCAAATCATATGTATACAATCATTTCTCAACTCATTTATTCTTTCTAATTATTCTTTTGATTATCCTTACATAGGATGATTTGGATCTTGTTCCTTGGATCGTAATGATTAAGGGTCTAACATATTAATCTACATTTGAATTTAACATTTATACTACTTCAAAACATATATACAATATTATGATTCTTATTATTCTTGATCATTCCAGATCTCCTTATGGATCTTGTTTGATTTTTTATTATCTTAATTACCATTTTTATTAGGATTAGACAATTTACTATCCTTTTATGATCTTATTATTATTCAACCAGTTAATGTTTTATTGATTGAAGATAATTTATGCACTCCTAATTCTAGACAGCTCCTCTTATTTTCAATTGACTAGGGTTTACTATATAAAAACTGTTCACAGAGTGGTTAATTCAATCCTCATGTAAGAAGGCGTTTAGACTCACAAATATCCCCAGAAAATGGAGGAAGAGCAAGGCTCTATTAGAGAACCCCCTTAGCCATTATGTTCAGTATTCACTGGGGTTGATCTTAGCTCAACCTTCATAAGGTTCCTCAGAGCATTAAAGCCTAAGTACTCCTGCTATTTGATTTTAATTAAATCTATGAACATTTAAAATGTTATTCATGGGATTTATTATTCTCCTAATTTAGGCCAAGAAAATGCTATTCTTTATATTATCCTACTAACTATAGACCTTACTATCATTAAGTCCATGTCCATATTCATTGTAAATGTTCATCAATATCTATTTTCATTTGATTATATTTTTCATGTAATTTACATAACATGAACTTTAAAGTGTAAATAAATAAATGTACTAAACAAGTAAAAGAACATTTACAATAAAATATAATAACTCACATGCTCATTTGAATATATCTTATTTGTCCATTTTGCTCCTATGATCATATTTTGATCATTTTTCATCCCATTAAGGGTTTAGATATTGATCTTTTATTTTTATTCAAATATATTACATTCTCTTAATGTGATATCAACACTAGATCATTGACGCATTTCGTCATATGATCTGATCTTTCTTGATCCAACTGATCAAGAAGATCTTAAGCCATTTCATCAAAATCAAGGGCATAGATATCAATCTATCCCAAATAAGCCTTATCAGGCTTATTAATTCATATGATCTTATCATTAGATTATCATCCATACTGATTCATGGTTTTTGATCATCCTTAATCAATCTGACAAAGGAGATTATTATATATTTTCAAGGATTTTGTTACTTTTAATGGTCAAGATCTTAAGATCTGCCAAATTAGTTACATACAATCTATTTATTCAAGTTTTCACATCATTTAGTCACTAATGGATCAAAATTCTAAGGTCTGATCAAGTCAGATTTGACTGATCTTGGAAATTAGTACCACTTTTTGTGATTTACAAAAATTTAAAGTGAATAAAACTTAAAATTTATATTTCCATTAGATTCTACTTTTCACTAGAAATTCAGAGCTTCTTTTCATGATTTGGAGTTAAAATGAGCTTTAAATTGAAGTTTTAAGCTTCAGATTTGTTTTGACGGTCCAGATTTGATCTGGACTGTCAGAATGGACAAAACGGGGTTGAACGACATTCTTCATCACCAAGATGTAGGCAATGTCTCAGGCAAAGATCGCCCACATCGCACACGCGGAGACACTTCCATAGGGAACATTCCTGCGTTGCTTCCTGGTCTGCATCTTCAATGCAGATCGGTGGCTTCTGACGCGATTGGTGCATTTGGACCATATGGTTCCTTTCAATGTAAATCTACGGTTAGGATGGAATACATTTTCATTGTGATTACCTATCCGGGGGTTTTGGGACCCTTTGAATCCATCCAACAGTTTAGAATTTCCAAAAAAATTCATGTTTTACTGGTGTTTTAAACCTAGGTTACTGATACTAGATTCACCAGAAAAATCTCGCCAGAAAATCTAGTCTGGTGATCTTTATTCATAGAAAATTACCAGAATAGCTAGAGGGGAATGAGGGGTACCTACTTATAGTGTCCAGAATTGAAGAATATCGCAAAAAAATATAGGGTCGTTGAACTTATTGTTTTCCTGTGATTTGACCGATGAACATATCCCCGATCATTGTGAAATCATAGGGCTTTTGAAGCTGGGAATGATCCGAACACAATGAATGGTTCAGATCTTGATTTCAATGGCTGAAATCGGATGCCTAATTGAAAAATAGTATCCAGGTAAAACCCTGGGTCCGTCGGGATGACGCGTTTGTGGACGTGCCCAATAGATCCGAAAGAATATTCCCCTCGGGTGCATCCGCAAACGAGCTCTACGGTTGTAAAGGGAAGAGGAGAGAAAAGAAAGAAAAAAGAACGAGAAGGAGAAGGGGAAGGAGAAAGAGAAAGAGAAAGAGGAGGAATGAGAGAGGGAAAGGGAGAAGAGTCTATGAAGGTTTTGCAATTATGTATAACCTGTAGTAGGGGTATTTATAGGGCTATTTTGGAAATATTTTAATTATTTTTATTTTAAATAAATTTTCTACTTTTCTTATTAAATTCAAAAGAGATTCCTCATTATGTTTATTCTTCATCATTGATATTCTTTGTACTGGCTGTCCCTCAGCTCACCTAACTTTTGTAGACCCCACACAAAAGTGAGTTGACCATTTTACCCCTAAGGGTAAATATAAATTCACAAAAATTACGAAAAATAGGAATTTTTTACCTGAGCTCAGATTTTAGCTTACTTATAGTCATTCTGGCCAGTTTCCTGTGAATGATTCCAAATATCTACCTTTCAAGACCTAATTATTTTTCTAACAAAATAATATTATATTGAAAATAGTATTCCACCTCGATTTTTGTAAAAATTCCAATTAATTTCAAATAATTCCAAAAAAAATTGGGGTTTTTACAGAGCTCAAACTCTTGATGGACCTTACAAAATTTGATCAACTCAAGATGCAAACACTCTAGATAAATGAGGTGTCCTCCGCTTTGATTAATAACGTTTAAGGAAAATGATAGATGCATTTAGCTACTAAATGAATAGTATAAATGTAATTATCGATAAGCACGTGTAGTGTTGGTGGGGATATTTATTCTCCTATCTTTCCATTCGATCCCGAATTCAATGCAAGGAAGCATTAGTTCGCATTGGGTAGATTTTGTTCCAATATCAGCACCTTCATGTCATTTTGCTACAATATTTAATCTTCAAAAGTTAATACGTCCATATTAGTTGGATGTGTTGCAGTAAGTTGACTTGACAAAATTGTGGTGGTTTGTCCAAGATAAGAGAGACTATTAAATTGCTATCAACTAAACCATCGATATGAAAACTAATGACTTGAATTGAGGCTAGTACGTGGGCTAACATCATTAGATGAAGATCATCTGGAATGTAATACTCATATTTTTTAGCAGGCTAAGTTGTGTAGAGGAGAATGTTCTACTGAATTGACTTGCCGGTGGTATGTGGTATCTACTATTTAGTGATCGAAATACTTAATTTGTAGATTTCCATGAGCCTAATGTAGGCTAAACTAAAGATGTCACTATTTGATCAGATATACGTTTGTTGTTTTATCGCGACCAGTTGCACTCGCTGTATGATCATCCATTTGATGGGAATATTGATGCAGAGATAGAGTTACCATTTATTATTTTTCTTAACGGGTGGTATGGAATAAGTATGAAAATGCGTGAATCGAGTTATTAGATATTGTTTTTGTGCCCTATTTATAGCTAACTTATAGATAAAAGATATTAAAAAATAAATAGCTTAAAAATTGTTTTATCCATATACGAGCAATTTCGTTTGTGTTAAACAACATGAGATAAGATCACTGTTTACGCATAAATTTATCTATGGCTTGTTATTTCGATGTTAAAATTTCTTAGTATGATTAGAAAAAGAAGGGAGTTTCTATTTCTATTTACTACGTTTCGTTTGATCCAATTACTACAAGAACTTAGTTACGTTCAATAGAGAGGCACTGGGAAAGTTTGCATCTAATGGGGGTTCGATTTGGTGTCTAGAAGGGCAGTCTCGGTGCACGAAGCTCCCGCCTATGCGGGGTCTGGAGAAGGGGCAGACCATAAGGGTTAAAGTACACAGCTTTACTTTGCATTTTATAAGGGGCTGTTCCCACGCCTTAAATCCGTGCCCTCAAGGTCACACGACGACGGCTTTTACCATTGCGCCAAGGCTCCCCTACTGCATCTCTATGGTATATTTTTTCTGCTGAGTTAATTCGAAAGCCATCAGTTGTAGAAGCTTCAGTTGGAAGGCAAGAAAAACAGATACCGGCTGTTGTAGATCCTCTGGTTGAATGGAAGAAATCCAGATCCTGGGCATCATAGAAACTGATATAATTGAAGAAAAAAAGGAGCATAGCACAATCCCGTCGAGTGGAAACTGGTGCAACATCCAGAGGTCGAGGGTTGTTCCCCTCATTCTTTAATGGAAGGAGACACTGATACGGGAGTCTCCCAAAATTCCAAGATCAAAAGTGTAATGACCCCAATTTTTGTAATATTAAAAGCCCATGAAAAGTTCAATTTTGAAGATAAGGGCATTTTGGTCATTTCACTAGTCGCCTTAACTAAACCCAGAAACTTGGTCCTGAAAATGGTACCATTAGATGCGTCTCGGAAAAAGGAATCCAACGAGACCAAAATCACTCAAAACGGAGTCCGTATGAAGAAGTTACGGCCGTTTAAAGATAGGGGTATTTCTGTAATTTAAATTAAAAACGAAAAAGACATAAAACGCAGGGGACCGTTTTGATAACGGCACCCCGTCTTCTTCTTCCTCACGATTTCTCCGGAAACCCTAGTTTCCAGAGATTTCTACACCAGAGCAATGGCGGCACCGCCATCGCAAGCGAACCGCCATGGCGAGGGCTATAAAAACCCCATCTTCCCTCTCCAAAACCTGTTTTGGGCGTCTTTTCCGGTCGTTTGAGGCTGGGGTTTCGGCAAAACCCAGGAAACTGTCTCTCTGCAATCTCCGGCGACGGCCAGGCTAAGTCGGGCCGGCCATCCCGTCTCCCCATTCCCCTCTCCCTCTTGTTCCGGTCGACATTGGGGTTTTTTTTCCCCCTTCGTGGGTGGTTCGGACAAACACGAGAAATCCGCGACACGGGGTTTCGGACGGAAATGGGGTTCCATCACCGCAATGGGCGTCCCCGGGCTACGGGTAAGCCACTTCTCTTTCCCTTTTCGTTTTGCTTTCCCCGAGGCCAAGATCCATGCCGGATCTGGTCCTATAACCGGTTTTTCCACCGGAGAAGACGGGTTCCTTTCCAAAACCCGTCGACCGGGGCGCGGTTCCGGGCTGCCCAAACTAGACCTTCGTTCCCCTTTCCTTCCCGGCCCCGGATCCACGCCGGATCGGGTGCTCTTCCGGCCAGGAAATCACCGGTCCTTGGGGAGGAAAACCGGGGACGTGGGTCAAGAGAGAGAGAGAGAGAGAGAGAGAGAGAGAGAGAGAGAGAGAGAGAGAGAGAGCGCCTCGAGGGGGTGCACGGCGTCAGTGCGGACGTCCTCGAGTGCATGGCGCGGTCCAAGGGGCGCCTAGCTTGACACACACATTGCAGTACCCAAGCCCCTAGGGGCTGTCCTTGCGCACGCGTCGCGTGCGAATAGTTTTCTTGGCTCGATCATGACTCATGGGATGTCCTAGGAGCCAAAGCACGCCGTAGCCTACGCCTAAGATGCGTCCACGCAATGCTGTCGAGTGCACACCTTAGCACACCATTCGGACGTGCGTACATGACCCAACCTGGTTGCGGTGCAACCAGTGCAACGCGTATACTAGAAACCGTGAGCGCGCACTCTAGAACCGTGGCGCGCGGGACCCAGCACTACAATTGGGTCGCCCATTAAGGCGCGACCTTGAAAAATCCAATTTCGGAGCCTATATAACTCCGCTTGACAAGCCAAAGGACCGTTGCGTCAGTAATTTTGATACTGAGACTCCAATTATACAATAAAATGCGGGACATTCTTAGATAAAGATCAACCTAAAAATATCGAGAGTAACCCTGAAAGTAACAAATCATATAGATCTAACCTTACCATGTGAACACAGAAATAACGTCTAGCTCTATGTTTGAACATCATTCGGGACTTTACGAGTATTCTCGGACTCGATTGAAGGAGGGACACGAACTAAGTAACGACAATTGAGGTAGGTGACGACATTTAATGTTTCGTTTTGATTTTAAAACCTTGTATTATCATGGCATTATGATTGATGGTGATTTAAATTATACTTATTATTAATCAATGATTTTGTGAGATTTAGAATTTTGTGCTATGATTGCTGTTTGATTTCAATCATATATTGAATGGACTATGACCGATGGTTTCATGAGATTATCTCCTTATACACAATTAGAAAATTATCTTTCCTTATTGCATCATTGAAATTGATGAGTTTTTATGAGAAAGAAAAGTAGAGGCTTGGTGGCTGGTCTTTTTAGAGGCTAACTCCAGGATGAGGAGCGTGCCTTGGGGATTGCGAGCCACGAGTGCTCTTGGTTTTGACATACATGATTTTCCTATTTTGAGTTTTATGACGGTGCTCTCACCGGTGGGCGTCATCTTGGGAGGGAGAGGGCCTAGGCCACCCACCCTCCGAGATTTGTGATGTGATATGATTTTGATATGATAGACACACCGTAGATGGCATTCGGTAGGGTTTGGTAACATGGATAGTCCACACTACCGGTCCGGGCCTTTCCATGGGGACGGTATAAGTCTCCGTTATGGTGTCGACGGGGAGCGGCGGTGGTTGAGACCCATGGAGGGTTGCCCTTTGCGGCATGAGGATCCATACTCTTATTTGGTGTGCATGCATGATGAGCATGAAGATGTGATGGTATGCACAGGTGTGACGACACTCGAGAGGTTTGATATGAGTACTCATGATCCGTGATACGAGTGTATGGGACACTCGTGGGACCCATATACCTTAGGGTGCCTTGTTGTTGTGTATGCTCATTTACATGAGATTATATCATGTTTTAAATCCATGAGATGCATGTTTTATCGTATATGATGTTTGAGATTTTATTAGCATTGCTTAAAATAATTATATTCTTGTAAAAATTAATTTACTCACTTGTATCAATACAATTATTCGATTTTGTTCCATTGATATACATTAAATGTCTATGTACCTACCAAGCCTTGCCTTTGAGGCATTGCGTTTGTTCTGCAATGCCTCGGATATTAAGAAAAGACAGACACATGAGGAGTTAGAAGAATAGTGATCGAGAAGTCTCATTTAGAGGTATGTTCAAATTTCACATGGACTGTGTATGTACATATGTTATTGGACTTGATTATACTGTTATGGGAATGTGGTGATGGTGGATGATCCTGGAATAGCAAATCTATTTTAAACATGTTTACTTGGAAAATAAAAATAAAAATAAAATCTTGTTTTGTGTCAATGGCTGACCTCGGGATTTTTTTGAAAATGAAATTCGATTTAAATTATTTTTCACTGTTTTAGGTTTTTGAAAAAAAAAAATTGGGCCCCACCTTTCGAAAATTTTTACATATATAGGGTTGAAAAACCCAGGTCGTCACAAAAAGCGATTAAGCTAAGAATGGTAATAATTTTTTCATTTATTCTATTATCTTTTATTTTACCCAATTATTCACGGGAACCAAAGAGCATTCCTCCTTGATTTATCTAAAAAATTGTTTGAACAAGCAAATATGTGATCATAAATGAAGTGATTAAAAAAATGGTGAGAACTAAATAAAGAGTCATCTGTATAGAGGTGTTAAGATTGACCCACTACTCGTTATACTTGTTACCTGCACATGTTAAAGCATTTGATTATCTGCATAAGAATTAGTTGGCATAAATGGGCCTACTTTTTTTTAATAAGAATGCATTGATGAGACTATGTAGTAGCTTACACAATAATAAAATTAACATAAATTTATTTTGTAAAACTCAAATTTCACAAATAATTTACAAAATTCCCTTTTTTTTATTTTTTATTTATAGATCTTGTTAAGAATCCAAATGGAAAACTTATACTCATGTAAAAGTTGATTCTTTTCCTAAAATTTTCAAGAACATTAGGCAAATTTCACGAATATTTGCTAAGACTTTAGCTTATATATCTTCATTAACTCAAATTAACTCACATGTAACTAAAGAATATTCAAGGTGAGATTTTTCAATAATATTTTACTGAACTCCATTCAGCGTAGACACACGTAAGTGTCATAAGGAGTAGACACTACCTTTCCTCAATCATGGTGATTATGTTTTATAGATTTAAGCCGTTCATCATGTTTAGAATGAATTAGATAGGTTAGAAATCAAATTTCAAGATCACTAATTAATTTTAGTATATGATTCTTTAGTCAAAAATTAAGAGTAGCCATTTCTTTACAAAATTTTCAAAGACCCCAAAACAAGTCTCTAGGATTGTCCAAATGCAATGGTTTCTAGGTTACCTAATCCTTATATGCCATACATAATGAACAGCTTAGGTCTTCTAGAAAAATACTCTTAAGGCAGCATCTACTCGTATATATAAAACTTTCATCTTACATGCACAAGTCAAAGTCTCTTTAGCTGATTTGGGTACTTCCATGTTATCAATAGCTCTTGAGTTGAAGTCATAATTTATACGAAGTTTTCTCAATATTCTGCTAGAGTTATCCGTTTTACCATCTATCTTAAATGGGGGTGAGTAAGGTTAAACATTCCATAACCTGAGGATAAAATACGTAGCCCAGCCAGTGAGGACCTACCCAACCAGCCCGTTTGGCACCTCTAGTCATGAAAATTAATATTACTATGAACTTCCTTTGATATCCATCTTAAACTCCAAAAACTACTGGTTAGAATCATCTAAAGGGCAGCCCCAGTGCACGAAGCTCCCGCCTATGAGGAGTCCGGGGAAGGGGCAGACCATAAGGACCTATAGTAGGCAGCCTTACCTTGCATTTTTGCAAGAGGCTGATTCCACGCCTTGAACGCGTGACTTCAAGGTCACATGACGACAACTTTTACTGTTGCGCCAAGACTCCCCTTCACTGGTTAGAATAATCTAAGGAAGAAAAATTTCGAGACCATGCCTATGATTCTTTGGATTACCAGAAATCTCAGCCCCACGTGTTTCGCTTCTCCTATCAATCTTTTTTATTTTACTTGCACCGGCAGCATGTAAAATGCTCTTTGATTAAGGATCTTAACATATCCAATCAAAAAAGGAGCAACTGTCAAAGTCATAAAAAAGGGCTGTTTCAGTGCATGAAGCTCCTGCCTATGCGAGGTCAGGGAAAGGGGTAGACTACAAGGGCCTAAAGTACACAGCTTTACCTTGCATTTTGCAAGAGGCTGTTTCCACGCCTTGAACCTGTGACCTCAAGGTCATATGACGACAACTTTTACTGTTGCGCCAAGGCTCCCCTTCTAACTCATACCAGGTCGAAAATAAAAGCATGAATTCCAGCAAAGTACAACTTATGAAACCGTAAAGCATCTCACCGGAAACATGATTCCGCATTTGATGATTCCATGTACTATCTAGTTCAAACTCAGCATGTGGTACGTGCCAATCGTGTGCCAAATTGTCTACGCAATCAGGTCATGACTTATGTTCATCTAAACAGAGCAAACAATGAGGGTGATCACTAATAATTTTCTTGCACTCTTTGGAAGAGGATCATGTGCACTTCAAGTGAAGAAATACAAAGCAAATCACTCACACACTCTCTTTGACGAAATCTCAAATTTAATCCCTAGCCAAGAAGAGATTGAAGACTTGAATTTGAAACCAAATGTATTCTGTGAAAGACGTCAATTAGCTGCAACCAACTGATATGTTGCTAAGAAACAATTCTTACATTTGAGTATACCTACTCTAATTACCCACAAGGACCCTCATATTAAGAAACACAGTTATTTACGGCATAAGGAGAAGCTTGCTCCTACTTTCGAAATATGAGGGGCGGCCCAGGTGCATGAAGCTCCTGCATATGCGGCATCCAAGGAAGGGGCGGACCACAAGGGTCTATAGTACTAGTCTAACCTTGCATTTTTGCAAGAGACTTTTCACACCTTAAACCCATGATCTCCAGGTCACATGACAACAACTTTAAGTTACTCCTGCTTTGAGAGTGCTTCTCAAAATAATAAACCCAAGTTTTTTATACCTTTTTTTTTTTAATGTTACCAAAGCATTTAATATTACTAAAGGATAAATCTAAGTTTTGCAATGTCGTAGTATTCTTTTTTCTCTCCTCAAATCTTGTTTCCTACATATGGTTTTCCCATATAGTATAAGATGTTTCCCATATAGTATAAGATGCGAAGAGGAATAGCTTCCTAGTTCCTACATTTATTCCAGTTGTTCCTTTTCCCCTCAAATGAGCTTCTTTTGTCCCTCTTACTTCTATTTTGTCTGTCTCATTTTTAATGTAATACTAATTAAAGAATTTTCTTCTGCTTCTCTCTCTCTCTCTCTCTCTCTCTCTCTCTCTCTCTCTCTCTCTCTCTCTCTCTCTCTATATATATATATATATATATATATATATATATATTTCATGTATTTGATTCAAAGGGATCTACCCACAAAAGTGTTAAGCTTTGGCAAATTTGAGAGTTCTTAAACCTCAGTAGCAAATGGAATGTCTTCACCAAATAAGATTCACATTTTAGTAGTAGGTTAATATGATTATGTTGGGTTTTCTTAAAGCTCTTCACCTAGATGAATTTATCTTTCTAACCTCTAAATAATGAGTAGGAAGTAGCCTCTCTACCAATTCATATTTACTTGTAGATTAGGATAAGTATGCATGGTTTTCTTTTAAGCACTTCACATGGTTTAATCCTAGAGTTTCCAACCTCTGAAGATTAAGGAGAAATATTGCTTCAAGCAATATGCATCTTAAGAAGTTTACATGTCAAGGAATTATTTCCTCCATCATAGCTTTTGTTCATGACTTGCTTTTTTTATTTCACTTATTTATTTTTGAATGTTGAACAAACACAGAAACACAAGCCCTTCAAAGCCATAACTTACTAGGTACCACATGAGAGGCTCTTTCTGCACCACTTCTGACATGTAAGAAACTAGCTAAATGCAGCCGTTGCTAGCATCACCCAGTTGCTAAGAATTTTCAAGCGTGTCCCATCTAAATCAAGGTGATGGATGAGAGTTTTGGAGTGCGGCCTATCTAAGTGCAACATTGAGAAATAAATCTAGGCCCATATGAAATTAACTTGTTCGTACCATTGAAGAAGGTCCGAGGAGGAAAAACCTAGGGGCACGTGTTGTTTGCCTTCTAAAATTCCAATAAGCCATGCAACGTATGTCATCATAACTGTATTATATAAATGCCATTGAAAAAGAGAAAAGTGCTCCATTCACAACAGTTTCAATTTATTTCTGTTAAATCCTCTCTCCTTGGTGACATTCATACTCATTCCTCCTTGGTCCTTTGTAGTTAGACCATTCAAAATTACAACTTTTTAGGCCTTTTAACATCTCATTTCCTGTATATTTCCTATCTAATATGTATATGATGTATTCTTTCTACGAACAACTACCAACATCCATACCTGTGCTCTCTCTTGCATATAGTTGCTCAGTGATCTCACTTTCCCAAGTTTTTCCTGACTCGAGCAATGAATAGTTCATAAGGGCCTGTTTTGTGGTTTTCATGGAAAAAAGAATTCTTTTTGAGAACTGTCTAATGCTCTCGTTTTTATTATAACAAATGAGGAGAGGTAATTTCAGTTATTTAATACAGGTGCAAGGAGTAGATAGCATTTAATTGGCTGAGAAAAAGTTTTTAACTATTATTTCCTCTAAAATTTTCTGCTTTTATTTTTTTTGGCCAATCAAATGTCACTTGCTTATTGTATCTACATTAAATAACCAAAATTAACACATCCTATAACAAACATGAAGTGACATTTTTATTATAACCAACTAACAAACACACAAGCACAGGAGAGCTTCTAAGGACAAGTTTGGTAGTCATTGATATATATATATATATATATATAGTCTATTACCATATTAAGAAGGGTTAAAGCTAGGGAATTGGACGTTTTGGATTGATGGGCGTGTTCTTAGCTTGCCCTTTGAGATGGGTTGTACACCATAACAATGTGACTAGCTCATGACCAATTAATTAGAAAAAGAAATCATCTAAATCTTTTCAGAATAAAGGGGATTTATGTCTTTTAACCTACTTTACCAATAAAAGGTTGAGTTGGTCAGAGGGAAGAAAAGGAGGCTTCTTTCTATGCTTTACTTTTCTTGGAGGAGTTGTTCAAAGGAAACCAAAAACGCCCAACCAAAGCATAAATTCCTTTCCCATATTAATCAAGTGCTTTTCTGCCATTCTTTTCCCTTCACGCCAAAATCTCCATGATTAGAGAAGAATAACGCATATTGAGACTCCTTTTGCAGTGAGCCCACAAGGAGGAGAGTGGCCATTGGCGAGGACACTTCTTCCTTCGATTTGGCTCCGGCTGGTCGACTTTGTGGAGCTTTCTTTTACGATAACCAATAAGAAGGAACAGTACCTTACGTTTCTATGAAGTAATTGTGCCGTGTCTGCGCGTGCTACCCGCTTGTTTATACGGGCTGCTGAAAGTGCAGTGGGCCGATAGATTTTTGGTGACTCAACAGGGTCATTGCTGGACAGCATCTTAGGGAGGGCATGCCAAACAAAATCTCATACACCAGCAATCGTAGCCCTACGTTCATTTTGAAGACTTATTACCATATTTTCAGACTTTTACTTAGAACTGGTTTACTTCAAGGAAAAATGTTAAGAAGACAGGCATCGTCCCGCTCTTCTTTGGCAAACTTTTATGGGTCCAAATATGTCTTGTGGGCCCGATGAGATCTGGTGATTTGATGAAACTGACCAGAAGATCATCTCGTTGTTTTTTATTTTATGTTGATCAGATGGTCCTACATCCTTCATGGACGAAACATTTTTAAGGTTTCAACTTCACCAGAGATCTGAAGCTCTGAGTTTTGGCAAGTGGATATTCGTTTGCCATGGACCAAAAGCTATGTCTGTTCCTGGTTGATGTTAAACAAGTTTTGACCGTACGGATCAATCCGTAAATTTTGCTATTTGAGAGTGTTGTTCTCCATAGAGATACGTAGAAAAATGTTTCTTGAGACCTTCCTTAGTAGTGCCTGGCCTGTCAGGCAGCAAAGTAAGGTGGAGATGGTTAGTCATTTAAACACCTAATCTTTTGGACCACATCTTAACATGTGCCATAAGAGCAGAATACGCGAACAGTATCGTGTAACGTGACGCTCGACTTTCAGGGGGAAAATGTGTGATCGAGAAATGTTTAACATGTAGAGGAGCTACAGAAATCGCACATGGTCCAGGCTCCGTACTGACCAGTTTTTCTCCTGTAAGACAAAAGTCCAACAAGAACTAATCATTTTCAGGGTATGGACTATGCAAGATGGGTAAGGGAGCCATGGCACAATGCTAAGGTTATCGTCTGTTATCTCCAAGTCATAAGTTCGAGGCATAGAAATAAAATTATAGTCGTATAACTTTGAGGTTACAGGTTGGAGGCGTAAAAAAAACTTTTTATAAAAATGCAATGTAAAGCTAAGTACTAGATGAGTTTAATTGTAAAATTATAGAAGTCTCAGGCATGAAAGTAGCCTTTTGCATATGAAAAGTAAGGTTAGATACTGTAAACCTTTGGAGTCCGCCTGAACCTCACATGTACAGAAATTTCGTGCACCGGACGGCCTTTTTCATTAAGATAGAATCTAATAGATGAACGGCTTCGATCAGTAAAAAGACAGATCGCACATAGCCCGCAGTGTAAAATAGAGTATTTTTACACGCGCAGACACTGGACAGAAGAAGGAACCTCAAAAAATTTGAAGTGGGTCAAGGTAGTTGCCGAGCCGAAATTCTCTCTCTCTCCTATTTTTCACGGTTACATTTGGAAGAACAATGCTTGTACATTTCCACCATTTGTTAGCGTAAGAAATTTTCAAGCCCACCCATTCATCCATCCTCTTGAAACTCCTCCCAGGCCCAGGTTTTCTAGAGAGAGAGGAAATGTCATATGTATGACCCTATTTGAAAAGAGAAACGCCCGTTTCTCAGCAAATCTTAGTTACCCTCTCCCTTCCCATGTCTTCCTCCTCCCCCCCCCCCCTCCTCTCTCTCTCTCTCTCTCTCTCTCTCTCTCTCTCTCTCTCTCTCTATATATATATATATATATATATATAGGCCTCTTGCCATGTTTCTCTTTCTGAACTGAAAGAAACCCACCAAAATGGGTACAGTTCCAGTCCTCCTTTCTCTTTGTCTGGTTCTCTCTAATCTCTTCTTCGTAATCCATGCTTCTTATGTACATAAACCCACATCGTTCTCCCATTTGCTTAACAGTTACCGAGAGAGAACGTATCGAATGCTCCTACAAGCAGAAATGGCTCCTGGAATTTCTCCTTCTCCAAGTTTCCCTCCCGGAATTTCTACTCCGCCTGAAATTTCTCCTTCTCCAAGTTTCCCTCCCGGAGTTTCTACTCCGCCTGAAATTTCTCCTTCTCTGGTTCTTCCACCCCCGGTAATTACCATCTTCTCGTTCTCATCGATCTTTCAGCTTTCTTGTTAGTTTGGTTTTTGGGGTGCCCTTATCAGTAATGGGTGGTTCTTAATTACCATTATTGGGTGACGATGTAGGGTTCGCCGGGTTCACGAGTTCATCGGGTGACAACGTATGGTGCAGATCCAACTGGGAAGAGTGACAGTACAGATGCGATTATGGCGGCGATTGCAGATGCATTCCGCGATTCTGGAAATGGGAATTTGATGCCGGGAATTGCCGATCTTGGTGGGGCCCAGGTTCATCTTGAAGGCGGAGTTTATAGGATCAGCCGTCCTCTGCGATTTCCGGCGGGTGGAGGGGGAAATTTCGTGGTATGTATCTATGCTCTCCCCGTGTTCTCACATTTCTTCTTTGTTTTCACGAGTGCCTTCAAAGTCTTTGGTGCAGAGTCTCATTTGATCTGGGGAGTCGATATTGATAGTGACACTGCCCGCTGACATTTACACGCCGTGAAAAGTGCGTGCGGGGCTGGAAGATTGGTGATCCAAATTCCAAACCGTTCATCTTCTGCGGTACCCATAAAAGATGTATCCCAGACGATGAAAGGCTTGGATCGCTGATCAGATGGGCCCCAATACTTGCTGCTAGACTAAATAAACGCCTTCCTGATTGTATTTTGGGAATAGGAATGGCTTTTGGTAAAGTCCAAGACAGAGAGACCAGCGTCATAATTTCCATGGGAAGACGGACTTTTGGTAGATCATCTCTCTTTTAGTTTAATTTTGATTAACTTGGTAAATTGTCCTAATCCAACCAAAATTGAATTTAAGGGGTTTGTAAAAGACTAAAAAAATGGAGATTGTCCAAATCTCCATGGGCCAAGTGGCACAACTCTATTAGCTTTCCTGTAGATTGAGGGAACATATGAGACGTGATTAAGGCTCTTTCTTTGTGGGTCCCAGGCATGCCATGTGATGTCCACCACCGTCTGGTGCGCAGTACAGTGAGTCAGCTTCTCTTGGGGTGCAATTTTCTTGACTCAGTTTTCGTGGCATGTCCTGAAATTCGGTGTACATGTTCATTGGCATGGAGCATTGATCTTGATTAGGTGTATTTGACAAGCAACATGCCTGTTTGGTGCGCACCCAAGCCCATTTATTATTGGCTTCTAATCACGAGGAGAGGAATGCTAAATGGATGCTGACAGGACAGTATCGACGCACCTTTTTTCTGGAGTCCAACTTTGTATGATTCGACAAATTTATCTCTCGTTGTTCTAATTTTGGGGGTTAGTAAGTCGAAAACATAATAGATCGGATGATTTTAATGTCTAAAAAATTATTCTTGAAAATAGACGGATTAAAAACTTTAATAAACAACAAATTCCTTACCTTAAATCTAAAAACCGAGCAATCGCATGAATGAGTAAGACATGCAAAGATGAGCTCCAGCAAAGTGGTCACCGAACGCTCTCAACAATTGAGACATCAATGTTACGCAAGAACATGATTGACCCTTTACTTTGGTGGGTCCTTCACGGAAAATTAGGCCGGATTGGTAGAAACAATGGATCCCGGACCATCAAATGTCAAGATTTCTATCGTTAATATTGTCACTAATATGATCATTAAATGATATGGAGGCCCCTAGAGTTTGATTGATTGTAGACAACATTCTCTTTCTTTCCCCCTTGTTTGACAAGCGACCCGTAGCTTTTAAGAACAGTGACGGGCCACCAAACTAACAACTGTAAGAGAGTAACAAGAGACGAAGGATGGAATTATGAAATATGGAGTACTGTACGTTTGCTTATTTTTTCTGGTGTTTGATTGGCTTTTGTTGGATCAGTTTCATGCAGGATCTCTACGTGCATCGGATGATTTTCCAAAAGATAGACATCTGATCGAGCTGTGGCCCTCTTCGGCCTCAAAGTTGGACTCCACCTTGGAACCTCGAGACGGCGAACCCATTCCCGTCTATGAACAGCTTGACTCAACGCCTGCCGGAGGCTACGAAGATATCACCCTCAAAGACCTCATGCTGGATTCCAACTTCAGAGGTGGAGGAATTGCCGTGATCAGTTCCCTCAGGACCACCGTAGATAACTGCTACATCACCCATTTCACCAGTGACGGGATCCTGGTCCAGGGTGGCCACGAGACCTACGTCAGGACCTCCTTCATTGGCCAGCACATAACCGACGGGGGACACCCAAAGGAGAGAGACTTCTCCGGAACCGGCATCAATATAATGGGCAACGACAATGCCGTCACCGATGTGGTCATCTTTTCTGCTTCCGTGGGGATCCGGATCTCCGGCCAGGCCAACATCATCACCGGGGTGCACTGCTATAATAAGGCGACCGGATGGGGTGGGATCGGGATTTCCATTCGCTCACCGGGATTGACTCAGACCAGGGTTGTAAGTAGCTACTTCGATTATACAGGAATCGTCGCCGAGGATCCGGTTCAACTCGAGGTATCGAGTTCGTTCTTCCTGGGGGATGCTTTTGTTCAGCTCAAGTCTGTGAAAGGCGTGATCCGTGGCGTCAATATCGTTGATAACATGTTCTCGGGAAGTGGCGGGGGGGATATAGTGCAACTGGAAGAATCGAGCGGGCCCTTCACAACTATTGATCAGGTGATTGTTGATCGGAATAATGTGCGGGGCATGTCGGCCAAATCGACGGTCGCTAGAGGCTCAATCCAAGGGAATGGGACGACATGGACGGTCGATTTTTCGCGGGTCCTCCTATTTCCTAACCTCATTGGGCACGTACAGTACGCATTCCAAACGGATGGCTCATTTGCCAACCATGCCGTGAGGAACATGACGGGGAACAAGGTCGTCGTCGAGTCGGACAAGCCGGTCCCGGCTACCATATATGTATCGGTTGATCAGAGCAATCTGAGTATTCGATGATCCGATTTATTGTGGGCCCATATTATCGGAAGGGCAAGCGAGGAGGGATTGAGGGTATACATAATATTTATTAGATTAAGGGGGCACGACGAGATGTCCACAAGTACAAGTACACTGAGGCACTTCCTGGTTCAAGCTGTAGCAAACAATGACTCGATCTGGTCATTCCTTATTTGTACCACAGAAATAAGAAATAGAAGTGATTTGCCATTTCACCTTATTCTCGACAGTTGTATTGTTCAGCAGAAATAACTTGTGACATGTTTCCTTCCACAATTAATATACCTTTTTTTTCTTTTAAGCAAAGAATTATGTAGCAAATTACTAAATTTAATCCAGAGGACGACTCGAGCCTGCAAGTAACCATATTCGAACAGAGATGCCGAATTGTCCATAACCAACTGCATTAGACATTTGTTGGCAGATGATTAATTTACTTATTACATATTTTTGGAAGGCTTGAATTATGATAGTCCTACATTCCTACGTAAATGACAGCAGAAACAGTTTCTTTTACAGTGTATACATGAAATATTCATGCACATATGCATGTCCTCTTCGGCTCGTGAGCATAGTAAACAGAAGTACTATTTTTTATCTTTAAATATTGCACTCTTTTTGTGAGTCTATCAAACTTTAAACAGAAACATATGAACCAGTAATTCACAGATTATGAGCTAAAGTTCTTATTATAAAATAAGGATCCTTATTTGAAGGGGTGTTTATTGTCCTACTTATGCTTGAAGGCATCCTTGTTTCTTTAAGTATCTGTGGATCCGTTCAAATTGGATATAATCTATCATTTATTAGTACTGCATGTGTAGAAGATTCTGGCCTAGTGACAAGTACGAACCACGAAATTTGTTTATTGACATGGACTAGGTAAGGCAAACTTCTAAAATGATTTCAATATTGGACCCCAAGTAACTCGATTTTTGCCCATGAACTATTTTAAAAGAGATTACGTACCCTCACTTAAATAAATAATTATTCAAAAATAAATATTCTAGCTGAGATTGACTGCCTCTTATCATTTTTATTCGAATTTAAATATTTATAATACGAAATTCACTCTTGAGATTTGATTCTTCTCAATAGCCCCGAGATGATTGTCTTAGGGTGTAGCTGACTCTCCCCACTCAAGTCTTCGTTGCCTCTCTTTTTGTCACTTTGAAAGTAGCTGCTTCGTTGGCCTGACCCCATAAGTTTACGCATCCTTGGCCTGTGTCTATTTTTCTTATTTGATGGCATATGGCATGGACGTAGTCAATGTAGCAAGTATAGGGTTGAAGTTAGTCTAGCTAATTATTCTACCTATTCTAGAACAAGAAACCTGCTCCATTATTGTAAGGAATTCAAGTCTTCGACAAGTGCTTTTCATGGTTTCAACAAGGAATTCAACTACTCTCGTAAACGAACCATTAGAGTGGAATTCTAATCACACAACCAAGTTTTATGAGGCAGCCTACAGGCTGTCTACATTGTACTGTGAATAGGCACCCCACCCTGGTTAAGACTCTAGCTTCTTTCTACTCCTTATCGCCTTAAAGTTTTTAAGTAGCATTTCTAAAAATTGGTATCGGAGCAAGGCTCTGTGTACCAGCTTCCATGAATCCATGGACTTGACCGTGAAAAGAGCTACTTGAAAAAGAGAGAAGGCTAGAGTGAGAGCCTGGATCGAATAGGGCACAACCGCACGCACGAAAAGGGCTATTGGGGAGAGCCAGAAGTCGCCAGGGTTGGCTGCAGAAGATGGTGACCTGCATGGTCACAGTCAAGATTTCGCCTTCGCTCCTTGTCGCTTTAAAGTTTGAAGAAGTATTGGTAAAATTTATGACACTTCACACACTAATTGAATAAAGGTGAGTGGGATACCATACGTAGAAAACTGGGTGTGCAAACTATTCGAAGTTGTTGAGCAACGAGATTTTACATGGGTAGCTTTGTGGTTTGATGAACCACATTTTTCACATAAATTCTTAGCAAAAATCATACTCAATTGAGTTTAAGAAAGTCAGACAAGCACAGATGGGCTAAAGGTACATGTGGAGTAGGATAGACATGCCCTAAAAAGGATGTTTGCAAAGGGAATAAGAATCATGGATTAAGTATTGTGGAAGGGTACAAGTTTTCCTTTAAAACAGCAGGAAAATTGAAAATTTTTATTATTCTAGAACGGCTTAATCTATGACTTTTATTTCCATCGCAAACAGCCCCAAAAAGTCTTCTCCCTAATCAAAGGGTTGGAATTGTCTGATAGATGCAATTTTAGAGCGATAAACTTGGGAGGATGAGGTCGAAACATAAGTTGGACTTTGCATCACAAAATCTTCGTTCCACTTGACTTGGAACACAAAGTACATAATTGGTCCAAGTAGTTTGTACTTTAGTCGGCTGCCAATTCATTTAACCTGTTTTAAGGTGGGGCGTTATCTCATGCTGCACGTTGATTGTTGGATGTTGTACAGCATGATCCCGAAATGTAGACGCCGTGTCACCCAAAGAATAAGTAAGCAAAATCGGCAACAACTTTTGGCATGTACAAAGTCATAAGAGGATTTGAACCGCAGAGGCAGCCTAACTCTGGAATGGTTTATATCACCAAAATCAGCCCCCTTTGTATATTTAGCCCCATCGTGTATCACCTTCTGGTTTACACGGGTTCTAGCAAACCAGTGGCAGGCCGAGGCCGGGACGAAGCCTCCCCTAGCCCCTTCCCACATTGAATATCGGATGCACAGCATCAAGATCTTAGTATGCAATAAAGAATTGAATTCAATGTATATGTAGCAAGTTCAACAAACACGTTTTATTGGCGGTGTGGTTGGAGATGAGGTATAAGTAGGTCTCTCTTAATGGAAAGCCTTAATACAAGTCCCAAGTCAAAGACCAGGAAAACAATACTATCAACTTCGGAACTTGTTGAAACAGTAAAATCATTTCCGATAATGGAAGATACAACTTTCTTTCTTTTCCTTGTTTGGTGCATGGATAGAACTTTTGGTGGTAAACTGCTGGCTCATGTGATTGCCAAGACCCAAGAAGAGTTTCGATCCGATGGGAGGATGCTTAAAGTTTCGTGTCTGAGTTAGTTCTAGATGATCGATGGACTTCGAGACGAAAGTTCCATCGTGAAATCCGGATTGATTGGGACAATTGATCGTGTATTCCATCACATTTGATGGACTATAGCTGATTTGAGATTGAAGCAATCAGCCAACCCTAACCAGGCGATCACGCCAAATCAATCTATCCAACATAGGAAAGTGTTGCAATCCTAACCAGCTGGAGATGGTTACATGGTTCGGGAGGAGTTATCAAGGAAAGACAGGTGCGTGAGTTTGGCGCACTGGTAAGCGGAAGTTTTATCATATCGTGAAGGTCAAGCGGGGCCACACTTGCACAGGGCGTGTGCGCTGTGGGTATTTATCTAAGGAATTTTTACAAAAATACCATTATATTTTGGCATTTTTGCAACAACAAAAAAAATCTAATATAATTTTTTTTTTAATTTTGCAAATTTGCCATTGAATTTTCTTGAACTTTGACAATTTGTATTTCATCGTCCCTTTTCCTTGTTAATTTTTACTAAATAACAATATTACCCTTATCCTTTCTGGCAACCCCTTTGTCCTTGTAGTGGGACCACTGCTTTACCCAAACCCTAGATCCCCCCGCCAATGCTACCCAAATCACCCCCCTCCCCACGCATGCTCAGCTCTACCTAGGTCACAGAGCAGATCCCTAATAGATAGCACACCGATCCCAACCCCCCGAGGTTGCAGTCCCTGTTTTTCAACCCCTTCTCAATCAGCCAAATGTCTGCTTGATGTCTATTAGATAAGGATAATATTGAAATTTTGTAAAAATTAGGAAAGGAGGATAAAAACCTAATAGAATGACAAATTTACAAAGATCATGAAAATGTATTTGCAAATTTGCAAAATGAAAAAAATGTTAGATATTTTTACAAAAATACCAAAATATAATGGCATTTTTGTAAAAAAAAACACTATCTAATATTGTTGTTATACTCAAAGGCTGGAAGTAACAAAGCGAAATAAAATTGCAACATTTACACCAACTTCTTACGAAAAAAGGAACATGCATTGGCATTCTCCTAGATGAAATGATAATAACACCTCAAAAGTTTGCATGGCGACATATGACGTTGCTCCATTTCTAAGAATAATCAAACAGATCATATGGTGAAACTGATCACATGGTTGGTAAGAGTCAGAACATCATCTCCCTTTCAAAAAATATCTTCTTTGCGGTTCAAACTTGGATCTCTCAAACTTCCAAGCACATTCCTACACTTGGAAGAACAACATTGCCCAAACCCTAATTGGCATTTGGTTTGTTGGGTGAAGTTTGCTAACTGCTATTTTTATGGTATATTTGACATCGTATAACAGGTGTAGTAATTAAGAAACCTAAACAAGGTTTTGCAGTCCTCATTTGCTCATACAAGTAGCTTTCGTCCTATACAAGTACAACTGTACTGAACTTACCTGCTCACCTGTTTTATATTCTTCAGGTGATTTGAATGGGCAAATTGAGCTAAAAAATCGTCTTTTCTTCTAGTATATTTATTTTTACTTTATTTGTTTCAAACTAATTTGGAAATTTAATGTTTTATTAAGCGACAGCGTCTCTTACTTAAGATTTATCTGCAGTACGACGATATCATTTTCTAACTGTAAAATAGTTGAAAAGACTTGGTCTGAGTCTACGTTCATTCAAGAGATTGGAAGGAGTGTACACAACCTTTTTCTGATGCATAGTGATCGTTTTCTATATACCTAAGCCATTCATTAATATGAGTCCGATGCTAGTAAAAAAGTTATAGGCTTGAGAAGATCATAGGAAAAAATTGGAAGCAAAAGCATGATTTTGGTGCAAAATTGTTTAATAAAGATGTGATAAACTATTCCACAAATTTACATTTAGTTTACTGTGTCGTAAAACTTGTGATTAATTTGGTAATCTGTTAGGGACTTCTAACAGTGTACTTAGGGACATAAAAATGAGAAATTTTCTTTGTGGAAACTCTTGCTTAACAAATGAGAAATGTAATATGGTTAGATGTATTGAAACTCTTGCTTAAGAAGGGAAAATGAGAAATGGAATGTGCCTGACTCTCACTTAAACAAAATACCTGCCGGCCTGCCCGGTTCTCTAATTTTCTCTAGGTTTTTTGGTGAGAACGAGCTGACCCTTTGCTTCTTGTTGCATATTCATTATGTTGGATTGATTTTATTTTTAACTACCTTGAAACTTAATCGTTCATTAATCAATGCCTTGTCTTAGTTAAAGATTCAGGTGGAGTGTCACAAAATTAGTTTGTATGGAAGATAGAATGCATTTCATTATCATAACAATTAATAATCAAGTTAGATGTCCTAACTCTCGCTTAATAAAATAAAATTGAAAAGTAAGTGAAAGGTACAACAGGCCCACAAGAAAACAAAATCATATGCATTATTAGTTTGCTGATGTCAACTTTTAATCTGCTAACATACAGCCATGATGAAGCTTGGTGAAAGCATGGAAAATTCTTTCAAATATCTGAGGAGGTTTTTCTTGGATAACCCAAACTGAACACACACACACCCATGAGCATAAAGTCCAACTCCTGACCTTGAATATGAGAGTTCCTTCTTGGGCCACTATGCTAGAAGACTGTTGCTCGAAGAATAGTATCTTAGTTTATAAAATAAATTTATTTATTTTTTCCCTGAATGATGAACACAGCATACTCATGAGCACTCGAACCCGTGATCTACTAGGTACCACACTAGAGGCCCTTCTTGCACCACTATGCTGAAAGGGATCAACAAAAATGGAAATGATACAGTTGAAGGGACCAATATTCCATTGCTGCATCTGAAAGACTAGGTTCAAGCTCCGGCATGAGGTTCCATAGAAATAATTGTTGGTTTGAGTGAGAGTACCTTCTTGTCTCTTTCAAAAGGAAACAAAGAGAGAGAGTGCAAAGGAAAAACGACAAAGAATGTAGTGGACTAAACTTTGGAAGAAATGATAAAAGCAGGAATTGATTTCTCAGGTATTAAGAAACTGAATCCAGAAAAGGCTCCGTCCGTGTCTATAAACGGTGTAAAGCTATCCTCTTTTTGACTATAAGCCATGAAATTATCCATTTCGCCATATAAAATTCATTCTTTGACATATGCAGGAAAGAATTCCTCATGCACAACAGACAGACTGTCGACCATTACAATGATAAAGCAATGTAAACACCAGAAAACTCTGCGAATTAACAGAAAACCCATGAGAGTACAGCAGATTATCCCCCATCACAGGAGCTTCCATTGTTCCCATCTAGCAGACAGCCCAAGTTCATCCCGAAACTTTTCCCATTTTGCCCAGCTACATTGGGCCTATAGATGAACAACTGACCCAAAACGATGAACTGGACCGGAAAGGGTCCCAACTGAAACCTAGCTGTTTGGTGATCCAAACCCAATCATCTTTTAGATTGTGGTACAAAGTGAATCTAGCTGTTTGGTGGTCTAAACCATTCAACTTCTCTGCATCTTTCTAAGACAGGTCATGGCCCAAAAATCTTCTTTGTTGGGTGATATTCCTTCCACCAGGGTGCAGGCACAAAAGTTTTAAAATAAGCTGACCACTTCGATTGATAGGATCGATGTGGTGGAGAATTTTGGGGCATAGCTTATTTAAGATTAGGACCAGCAGATGAATGGTCTAAATCACCAAGGTGCACCTTTTGAAACCCAAGTTACCCTAGGACTTACACAGGGAAAAACCATGTAGTTTCTGCTTGAAAAGATCTGGCCATGTCAACACTTACTAAATATCGAGGTTCTCTTTGGACCAGCTTCAGACCATGTTACTCCACCCAGGTGACTGTGACCCTAATCATCCAATCAGTTGCACCAAACAAATGGATAAACTGAAAATTGCAAAATCCATCCACTCGGTAGATATAATCGTTGGATTAGCCAAACTTTTATACTACACTGTTGGGCCCACAGTTGAACATCATGGATTTAGACATACGAATTCCACATGCATACCAGAGTATCAACCATTATAATAGGGGAGATTGTGAAAAGTTCCAGCATTTTCATCCGTATCAACTTGCTTCGCCAATTTCCTTAATCCCAACAAGATAAAACGCTTGCAAAGTGTAAATGGTAAAAAGCCGACATGCACAATGCTACAATCCTTTGAACTGCTTCGGTTCATCGTATACAACAAGGATGATTGAAAACAATAAATCCTTGTCATCTGTTTGGTTGGCAGGAAATAAATCGAAATTAATTTCTGCGGAAAGTGCTTTCCTGTGGGAACTGTTTTATGCCTGGGATTGAATTAACTTTCCATGAAAAGACTTTTGGTGTTTGGGGTAATTCAATTTTCAGGTGTAAAATACTTTTCATGGGAAAGGCATTCCCATGGAAATCAATTTTCGTTCATTTCTTGCCAACCAAACAGGCCCTTAGCCATTTTAGCTTCTCTGTCTCGTTTGTTACAAACCATTACTGAATAAGCACTGACTTTTCTGTAAGTACCAAATTCACTAAATGTAACCAGGTTATAGTGGTACTTGAGATGAGGTGAGATGGGCCATATCACTAGTAGTGGTGCTTGAGATGAAAATTATGTCACCTGAACTCATTGTTAAGTTGAATTTTCCATTATCTCATGCCAATTTTGGGTCTTATCAACCCAGCTCAAGTAATCTCAAACTGAATCTCATCTCATCTCAGTCAGCTCACTTCATCACAAGCACCACTAGCACCATCAGACAGATGGAGTCTGCCCTCTTACCAGTCATAGCAAAGGAATGCAAATATAAAACAAGGATACCATCTCCTTGAAAAGAAAATGCAAAGGATAAGGAACCACACAAAAAAATTAAAAATCCAATAAACAGTGATGAAATCCTACAGTTGAAGACAACATATACAACCTCATAGAAAAAGCTGTCTAATTAACCGATATTCTATACAAGAAAAATGTGGTATTAGATGCCTATGCTAGCAATATAGTAGAACTTGAATTGGGCAGTCTTTCCCACTGAGTTTTGAATCACCACTAATAACTTGTTCTTAATCACTAATGACAAGAAATCATCCAAATATTTGACGTATAACTACAGGAGCACATTGTGATGCCAATTTGTAGCCGGTGAAGTTGCCAAACTTCTTAAAGACTATTATCCATCGATGCCTTCTATTGAATCTATAAAACTTCACATTACACTATGATCCTTTGTCCCAGAAGTCCAATGGTGCCGTGCAAATACAGGGCATTAACTGAAGTAGAGTTCTCTTCATTACTGGGCTACTCTTAAATGCGCCAAACTCAAAGACGAATTTAAAGACATGATAATGAAATCCAAAATGAACTCATTTGAAAACCTGATTAATTTTGACTGATCGTCACCATGAAACTAAGACGTGTTGCTGATCTTGAACCTATGGATCAGGATCTTTTACAATGTGAAAGAGAAAGCAACTTATTAAGCCGAGCAACTTGGATAAGCTTAGCAGGTCTGTGACTATGAGACATCAACAGGTCACACTTAAAAGTAAAGATCTGGTATTTCTCTAGCATTAACTATAATTGTGATGACCCGGGTTTTTTCATGCATTTTTAAATGCAATATCTAATTCTTAAGGTTGGATGCATCCCTATTTGAAAACCATTTTATAAAAACAATACAATGCAGCGAAAAATCTTTTCTTTTAAACTCATTTTGAAAACCCCGAGTGTCATTTGCTTTCACAACAACCAAAGTAGTTTTTGAAAATTTCAGAAATCATAAATGTCTTCCCAAGTTTATCCAGTCACAGCTCATAGCCCAACTGTAAGTAAATACAAATACATGTCTAAAAGGTAGAGTGTTTACTTACATTCATGCTTGTCTTCTCATCAGTCACTTGATCGTTGCACTAACATGTTCCTGATGTTTCTTCTAATTGTGTGTGGAGCTAATCTGGAAAAATAATATATTAGGATGAGTATTTTTCATACTCAGTAGGTCATCTGATACTACTATTTTAAAAACACGGTATGCTTCATGCATGATTCCAAGAGCTTTTTATGTAAAACATCAATGATTTATTTTGTGTAAGCATGCATAGTTATACATAAAACATAAGCTAATTGATGCGATTTTAATCATGAAATCCGTATACAAACCACGTCATATGAATACGACTAAAATAGAAATCAATAGGTCTATATACGAAGATTTAGGCAAATGCATCAAACTAGAGAGTCCCATAGAATACTCATGAAAATCTTAAAATAGCCATCATTCAAACATATGCTAGTATCATGCACATGAGTCTCTCGGCGTACATGTCACGCCAACTAGTCATGAGTACTCGTATACGACTATCTCAATGCTATATGCATATCAATTACACCGAAATCATAGGGTCACTATGCTCACGACCAGAACCACTCTGAATCGTGTGTCTCCGGTATCTATAGACTAGTCCACCATAGCCTCCACGGTGACCATGGATATGTCCCCGAAAGGGTGTCGTGAACACCTCCAGTGGTTGTCCCTGTTTATCACAGCAGTCAGGGAAGGGACAATGCCATTTTTGGCAGCGATACCATCCATCTTTTTGGTGGTAGAGGCCGGGACGCCAAACCCATACCCCTCAACATATTGCCCACTAGGCTCAATAGCCAACAAACATACATAATCCAAATCTCAAATCAACATAAATCATGCAATTTATACATTTGTTTTCAAAGTATGCGAGCATGGCATGCAAAATCATAACCCTGCCTAGAAGCCTACCAGCCTAGAAGTCTATCAGCTCTCTCTGCCCCGCCCTCATTGGCCAAGGCTACACTTCTCAAAACATGCTTGTATAAGAACATCATAAAAGCATACTGAATGCAATGATAGGTTCAAATGCTTTAATGTTATAAATCATGCAGACAATTCTGTATGCTTATACAAGAATATCATATTTCAAAAGCATCATAAAGGCAAGTAAATCACTTAGAGTTTGGGATGTATTTAAAACGTAGCAGTATCAGATTGCCAACAAATTAAGTATATTTGGAAAAACATAGCAGCATCAGACCACCTACCTAGAAGTTTCCTGGAGTCGCGTCCTTCATTACTCAACCCGACCCTGGGTCTCATTTATAAAATCCTGGATATGAATGGATAATAAGGAGTCCTTATCAATTTCGATCTATTTAGAAATTACTAGTTAGATCGCTAGACTAATGGCTAGATCTACCTTTTAGGGTCCATAGGTCCTTGCCTAATACACTGTCAGGCTAGATCCTATGATATGGTTCTATTATTCAATGGTTAGACCTTATAAGTTGTCTTCTGCTCCTAATTTTTATAGTCCCATTAGGTCCACGTCGTTCATATAGACACGATGGTTCTTTCGGGTCGTCAATCGGAGTCCTACAACCTCGGTAATTGCATTTTCGTGTCCCAAAATCACGGACAAGCCAAATTCGTTCACGCGAGGCCTACGCGTCGCAATTCCTAAGATGCTCGCACGCCCTAGTCGAACTAGGACCCATGCCCGCACGTCGTGCGTGCCCAAAGGTCGCACTAGGGACTGCATTCGCATGCGCATGCATGCCCAAGTGACGCGCTATGATGCACATCCTGGATGGCGTCTTTGTCGTAGCACGACGTTTCTCAGATCCCAGGGCACCCCGTGCATCCTAGTCAAGCCAGGACCCATGCCCCACGTCGCGTGTGCCCGAGGACCGCTCCAGGAACCGTGCCCCAGGCATGTGTTGTGCACCACGCCCTTGGGACGCGTTGCCTTGGACAGGTTCCCACCCGTTTGGTTCCTTCCACAGGGGGCCAGTGTTTTCCAGCCGGAAAATCACCCAGATCTGGTTGGAATTTGGGGGAACGGCGAAGGGGAGACAAAGAGGGAGATGGGGGCTTACCTGGGTAGTTGGAGATGCCCTCATTCCGGTGTGCAGCTCCCTTTAGGTGTGCTAGAATCCCAGGTCACCGGAAAAACCTGACGAAGGGGAAAAACTCAGTTTTTTGGGTGATTCCAGGGAAGAAATGGGGAAGAGGAAGAAGGAAAATGGCCGGCTCGAAGGACCTGGCTATTGCCGGAAGTTGTAGGGAATTGGAGGAGGGGTTTTTCCGATGTAAACCTCACTAGAACCCCAGCCTGAAGTAGTCGGATTAGGAGGAGAGGAGGGATGGTTGAGGAGGAGGAAAGACTGCTTTTTATAGCCATACTATGGTGGTGCTGCCAATGGCGGTGGTGGAAACCTCTGGAAACTGGGGTTTCTAGAGAAATTGAGAGGAAGAAGACAGGGGGTGCCATTATCAAAACGGTCCCTGCGATTTTCGTCCTTTTTCATTTTTTAAATACAAATTACAAAATTGCCCCTAATCTTTAAATGACCGTAACTTCTTCATATGAACTCCGTTTTAGGCGTTCTTTGAGGCGTTGGATTCCATTTTTCGAGTAGAATCTAATGGTACCAAGTTTTCTTACAAATTCCTTCATTTAATATTTTAAATAAAGTAAAACATTTAACACGGTTCATTTCCTATAAAATGTCCAATTCATTTTGTTAAATGGATGTAAAAATAGCATAAATTGCTTGGGGCATTACATTATTACCCCCTTACAAGAATTTCGTCTTCGAAATTCCACAAATCCTTTCCTTCAAGTCAGCTGTCTTCTTGATAAGACATATTCTTCCTAAGGACTCCCTTAAAACTCGAACTAAGAAAATTCCTTTGCTTCATTCCCATACTTCTGTTGTCGACGAATCCATTATTCTGTTATCCAATACTCTAATTGGGTTACTACTTGGAGTAATGTTGTCCTTACAATGCTACTCATACTATCTTATAACCAATCCTAGACACGTTCTCAATTTATCCTTGTTATAATTCCTTCCACAAGGCCTTACACACGCACACACACACACATATATAGTCAATATATTTTATTCGTTTACTTTAAGTATATATATGGGCCGCTTTCGATGCATACTCTGATACATAATTCCATGCGTGCCAGTTTATCATTACTGGTTTCTATCTGTATTTCGTATAGCTACCCATCCTTAGATGCTCATATTCCTCTGATCATGTATAGGATAGTCTCCTTAGATGACCATACTCTCCTACTCATATATAAATTACTTCATACTTCTTTGAGATCATATGATCTTATTCCTCCTATTTCATTTTGAATAGCATAGGATAATCCCTTTTTCCTCTTGTCTTCCATCTAGTGATCTCTTCATCATCCACATCTCTTTTTAATGGTTGGTTGTATGTCATTAGTAAGTGTCCAACAAAAAAAGGTTACATTCTTTCTATTGTGTCTAACTTTGCTTCTTATCTTCTTTGCTTCTTTGCTTTTATATTTTCCCCCAAGATACTTCAATAGCTGATATGGTATCATGTGTCCTCCAATTATATTAATGATGAAGCCAAACCCTTGATTAACTTCAAATTTCACCTGTCTGTCGCTTTTCTACTATAACTTGGGTCCTCAACCCATATTATATTCAAAATAAAACCATGAAACAATTCAAGTAGCATCCTCCATCAATAATACGATCTGAGATCTGAACTGTACATCAAGTTTCGTAGATGTTGAAGCCATCAAATGCTTTTCTCCCTGAAGAGTTTATGCAAACTCATGTCAAATGTTTTATGGTTAATTCATCATCATGGGTCAAATGTTCTTGTCTAGAGGCCTATCTCACTATTCACATTAATTTGTCATTAGGATTTCCAACAATGTTCCCATTTATGCAAAAAGTCTCTTATTCATAACTAAGTACCCTTACTAGGTCATGGTTGAATCCTTTGTCATTAGCCTTTTTATCATTTCCTTGCTTGATGATTTTCTTCGTAATCTTTCAGTCCAAAAGTTTTATACTCAATCCAGTAGGGTTAGTCCTTAGGAAATTCCTTCAATTGATTTTTCGTACTTGGTATATGCATATAACAACTAACTTTTTGTCTAAAGGCAACGTAATATCAAATCTCACCTTATAATGTGCTGGCCACCTCAACTTTTCTCCTTCCATTCCCTATATCAATATGTTGTTCAATCTTTTATTAATGCTTTATCGTCAACCATTCAGTCTTAATTTTTGCTCCTATCTCAGTTGCTACTGTCCTCATCGTACTCGTAGTTCTTCCATGAAGTAGTTTAATTAACTAACCTTAGACTCTCAAATATCTTAGTCTAACAAATAACTTCTTTCAGGAAAAACTCATGTCTAAATACCTATAATATTCCACTGAGTATATAACTTAGACTACTGTCTAATAGATACTAACATATTTGATTAAATAGGGTAAGACACTTTTATTTAGTCAATAATACACCAAAGGAAATGACTAATTGATGGCCTTAAGATACTTGCTCTTCCACTCTTCCTCTAAGACGTCATATTGATCCTTGATGACACCCGAGTTGCTAAAAAACAAATGGACTAGTCGCTGTCCTGTCTTATTTCCTTTTTCAATGTAACTTTATTTACTCATGTAGTGGCAAGGTAGGATATTATCAACTTTTCCTTTTTCTGGACTACAACCACTAGCGTTTCTCATATGTTAATGGAACAGTTAATATAGCCATCAAACCACTTGTAGAATTTAATTTCTAGTTGATCACCATTCCTCTTCGAAAATTTCTTGCAACATAATATCTTTAAATTCGATACTCTACTCAAAGTCTTAAATCCCATCTTCTTTATCTCTATTACACTCTTTTACTTTGACAAGCAAATTACCAACTCAACTAGTATTATTCCTTCGAATTTAATTGAGTTACCTTCCCATAGGATTCAAGATGAAAGATTTGTATGTATCTCCATAAAGTCATGATCTTCTTCTTTTTGAATATTCAATATTCATTGAATACTTATAGTTACATATCTATCTCTTCCTTCCTTTTCTTCTTATATGGTCAAAATCCTCAATTTGTCTACTTAGATCAATGTCTCCATTTGCTTTGTTGCATATCATCGATACTACTTCTACTCCTTTACTTAACAGATATGATAAACTGAATGCTTCTAAGACATGATAAATTGTATGATTTTATTGAAATCCTTAAGTGCCTGTAGCCTCAATAAAATTCATACAGTGCTTGAATAATGGCATTGACGTTTTGGTTATGCTATATTTCTTTTATAAGTTCCTGTTGGGATCAATCTATTTTTACAAATTTGTCATCCCTAATATTATCATCAAAATCTTCTGGTAACTCTCTTCAATACATTTCCCCATCATATTCATGTTATATTTCTCTTAATCACCTAACATGTCAATTGTACACATCTTTTGATTTGCTCTATTATACTCAGGTTGTCCTTATTAGATAGCACTTCACTCTTTATACGACTTCAATTAAGTTATCCAAAATTGAGCTAAGTCCTTCAGGATCCATACCTTTGTGGTCGAGTACGAGTTTCCAAGTATCATCTTGTATTCTCAGCTCTATTAGATTATCATCAAAAGCTTCTAATGATGCTATTTTACTCAAATTCTTTGTCACTCTTCTCAAAGTTTGTCTTTTACATCCCCTATCATACTCATTGTATATCCCTTTTGATCCTATACTCATATTCTAATATTCTTTATGATGGTAAGATAGCCGTTTAGGTTCTTCAATTTTCTCACCTTTGGTGAGATTAATTTATTACAGGTCAGAACTATCTACTAATAAGTTCACTAACATCTTCATTCATCATTCTTTTCATACTCTGATTCATATATGATTTTTCATGTTTGCACCACACAACAATCCTTAATCCTTAAGTCGTTTTAGACTAGATTTTGGATAAGGGTTGCACTATCCTCTGCCTAATTATTTGTTAAACCAAGCTGTGTTTCACCTATTTATTGATGATGTGCATCTTTGTGATTTGATATTATTCGTGTTCTAGTTATCTCTACTACTTCTATTTATACTACTTCTTCTTAACTTTCTCCATTGTCTATGACCATTGGACATGCTGGACTGGCTGTGAAAGGATAAAACTGGGCTCTGATACCAACTGTGATGACCCGGGTTTTTCCATGCATTTTAAAATGCAATATCTAATTCCTAAGACGGGATGCATCCCTATTTGAAAATCATTTTATAAAAACAATACAATGCAGCGAAAAATCTTTTCTTTTAAACTCATTTTGAAAACCCCGAGTGTCATTTGCTTTCACAACAACCAAAGTAGTTTTTGAAAATTTCAGAAATCATAAATGTCTTCCCAGGTTTATCCAGTCACAGCTCACAACCCAACTGTAAGTAAATACAAATACATGTCTAAAAGGTAGAGTGTTTACTTACATTCATGCTTGTCTTCTCATCAGTCACTTGATCGTTGCACTAACATGTTCCTGATGCTTCTTCTAATTCTGTGTGGAGCTAATCTGGAAAAATAATATATTAGGGTGAGTATTTCTCATACTCAGTAGATCATCTAATACTACTATTTTGAAAACACGGTATGCTTCATGCATGATTCCAAGAGCTTTTTATGTATAACATCAATGATTTATTTTGCGTAAGCATGCATAGTTATGCATAAAACATAAGCTGATTGATGTGATTTCAATCATAGAATCCATATACAAACCACGTCATATGAATACGACTAAAATAGAAATCAATAGGTCAATATATGAAGATTTAGGCAAATGCATCAAACTAGAGAGTCACATAGAATACTCATGAAAATCTTAAAATAGTCATCATTCAAACATATGCTAATATCGTGCACATGAGTCTCTCGGCGCACATGTCATGCCAACTGGTCACGAGTACTCGTATACGACCATCTCAATGCTATATGCATATCAATCACACCGAAATCATAGGGTCGCTATGCTCACGACCAGAACCACTCTGAATCTCGTGTTTCTGGTATCTAGAGACTAGTTCACCATAGCCTCCACGGCGACTATGGATATATCCCCGAAAGGGTGCCATGAACACCTCCAGTGGTCGTCCCTGTTTATCACAGCAGTCAGGGAAGGGACAATGCCATTTTTGGCAGCGATACCATCCACCTTTTTGGTGGTAGAGGCCGAGAGGCCAAACCCGTACCCCTCAGCATAGTGCCCACTAGGGTCAATAGCCCACAAACATACATAATCCAAATCTCAATTCAACATAAATCATGCAATTTATGCATTTGTTTTCAAAGTATGAGAGCATGACATGCAAAGTCATAACCCTACCTAGAAGCTTGTCAGCTCTCTCTGGCCCGCCCTCATTGGCCAAGGCTACACTTCTCAAAACATGCTTGTATAAGAATATCATAAAAGCATACTGAATGCAATGATAGGTTCAAATGCTTTAATATTATAAATCATGCAGACAATTCCGTATGCTCGTATAAGAATATCATATTTCAAAAGCATCATAAAGGCAAGTAAATCACTTAGAGTTTGGGATGTATTTAAAACGTAGCAGTATCAGATTGCCAACAAATTAAGTATATTTGGAAAAACATAGCAGCATCAGACCACCTACCTAGAAGTTTCCTGGAGTCGCGTCCTTCATTACTCAACCCGACCCTGGGTCTCATTTATAAAATCCTGGATATGAATGGATAATAAGGAGTCCTTATCAATTTCGATCTATTTAGAAATTACTAGTTAGATCGCTAGATTAATGGCTAGATCTACCTTTTAGGGTCCATAGGTCCTTGCCTAATACACTGTCAGGCTAGATCCTATGATATGGATCTATTATTCAATGGTTAGACCCTATAAGTTGTCTTCTGCTCCTAATTTTTATAGTCTCATTAGGTCCGCGTCGTTCATACAGACGCGATGGTTCTTTTAGGTCGTCAATCGGAGTCCTACAACCTCCGTAATTGCATTTTTAGTGTCCCAAAATCATGGACAAGCCAATTTCGTTCACGCGGGGCCTACGCGTCGCGGTTCCTAAGATGCTCACATGCCCTAGTCGAACTAGGACCCACGCCCGCACGTCGTGCATGCCCAAAGGCCACACTAGGGACTGCATTCGCATGTGCATGCATGCCCAAGCGACGCTATGATGCGCATCCTAGATGGCGTCTTTGGCGCAGCACGACGTGTCTCAGATCCCAGGGCACCCCGTGCATCCTGGTTAAGCCAGGACCCATGCCCCACGTCGCTCGCGCCTGAGGACCGCGCCAAGAACCATGCCCCGAGCATGCGTCGCGCACCACGCCCCTGGGACACATTGCCTTGGACAGGTTCCCACCCGTCTGGTTCCTTCCACAGGGGGCTGGTGTTTTT
Source organism: Warburgia ugandensis (assembly GCA_035236585.1). Taxonomy (NCBI): domain Eukaryota; kingdom Viridiplantae; phylum Streptophyta; class Magnoliopsida; order Canellales; family Canellaceae; genus Warburgia; species Warburgia ugandensis. The sequence continues at coordinate 64,018,541 of CP141136.1, read as the reverse complement.
CAGCCGGAAAATCACCCAGATCCTGTCAGAATCTGGGGGAACAACGAAGGGGAGACAGAGAGGGAGATGGGGGCTTACCTGGGTAGCCGGAGATGCCCTCATTCCGGTGTGCAGCTCCCTTTAGGTGTGCTGGAATCTCAGGTGACCGGAAAAACCCGACGAAGGGGAAAAACCTAGTTTTTTGGGTGATTCCAGGGAAGAAATGGGGAAGAGGAAGAAGGGAAATAGCCGGCCCGAAGGACCTGGCCGTTGCCGGAAGTTGCAAGGAACTGGAGGAGGGGTTTTTCCCATGTAAATCTCACTAGAACCCTAGCTTGAAGCAGCCGGATTAGGAGGAGAGGAGGGATGGTTGAGGAGGAGGAAAGAGGGCTTTTTATAGCCATACTATGGCAGTGGTGGAAACCTCTGGAAACTGGGGTTTCTGGAGAAATGGAGAGGAAGAAGACAGGGGGTGCCGTTATCAAAACAGTCCCTTGCGATTTTCGTCCTTTTTCGTTTTTTAAATACAAATTATAAAATTACCCCTAATCTTTAAACGGTCGTAACTTCTTCATACGAACTCCGTTTTAGGGGTTCTTTGAGGCGTTGGATTCCATTTTTCGAGTAGAATCTAATGATACCAAGTTTTCTTACAAATTCCTTCATTTAGTATTTTAAATAAAGTAAAACATTTAACACGGTTCATTTCCTATAGAATGTCCAATTCATTTTGGTAAATGGATGTAAAAATAGCATAAATTGCTCAGGGCATTACAATAATACAGGTAAAATGAAGAATTTGATGGCTGTTTAGGATCTTCTGTCAGACTGTTGTCATGAACTCATTCTCAAAAACACCATGACTATGGTAGGATGATTAGTCAAGTTGAAGAGAACAATAAACTGAAATACTGAAGAGCAGAAGTACAGCCAGGTAGCATTTTGATCCTAGCAGCGTATGTTATGCTTACCTCCCGAGCAAAAATTTGAGGAACATGCTACCAGACACAATATGCACTAGTCATGGTACCTAAGAGACAATTTAGACTTCAAGCTACAGTCACAAACAGATGCTAGCATCACCAACCACAGACAAACTTCCAAGCCAAGACACAAGAAAGTCTAGGGCAATTATTTAGAGAAGAATTTTAGTTTGCACCCTTTTTTTCGTAGTCCAAATTTCTCTTCACATAGATTGCCATACAATAAAAGGCAAGATAATAAGGAGAGAACATATTCTTCCATTCACTTTATGCATTCCCATCCATGAATTTATCTGCAGAATACCAGAGAGTATTTTGAAAAATAATGTGACCACATGACTTCAGAGCATTCATGAGCTTGATTGAATAAGAATTATTAGTTATGGTGTCCAAGGAAGAGATTTTATCTACTTGAATGATATCACAAGAAAATTTGTCTGCACCAAAATGGGACATCTTCAACAGAAACTGCATCTGACAGAGATAATTCAAGGCATTTGCTAACAAATTTTGGTCTTCTATCAATTAGATGTGAAGAATCCATTACTTCACAGGAACTCCAAGATGACGGGGCTTGAACAAACCTCAGTTCTCTAGTTCAGAAGGACAACAGATTGGTTAATGTCCAAGAAAGGCACTTAGAGAATAAAACCATCACCATAGCTAGGTTTGAAAGTTCAACGTTAATGAATCAACGGCAGTGCCAGATTGTGAGGAGAAGAATAGATGTGCTCTATTAATGTATGTTAATTACTGATGATTTTTCTTTTCTTTTTTTCTTTCTTTTTTATGATGGAAATTGGTGAGGATCTCATTGTGACAGATGATTATCTGGAATCTGGCTTTTGTTGTAACCAGACTTGATCTTTGACAACCACTTGAAAATTTGAATCAGTTGAGTAAGTGAAGTCTAACCATGGAAACCTTTATGCCACTATGCAATTGCTTGCTCAATTTGCTAGGGTACCAGAAAAACCGGGAAAATGATGACCAAACAACTTTCCTATGAAGCAAAATCACCATCACACATCAATAGGCCACCATATGAAGCGGAGACAAAAAGAAAGATATACTCCTGAGCCCGTCACATACTTCTTAACAGTTTTTGAGAACTTCCATGGACCTTTGCTTTTCTAAGAGCCAATTTGATGACATTTTTGGAATCCTTCTGAGTCATATCTCCCTCCCATCTCCCATAAGCCTCAGCTGGTTTTAGTAGTTGACACCTATTGGACCACAATAGTTGAAAATTGACTTTACCAATTTCATCTCTGAATCTTTCTTGAACATCCATATTTCCTGATTTTGAAATAGGCGTTATAATAAGATTAATGGTATTTAGTAATTATGGAGCCTAGCTGACAATTATCTCCCCACTACTAATGATCAGGTCAACTATTCTTGTATTTTATGATTAATTTCTGTGTCAATAGACATCATCTCAAGGCAATGCCCACTCAACAAGTTTAATGCACGAGTGCATTCTAACAAGAGGTGCGCCTCGTCTTTGACACTTAGGTACCTCTTCTACCAAATGCTCTATACCCATTGTAAGGAATCATGGACAGAGGATTCCAGTCCTTATTCCATGAAAGGCAATTCCACCCCTCAACAAGTGCCCCCTGTGTGTGAGAACCCGCAACATCGAAAACAAGTAAACACATTCTTCCCAATTTTTGTAGTCTAACAGTTCTCCTTCAGAAAACACCTATACATTACTTAAGTTCTTCCCTTTTTAGTCTATCCATCTCATTGATCCTACTAAGCACTGGTGCTGCAAAAGCTTGAACCTTGGGGGCAATAGAATCTTCCAAATTCTCCCTCTTTTTTCTTGGGTTTATCTTCATTCAAAGGCATCCCATAGAAAAATCTTACCAAGAACAAGTCTTGAGCACTGATACCAAATCCTCTTGCTTGACCTGAGAAATGTGAATATCTCCTTATGTACATAAATACCCACCTTCAAACCATCTTCCTAACAATCTCTGAAGGCACTGAGAAACCTTCGTTCATTTACTTAAAATAATCAAATAGAGACTCATGTATACTTAAAAGAGACAAGAGACTAGCAATATATCCTCCCAAAACCTTATACCGTTACTCAACTATTGTATTTCTACTAAAACCAACCTTCGCAAATTTTTAGTTCCAGGTGTCCACAACTACTTAATTATGTCTTACCATTTCCTCATACAACTTTCCAATTTTAGACATACCACTCCCATTGTAAATATCGATCTCATCTTTTTCTTGCTGAATTGCCATGGGAAAATCCCTTGGTCGCCAATGTCATTAGGAATCATAAACAGAGAGATAAAACAAATTGGGAACGCTAAAGGAGCTGCTTAAAAGGAATAACCTTACAGCAAAAGATAGGCAAAATATTCTGACTAGTTCCTTCCCACTCCAACTATTATAGCTGCAGAGTGACTTATAAGAAATTAACACTCCAAAAGGAGGCCAATAGGACACAACTGACCTCTTAACCTTACAATCTAATCTATTAGCCAAATGCTTCAAGCCTCTTCTCCTGAATATTTAATTTGTCATTGACCTTTTTCCCATGTTCATCCTGAACCCAAACACTCTCTTGAAACAGCTTATCAACTTCAAATTAACCAATTTCTCCTTAGGCTAAAAATCATAGTATTGTTGGCAGAGTGGGATAAGTCACGATTTAATAAAATATCAACCAGGCTTAAGGGTCCACATGACTTTTATAACATCCTCAAGATAGAATTTGATGAATCTGACTGGAGATGGAGCACATCCAGCCATGATCCCCCACCTTTTGTGTGATCAAAATACTATGTGCTCCAAGTTCTCAAAATTCTTTTGATTGTGGACATACTTAATATTGAGGGGCATCAACTAATCTTCTTGACCCAATAATCACATGTCACCTGTTCTGTTGACTCCATTATCTGCAGACCTTATAAAATGAGATCCAGATAATTTGTGTAACAACTTTTCCATTTCAACCAAAGTAACCCGTGACTAACCAAAAGGAACAATTGCCATCCAGAATACGACCTGGATTATCAAAGCTTTTCAGGATGCTTTGCCATCCTGCATGGTTTAACAAAATACCAACTATTCCAACAGATCAGTATTACTTATATAACTTCCATTGAGATAGAATTTGATGAAGTTGACAGAACATGGAGCACATAGGGTCATGATCCCCCCCATGTGAGCGATTGACATATTATATGAACCAAGTCCTCAAAATTTTTTTGATCCTTGACATACTTAATATCAGGGGACATTAACTAACCCTCTTATTCTGCTTATCAAATATCCCCTGTTCTGTTTGGTCCATTGTCTGTTATCCCATTTTACCAAAGTAACTTGAGATGATTAACATCCACAAAGTTACCTAGATTTTCAAAGCATTTCAGGATGCTTGCTTAAATCTTGTGCGATAACATACAATGGATAATAAAGCATTCCAAGTTTCTTCTTCCCCCTTGCACACATAACTTTCAAGCCAAATAAATCCTTCATTTTGACATAATCATTTTTTATTCAGTACCATTAAACAAAATCCTCTTGATGGGATTGTGTGGAACTGTAGATCACAGACTTGGGAACAACAGAGAAGGAGAAGAAGAGAAAGTACTCATGTGACCAATTTATATTCATGGGATCTGATGAACAGCTTATAGACGAGTACCGTCATCATCATCATCAAAGCTTATAGACGAGCAAAGATGGGAAATTCTGAAATGACCTACTTTTGATATGTTTCCTACAGATTATGAGCAGTTAGTTCCGCAGTTGGACATTGATCTTGAGCTCTTGCCATTGCCATTGCCCTGATGAAGATACTAGTAATTTGGTTAGAAGTGGCAAAATTATGATGATCTTTGCACTTCTTTTAGAGCATCAACACAGGATTCCCATCTTCATGGCAGTTGGCTATTACAAGTTGAAAGCGGTGGAATGTAGAGGTTGGCTGTTTGAGCATCATTTCTACAATCCATGTTTGTGCAGCAATTTGCCCTTCCACTGGATCTAGAATTGTTCTTTGCTTTTACTTTTGTAGGAATTTGAACAATTGTTGATCATCACATAATGTCCTAAAATAAAGCTTAGATCTCCACAAAAACACATTTGAGAAGTAGTTTGTGAAGGCAATTATTTCTTTCCATAGTAACAGAACATGATTTGGAACAATTTTCTTTAATAGAACCCAAGCTTCATTTAGTGGCACAAAAAATGATCTTCTCTAGGATCATGCAGAATCTAAAAAAACTTGGATCAACTTTCTGCATTATCTCTGAGTTGAAGGTTGGGGAACTTTTGCAATCAATGGATTCTATACTGATCAACTGCCATCTCCTTTTAATCTCTTGTTCGGAACCAGAGGCAACTAATGCATCTGCACTTGGTCATATAGCACTTGTCTAGCAGATCAAATGCATATTCCTGCTCATCTGGAAGTATTCCTTCTGTGCTCTTCATAATTCTTACTCAAGAAAGAAGGTTAAGTAATTCATTTCAAATTTGTAAGGCAAGTGGTTCTTCACCAACTTGATTTCATTTGTGTATCCTCAGGTAATGACCATGTCATCGACATAGAGGAGAACAAGTCACTGCAACATTATCTTCTTTCTGTAAATAACAGTCCGAGAGACATCTTTTCTAGCCTAGTTTCCTAAGGCATTTAAAAAATTCTTAAATCATGGTCCTTGTGTTTCTTTCAATCTATGGGTGTCCTATATCAATGTTCAGACGTATACGTCATATTTGTCATAAAGAATCTTAGTGAGGTTCCATGAAAACCTTTCCTTTGAGTTTTCATGCAGAAAGGCATTATTGACATCTATCTATTGGAGCTACCAGTGAAGAAGATTAATGGCCTATATCTAGGTCCTACACTATTGGTTTTATTAGGAGGGAAGCCAAGGCACAACAGTAGAGTTGTAGTCGTGTGACCTTGATGTCTTGGGTTCAAGGCATGGAAACAGCCTCTTGCAAAATACAAGGCTGTGTACTATTGACCCGTGTGGTCCGCCCCTTCCCCGGACCCCACACACATGGGAGCTTCATGCACCGGGGCTGCCCTTTTTGCTGTTGGTTTCAGTAAAGTGAGCTATGGCTTGGCATACAGAGAGCTATAATTCAGCGCAAGTGAGTGCTTCTTGGTAGAAGCTTAAACTAGGGAGAACAAATGGGGGAATTTGAGTAAAAAAAATCAACAAAGTGAATTAAGTCTTTCCCTAAAATTCTTGTAGTGCCACAGGTATCCAAAAATGAAAGAACTCAGACAAGGTAAAACATAGTTGGCTTGGAGAGTCTCTATTGACATGTTGAGCTCTTTATGAGTAGACAAGTCAAAGGAGCTCCTTAACAACTTGGTATACAAAATTGCTTTGACGTGGGCCAAGTAATGCTGTCTGCAAAGACTCAAGATGGTGCACCAATGTCAATCATGCCTAAATTTGCAGCAATTGTAGTTTTCTTGCCAAATGAGGCAACATTTTATTGAATAATAAGCATCGCACACAAACTATGTATTTCCTTTGTAATGACTACAGAACAATGTCTTAGGAACCTGAGATTAAGCTCTAAGAAGGAGACCTCATATTCACAATTTCCCAAATTTATATTGTAGATAAAGATGCTTACGCATAGGTAAATTCTGGCATGACTTTTCTATCTGTCTTTTTGACATCTCATCATGTATTCAAGGCTATTGACGATATTATACAAATGATCTAGTACCTTCCTAGTTTCTATTGTTATATTCAAGAAAAAGGATATTCTAAAACACTACATCATTTAACCACATTCTTTCTTAGGGAACTGACTTTCTAGCTTCAGTACCAAATTGATGTCTCCCAATTCCACTTTCTGTATATACAGATTGAGCAAAGCTCCCTCAAAAAAAAAAAAAAAAAAAAAAATATATATATATATATACTTTCCAAGCATTTTCTTGTAAAGTTTCAATTGAAACGTACTTACAAAAGATTACAAGATGATGGTTAATAAGAGAACAACATCATAGATAGTACAGATGATACAGGTTTTATTATTTATCTTCTAGCACACAATATGGTGATTGTGAACTTCTAAAAGGCATGGATTCTTTGCTCTTTCCAAAATCAATAGAACATCAAAGAGCTTTATTCTATAAATACAAACCTAAATTGTGATAACTTACCAAATACACTGTATATTTCTCTTTTTCAGCAGAGTCCACCGAAACATGTACATGAACAGTAAATCCTGCTTAATGTACAATTCCTTGGCCACCAAGCAAAATATTCCTTCTTCCCTTCCCTTCACCAAGATACTATTTATGATACAACATGTAAAATACTAATGCATAAGCAAATAACGAAGAATGGGTCCTTGATTGCCAAGAGGTGTGATATCATATCATACTTATCATGAACAAGTAACCAGAGCCTCTTGCCTAAGCAGATATTCTCCTCCTTGGTCCAGCGTATCTCTTACTGCCCGATAAAACTTCAACCAAGATGATGAATACTGCTCCGATGAACCCCATAAAAATGTGAGGTTTGGACATGCCGGGCATGCAGCAACCAAATCCAAAACTGAAGCGGCTGGTCTTACTGGCTGCGGAGAATTGAATGCAACATTATCAACTTTGTGCTCATAAATCTTTCCATTTCTGTCCAATTTATATCTAGAGGTGTAAAGCCTTGGCCGATGAGGGCGGGCCAAGAGGGCTGGCAGGCTTCTAGGCAAGGTGAAAGACTGAGAGTTAGTCCCACATCGCTAGGGGGAAAGTTACTGGGCTCTTGATAAGAGTGATGAGGACTTTCCTTGCAACGAGGCCTCCTGAGGGGTGAAACCCAAGAGGGGTGAGGGACCTAAGGGAACAAAACCTTGAGGGGTGAAGCTCAGAGTGGCGAGGGACCCAAAGAGGACAATATCGTATCCGCTGTGCACTCTGATACACGGAACGAGGCCTCCTGAGGGGTGAAACCCAAGAGGGGTGAGGGACCTAAGGGAACAAAACCTTGAGGGGTGAAGCTCAGAGTAGCGAGGGACCCAAAGAGGACAATATCGTATCCGCTGTGCACTCTGATACACGGAACGAGGCCTTTTCCCTGGGCAACTGGGGAAGAACAAAATCGTGCGGGGTGTATGGGCACTCTGGCACGGACAATATCGTTGCAGGGTGTGGGCCCTCGAGCTGTTACAAGAGGTCCCTTGAAATTCCCCTCTAGCCTCCCATGGAACCCGTGGAACTCCTCTAAGGTTCCATCTGATGAGAATTATATTCTCTGCTGGCTGCCAGACCCGGAACACCTCAAGTGATATCTCTCGAAACAGTATCCGCCCATGGAAACGCAATGCCCAGAACATCAACCTGTAGTTCTCAATTCCAGCGAATGTGTTCAATGGATCAGCAAACGTTATATCCTCCTGCAGAATCAGAAACAGAAATGAAAAACAAATAAATAAGTTAATTAATTAATAACTTCCCAAAACAGGGCTTGGCATTGCTGGTCCGCATGACCATCCAATTAAGCTATTCTAACAAATTAACATCAACACGCCATAAATCAACGGCTAAAAAGCAATTGGTAATAGTCCTCATGCTACTAAGCAAGCATCGTCCTGTTAATAAAAAATGTGTTTATCATCCAAGCATAATAAATTCCAATTCAACCAGATGAACTGTTCCTAACCCTTGGACAAATGCAACACAAAACGTGCAGATGAATAGCCAGCGCGAGACCACCAATTCAGGTGGCCCGCAAGCCAACACCCATGCTCCACCCAACCCAAAGCACAAGAAATGAAACCCTAGTCAATTAAAAAGATAGGAACCCAGCAAAGCAAGGCAGCAATTTGCCTGTAAATGTCGTAATTCAAGTCTTTTGAGAACAACAATGGCAAATCTTCTCGCAGAGTTCGTACGGCAGTTCCCAAGTTAACGTAAAAATCATTCTTCTGCTTGCTGCTATATTGCCCACTACCTGGAGGCCGCCCCGTACCCTGCGCATCCCTGACTGACGGAGGCTCAAGCTTTGTGAGAGTAAATGCAGACGAAGAAGAAGAAGAAGGGCGAAGGGCAGTAGCAGACGGGGGAAGTTTTTCTCGTTGAAGGTGAGGGGAAAGAGAAGGAGAGACATGGTTCCCCAGAAAATATGCGGCCATTGTTTCAGATTTTCATGGCAAGCAGAGAGAGAGAGAGAGTATTTTTCCTTCGAGTCTAAATCAATTGTTGATGGACCTAGTTGCTGTCTTGTTGAGACCCATGATATTCTAAAACTGGCTTTGTCCCGTCATTACTTACAAGGGTAGAAAGGCCAAAGGAGCCACTTCATGAGGGCAATCTTCTCACCAACTGTACCCCTGCATCTCATCCATGATTTCAGTTCGTTTGGATGGTTTGTGCATGAGTCAATCCAGTAAAAGCTAATCCATTGATAGCTACCTATGTGCCAAGCAGCCACTCGACGAAGTTTCCTTGGAGCATGCAAACAGCAAGTGACCAATTGCACTAAACATTTGTTGTCTACCAAACTACAAGTTTAATTGCTCGTTTAAGCGATCCAATTCATTTATCTTCTAGGTCAGTACTCTTGCCTAGGACATGAATGCCCAAAAAAATTTCAGCACTGAATGATCCTCCAATTCATTATTATGAGTTGTAAAATAGACGGTTCAAAATCTTCAAAATAGTTGTACAAAAATGATGTGCAAGAAAAGTAGGGTTAGATGATATTTACAGCAAGAAAAATGCTTTGGATAAGTGCACTTGGGCTCACATGTGCTATGTCTGGCAGATAATGACAAGCCTTTTCCATTGTTATAAATTTTGTATTGATTGGACATTCCTAGACTCTTTCTCCCCAAACCTATTGAGGATTTTGCCAAGAAAATGTGAACAGAAATATCCATTTTACGTCAGACGAGCAATGTAGTTCATCAATTAATAGTTTACAAGTTTATTGGTATCGATCTACATGACGTAAGCTCACAGAGTGCATTTCTTCCCAATCAAGAAAGCCGAGAAAAGACTCTAAGAGTGGTAGGTCTATGCAGAAGTACACCAACCGAATAGCTTTCTAACAAGGAAGAAGTGCCTTTGCGTAGTAGTAGTAGTGGTGGTGGTGGTGGTGGTAGTACAAGATTAGCATAATCATCTACATTCAAGCTGATGTTGCAACAAAAGTTTAGATAACCGTAGTTCTCCTAATACCAGACCTGCACAGGTAGAACCTGCAAGTGGGGGATGCATGTTAGATGATCCAAACCACTTTTCTCTGACCATGTTATATGTTGATGATTACAACAGAAGTCAAGCCCATCCAACAGTTGCAATCCTCTAGCTTTTCAGATTTTACATGCACGTTTAGAGATAGAAATGGAGAAAGCCTCCAGATGTTGACTACTGCATCTAATTCCACTTTGCCACTTTGCCATTGTTACGGGGTTCTTGAAGGGGAGTCTTGATGCAATAGTAGAGCCGTCGTCATGAGACCTCAAGGTCAAATAACTTCTTGTAAAATGCAAAATAAAACTGCACACTATTGACCCTATCATCCGTCCTTTCTCTGAACCCCGCATATGTAGTGCACTAGGGCTGCTCTGTTATCGATTTCTTCTCACAATAAGTCAGGTGTTTTCGGGTTTGCGAGAAGATGGGAGAATAGAGAGTAGGACCCAATGCCAGACCCATAAGCAAATGCATCAATTACAACTGAAAATGGCATCGTGACTATTTTGGAATGGGAGCCTATTGTTAGGTAAAATTAATGGTACGGACAAACGTCTGAGGAACCCATTTTACACATGAAACAATCATAATCGTCCACTTAGTAAAAAACCTTTTTCCGAGCGACAGATATCCATTAACAAGGTGTGCCCCTCATTTGTGCATCCAAATCCTGAATAGCTAAATTAGTACCGGCAAAAGAGAAAGTGGATCGAATCCGATATGATCCTCGCAGATATAGATTTGCAGATAAAAAAACCCCAATCCGCACGGATCTAGGTGTGAATTATGGATTTGTAGATTATGCATCCATTTACATTGTCTTCCTTGAGAGACATTGTCGTACTTATATAAGTCATGTTGGACTGATGATGATCAAATCCACTTATCTATTAGATATATATCGTCAAGTCTTATATTTCCATTGCTTTACCTCGGTTTGATCAGTCTATTACTTGCTCATGTAGGCTCAAAAGTTGTAAAACAATATTTTTCTCATCATCTAAGATCATTTAGAAAGAGGATCAACATTCTCTTGTATGGAATAGCTGTCAAAACTCTCTCTTTATGAATAAAAGTGGACAAGACCTTTGTGATAAAAATCATGTCTCTTGGCCTCTCCCAATATCATCTGTTTGACGATCTTAGCCTTTGTTTATTTAAGTTGTGAAATTGAAGGCACATAGTTTTTAGAACTAAGTGGGATAAGGGACTTTCTTTAAGTGATTAGGATCATTCAATGAATGAGAAATTTGTTCATGGCCTCTCATATTAGATCTAACAAATGAATAGTTTAGATCCTCGAAATCTAAGTGTTTCTTTCAGTGGCTCATATTATTTGTCGGCATTAGATAGTTGCCTTATTTTTTTTGGCCCTACAATAGGTTAATACCACAAGAGAAATGTTCTACTTCTAACAGCAAATACTATTTTATGAATAAAAGGTCTTACTCACTAGAGGAAGGCAAAAATCATAAGAATTGACAATGACTTTTAACTTTTAACATTATCATTGCAAAGTAGACAAGTGGATTTGATCATAGCCACATAGAATTTATGGGTCCTACACCAATTTATGTATTACGAAAGGGCATCAAAAACTGATAATAAAAAAGATGCAACATTTGTCTCAATTATCTTAGAAAATAGAGGCTCTACAAGACAATCAGCTTCAGATTCAAGTTAGTTACTTTTCTTTTCTTTTTTACATTTTTTGTTAATTAATTCTATTTTTTAAGAATAAGGTAGTTTATTGATGGGGAGAAAGGCCCTTCCCGTGGCCTTTCATGATGATCAATATGATCAAAGAGTAGAGGAAAGAATAGAGAAACAAGCTGCAATTATTCCTCCATCTAACTCTAAGCGATGAAAGACCAACACCTTCATGAGTGAGCTCATTGGCCATTACATTAGTAGATCTTAGAACATGAGCAAAAGAGAAATCTGCATTGCCTATGTGAAATCTTGTTGTGTCCATTAAACTCCAAAAATGCCATGGAGGAGGAGAAAGGTTATTGAACCATAAGATAACCGAGGAGGAATACCTGTCAATGATAGGAGGAGTCTATCGACAGCTACTTCAAAGCAAAATATCTTGAACGATTGCCCTAATTTCAGCTTTACTTGAATCATCAAAATTTAAAGGACCCACTAAGTCAAAGAGTACTTGTTCTCTTAGTATCCTTTTATTATCAGTTGATAGAAGGCTATCAACCAGCTTATCATACTTGAAATTACAAAAACTAGCACCAATTCCTAAATCACTTTGTATGATTGTTGGGAGCGATCTAATCGCATAAGTATGATGTTCATTAAATCTTAGATTAATAGTAGCATCCGTGGGTCAATACTTGAGTGTAAAAATATCAAAGATCTTATGAAAACCATTGATGAATAATTTGAGTCATCTGATAAAACATTGGTTAACAACTTAATGAATAAATTGTCATCAGTGAGACTCATTGGCACTAAAGAGTGCATGAGCACATTATGAAGAAGAGGGACATAGCTACTCAACTGAAATCGTTACAAATTGAGATGTCTAAGTCCTTTTTAGTATACTTTATCTTGAACTTTCTCCCTTTGCAATATGTACCTTTCACAATTTCGTACAACACATATAAGGAAAAATGATCAATTAATGAACTTTTGACCATGTGTGTTTCAAGAAGAAAAGATATTAATTCAAGAGATGGGTGAAAGTATACATATGACGATTAATAAAAAGGACAAAAGGCAAACCATCAAAAGGAAAGGGAAAGGCAAAGCTGCAACCCATGCTAACAAAAATGAGGCTATAAAGTGGTTCTTTTGTAAAAAGAAGAGACTCATAAGGAAAGATTGCCTAAAAGGAAAACTTGACTGGAAAAAAAAGGTAATATCAAATCTTTTATATGTTATAAATTTAATATAGTTGATGTTTCACATACCACATGGTGATTTGATTCTGGTTCTACAATGCATATTTGTAATACTAGACAGGGTTTTCTAAACTAAAAGAGACTGATGGAAAGTGAATAGAGCATCTATTCAGGAAATCAAATACATTCACTTGTTAAAACCGTGCAGACATATAGACTAGTTTTACAACTGATTTTGTATTGGATTTATAACAAACCTTTTTATTTCTAAATTTTTCAGAAATTTAATTTTTGTATCAAAACTTGTACTATTGGGATTTTCTTTTTATTTTTATGAATACTTTTTAATTTATATAAAAATTCAGTAGTTGTTAGACATGGTACAATGGATGATGGTTTGTTAAAAATTCATTCAAATAATGATGTCTCCAATAAAGTGATAACGGTGCATAGTAACACTGGTATTAAGTGTAATGATATGAATGAGAAATCCTCTATGTTGTGGCACCGAAGATTGGGGCATATCTCCATTGGCAGAATCCAAAGGGTGGTAAACGATGGAGTTCTAGAGACTCTTGATTTTAAAGATTTTGATTCATGCAAAGACTACATTAAAGGAAAGAAGAAATCAAAAAAGGGTGCTGAGAGGTTCTGACATATTAAAAATCATACATATTGACATTTGTTGTCTTGAGATGAGCTTAGATGATCAGAAATATTTCATTACTTTTATAGATGACTACTCATGATTTATGCATCTCTACTAGCTTCCTAATAAGAGTAAATTAAAAATGTGTAAAGCAAGGGTAGAGAAATAATGTAGAAAATAAATTAAAATTGTGAGATCTAATAGAGGTGGCGAAAGTTATGGTAGTTATATAGGAACTAGACAAATACTTGGTCTATGTGTTAATTTTCTTTAAGAGCAAGGTATTATAGCTCAAAATACTTTGCTTAGCTCACCAATTAAATTGGTGTAGTAGAAAGAAGAAACAAAACTTTAATGGACATGGTGAGGATTATGCTTAGCAACTCCAATCTTCCTTTGTCATCATGGAGTGAAGTTCTAAAAACAGTAGTGTATATATTAAACCAAGTTCCAACTAAGGTCATTTTTGAAACGTCATTGGAATTATAAAAAGGTTGAAAAACAAGTTTGAGACATATAAGCATTTGGGGTTGTTCATCTGAAGTTAGAGTTTATAATCCATATGAAAAGAAGTTAGACCCGAGGAATATTAGTGCATATTTTATTAGATATGTTGAAAAGTTTAAGGGATACATGTTTTATTGTTCATCCCGACAGTGGTAGAATTATAGAATCAAGAAATTCTAAATATCTTAAGAATGATGTGATTAATGGAAGTTATCGACCTCAAAACTTAGTTTTTGAGAAAAATCTTAGTTCTAATCCAACTCCTAAATCAAGCAGCAAACTAGTTATAAGTAATGACACCCATCAAAATATGCTAAATATTGGATAATCAGTTGTTGAAAATACATGTCACGCTGATAATGTTTTAGTAGATCCCATTGAGCATCAACCACAACACATTAATGATCAGGAGCCTCCATAAGAGGCTGATGATGTACTATTAAGGAAATCTACTAGAGTAAAAAAGGTAGTCATTTCTACTTATTACATTATCTACCTATAAGAATATGATTATGATATTAATGCTAAAAATGACCTTAGACATGGATCTTGTAGAGTTGTCTAATGGGCTAAGACCATTGGTTGTAAATAGGTTTTTAAAACCAAGAAAAACTCATTAGGCAATATTAAGCGATACAAGGTTAGACTTATTGGAAAAAGATTCACACAAAAGGAAGGAATGGATTATCAGTAAACATTTTATCCTATTTCTAAAAATGATTCTTTCCGTACCATCATGGCATTGATTGATTATTTTGACCTAGTTTTACATTAAATGGATGTGAAAACAACATTCCTCAATGGTGATTTAGATGAAAAGGTTTATATGAAATAGCTTGAGGGGTTTATCTCAACTAATGGTGATAATTTAGTTTACAATCTTAAAAAGTCTATATATGGACTAAAGCAAGCTTCCCATCAATGGTATTTAAAGTTTTATAATATTATATGTTCGTTTAGTTTCGTAGAGAACATTATAGATGAATGTATATCTCACAAGGTTAGTGAGAGCAATATTATTTTTCTAGTCTTATATGTGGATGATATTTTGCTTACGACTAATGATATGGGATTGCTATATGAGGTGAAAGAATTTTTCTCGCAACAATTTGATATGAAGGATATGGGTGAAGCATCTTATGTCATTGGCATTAAAATTAATAAAGAGCATTAAAATTAATAAAGATAGTTCTCAAGATATCTTGGGCTTGTCTCAGGAAGCCTATATTAATAAGGTTCTTGAGATATTTCACATGAAAGATTGTTTACCTAGTACAGTACCCATTGTTAAGGGTGATAGATTCAATTTGAATCAATGTCCCAAAAATGACTTTGAAATGGAACAGATTAAAAACATTCCTTATGCTTCAGCTATTGGAAGCTTGATGTATGCTCAAGTCTGTACTAGACTGGACATTGCATTTGCAGTTAAAATGCTGAGAAGATATTAAAGTAACCTATGTTTGGACTACTAGAGAGTTGCAAAGAATGTCATAAGATACCTTCAAGGGACTAAAGATTTCATACTTGTATATAGAGGGACTAATGACTTAAAGGTTGTTGGATATTCAAATTCAAACTTTGCTAGTTGTGTTGATTCTCTTAAATCAACATCTGGATATATCTTCTTATTTACTAAAGGAGCTATATCTTAGATAAGTGTAAAACAATATTTGATTGCTACTTCTACAATGAAAGTTGAATTTGTTTCTTACTTTGAGGCAACAAAACATGGTATTTGGTTGAAAAGTTTCATATCTAAATTTTTAATTATTGATTCTATCTCTAGGTCACTGAAGATATACTGTGACAATTCAGCTACTATGTTCTTTACTAAGAATAATAAAAGTAGAAGTCAAAGTAAGCATATTGACATCAAATACTTAGCAGTTAGAGACCATATTAAAAGAAATGAAGTGCTCATTGAACACATTTATATTGAGCTGATGATTGTAGATCCTTTAACAAAAGGCATGCCCCAAAGTTTTTTAAGGATCATGTAACAGGAATGGGACTTTGTTCTAATTTGTCACTTTTTATTTGACTTATAATGCTACACTTGTAGCATATATTAATAATAAAAATTTGAATTCTTCAATTTGTTTATATACATTTATGATTAGAATGACAAATATTTATATTTAAACCCAGACTAAGCATTTCAGGCTTATTCATAAAGATAAAAACACCATATAAAAGGTTTTTAAAGAAGAAAATTACATTGTAATACATTGAAGGCAATACTTGTTTTTCAAAAAAATTACTTTCATGATGCATGTAATTTATTTCTTTATTTGAGCATAAAGTGTTTTAGACTAGTATTTTAAGATTTATGAATTTGTAAAGTTATAAATGTTTAGACTAAGTGGGAGAATGTTAGATTTTTTGTATTTTCTATGATCCTAACCATGTTAAATTCAAAATGGACGTGGGTATTATTGTGATGATAGGTACCCTAGTACTAGTCTAAATCCTATTGGTGGTTGTAATTTATTGTCAATAACTGTTGTAGACAGTTAGTATCCTTGATATTTTACGGGTCCCTTAAAACATTGCTGGATCATCTCTATGGCTGGAGGTAAGTATCTATTTACTTTTTTGCTTCTGCTTGTTTTCTGATTAATGTGACACATTTAGAGATCTGGTTTACACAAGTAGTGCTGCTATAGTGAAAGCTATAGATGCCTTTGCAGTGCAGAAAGGTTTGGAGTTCATGTTAGGGATAATTTGATCTGGAGGGTGTCGTTATTGATTTACAAGGAGGCAACTGTAAGATCAGCAAGCCGTGATGGTGGGAATGCTGTTGTAATCTCTCTCTCTCTCTCTCTCTCTCTCTCTCTCTCTCTCTCTCTCTCTCTCTCTCTCTCTCTCTCTCTCTCTCTCTCTCTCTCTCTCTCTGAGTATGTTTGAATTAGAAACTGCTCCTCTATATGTTATCCATTATATTAGATTCCAAACTCTGTAAGCAAGGACTACCCTTTAGCCTGCAAGATTTCGACATTCTCCACACAATTTGTGCATCCGGGGGATGCCTTTTCTTGAGTAGAGTAATGGAAATAAGATATATACACTTCCTTTGGTATTGCCACTCCTGTATTTCAACTTTCAATTGTTGGCTGCTGATAAGAAGACCAAAATCCTTCTGTCAATTATGTGACCAAGAATAACGGCTGGACCACCTGCTTTTCTTTTTCTTCACTCTCCTTCATTATCTATATGAACTCCCTCCAAATATGCTTCTACTGTCAATCAATCAAAATAACGTAAAGTAGTATCTCGGATAAGAGTATAAAGAGCGCTGCATCGGATTAAGATGTCCAAATACCACCTAATTTGCAATGTCCTTTTGGTTAGCTTTTCATGAATGTAAGTACTGTGAGTTTATTCAATGCAAAAAACTTTTGGCGAGGCTCGAAGTAGGGCTCGCCACATAGGTGTTCGGATCAATTAATTCAGCGCTAAAAGATGATAAATTAATTTGCTCCTCTTATTAACCCTTCTCCCTCCTATAGCCGTTTACTTAGATCCTGGTGGCCATGTAAACAAGGGGTTGCATTTATAGATCATTGAGGTGTTGATCTATAAATCTTGGCTAGAAGCACTATTGGTGGAGAAAAACATCATCGTTGTCATCATCAAGACTTTAGTTTAATTGAGGGTTGACCACATAAATCTTGTTCCTCTATTAAGTACCATGACTTCATTTAGTCAAAGTTTTTAAATCTTTTTTCACCATTTCTATCCACGGTCTTTTGGACCTTCTCCTTGCTTTTTTAGAACCTTCTGCTTGCATTGCTTCACTCCTAAATGGTATAGTTTTGGATCTTCTTTGGACATGTCCAAACTATCCAAATCTAATTGTAGACGACTGGCCACTGGCCAGAGACCGAGACTGAGACTAACTGACAAGCCAGAGACAATGTCTACTAGGTTCCCAATACAAGGAACTATGATTGGGAGATGATCCGAAACCGTGATCCATCTGAAATTGGACTTGTAGCTATAAAGGGAAGTGGCATGTATATCGTCCTTTTTGGAGTAAGTTACTGCCATCCAAAAGCGAAAGTAGACGATGCAAGGCAGTGCGATGCCATCACCTGACCTATGATGAAGATGACTCATACTCACATTTGACCATGCCCTTCGAAACGGCGGATAATGGTGTTAACATACATTCCACTTGGGGTCCGTGCAGCCGTACAAAGTAAGTACTTGAAGCAACGTGCTATCCTTTGTTTGCTTTGACACGAATGTTTGTTCCTGGTGGGGGGGAGAAGGGAAATGAGGTGCCATGAGAAATGATAGACATACAACCGAAAAGGTTAACTCTTCAGGGTGAAGTGCAGCATATAAAAACACAAACCCAATTCATTGTTCACCCAATTTCTTTAGGAGCAACGAAAGCTTTAATTAAGAAAAAGAAAGATACGACCCTTCTCATATCGCAAATGGAATGTTATGTATGCTTGGAGCCATAGACACACAAAGCAACACAGAAAAAAAGGCACGAATACATGTACATGGCCGACATCATCTAGCACAGCTGATTGCAGACACCAAGGCATCTTTCATGGAATATGCTTGATTGCAGGTTCAAGTAGTCGTACTCCCCTTTGACTGGGGTTTAGAAAAGGATTAGATTGAATTAATGTGTTAATGATTTACTTTATAATTTTTTACTTGTATGAAATAATATTTGCATACATTCACGTATATTTTGTTACTTTCATCAACTGCATTCTGATAATAGCTTGGCCCTTGATGGCAGATCAAGGATTAAAAGACAAGGAGAGGAATGCCATTTCTAAAATAAAAGGGATATATTATCTCATAACTTACATGGTCGGGAACCAAACTGCACATCAAATATAGTTGATTTCCCGTAAGCAGACTGGACGTAAATAACTAAGGTTTTTGAGATAGTATGAAGTCAGGCGTAGATAATATTAGACACAGAGTAGGCGTTTGTTATAGTTTACATGTTCCCTGCTGTCTGTGTGCATAAAATGACGACACTGAAAGTAGCATCTCTTACCTTTTATGATACAATTATTAAAGTGCCCATTTCTCAAGTTAAAAAAGGCACAGATTCGTACGGTGACCATACCATCCCTTGAAATTCTCCAAATGAATCAACCGAGAAATAGCCTCCATTATTTAATAGATCTCCTCGGGCCCCAGTATTAGACAAGAATAATCTCTAAATGGACAGACAAGAATAAGCTTTCAATCAGTAATGAAATTCAACACTCACTATGAGATCTTATGGTACTACATATAAAACTTTATATATATGCACACACAGAGAGGGGGTGGGTGGATCTAGGTACTAATGTCAAAGATTATGAAGGAATGGTTTGTTAATCCATACATCTAAGTGGTGGCTATTACAACAGCTAGCTTCAGAAAGTTCCCAGACTCGTAACTCCCTCATGCCCATCCCGGAAAGAGATAGGACTTACTGGCTCCCATGCCACTTCGTTAGAATCCCACCATAGAAAGTAACAGAACTAAGCTAGCCAGGTCTATTGCCAAAATGCTGATAAACCATACTAATAATGTATTAGTAAATAACAAGTAACCAAAGTGTCAAATGGTCCTTTTCTCCATCTAGAAAAGCTAGCAGACAACCAAAGAGCACAAATCCACAGTCATACTCCTAATATGCCATACCTTTCTAAGCGCATAAAGAAAGGCAGTGGATTATCACGCAAGCATATCCCATTCCACCATTTTATTTCCACCCCACAGAGGATCACTCTCTTGCTTATTCCTCCCCTTTTGTACAATGCGACCCTCCCTTCTCTCTTTCATTATCTCAATCCTTGCTTCCATTCTGCCTTCTCTTCCCCCTAATCCATGGAGGATCCCTACTTTCTACCTCCCAGCCAAAGCCCCAGCTCTAGCATAGCCGTTGCTGATACTGACGATCCTCCATTGGACTTCAATGTCGTGGTCATCCTCGCTGCCATGCTATGTGCAGTAGTTTGTGCACTTGGGCTCAACTCCATGCTCAAATGTGTGATCAGGTGCACCCAAAGGGCAATCACCGAGCCGGTTGAATGGGTTCACTCTCGCCGCATGAACTCAGGTCTTAAGAAGGAAGCAGTGGGGGCCCTTCCCATTGTAACTTACGCTACATCGGACTCTCCCGCCTCCTGTGCCATATGTTTGCTGGACTTCTCCGATGGGGACAAGATGCGAGTAATTCCCAAATGCAACCACCGGTTCCATGTCGGATGCATTGACACTTGGCTCCTCTCTCACTCCTCGTGCCCTACTTGCCGGAATCGGCTCTCGGTGCATGACTCGACGGCCAAATTGGAGATTGTCACATCTCTCTGAACTTGTGTCTATGGTTTGAAGTGTTACCAAGTAATTAGAATAATATGTTAATCATGTTCTTCCCTTTTTCTTTTCTTACTCTTGTTTGTTAGATTAGGTTCGATTTTGTATTCTTTTATTTGTGCCTCAAGTGGCAGCTATGTGAAGCCATGATTCGATGCAATTGTTAAATGTTGTGGGTTGTTCAATTGCTTAATCACTAGGAGATGTGCACCGGCTCCATTAGATGGATCTTGTTGCAACATGGCCATGGGAAGCTAGAGTGACAACGAGAAAACTGAATTGTACCACTTTGTCGTTAGATACCTCTTTCTACCAAGACAAATATTGTAGCGTACAATTATATGTGCCACATATATAAAGTATATATGCCTTTGTTACTGGGTCCAATGAGCACTTTCAGTGCATTTTATTGCTAGTCTTTGGCAGTATAAGATGGGAACCAATAATATGTGGAGATGGTGAACTCCTTCCGTGACCCATGTCATATGTATGACCATGAAGTTGACATCCAATGTGTGGGTCTATCATTATGAGTTAAGAAAGCTTTGTTGAATGCACAAGATAGGGCAAAGTTTACAATAGTGAAAAAGGTTTACAAGTAAGGAAGTGTGTGACTTTTTGGATATTGTCCATCTATGATAAGACTATTGAGATAAACAGTTCAGATCATTCCAAGAGGTTGCGGCCACTTGTACTTTTGGCACGAAGCCCATATGAAGGTATGAAGGGGAGTGAGAATATCATTTTTCTAGGAATATGTATTCTCATATTTTCCTCTAGAAGAATATAGACAGACAGAAGTGCAACTGGCCTACTTGGTTAATTATCCAAACCACCTCCTGCGAACTTCGTAGGCCAGTCATTAAATGGATGGTCAGAAAACAAACAAGCAAAGCATCTCCAGGAATCGGAGGTTCAAAATTATAATGAACAAGCCTAGAAGACTAGTATGTGTCTAGTCATGTTGGTTGAGTCCTTTATTCAGTAACTTTGCTTTTGTCAAATGAATCTTCACTTTCATAAATTTTTTAAAAAGGAAAAAGAAAAGGTGAAAATGCCTGGTAGCCCAACGCTTTGGTTAAAAGAGGTGCCTCTCCCGTTGACACTAGGTCACGAATTCAAGGTTGGCACCCTCCATGCCATTAGAGAATAGATAAGATCCAAGAGAGTTTCTGAGTGGTTTTCTTTGTAATTCATTGCTTGTATATTAAAAAAGGAATCTATATATAGCTAAGGTGGTTTGGCAAATTAATGCTCTATGTTTCCAATCATTGTCTACGAAATACATACATATGCTGATTTCGACTGTGGATCTCTGGCTAATCACTAGGTGACGACGTTCATGATTTCCAACATGAAATATAATACAGTACAAGGAGCAGCTCATAGCAAGTTATTGTATGACTCCTCAATTTTAACGTGAAAATTACTAAGCCAAGAGTGAAATCTTTACACATTTTTTGGCTGAATACCCCGTTAAAAAGACCTTGGCAAGTGTTGTTTTTGTTGCAACTTTATTCAAATTCCCACAACTTGCCCACAATTGATGCTGAAAAAAGGGGAAAAAATGAAGATTTCAAGGGATTGGAAAGCCATTTCTTTGAAAAGGATGGTCAGAAAATGGAAAAACAACAAACAGAGAGTGCTGAATGAGGGGGTGTAGAGTTTGGAATTTGGCTAACAGGATTTTCCAACTTGAATTTGAAACTAAGAGGGGCAGAGTTTGCAATTTACGGAGCTAAACTCCAAACATGCAAGTAGAGTTTGGAATTTGGTGAACTCAAAATTCAAGAATTTGAGGATCTGGATTTTGGTTTCTTTATAAGAGCACTGACTCTGTTCTCCGCCAAACTCGACCTCTGAAGATTGAATTTGGAAAATACCCAAGTTGTTGCATCAACCTAAATCGAAAACCAACAGTCATCTTCATCCTTTCTTCCACTTTTCTCTGTTCATGCCTCTCTTTCTTCCCCTTTTCTCGCTCTCTTGCTCCCTCCCAAGTTGATGCTCTTTCCCTCTCTCTCTCTACATTACTGCCATAGATAGCCGAAGAAAAACCTCCAATCCTCTGTAAACATTTCAACTACAACAAAGGGGCTTAGAATTGATATGAGCACTCTTCTTTATAAATTTTGGCTAAAGTCTCTAAAATTCTAAATTCTGACCAAATTCCAAACACCCCAAAAATTGATGCAAACCCGCCGGGTTGTCTAGACCTTGTGATTTTTGGTACTATGTTGATTCAACATAGTGTATGATAGCTGAAATTTGCATTAGACTGCTTGCTTTTTGGTGATAGTGAGTTGATGTTTTATTGCTCATTGGTTTTGATAAAAGATGTTTACATCCCTTATTGGTCAGCAAAATTAATTGTCTTCGACTCTGATATACTTTTGGACCTAAAATACGGCAACTCTTTGTCCTGGGCTTCATTTCCCGTATTTGAGTTTTGTGAATTAAAAAAGAAATTATTTATTAAAAGCTAATTTAACCATAAGTAATTGTAGTTTGCAAGGAATTATTGTGACTTTTAAGTAATAACCATGAACATGTAAAAAGTAATGACTTTGTTTCTGTGATTTGTCAAAGTGATTTTCGCATGAAAATTAAGGTTCTGAAATCCCTACTATGAAGTTATGGTTTTCCGAAAGCTTTCTATTGTACCTGAATACTTGTTGGAAGCCTTTCATACCGTGTTCGATTCAATATGAACTGTTGATACTCATACTGGACAAAATCTAGATAGTGTTGTTCTAAATAACTTGTTTCAAACATGTGCTTAGTGATCTTGTGGTTTGCTTGTGGATGGGCTGTTTGCAACTTTGATCTCATGTACATGAGTCTCACATTTCCTAATATGAATTTGTTAAGTCAAATCATGACTTATATCTATCTCTTGGTTGTTACCTGTATCTTTATCTGTCTCCCGCACCTTGGAAAATGTTGAATATGTCAATATCTCCTTCAAATCTGTATCTGGGTAGCATAAAAAAGGGTGTGCTCTGAACCTTTTATGGCTTCCCTGATCTAACAAATTATTTTTCTGTCATCAGAACCTCTTCTTTTCTTCAGATAAATCGTCATAATCCATCCAACTATGTGTTATGGGTCCTCACGAGTTTATCTTTTTGAAAATCATGATGCTGATAATAAACGGTTCTACAGAGGACTTCTTTTCTTTGCTACCATTCTTCTGGGTTTCCTCAAGTGTTTGATTTCATATATGCTGAACGTGCTCATTTCCATTTTACATTTTTTTGGACTGTGAAGAAAATGCCTTTGGCAGATATGGAGCTACTTGATAACTGGTGAAAATTCTTTCTAAATCTGTTCTTGCTTATTATATCAGGTTTTTTACAAAATTTTATATATTACAGTGCACGGGCATGTGCATGATGTTGAACAAATCTTGAGAGCTAGGGTGCCTATTTTGAAAACCACCGATACAGGAACAGGGGTCGAATGTGATATTTCGGTTGAAAACAAGGATGGCATTTCACTTGTTAAACAACATAGCTTTCTTAAGTTCATAACAATTTGGTTATCCTGGCTGTGGATCTCTTTTTTCTTTTTTTCTTTTTGTGTTGTGTGATGTCTCCTTCGCTCCTCCCAGAATTTTCGTTAAATTTGTGGGGAGCAATCTTTTTCGAACTAAGGGTAAAGTCTGGTTATCTGGGAACATGGGAAGGCAACCGAAAGAGTGAACTCTAGGAATTGCAATTGCTGTGTTATTTTTCTTCTGGAACTCGAGATCACCACTTTGGTGCATTCAAGTCTTTTAATGTCAAGAGGCTCCGGTAGATGAGTTTCCAACATTGAGCACAAGTTTCCCGTATTCCTGGTTATCTGATCTTCTTTGCTTCATGATTATTGATGGTTGTAGTGGTCTTATCGAAACAAAAGAAGTCGGGTAATATGATGCACATGTTAGACCTGTGACACTGTCCCATGTGAGTCACATCTTTCTGATGCCGGAATTGGTTTGCTGACCTTTCTCAGCTGTTGTCGCTCGAAACTTTATGGCCAAAGGTCTCTGTGCTAGCCCCTATGAAGGCTCTTGGATTTTGAAGACATGGAATTCTGAAGTTGGCAACATGAGCAACAGAGATTCACTTTCTGTGGGCACAGAAACTTGCTTAAACTAAGCATTCATGTTGAAGTACTTTGTGTTGCAAACCAATGTTTTCAGGTTATCCCAGGTAGAAGATTTCATGGACCGATCTGATAATATTGCAAGATGTGTTGGGAGGTAGAGGTACAGAATATCTGGAAGTGCATCCACAGATCTCTTGATCAGCTATCAGTTTTCAACAGGGGTCAGATTAAAGCACCAGCGTAGAAGATACTCCTCTTTGGATCCAATCTACCTCAAGAGAAAGGTTTAGCAATGCCAGGATAGGTTCCAGGAGAAGCATCCCTTCTGATCATTCTGCTCAACACTATCCAGTGAAGAGGATGCGTCACCCTGGACCTATAAGACGATATGGCGATATGTCAGGTACTACAGCACAGTGGAATTATGAAGCTGCACGAGGAAACCAAGCAATTAGTGAGGCCTCAAATAATGTAGTGACCTGGCATAATGATGCTACTGTAGTAAACCGAATGCATGGTGAAATCCAAGGTAATGAATCTTCATGGGATAAAGGAGCTGCACGAGTAGACGGAACATACAGTGAAATACAAGGTAATGTAGCTGTTTTGCCTACTCCAATGTTTCCCCCTCTCAACCCTGCCCATTTAGGTCATGGATTTCAACCTCCAACAAATGGATTCTGGGGGCGGCGTGGTCCCAATCCGATGTTTTAGATCTCATATCAGAGCCCGTGGGATCCCTGGTAAAATGTAACACAGATGCCCGTTCCTTCCTTTGATCAACTGTGTTATCCTTGAATACACCATTTGCTTTACCCCTCTTTTCTTGCGTAAGCTTGGTATATCTAATCTCCCAGACAAAATGCTGGTTACTGAGCTCGGAGATCTTGGAACAATACGCTGAAAGTTAGCCTCGTTGCCATTTGTAATCCGTCGAACTTCTCGTAATGGATTTAAGAGGCTTATCTTGAGCCTTGGCGCAACGGTAAAAGTTGTCGTCATGTGACCTTCAGGTCACGAGTTTAAGGCGTGGAATCAGCCTCATGCAAAATGCAAAGTAAGGCTGCTTATATAGGACCTTGTGGTCCACCCCTTCCCTGGACCCCGCATAGGCGGGAGCTTCATGCACCAGGGCTGCCCTATCTTGATCCCCCACTAATGGCCATTCTCGGCTCTGATAATGCAATTCTGGAAGGAGTTGGTACAATGGCATCGGATCCCTTCGGACCTGGAGAAGGTGGGTTGGTGAACCTACAATGGTGTTGAATTATAAAAAACAGAATTTCTGAAAGACTAGTTAACAGACAATATTCAGGTAAACATCTTATTTCCTTTCTATCTAAAGCATTGGCGGAGATCTAAATTATGATCTCATTTTATAGATACCCAATTCAATCCCGCTTGTGAATCACCAAACCAAGGTATTCTACTTCTCCATTGTTCCCATCAAATCCATTGAAAAAAAAAAAAAAAAGAAGTAAAAAATGGACTTGACCCTAGACGATTGGCAATATATCCAGGACACCAACAATTGGCTACAAATTGTTCTCCATTAAAATCCTGTAAACGATGGTTGTGGATGGAGCTCAGAGCCCTCCTCGGCGGCAACACTATGGCTAATGATCGCATGCACAGATGGTTAGAGGTAAAATTCCGGGATTCTTTCACATTGTTATTATGTTTTAAGATGACCATGTCCTCTGTCAAAGATTGGCAAGAGTTGGGAACGTTCGTTTGAATTTCATCCATTTCCCCATTGATTGTTTTGTTAGAAATTCCGTGCATGTTATTTTAAAGCCAATGTAAAATGTTCCGATTTTGTCTTCCTCGGTCATGATTTGAGGAAACGTAGGTTCAAAGCGTGCAGTGGACATGAAATTTGATCTCTAGCCCATCTAAGAATAATGAATGGCTTAAATTTACACAACTTTTTTTAATAGAATATTTACAAAAAAGTTATTGCTATAAATGAATAAAGGCTCGTCTACCTCTTCGGATGCTCATGATCGTCTATTCATATAGGAACTTCGTTCAATCATCTTGCAATAGCCCAGAACAGACGAGACTAGATCCGGCGGAAATGGCTGCCGAATTTTAGCCCTTTCATCTTGAATTATGACCTGGTTTAAACTGGTTTGAGAAGACAATAAAATTGTCGATGGATTGGCAGCGACATATTTGTTTCTTCTGAAACAGGTCGTAACTTTTAGGAGATCATTCATGAACCGCAATGATGAAAGGATTCAAATAGCAGCCTAAGACATCAACGACGCAAGCGATCAATACTACGTTCTTATTACTATCTAGGCAATAAGGATGCATATATAGCTCCTGGCTGTTTCCTCCATTTCAGAGTTCTGCTGCCAGACACCAATCTCTAGGCAGCATGGCTTCTCCTATTTAATAGCTCTTAATGGATTCATCTTCCAAGCTCAAGGAAACAATCTGAAACAGCAAACCCCTCTACATAACATGACCCTACTGCTCATGACTACAGTATCCAGCGATAATATCAAACTCAACAATTAGACCACAATTGTCAAAGTTGGACATTAGACCACAACTGTCAAAGTTGGAAACGAAGCAACACTGAAAGCAGAAGAAGAAAGAAAAGGCTCTTGGAAATAGAAAATGCTGAAATCTGAAATCGATTGGCAACAAATAATGAATGAAATGACTAAGATGCACACATTTGAAAAATTCTGAAGGAAAATGTCTGTAAGCAAAGCTCACTGTGTATTAGGTACCCTGTAACTATTAGGTGAATTGACAATCTCAAGAAGAAGCAATTTAAGAAGAAAACCTTCAAGCAGAAGCAATAAGCGGACAACAAAACTATTTGTACTAGACACTATAGTATCATAAGGTGGAAACACAGCATACAAGAAATACATCGGTTTTGACACCATAATCTACTTCTACATTTGCAAACGCATCTTGTCTGGTGAAAAGAACTATTGCCACCCAACATAAGGTGGCTTCACAAACATACTATGATGCTCCAAGAGAAGCTCCCTTATTCCTCATCCTCATCCTCATCCTCTTCCTCATCTCCATCCTCATCAAGAAACAGGCTTGGCAGCCCTTTCACCTGCTGCCTCCTCAGGCGCTCTTGAATACGCTCTCTGATGGCTGTTCCCTGCAAAATGCAAGTCAAATGAAAATGAATAACCAGATGATATACGAAACAAAATCAGAATGTGCAAGTAATCAAATCCGAAACTCACCATTTCGTGGCACCCTTCCTCAAATTTCGCAAGAAAACCAGCAACCCAGCGATCTGCATTCTCCACCCACTCGTCATGATGCATACCAGCAGTTTTTGCTACAGTTTGTAACTGCAATGATTGCCACAAATTACAGATGTAAAACAATTCAGAGATCACATGACTAAGTTTTCAGGAGTTGCAAATCAGTGAAAGGAGACGCATGTGAAATTATGGTGTTGAAGCCAAGTAGGAGATAAAATGGTTCACAGGACATTAAGCAGCAGCAATTGGCTACATATGGCAGCATTTCAGAGCATGAGCGGATACTTTCTGAGTTTAGAATCCCTAATTTTTTGAACAATGTTAATAGCACAACGGGAAACATCACAGATATGTTGTCCAATGGAACCAAATATGTTTCAATTTGCCCACAGGTCCTGAACCTGACATCTGGTAACGTGCGTACAAATTTATCTACAAGCAAGAAAGAGAGCAGCAATATGTAATATGGATACCATTGAACTGCAACCTTGCTAGAAACAAAGTGCTGGGGTTCCCTGGCCAACTTAGTGAACAGTAGCTGGGGGGAGCAAGATAGCTCGCCTCTGTTGGAAGCCACCTACAATCAAACTCGTGTATAAATTCCATCCAGGACATGCCCATCTCTGACTGACTACTGCTGCACCACCATCAGGATGGTTCTGCAATAAAAAACTTGATTGTGCAGCAGTTGATCAATCGCATAAATGTGCTTATGAGTGCCAACACAAGCAAAAGCTTCAGGAATGAGACAGATGATTCTATAAATTCCAGGCTCATACCCATTACCCATTGACAAGGGGAAATGAAAGAGAAGCAGCAACTATCTTACTGCATTCTGTAGCCATCTACCTCACTACATGAATAGGATGGCGAGAAAAGCTTCCCAAACATAAAAGCACCTTGCTCAAGCATGAGGAAACTAAGCAGAGGACATCATTACCAACATCATTTTGAAGAAGACAAGACACAGCACCAAAGCTAGAAGCAATCACTTCATGAATACTACCAGGCAATAATAAATATAGCAAAGTTGTATCTAATGAATGCAAGTCAAGGCAAAAAGTATTTATCACAAGGTACGGTAGGTCAGAGCATTCATTTCTGAACCTGCTTTACAGATTACAATCTCAAGGGTTAACACTATGGGTCAAAGTGAATGATTCTCATGCTGTCTTCTGCCAATTTTCCAAGGGGAACAACCCTCTTAGAAAGGTTTCTTGTAGGAAGCAAACATCATTTGATTGTGGTGGATCAACTGATGGCAATAACAATTTTATTGAATGTTCAGAGCAATAACAATTTTACTCAATGCTCAGACAATATTATCCATCCTTTGGTTTTCTCTTCTTGTTACATTCTTTTTCTCCAAAAGACGGTGTTATTAGAAAAAGGGCAAAGACATAAAGTTCAGACAGACAGACTGCTGTCAGATACAACATTTTGACATCCTACTACTGCTAATATAAGTTCATAAAACGCATGGCTGATTCTAAAACTACTTCCCAGCATAGATATCTGATGTCAGTTAGAGCACATCCTACTCACCTTCGTGGACTTCAGCATTTACCTACACCCTAGCGAATGGCATTCTTTGAGTCACCTTCAAAGCATTGGCCACAAATTCTAAATCCCAATCAAAGTACTTGCTTTTTCTTCATTTGAATTTGAAATACGTATCAGACCTGCAAAGGACTATCACATTTTCCCACGACCATTCATAAAGAGCCTTCTCACATCCACTAGGCACAAGTTTCTGACAGAACTTAAGCAAAACGAAGTTAATAACATCTTGTGGGGCATAGGTCTAGAGAACTCAATTAGCAGTCCTCTTTGTTTCAGCCATCAAAGGACTGATGTTTTCTTTCAGTCTCCTAAACAAATAATGTGTACAAACTCTGGAAATTCCTTTTATCAAATGCCAGGCAAAAGCCTGGACTTCATTTCAATAAGATATTCTTCATGAATGTAAATCTATCAAATGCCAGGCAAAACCCCCAAAGCAGACACACACCACAGAAACTGCTCTCTTTCATTATGAAAACTACATATCCATGGAATGAAAAAGTTCCTCAGGGAAATCAGCATCACAAGACCAATTAGAACATCCCATAGATTCCAGGCTACTGTGGAACTTCAAGAAAAAATGAACTCTCTCTGCCACATGACAATGAAAGCACAAATTCACTTAGCAAAAATCTGTCCTCTAAGAATGGTGGTTTTGCTGATTCGCCCCAATATAGTTTGCAGAATGAGAGGATTTTATTCTTGACAGGATCTTGAATCACCAAATCTCCCGGTAAATTATCCAGTTCCCCATATAACACCACTAATCTATCAATAGAGTTCATAATAGAATAACATTTTCTTTTCAGCCCAAAGTAGCAACTTGAATTAGTAAGAGAATATAAATCCATGCAAGGTGATTACTAGCTGCTGTAAGCAATTAATCTTGGCATTCTTGAGGATCTTAAAACAATCTGATACTGTAGCTTCTTATCTCTCTTCCCATAGAACTTAAAGCTTGAATCAATAACCAAACATCTACCAAATTTGACTCTTTCCCTCCTCTAAGCTCTACCTTCTTCCAAAGATAAACATTCCCACCATTATAAATCCTATACTTAAATCAAGATCTTCTTCTTCATGTCCAATACCTGCTCATATTTCTCATGGGTGTCCTTTCTGGTGGATATTTCCCTCCCCCCCCCCACAGATCTCTAGCACCATTTTCACGTTATTCCTTATCATAAGATTTCCTAAAATGACCTCCTCCGTGTTTTCAATTTCCCAAGATGATCAGTCGTTGCTATAGCCTATTTGGGCCTCCCTCTGCCTTTTTGAATTCCTAGCTGGCCTCGCACGTCCATCTTTGAGCTGTTGAAGAGGAAATTGGCAGGGTTATTTTCCGTAAGAATGGCTGTAGGAGCAGTCAGTATTAGTACATAATGCAGTGACTCGCTAGGTTCTATGCAGCAGCGATCTTATTTGTTCCTTTCCAACATAGGAACCTGAAGGACATCACCATATAAAGCAATTCATACAGAACAAAGTAGGTTTAATAGCATTTTCACAGGGAATACCATACAGCCACAGATCAGTAGGATAAAACATCTGGAGGGTAATTTGAATACAAAAAATTCACATGCATGCTCCAATATTATTAAGCTCATCATAGAATCAAGGGAGGAGCCATGAAGGCCTGATAGTTTAATGGTTCTCAGATTATGAGCTTTGTTCAAGAATAAATGAAAGGGAATCCACTTCAAGGTCCATATATGATGACAAGAACAACTTGGTTACACGGGAATTTTGTTTTGTTAAATGAAGGATCTAGACATAATGTTGAAGGTGGCTCAAGATGTGAGTAGGGGCGGTATTATTCCTAAGAGTTATCTAACCAGTAACCATTGGGACAACATTCTCAAAGGTAAAAGATAATACCATAAAAATACTTGTCATAAAAAAGGAAATGAAGCTTCAGAATTTTTTCATCGCTCTGAGCAGATCCTTTTCTATAGCTTGTGTGTGCATACACGACTGGTTTTTGTGCATTAAAATACCTTTTTTCCCACTTCTTCTTGTTGTTTCTTCACTCTTTCTTGCAGCTTCTTTAACCCCATATTCACTCTCAGCCGTTTCTCCTGATGACAAGGTAACCCATACAACAAGATCAGTCTCTCAAGTAATAAGTATGGGTGACTCACCCAACAAATTCTGCGTGTGCTAGAGACGAACGCAGCCCATCTACGAGTATTATCAGAGTGCATGGTGAAAATAGATAACACTCTTCTTATTTGACAAGACAAAGTGTAAAAACAAGATTAGTGATCTTGCCTTCACATAGCTAACACCGAGATCTTTCCGTGTGTATCCACGGGCCAGATTACGCATCACATACTGGTTATAATCTTTAAGGATCCTCATTATAATATCAGATGTAGAGATACCATCAGTGCGCTTTGTTTCTTTAAATCTCCCAATGGATTTGACCTGCACAGAGGCACTCCATTATAGATAAAAATGCTAAACAGAGAAGACAATCAAAATGGAAGAATATATAGAAATGCCATAGGGGCAGTCAATTGAACTCACAAACTCATACACATCCTTGCCAGCACCACTTGCATCAGCATATCTATGCAATACAAGTGCAATTAAAAAACTTCAGGTTCTCATCAAAATGAATGATACACACACACACACACACCCACACCCAATTGCAAGGAAAGCAGAAAATGAAAAGCTAATACTATTACTATAAATGACGAAACTAATAATTCACCAAGCCTAAAAATGCAAATCAACAAATTCCATTCAAGAAAATCTCTAATAAAGAAAATGATCATGAACTAACATAGATAAAACTTTCTTTCACAATTTTTATTCATTAAGTCACAATTGCATACATTTAAAGGTGTATTTGGGATGATTGACCTTACGGAAGAGAGTCATGAGCTACATAGTCAATGTTGTGCTTGTCAAGGAACTCCTGTGTGAGAACCCAAGGAGCGTCAGGAATAACTTCATCTACCCACCTGGATCGAATAAAAGAACATGATTTGCACAGTTAAGCTTAATAATGATATCATCACTAAAAGTGAAGAGCTCTGCCACTATTGTTTGCACAAGAGATAAGTCAAGTGGTCTGCCACTACTGTTCGCATGAACCATATGCATCATGGCTTGGAGTCCCACCTTCCTAACCATACACATGGTATACACATTTGGTAACTGCACTGTTGATTGGACGATCATCAAGTGAATATTCCCAAGATCAAAACTGACACGACAATTTTAGACTCTTAGTGATTCAAAGTCTGCAAATAAACACTGGTGAAAAAAAATCCTCATTTTCTTTTCTTTTGATGGCCCAAAAACCAACATGGCATATTGAGAAAGACAAGCTAGCGACATGCAGTACCACCCATAAAAGCTGCGGTGAGACCCTACAACTCAACTTTACAAGTAATGAGCTCAAAAACACATCCATCAGACAACAGGAAACTGGAAAATCATTTTCCAAGATGATTCCTATGGGCAGAAAACATATGTTGGGAACCATAGACATATTTCTAAGAAGAATAATAGACATAAAGATAGCAAATGATATTATTCCACTAAATGTTTAGACTTTTCTTCAGATAATTTCAGTATTCAACTACAGAACTTCAAGTAGAGGATAAATTAAGAGGACAAGGCAACAAACCGGCAGTGACGGAGAGACTCATTTCGCTCAGCTTCGTTCATGACAGTTCTCCCTTTATACTTGTGGGTGACTTCATCATTGCAGCAACCCACAAGAAGATATGTGTTTGGGAACCTAAACATGTGAATGATAAAGAAAATTTAGTTTTTTGCATATCCATACAAGTATTGCACAAAAACCACATATTAACAGGAACCTACCACCAACGTGTCAAAGATTAGATTTATTAACTAAAAGAACACACATAGAAAGTACTTGGAGATCATATATAAGAAGGGAAAATGCACAATATAGAAACCAAGGACTAAAGGAAAACCCATAAAAGATGCTCCAATAGACGAGAAACCCAGAAAGTTAACAGATCATAACATAAGAAAATCAAGGGACACGAAATTTATGATGACACATACAGTGTAAACACAAAAGGAAAGGAAAAAACCTAAACGTAGTCGGTAGATATTAGACACCTAAACTGTAAATTACAACAAATACATGATAAAAATGGAATGAAATAAAAACTAAAACAGAAATCAAAAGACTAAAGGATCCATGATCCGGTCAATATCATCCAACTCCATCAAACTAAAAACAGAGTAAACCCAAATGGAGAACAAGTGCATAAGAAGTAAACATGAAAAATAAATACAAAAGATTAATTGGGTCTACATAAATATAAAAAAAACCCACAGAACCCAATTCAATAATTCATCAGAAGCAACAAAACAAAAACCAAAACAAGTAGTTTGGTGAAGAAGGGAATACAGTTTCTTGGCCTGCTCGAGAGATCGAGCGTGGCCGAAGTGGAAGAGATCGTAAATGCCGTCAGCATATACACGGATAGGCTTCGAACCATTCTCCAATTCCTTGCCGTTTGTTGAACTCGACTTTGCAATTTCTGTACTCTGATTTTCCATTCTCTCCCTCTCTGTCTTTGGGTTTTGAGATGTGAAATTCGAGTCTTTCTCTTTCTCAGTGATCTTCTAGCTTAAGCCAATCAAGCTTCTGGAAGTTTGGGAATCCAATTTTCTGATTTCGCGTTGCTTTTGAGTGACAAAGCAGTTTGCAAAAGATTTATATACTGAATTTCGGTGCCTCCCTCTATCGGCAGATATGAACTGGCCAATCTGGATCCTCTATCATCTGACAGTACCTTCTGCATCTTGACGGTAGCGATTTAACAACGTCTTCATCCATAGGGACTGTCAATTTGTTGCAACCTTACGCGGACTTGCAGTGCATCAATTGTTACTTTCCAGGAAGTCGATCTTCAATCAATTTGGATGGTCTCACCCGATAGTTATAGGCTATTACTCTATGCAGATTAACCAACAACCGCGATACATCAGAGTGGTTAAGCGAAGGTTCGAACCCCTGCTGTCGACACTTTGATATTTTTCTTTTCAGTGTTTTTTCTTTGACACAATCTTTGCCAATCAATCAATTTAATATTTGTATTCCAAAACTTGCATAGTCAACTAGATTTGGATGAGAATATTACGAGGTTTAAAACCCTTTTCCCTCATAAGAATCTTGTGAGTGAATTACTTTTCACTTTGGAATTTAGGACAGTTTTAGTGGACAATCTTTACACTAGGTTTTAAGATCACAAGATGGAGTAGTGAATGTTGAAGCACAGCTTACACCATCATAAAAACGTCAGCTGGGAGACCAGCAGCTGCATGAATCGAAGTGGATATTGGAGTGGACCCTTCATTACATCGGGTGACCGAGTATGTGATTCTATTTGAGCAGATTTTTTCCGACAGTGCCAATAAAAAGTAAAATAGAAATAAGAGTTATGACATTAAATTTTATATTACCATAAATTCAAGAATTTCTAGGGCATTAGTGCGAGCAAAAATGGTTGAAGAGTCCACTGATTCAAAGATAGTAAAATAACCCAAAATTCTAGAAGCTGATTCAAAATTACCTACTTTCGGTTACATTGGCTCATGTGACCGACATGAGCCAATATAGACTAGTAGTCAGTGGTTAGGTAGATAGTGCAGTGCATTCAATTAGGGAATGTAAGGTGCTTCCACGAGGGAATATTTTAAGGATACATTTGGCATGATTGTATGTTGACAGGGGTGTTTATCGAGGATATGCATATAAAGGGTGTACATATGAAGGCGGATTGGGTGTGTGAGCTACCATTTCAAAACAAAAAAGCATAGCTTACCTCAAATGGCAAGCAAATGTAGTAGCTGCACCACCGACTGACCTAGATCTTCTGAGAGGGTTTGAGTGTGAGCATGCCTGTCAAGACCCAAAAGATGGTGAACTATGCCTGAGCGACGTGAAGCCAGAGAAAATTTTGGTGGAGGCCTGCTATAGTACTGACGTGCAAATCGTTCATCTAACTTTGGTATAAGAGAGAAAGACTAATCAAACTGTCTAGTAGCTGGTTCCTTTTGAAGTTTCCCTCAAGATAGCTAGGGCTTACATGCAAGTTCTATCGAGTAAAGCCAACGATTAAAGACATTTGGGGCTAATACCCTTGACCTATTCTCATACTTTAAATAGGTAGGATGGTGCGGCTGCTTTGTTGAGCCACGCCACAGAATCTAGAGCTCCAAGTGGTCATTTTTTATAAGGCCATTACCTTCACCGTATTCTGTTATTGGGTGTCAATCTCAATTCTTTGGCTATGCGAGATATTTATTCACATGTGCAGGAGCTTCGTACACCATGCTGCCCTTTATGGCATGAGTAAAAATTAGACCAAGTACGAGTGTGAGCAGAATTTCACAGGAGTTGGTAATGCTAGGGCATGGAGCCAAAACCAAAGTGTCCGTTTCTTCATAGAAAGGCCCCACATGCGGATGATCTGAACCATCTCTTAACCAAAAAATCCTGAAGTTTCAACGATTTTAGCATGTATTTTTATAGTTGAATTTAGACCATTGTTTTGATAATAGCTCACCGTCTATATTTTTATGAAAAGAAATAGATTTTTCCATATGCTAAAATAATCCTATCAGCATGCTTTTTCTCAGGAGCAATCAAATGAAAGGAAAAGATCATCCAAATGTGGGACCTCTCCATACAAATTTGGGCACATTGGTCAGCCTTCCTCATATATTAGATGAGGACAATAACAATAACAATGGAAGAGGCATCCATCGGATGCACCATCCAAGTACATGTGGTGCTTACACATTTGATGGATTCAAAGCACAGATCTTTTGAAGCACATATTGGATAGGCCAGGCCACACAAACTCGCAGGTGCACCCACACGGAGGAAAAGGCAAAAGACTGAAGCAAACAAACCAAGAAGGTTGCGGTCACACGGTTGGCTACCTAAATAAACGAGCAAATTTGGCGTTTTTACACAAACTACGGTTGCACATGAAACATGAAACATGAACTGAAATCCTTCCATTAACAAACAAGGTAAAGGTGAATTTCCACTGTTTGCTTGTAACCTTGATGTTTAGTTTAAACACCAACCAAACGACTACGCATAGTAATTCAAGCTGGCTTTCTTCTTGGCTTGAACTTGAATTATGCCTTCATTGAAATCTTCATGCGTTACCTGCAGCGGGATGAAACAGTCAGGAAGATGTGCTCTCATGGTAATGGTAGTTCACAAGCCACCAGAAAATCATTTTCTGAAAAGAAGTTAACATGCTACATGAAGCCAGGTAAATCCATAAGCCAAACAGCACAGACCAAGGGAAACCAACTACATGATCGTGAAGATGAAAGCTGAAATTATCATGTTGATGCTGATTATTGCGTTGATGGTGACCACCGTAATGATGAAACGAGTAGCCATCCTTGTCTGTGCATGCAGTGAAAGAAAAATTAAGTGTCTCTGCATGATAAGGATTAGGTGAGAAGACCAGACGGGTGGTTACATAAATATTGCAACGACCTTGTTGACATCTACTACAACACAGCACTAGACCACAAATGATGTCGGCAAAAGAGACAACAATTCAACAGTCCCCAAATTCCTCATTCTCAGTAGTTATCTTTTCAACTAGAGGAATTGAAGGGTAATAACAAAAGAAACAAAGCTCAGTAGTTTGATATGTCTCGGCATCAAAAGGATGCAAAATGAGAAGACCAGAGACAACACTAGACCATAAAAGAGGTAGCAGAAATGACACCAATACAACAGTGGCCAATTCCTCATTAATGATAGGGAAGAGTACATTACGCTGCCCGACCTCTCGCTAGTTAACTTCTTGACAGGAGGAATCCGAACGAACCTCAGTAGCATCTCTATGCAGTGCCAACATGCCAGCCTCTACTCACACAGCCTTCAACTGTGCACCGTTGAAATTGTCTGTTGAACGAGCCAGCTCTTCAAAGTTCACGTCTGGGTTCACGTACAATTTTCGTGAATGAATCTGCAATGAGAGCAGTAGAACAATTAAACTATGGGAATGAGTACGGGTAAAAACGACGGTGCAGCCCACCTGCAAGATTCGAGCTCTTGCATCTTCAGAAGGGTGAGGGAATTCAATTTTGCTATCCCAACGACCTGAACGCATGAGAGCAGGGTCCAGAATATCAGCTGGATTAGTTGCTGCTGTTACCTGCACATCACCAAGGTGTTGATCTAGTAAGTGTCAGAACAATAAAATTGATTGAATGATAATTAGTAGTTACACTTAGGGACGGCTCAAATCTAGAATTCTTCCATCCCCGGAAAAACTTCACAAGCATTCAACTAGCACCAGATCATGATGTAGGAAAGATAAGGCCGGCACCAGTACAGAATAAAGTCCAATAATATAAATCAACCAAATCTGTGATCTAGATTTGGAATCTCAGCAAGCTCTAGCAATTAATCAGGAGAACCATCTCGAGATATCAGTAGACTATGCAGACCCGAACATGAAAAGTCTAAAACTCCATAATTTCCCAACTTTGAGAAACTTTAATGTTAATGCAAACGCAGTAGGCATTCTAACAAACTGCAATCATTGTTTAGGATCTCTAACGCACTATCAAGAGAATGAAAAGTCTAACCATGAAAGATGATATCAAGCTCTTCCAGAAAGTTACACCAGCAAAAGAAAATTATGATGTACTTTTTAAGCAATTACAAGTGTCGAAAGGTGCAAAGCTGCTGAGCAGGCGGCATTTTGTTAGCTATGAGGAAAATGAATAGACTCGCTCTGTCACTTACTTTTGCAATCAGGGAATTAAGGACTGTCTCCTCTATCTTACTGTCTTGTTCCCTTGTGGCCTTTCTGTCTCCATGAACACATCATCATCCTTTTGCTTCTTCCTTTCTGATGCCAGTAAAGGTTTCTGTTCAATTGTTTAAGAAAACTGGAAAAAGAAAGTATAACAAATGGAGTAAGTATCAATTAACAAGAAAGTGCAGAAAAGGGGGATCAAACACATGATTGATAATGAGGGCTTTTACTAATCAACATTTGTAAGAAGTAGGATAAGATGCTTTTAATTCAAAACAAATAATTTATGTTAGACATAAAGCCTAAACAAACAATTCCATCACTTGTTCATAGTACATGGCTCTTGCAACGGGGAAGGGGAGCCTTGGCACAACGGTAAAAGTTGTCGTCATGTGACCTTGAGGTCACGGGTTCAAGGCGTGGAATCAGCCTCTTGCAAAAATGCAAGGTAAGGTTGCCTACTTTAGGCCATTGTGGCCCGCCCCTTCCCCGGACCCCGCATAGGCGCGAGCTTTGTGCACCGGGGCTGCCCTTTGTTCATAGTACATGGCTCCATGAAATGAAAATTATTTACTATTTAAAAAGGATAGGAAATACAGACGTTTATCCTATCATCTCTCTGAACCCATCAACTTGATTTAGTAACTCCAACATTGTTCTTTGCACTTCCCTGTCTCCACTAACTTCACTGCAGCAGAAGTTTACAAGGCATGCACATATGAGCATAGTACTTGTTAAGGAATATTGTAAATAACTAAAATCCAGCAAATAATAAACAGAATTTCAACCTCTCTCACTCCGTGCCTCCAAGTCATTAAAAAGAATATATACCAGAGACAAATCACAACACAGGCAGCAGTGGCGAAAGAACAATCTACTAGGGAAGAAAGCAGACCGGAGAAGATTTATATCTTTTGAAACGCCAATGAGATCCAATCTTTAAAGTAGGCCAATGACCCAAATATATTCAAGTTTCTCCGTCTTTTCTTGGGCAGATCTTCTGAGAAGCTTGGCCTATATTCCTAGGCATAGTCTCAAGATGCATTTATTTGTGGAGAAAGAAGGTGGAGTGTGGCTCAGGTATGCCTAAAAATAAGTGAACTTTGCTAATTATAAGAAGATATATAACTAGGAATTGAACACAAGCAAGGGGTCCATTTTGAAAAACCGCATCAACTTGGACAAAAGGTGGTGGTTACTCTGCTGACGATTTTGTCCTATTACCTAGTGACAATTTGCTGGAAGGGAGCCTTAGTGCAATAGTAAAAGTTGGCATTATGTGACCTTGAGATCACGGGTTCAAGGTGTGGAAACAGTCTCTTGCAAAAATACAAGGTAAGGCTGCGTACTATAGGCCCCTGTGGTCCACCCCTTCTCCCGACCCTGCATTGGCCGGAGCTTTGGGCACCGAGGCTGCCCTTTTACCTAGTGACAATTTGCCGGGGGGATTTAACTGTCAGAAAGAACTCTTTTCCAGACTCAGTAAAACTTGACCACTCCAAAGAAACAAAATGTAGAAACTTCAAAACTGCTTAGACTGGTGAGTTCCGCAGCCATTTTGCTACCATAGTTTGCACAGTTCAAGAAATAACTTGCAATTGCAATATGAAAGACATCCCAGAACGAAATTACAGTATTAGGTTGGCAGACTTCATTCCATATTTCCGTTGGCCACCCACAACAAAATTTGCTACGTTGCAGATACAAGCAGGTTCTGCCCTGTTATTAAACCAACAATTATGCAGATTGTTTGATTTTAGTGCAACTACGGGTCAAGCAGCACATCAGCTCTACAGTAAGAGTGACCATAAAGAAATGCCCAAGAAGACTTGCGGATATAAAGAAAATAGATACAAATCAGTCTTATAGGCTTAGTTTGACAATTCTCCTAGAGTTAGGACATCAATCATACAGGCATGGGTAGCAAAGGATTTAGTTCAGTACTACTTGAATCTGGGGTTTGTTACAGTTCGGACACAAGTCCTACAGGAACAGATACAGAAGGATCTCTGCTACTTGAGGATTTTGTTGCTCTATTTTTCCTCTTCTTCTATGTGCTACTCCATTTCTTTCAATTTAGTGGAAGAAGCCATGCGGCAGCTCCTAAGCCGCTGGAGTGGTCATCTCAGTGGCATCAAACTAGCAATCTCTGATACATAGGCATTACTGACCTCTCATTCGTATGTCTAGGCAACATTAACATTTTAAATTTGTTTCGATCAGGACACAGCTACTGAAAAAATTAGTAAGTCCTCCATTGGCATCGAATTTATGTTGTTGGTACAAAGTTTAGCTTTCGTTTCAAGCCACAATGACTGATCCACAGCCCATAATATCTCCCAGCCCCTGTCTAGAGGAAGAAGTTTTTTATCAGAACAATTGGATACTGTGGTGCAGCAATATGCAGTCTAAAGGAATATGGAAAGGAAGAAGTCTTTCCTTGGTTAGATAGGTTTCATTATGCAGTAGTTACCAACATCACTGAAGTCATCTACGTTAGATCCAAAAGAATAAAAGAAGTAAAAGAAAAGAATGATATCTACGCACTTCTTATCTTTAATCAAACCAGTCACCTCTCATGCTTGTTGTTAACATGGAGAAGTTGCAGTGAATCACCTTCGAACAATTCTTAACTGCCTAGGATAATTCAATTGATCAATTGGACTCAAGCATATAGACCAAAATCAAAATGCGCTTCAGAATGCTGATTATTGGTGGAGATTACTGCCAAACCATGATGACCTATAGACCAGAATAATCAAATCAAAATTTTAGACAAAGGGCAAGGATTTCCAATAGAGAGTGGTCTATGAAAGACCAGCCATCTGGAACTTCCGAAACAGGTTGAAGAATGAAAGGATTCCTAACTAGTGATAGAATAAACATTTCCTGTCACAGCAGAAGTGCTCAGGAAATTTCTTGGAGTTCATTCTGGAAAGTCCACAAACCCAAGATCCCCTTGGTTCTGATAAATATTCCTGTTTGAAGCTCACGTTTTTTGTTTCCCACAGGAGAGAGATTGCTGATGACAGCTTCACAGAACTCGGCTGCTACTAGCTTGAAAGATATTATACTGCTTATCCAGGTTGTAAAGTTGCCTGTCAAGCCATCAGCTCGGGCACCTCCTAAACAAAATCATTGTATTACAAATTAACAAAATCAAATCCTTTACAAGAAAATCTGCAGATACAGGATCCAACCTCGTTATCAAGGCAATAAACCTTTTAGCTAACTAAAAAAGGCAACTTGATCCCCCCCTGGCTGACACAATATAAGTCTTCTGGTTTCTGTTTCTTGGTAAGGTTCTAAGCCAATTACAATCGGCTAAAGTTGCACGTCTTTGGATATTGCGCTTTGATTTAGTTGCAAGCCTTTTATTGTTAGTGAGGAAGAGAGTTTAGAAAACAATAGAAACTTTGCAGACAAAGCACTTGACTTGATCAGATCCAGAATAGTGCCCGAATTGTTGCTATATTGAAGGACAATCAAAATTATTTTCTGATGCACATAGGAAGTCCGGCCACCCATGGGCAACATAAGTTGATTTGAAGCGACAGAGGAGAGCACATGGAATAAAAAGGCCTCTTGGATTTCCAAGTTGAACAAATTTGAGGAGAACATATGAATATTTAATTATCTTCAGTTCTCAAGTAAAAAGACAACATAGTAAATATTAAAAGTGGGTGCAAAAAAATGACAGCTCAGTGCACAAAGCTCCCGCATAAGCAAGGACCAGGGAAGGGGTAGACTACAAAGGGTCTTTAGTATACAGTCTTATCTTTCATTTTTGTAAGAAGCTGTTTCCTTTAAAGTTGGCAATGAGGGACTAAGGGGGAAGATAATTTAAAAAATTCTATATGTAACTTTTAAGGTGGCATTAAATATGATTAAGGATGAAGTAGAATGTAAATTTAGAAGGTAAGCCTTGGCGCAATGGTAGAGTTGTCCTTGTGTGACCTTGAGGTCATAGGTTTGAGGCATGGAAACAGCCTCTTGCAATGCAAGGTAAGGCTGCATACTATTGACCCTTTGTGGTCCTCCCCTTTCCTGTAACCTACATATGCAGGATGTTCATGCACTGGCCTGCCCTTTTTTTGGGAAGTAAATTTTCGTACTAGAAAAACTTCGTAAAAAATCAATATATTAAGTCAATAAGACAAAGATGTTCTTTTTTACATTTTTTTTTTTTGATAAAGAATGATGTTGTTTATGATACTTAATAGAGGAGAATTGAGATAAGGTCTTGATGATGATGAATGATGTTGTTTGAGAACTCTACGCCATTTCTATTTTTGGAGAAACACCATAAGCCCATTTGGACACTTTTTGTTTTCAGTTTTCCAAGGAGAAGTGTTCTTATACTAACTACACAAAATATAAAGAAATGTGCATTGCATTAAGGCATTGTAGAGTTTGGAATTTGCAGGGTAGAATTTATTAAATTGCAGAATTTTATAAATACAATGGTATAGTTTGGAATGGAATTTGTTGAAGTTCAAATTTAGGGGTGGACTTTAGAATTTGACAAAAATTCTAAATTTGTAAGAATTTGAAAAGTAGAATTTGGGTTTAGTTATAATGGCTCCATTTTTTGTCTCTCTCAAAATCATTCAATGAGGTGGGATTTTGCAAAATTCCAATAGTGGGTTGGCAATTGTTAATTTCTCACCTGAAAAGTTGAATTGCATTTGTGTGTATGTGTGTGGATTGGCATCGCACCAATCAATCTCTCCTCTCACTCAACAAGTGATATGGCGACTGTGGATACTCCTTCCACAAACATCTCAA
Source organism: Warburgia ugandensis (assembly GCA_035236585.1). Lineage (NCBI taxonomy): Eukaryota > Viridiplantae > Streptophyta > Magnoliopsida > Canellales > Canellaceae > Warburgia > Warburgia ugandensis. Next base: position 63,975,505 of record CP141136.1, on the reverse strand, counting down.
ATACACGAATAGACTCAAAAAGTGATATGACCACTCCTTATATGAAAAAAAGGGCAGCCTCGGTGTACGGGACTCCCGCCCATGCGGGGTCCAGGGAAGGGGAGGGCCACAATGGCCTAAAGTAGCAGCTTTACTTTGCATTTATGCAAGAGGCTGATTCCACACCTTGAAAATGTGACCTCAAGGTCACATGACGACAACTTTTACCATTGCGCCAAGGCTCCCCTTCGTTGACCACTCCTTATATAAATTTGAGCTAAACTCTTTACAACTTCAAATTCTAGTCAAAGTCTCATTCTACTCAAATGTCAAATCCTAAATCCAAATTCTATAGGGCTCTTAACTTCTGCTTCGAGGCTTTACAAACGTAAATGAAAAGATCAGCGGCTAGACGCACTCTCACACTCTCTCCAAGGCCATTTGCTGACCAACGTAGACTATTCTTGCTCTATCATTTTACATTTCTCTATGCAAAATCTCTCCAGCAATTTCCACGATTAACTAAGAGATGTTTAGAGAACAACAATCCATCCAAGCAGTGTAAAAAAACATAGCATGAATTCCACTCTCAAGTTTTCAAGAAGGTAAATGCACTTGTATTTTTTTGTTTTTTTTAGATAACTTCTATTCGTGAGAAAAGATATACAAACTTTGGGATTGTACAAAGCCATGACACTTAATAGAGGAGAATAGAATAACAAGATTCATGTGGTTGACCCCTAATTGAGAGAAGATCTTGATGATGAGGACGATGATGACGAAAAAATAACTTCTACTGGCTACTTAACTAGTACATAGTCTTGGCACTGCTGTGTCAGCTACATGCTACTTAGTACATCACATAAAAGGAAAAGAAAGGTTCATCAAACCAGGTCTTATTACATGTACCAGATACAACTTCATTTGCTAGAAGATTTGCAACCCTGTTCCCTTCTCCGAGGGAGTGATTGTCAAGTGAATATGTAGGGCGTAACCATTTGGCTCAACAGTGTAGTACATGCGCTGTAGTAGTTTCGAAACTCCCCCCATAAAGCAGGTTGGGGAAGTAGTAATCGCTCGGGTAACTTGCTGTGAGTCTTCAGAAATCTGTATAGGAGAGTGATGTAGAACAATTACCAACTGAAGACCCTATAACAAACCAGTCCATTCTGCTTGATTATTGGTTTTTCTTCCTAGATACATACTCGTAGGAGAGATAAATTTCCCGAAGAAGTCTCTGAGCACTGCCCCTGGGGACACCCCATCAAAGTTTAACATGACAGACCCTTGAGGTGGCCTAATCAGACCATAATGTATCTGGGGTGTATAGTTGCAATCCCATTTGCAGCCATTTTTGGAGCAACTGTTTGTCACTCTGACTGTATCTATTCGAGTGATTAGTAGCATTTGTTGTCTCCACAACAAGTGCCATCCACTTGGCTCGTAAGTGCATTAAAATTTGGTCTTTGACTCTTTGCCGTGTGATGCACTTTCTTGTTACTCTGAAACCAAATGAGCCAAGTGTCACGGGCTGAGATTTAGTGCAAGCCCGTGACACAAGGCATGTAAGAGAGAGACTTGCTCTAGTGCTGATCTTCTAAAGCTTTAATTGCCCCTGCTAAACCATTGTTTGGCCGTTTGTTTGATCGCCGTGTATTGCTCCGGCTGTGTATGTAATTCTATATGCACGATAGTGCACGCCAATTGCACATTTGGGCATCGTAGAAGTGCATGGTCCAATTTGTAAACTTTGTGCCGCCTTCTTGACTGCGAGCTGCTGGCATTGAGTAATCTCCATATCCGCTCATCCTCTAGAATGGGGAAAGTTTCGATATTTTCAATTCTTTCTCCGATGTAGTTTCCCCCACTTCGTAGATTTTATGGGTATCCCCATTTTCCTGTCCTAGTTTGTATGAGGTCCGCCACTTTTTGATACTTTCATCCCCTGGTAGTCTAAGTTCCACCACAATTTTTAGGAACAAATTTTGAATCCAGGTGTCATTCCATGCATTTATTTGCTGGCCATTTCCAACGAGACATAGAATCCAGTTTATAGTAGGTCTCTAGCACCAAGTGTCTTCTTCCACATTGGCAAGTCCAGGGGTCTTTCCTTGACTTCAAAGAAGAATTTTTGTTTTATGTATTTGGCCGTAACATACTGAACCCACAGTGACTTCTTGTTAGTGCCATCTCAGTGTGGGTTCAGAATCTTAAGCCTAGAACGCCTTCTTCTCTTGGTGTACTGGCCTGTTCCCAATTATCCTCATTGTAAGACCATAAGAACTGTCTTTGTAACTTCTCACATTCTTCCAAGGTACTATTCGGTATTGGCATAGAATGATGCAGTTGGGTAAACTGTTACAGATTTAATGAGTGTCAATCTTCCCGTTCTTGGCAGCAGTTTACCCTTCCAACCTTGCATTTCTTCTGCTTAGTTTTTAAGCGAGGAACTATGCATTCTTTATCCTAGGATTTTTATCAAGCAGTGGTATTCCAATATAAAAAGTGAATTTTCACACTAGAAAAACTTGTAAACAAATCAATATATTAAGTCAATAAGGGGTCCTTTTTTCTTATAAAACCGAAGAATACAAAGCAAATCACTCTCTGGGAACCCTATTTCTGACTGTCATTTTGTTTGCGGAGAAACACCATAACGCATTTGGATACTTTTTTGTCTTCAGTTTTTTAGGGAGAACTATTCCTATATTTATCACCTCAAAATGTAAAGAAATGAGAATTGCCCCTTAACTTCTGCTTCTAGGCTTTAGAAACGGAAATGAAAAAGTTACCCGCTATACAGTCTTATTACACACCCACAACTATGCCACTGATGATTAAGTGGACTACTGTTGCCCTATCATTTGATGATTAACATGGCCCACTTTTCTTATAGCGCAAGACATATTATGTTTAGAGATAATAATTTATCCAAAAGGACAGGCCCGGTGCATAAAGCTCCCGCCTATGGGGTCTGGTTAAGGGGTGAACCACAAGAGCCTATAGCAGGCAACCTTCCTTTGTATTTTTACAAAAGACTATTTCCACGCCTTGAACCCGTGACCTCAAAGTCACATGACTGCAACTTTTACCGCTTCACCAAGGCTCCCCTTCAGACAATAATCTATCAAAGCAGTGTATAAAAGCCCAAGGGTGAATTCCACTTTCAAGCTTTTCAAGTTCACTTGTTTTTTTGTTATTTGTTTACGATCATGGAGCTGCTTACCAATTGTCAACGACCCTAGAAGTAACTTAGGAACAAAATTACCTCTCCAATTCTAATAAGTAGAAAGTCGACCAGACTTGACATCACCACCTAGTGCTCATAATGTCACCTGCTCATTACTGTTGCAAGAACTGGCAACTCAACCAGCACTCGCCTATATTGCTAGGAAATCAAAGCAGATGGCGGGTAATTATGTCACCAGAGAATATTTGGAAGAGGCACCGTATATAGAGTTGAGAAATTGGAACCCAGATAAGCCTTAGAAGCCAAATTGCAGCATGTCCTCATAAAAAAGGCAGCCCGGTGCACAAGCTCACACATATGCAGGTCCGAAGAAGGGGTGGACGACTAAAGTGTTTATAGTATAGAGCCTTACCTAGCATTTTTTGCAAGAGGCATGTCCTCGTAAAGATTGAAAATCAAATTCTGGTCGCCAGAAAAGGGACCCAACCTCGGACATTTTTAGAAGAGCAACCAACGCGAAAAGGGTAGGAAGGTTGAGGGCTAACTTGATTCAATCTTTGTGGACACAACCTCGGCCGTCAGCAGACAAACAACCAAAACGAAAAGGAAAGGAAAGGAAGATTGAGGGCTAGCTTGTTTCAGTCTTGTGCGTGTGAAGAGAGAATTTAAACATGACCAACTATTTATAAGTAAATTTAGTCTCTACCCCAGATATGCATGCTCCAATCCAACAAATTCGATAACACAGTCCAAACAAGGAGAAAATCATTCAGTTACGTCCATTATAAAATACATATACTTACACAAGAATGAGCCCCCTTGCCCCCCCTTCCTAATACACAAATGTGCTTGCCTTTGGCTACACTGCATAAGAAAGGACGCAGTCACAATTTCAAAGCTCTGCACGTCTGGTTGCAAAGAACAGTTTGGAGCAAGCTACGAAATGAATGCTTTAACAAGGTCAGAATAATTGCAAACCAATCCCGTCCTTGGACATGTAATTTTGCCATCATTTTTCTTGGCCATTTCTTCAAGGGCCTGTCATATTACAAGAGAAGAATGAGACTCAACCATCAAGCAATATCCACATATGCAACTACTTAGCCTATGCTGTTGTATATTTCAGTGCTTTTCATGTGTTTTAGAAGGTTCCAACCTTTGTGCTATAAACGTGGCCATTTGGTAATACAAGTGGTGGGTTCTCGGTATCCATCGGCTCTTTAGTGATGTAGCAAACAAGTTTTGAATGGTGCTGCTTTGAGTATGGCAACGGCAAAGCCAATTTGCGGAAACTCTCCTGTGACAGTGGATCTTCCTTGGTGCAATCATCTTCATAACAGAACCTTAATAAGGTTAAGGTAAAAGCACTAGAAAGTGGAGAAACAGCAGTTTTTGGAAGTCCACCATGTCAGAATAAGAGCAGAATCCTCAACATGCATAACATGAAGAAAATGAAATAAACTTTCAGCAACAGGTAAGAGTGTGGATACGGAGTTTTCAGAGATGATAAGCCTGCTTGAAGAAAAATATTTAATAAAGGCTCCAGGGTCATGCCATACAGTCGGCAGAACTCCTGCTTGAACTGATCAACAAGGTAGTCCCATTGGTTTGGCTCAAAAAGAACCTGCAAAGCATGATAAAAATCCACTAAAACAAATAGAATTGTTGGCTCCAGCTCAATTAAACCAATCGGCATAACCCTATGAGGCTGGCCAGATGACCAAATATCACTTAGACACCACGTAACCACAGTTGATGATATCACAGCCCTTGCTTGACTCAGACAAGTCAGAATCAGCTCCTCAGATGGAGTCAAATTTGGCCAGATCAATAAGACATTTGCTGATTTTGAAAGTAAGTTCCAGTGGCAACTGATTTCATGAATATTGATCTCAAACCAGAGCAGCTGATCTTTCAAAGGCTGGTAAAGATCACATCTGAAACTCTTTAAGTGACAAAATCCCATGAAAGCTTTGTAAATGTGCTAGAGAAGTTAAAATGGCCAAAGTACTTGGGAACAGGAAGGGGCTTAGATGGGGGAAATCATGAGATTTCATCCAAAAGGAATATAGCATGCATAGTCTATGGTAGTTGAAACAAAAATATTTATAATACAATTAGAAAAATGATGCAAATAAAAAGGTGAACTAAATGCTTAAATGCATGGAAGAAGTCCCCGTCAAAGTCCAAATATTAATAAAGACCAGATTATCAAGTGTCTGCACACTAACTTTTAGACATGTATATTGGAGTAAGCTATGTAGTTAAAGGCACGCCTAGGCGCAAGTCGACAAGTGCCTGGGAGAGTGCCAGGCGCAGAGGAAATGAGGCGCGGTCGCCTAGGTGCGTACCTGGGTGCGCCTGGGCAGGCCTTTCAGGCATGCCCCCGACTCCAGGCACAGACCACTTACCCAGTAACGTATAAACCTCGTTTTTTTTTTTTTTTTTTTTCACTTTCCAACCCTATTTTCAATCTTCCAACCTGCTCCGAAGGTGAAAACGACCATTCCTCTTCGATCTTTCATAGATCTAAGCAAAAAAAGGTATGGATTTACGAATTTTAGTATTTGTATACAGTTTCTATAAAAAAACGTAAAAACCAGTACCGTTTTTTCAAATTTTTTGTTTTTTGTTAACTGTTTTCCATAGATTTTGATGGGTTTTAGTTCTATATGTATAAGAAAACATTCGATTTGAGTTTTATACTTCTTTGCTCTAGATTTGAGTTTGTTTTTAGGTTTTTTACTGTTTTTCCGAAAAAATCAGTTACGAAAATTAAAAAAAGTCGTCGTTTTTTTGTATTTCTTCATTGAAACGTATTTCTATCCACATATATAGCTTTCCCATGCTTGTGTCTTCATGTATGTAATTTAGGGTTTTTTTTTCCCCAAAAAAAAGTTACGAAAATTAGGAAAAATTTGTTCTTTTTTATATTTATTAGTTAATACCTATTCTTATCCACATATATAGCTTACTCATGCTTGTATCTTCATGTATGATGTACTTTTCATGCCTTTTTTGTATTGTAGTGTTATTTTGTTCAATTTTTCCGAAAATAAAACTTACAAAAATTAGAAAAAATTTGTTTTATTTATATTTATTAGTTAATACCTATTCTTATACACATATATAGCTTTCCCATGCTTGTGTCTTCATGTATGCTGTATTTTTCATGCTTTTTTTTGCATTTTTAGCTAATTTTTAATTATGAAAAATACAATTTTGCACCTCAGGCTCCAGGTGCACCCTTTGCCCCTTGGTGCGCCTCGCGCCTTTAACTACATAGGGAGTAAGGCATAAAAATGTGGTGCAAAACAAGGTGATCCTGGAGGCACAATAATAATACAGATAAAGGAAAATGCATGTAGCGGGAAAATAAAAAAAAAAGAGAATATTAGTGAAAAATGAAAAATATATTACAAAATAAATGGAAACAGAAGAATTGGACTGATTAGATTTCTGCTACAGGGCCTGGTTGAAAGCATATCTCCAAGAAATATAGAATATCACTTCCAAGCAACAATGGTCTATATCGGGGCCTCTAGAATACAATGAGTAGTCCATTGATATTAGCACTGATTATATCTGGATGTGGTTAATCCATTGTTTATGTTCTCAAAGATACAGTTGATCCATTTTCTACCTCCTCAGCTTGAGCAAGAGAAACTTTGACCATTCTTAGTTTTCCTAGACCTTTTCACATTTCATATAGTCATGTCCTATTAAGTTGGCACATGTTTAGAAATTTTCCACGATAACATGTTCCCGTCACATAGGTAATCCCAGATTTGTCATTTGGGAAAAAACTCCAAGATTTAGGTTACAGCCACAAGTGCAACCAATTCCAGCTGTGATGAGTCAAGATGGAAGAGTATCTGCCAAATTAATTTACAGACAAAAGAATTGGCATAAATCAGCAGCACAGGCTCCCAGCTCCCATTGCATTTCAAGAAATGCCTCAAAATATTTAAATAAATAAAAAAAAGAAAAGAAAGAGAGATTTTCTTCCCTTTTTCTTGCCAGTTATTAAGACACAGAACAAACAATGGCTGCCAGATCCATCTACAGTATCATAGTATTATACAAAAGCACACACGTTAATGGCACTTACCTTATATGTTGCACATTCTGTATTACTCTTGAACGCCAGGGTGGCCATAACATGCTGCAGCTCTTTCATATGAGTAGCTCCCCATGGTGCAAGGTATTTGCGAGCATATGCAATAGCCCGCAAGTTATTGTCAGCTCTTACCAGCTCTATAAATTCTTGAAGCCTTAGTTGAAACTCGAACTTGCTCTGTCATCCACAACGATTATAGCATCAGCAGGTTTGGAAGTGATGAAGCCATACCAGGTATAGAGACTAGAAGTTTCAAAAGGATAAAGATTTTATGCATTAGGAAGTAAGAGAAAGGATCAGAGTTATTACATGTTTAAGCCTTCAGCCAAAACCAAAGCCAAGATGCTAAGATTTAAACTTGTTAAGACTCTTGCAATATGCTTGCAAAAAGTTAGGAGTACATCAGAAGGAACTAGAAATATCTTCCTCTCAGTGCATCATTATCCATGTCAGGAAATTCAAACGAATTAAAACAAAGAAAAGCTAATGACTAAACGCTAAAATTTTGTGACATCTGCTTCTGTGTTATGTCAAATATATATTTTTCTGAAAAGGCTGGAACAGTTACATCCTGCATTAAATTAGAAGATGACTTGCCTACTTCCTTGAGAGCAAGCATAAAGTCAACCAACTTCAGATCTTCTGAAATTAAGGCAGGCTGAGAAGATGGTCTCCTCCCCAATTTGAAGAATGGGCACACTCTTTTCACAAGAAAGTGGTTACTTCGACATTGTCTCAGATGAATGTGAGTGTTGTTCCTTCTCCTTTAAGAGTGTATTACCACCACATAGCTGATTATTCAATGAATCATAAAGTCCATATCAACCATATTGAAAAACCCCCACAAATACTAAACAAAGGATCATGCAAGTCAGTTTACCTCCATCAATAGTTTAATGGAAAACAAACCTAATATATGGTGGGAAAATATGCTGCCTGGATGGAATGAAGTGCCTCAAAAAAATATGTGAAACATGCAGAAATGAATGTCGAATGACTAGGGAATGGTTTGAAAAGGAGACTGAATTGCATGATAAACAATGACAAAACTAGGAAGAGACAATTCTAACATAGAGGGGAGATCCAAAAAGGGTGACAGTCAAGAAACTAGGGGAAAGTGATAATCCTACAAATGCCAATTAAAATAATTATTAGGTCTACTTGCTCAACAAAAGCAACACATCTAAATACAGAAGCACACATCAAAGTGCATTAAATATCTCCAAAACTCTACCAAAAAATGGTGGCTTAGATAGATTTATCAACTCAGCTTATAATTAAAGCTGGATGACATCATTATAAAAAGATAAATACACCTTGGATTTCTTCAACCTTGACTTGTTCTCTGCACACCAAGCTAGAGCAGGACCCACTTCTCGGTTTTGAAGAGCATTGATCACCTTTTTTGCATCAAGAAACACGTCAATATCCACAAGGTCCTGGCAGAAAGATTGCAGAGTCAACAGGCTTATAATGGATGGGACAAAAACCACAGAACAAAGAATCAAGAATAAGGGATATGGAATATCAAACTTATGATATTGTTATGATTATAGAAGCATAAGAATTAATGTGAATAGAGAAGTGAACAATGTGAGTTCACATATGGAACAGACACATAAATATCTATCGAAAGGCCACAAATGTCAAAGATCAAAACTAGAAATCTCTAATCCTTTTCAGATCTGATTATTTTTACAGGGATAACAGAAGCATTTCAAATAAACAAAAGAGAACAAAAATATAGGAACAAAGCTATGCAAATAGTTTAAAAAGAAATGAAGTAAAACCCAGAGCAGAACACAAACAACAAAATGAGGACAGTATCAAATTGGGAGTCTTGTTTTGCTCCAATCATGCTTCTCTCAGAATGTTCATAGCATGTAATCAGAAAATATTCAGTGTAAACAAACCACTATGAGAGTTCTCAGCCAACAGAGAAGTTTTTAGAGTAGTTTAAATGTGGTAATTTGATTTAATCTAGGAAGGTGATACTGCTCTATCTTTTCTTCCTCTATTTCTCTTCTCAGAATCAAACCTTTAGTCTAGACAAATGCCTCTTGCGTCAGGTAGCCAGCCGGCAAGGGTGAAGCTGAAGATGATTTTAATGATTTTAATGAAAATCATCTTCAGCTTTTAAAACTATGGCAACCCCAACATGACATGAATCGAAATCTGAAATTCACTCAAGCTAGGGCGTTCCCCATAAGCGATGCGCTGCATCGGATCCCGGATGCAGTGAAAAATAGGCAAGGGTTGCTAGGGCGTTCTCCCAGAAGCGACGCGCTACATCGGATCCCGGGTGTAGTGAAAAATGGGCAAGGGCTGCTAGAGCGTCCCCTCGGAAGCGACGCGCTGCATCAGAACCCAGGTGCAGTGAAAAGTGGACATGGGTTCATACCATGGAGGTCGAGAAAGGCGATAGTAAATAGGGAATCTCCAAATCATAAGATTCGCATCGCTACATGGAATATAGGGACATTGACAGATAAGAGTTTGGAGTTAGTAGACACGATAAAACGTAGGAGAGTCAACATCGCTTGTATCCAAGAAACCAAGTGGAAAGGGGCTAAAGCTAGAGAAATAGATGGGTATAAATTATGGTACGTAGGAAAGGAAAATAATAGAAATGGGGTAGGAATAATAGTGGATAAGGAATTAAAGGATAAAGTTGTGGACGTTAAAAGAATCAGTGATAGAATTATAATAATAAAAATGATTCTAGGAGAGCAGATTATAAATATTATAAGTGCATATGCACCACAAGTAGGGCTACAAGATATAATTAAGAGACATTTTTGGGAAGATATGGAGGGAGTCATACAAGAAATTCCCAATACTGAGGGAATATTTATAGGAGCAGACTTAAATGGCCATGTAGGAAAAGATAAGGAAGGATATGATAGAATACACGGAGGGTATGGTATAGGTGAACGAAACGAGATGGGGGAGAATATCCTCGATTTTGCTTTGTCATATAACCTATCCATTGCAAATACACTCTTTAAGAAGAGGGATGAACACTTAATAACCTTTAAAAGTGGACTTCATAAAAGCCAAATAGACTTTTTTCTACTTAGGAATAATGAACGATCTATATGTAAGGATTGTAAGGTGATACCCTATGAGAGTTTAACCTCACAACATAGGTTAATGGTTATGGATATTCATATCAAAAGATGGAGTAAAAGAACTGAACTTAATACACATCCAAAAACTAAGTGGTGGAACTTAAAAGGAGAGAAAATAACCTCATTCAAAAATAAGTTGATGGTAGAAGGAAATTGGAATTATAAAAGCAGTAAATACCATGTGGACTAATATGGTCGAGTCGATTAAGAAAGTGGCAAAAGATGTTTTAGGAGTATCTAAAGGTAAAAGGCTATTAGCAAAGGAAACATGGTGGTGGAATGAAACAAAGGCAAAAAGCTATTAAAGAAAAACGAATGCATTTTAAAGCATGGCGTAAGATTAGAAATAATGAAAACTATGAACAATATAAGAATGCTAAAAACGTTGCTAAGAGAATAGTAAGTGAGGCTAAACTTAAAGCATATGATGAGCTCTATAATAGACTAGGAACAAGAGAAGGTGAGAAAGATGTGTTTAAACTTGCAAAGGTAAGAGAACAGAAGAGTAAGGACTTAGAGCATGTTAGGTGCATTAGAAGCGATGATCAAAGGGTATTAGTCAAAGACGCTGAGATCAAACAAAGGTGGGAAATATACTTCCAAAAATTGTTAAATGACAATGGCCCTGAGAATATAGGGATTGAAAATACTATAAATCTAAATAACACTGGATATTATAGATATGAACGTAGGATTAGAATGCTTGGAGTAAAAGAGGCCTTGAGCAAGATGAAATCAGGAAAGGCCATGGGGCCTGATGGTATACCAATAGAGGTTTGGAAGCATATGGGAGATATTGGGGTAGTTTGGTTGACCAAGTTGTTTAACAAGATTATAAAATCAAAGAAAATGCCTGATGAGTGGAGGAAAAGCTCTATTGTACCAATCTATAAGAATAAATGAGACATTCAGAGCTGCACTAATTATCGAGGGATCAAACTTATGAGCCATACCATGAAACTTTTTGAAAGAGTCATTGAGAAGAGGCTACGACATGAAATAAGTGTATCGGAGAATTAGTTTGGTTTCATGCCTGGGAGGTCTACCATGGAAGCTATTTTCTTACTAAGACAATTAGTAGAGAAATATTGGGAGAGGAGAAAAGACCTACACATGGTCTTTATTGACTTAGAGAAGGCTTATGATAGAGTCCCTAGAGAGTTAATATGGAGGGTGTTAGGTGTTAAAGGGGTTTCTCAGGGGTATATAGACATAATTAAAGATATGTATGAGGGAGCAAGAATAAATGTTAAGACCACTAGTGGCGTGACTGGTGATTTTCCTGTCACTGTCGGATTGCACCAAGGATCGGCATTGAATCCATACCTTTTCACATTAGTTATGGATGAGTTAACAAAACATCTGCATGAGGAGATTCCCTAGTGCATGCTATTTGCAGACGATATAGTCCTACTTGATGAGACAAGGTGAGGGTGTCAACATAAAGCTAGAGCTATGGAGAGAAGCATTAGAATCGAAAGGATTTAAAATTAGCCGAACTAAGACAGAATATATGGAATGTAATTTTAGCAAGGAGAGTAGGAGTGGAGCACCAGTCAAGATTGATAACCAAGAGGTCCCCATGAGAGACCACTTCCGATACTTAGGATCATTGATCCATGAGAGTGGAGAGATTGAGAGGGAGGTTACCCAAAGAATCCAAGCGGGTTGGAACAAATGGAGATGTGCATCGGGGATTTTATGTGATCGGCAGGTGCCACTCAAACTAAAGGGAAAATTCTATAGGATGGCTATAAGGCCGGCCATGCTCTATGGATCAGAGTGTTGGGCAGTTAAGGAACATCATACTCATAGGTCGAGTGTTGCGTAAATGAGGATGTTGAGATGGATGAGTGGTAAGACAAGAAAGGATAGAATTAGAAATGAAAATATTAGAAGAAATTTAGGGATAGCACCAATAGGTAACAAGATGAGGGAGATTAGACTTAGATGGTTTGGACATGTTCAAAGGAGGCCAACAACGGCACCAGTTAGAAGGAGTGAGGCAATACAAGTTGAAGGTTCTAAAAGGGCAAGGGGAAGGCCCAAAAGAACGTGAATAGAAGTGGTGAGGAAAGATTTAAAAACTTTGGGACTAAATGAAGCCATGGTATTTAATAGAGTGGAATGGAGGAATAAGATTCATGTGGCCGACCCCTAATTGGGATAAGGTCTTGATGATGATGATGATGATGATGATGAGTCTAGACAAATGCCTAAGCAGCCTCCATGTCTAATTTTCCTAACCTTTTCTTTTTCCTCATTAGTTTGAGCCAAAATGAGTCATACAAGCAGTAGAACTTGTTTCAACCAAAGCTGAAGCAAAAGGAGTTTCGGCAGTGTAAGCTGTGGCAACAGGTCATGCAAACCAATCCTGATCCTTCTCAGTCTGGTTGTAGTTGTCCTTGAAGACCAAAGAGTCACCGCCTTTAGCAACTACTTCTCTTTGTCATCATTATTACCAACTATGCCGATTCATATGAAGCCCCTGAATTGATCCTATGGAATAGAAAAGATTGCAAGGTGCTGATGCTACTGCAGTAGCTCCAAACCTTTTTCAAATAAAGTGTTTGGGTTTACAGAAAGAGAACTTCTGGGTGACTTTCATGATGATGAAGTTGATTGTGCTACCCTCCTGGTGAAAAACTTATCATCATCTCCACCTATTTGCTGAGGTGACCATCATCAGTAGATACGTAGTAATATCACCTTTAAAAGAAGATAGCACTAGAAGTGAGAAAGCTGGATATGTTCCTTGACCCTTAGGAGTTTCCCATCATGGGATAGCTTTTCTGGATTTGTTTCCATTTTTTCTCTGTTCAACTTTAAATTGCACATTGCTTTTGGACTCATTCTGGTAGCTTCTCCTCAATTCCTTTCTCTGCTTGGAGCATCAAAGAGATGGAACTACAGTTCCTTGTGAAGATAAAAAATGAAATCTCATCATGACAGTCAACCTTACTCTGATTTTGAGGGGAAAGGAAGAAGGTAGGGATGCCTGTTACTGGGGAGTAATTGGGATGTCTGTTATTCAAAGCATTTTGGTGATTACATATCATTCAATCCATTAGGAAAAGGGGGCACTATCATCAGGTATCTTAGGCAAAACGTCAAAAACTAAGGAGATAATCCATACAGTTTCAAATGAGTACTCTCCCTTCGGCAACTACAGCGGTGTCCTGTGCTTGCATAAGTCATTAATTTTTTAAGACCTTTGATTTGCTTATATCAGTCAATAAATGTCCCAAAAGATGCCAACTCAAAAACCCCAAGAGCAAAGTGGGATCTGATCCAAATAGAAGTTGTAAGGTCAAGAATGAACAGCATGAGCCTTTAAAATCCATAAACCTGGAAGTAATGATTTTTTACTTCCAACAATATCCATGCTCCTTATAAAAGGCAGAATCCAGGCAGTCATTCTCATCTGCCTACTTTTCACCAATAAATACAGCTGTGATGTTTGCACTCCACATTTTTGAAGAAAAACATGGTTTTGACCCTAAAAGCAAACCACTTTGGAGTTTCATTGGCCTGTCTTGCTGCAATCCACACAACTTATATAAAAGGTACATGCTATCCGTGGTTGGGCCAACATTTTCACATGAACTAGGGGAGCGATGCACCAAAACCAACTCCATCTAAAATATATAATCCTCTACTACCTGGCTTTCTAAATGGAAAATAGAAAAAAGTTCAATTAATCTAGATTTCCACCGACTCATATTTTGCCTTGGAAAGCATTGCGCATTCATCAAATGAAAGGTACCAATCTGAAGGCCAAATATGAACATTTTGGAAAGCAGTTATATGGTCTAAACTGTTGATTCCCTAGACTGTGAAACAGGAACCATTGACCAAAAACAAAATACATATGGGACCAAGATTTTACGTGATCTAAATCTTTGTTGACCTCGGCTGAAAAAAAGAGATGAGATGTTTGCCCATGTCCTCTTACCATGTAATCTAACAGATTTCTATGATTTAATTCACATATTCTCCTGGGGAAATATGAGCAATGAGAAATATATGTTGAGGCAACATTTTACATGATCTAAACCATTGATCATCTAATACTCATAAAATAGAGTAAGTAGGGACAACTTTTTACAAGATCTGAACCATTAATCATTTCTATTACTACCCAACAAAGGAAGAAGAGTGCAGCTCTCAAAATTCTCCATACTATGTTAAAGCTTGCAGTTTTTGCCAGCAAACTGCCTTGAAGTTTTGTCCACCATGCAATCTTTCTTGAAAATATCTCTCTCTCTCTCTCTCTCTCTCTCTCTCTCTCTCTCTCCAAGACAAGTTCTTGTAACCATAGAGGAAGGCAAGCAAATTGAGAAATCAAAATATATGCACGACCTGATAGAGTAAATTGCCAGCAAACTGCCTTGAAGTTTTGTCCACCATGCAATCTTTCTTGAAAATGACATGGTTCTCTCTCTCTCTCTCTCTCTCTCTCTCTCTCTCTCTCTCTCTCTCTCTCTCTCTCTCTCTCTCTCTCTCTCTTGTCTCGCCCACATCAGCCAACAACTTCTGGTCTATGCCAAAACACAAATGTAAAATTCACACAAACTTAACAACATCACTAGATAGGATGGAGCAAGAACCTAAGCGTTTTGGAGAAATGAGATCGGTAACAGAGTAACTGTAAAACTTACCTGAATATTGCTGCTTTCTGCAAGCTTCATAGCAGTGTCATAGTATGACAGACGCACCATATAATCAACAAGAATTCTCTTTAGACGCGTGTTATTCCACTCAGATGGATTTTCAACTTCTACTTCATCTAGGTGATCTAGTCGAGCGCGACATCTCTGGGCTTGCAAGTGCTCAGTTCTGCTTCCCTCCTCCAGCTGATTGATCAGACGGAAATAAATAAAAAAGGGCAATAAGCAATGAAATATATAATAATCACCTTGACCAAGAAAAAGAAAATACTCACGCGATATAGATGCTTGTTAAATTTTACGGATACTGAGAAACATTAAACATTTCTAGTGAAATTTATGTAGACTGAGAAAGAGCAGTGAATTGCAGACTCTGTATCTGCTCTCTTGTTCAGAAAGTCAAAACTAATAAATTGATCAAGAAGGCCTGCAGGTAGCTGTCAAAGTATGATTATTATTTTTTTGCCAATGTGCAAAGTGAGCTCCCAAAGCATCCCAACCTCTAGATAAAGAGAACTGGCCTATGTACTCAAACCTGAGGTCTCATATGGTGCATAAGCATATATTCAATGATCCAAACCATTTATCGCAAATATCATCCTATGGATGAGCCACACATGGAAATGTGAAACCATCTGAATACCATGAGCCTCTGGTATTTTGACAACGGCTAGAAAGGCAAAATGCAAAGCTATGTATGCAAGCAACAAACCCTCCACAAATCATAACCTGAGGTTCATTGAATAGTAGCATTTATGTAGAACTCATTTATAGCTAGATTCACCCTGTAAATGGTTTGAACCACTAAGCCCCATTTGCAGTCTTTCCCGTTTCATATTTTCCAACTGAAAATACACAGATCCACTGAACAATTCTGCAAATTTGGAGAAACATCTGTAACACTAAAACTTGAAAACTAGTACCTATCTTTCCACCTGTACATCGGCACGCATTATCTGTAATATTAGTGTATTTTTAATGTTTTCCCTCTTAAATATGAACCAATCTGCAAACACTAACTCAAACGGACAGGCCTGGCCATGATTATACTCTCTATAGTCAAGGACAACAAGTTTCAGTTAACTAGATACTAATATTTTTTTTTCATGTACTGTTTCTGTGACTCACATAGCAGAGATAACATTGCCGAAATCTCCCTAATCAACTCACTGGGTACATCATAAATCACACCCACCGATGATTACAAGTTCAATTTTCAATGTTTTCAATAGACAATTCACTGATCAGAAGAATTAATGTAAAAAGGCTACCTTTCTCTTGAGGCCTTGTAATCTGGAAACCAGAGAAGTGAGATGATGAACTGCTTCTTCTTTCGACATGCCATCTCGATCAGCAGCTTCGGCTACACTGGATATTACAGCAGTCATTTCCTTCTCTACAGTTCGGTGATTTGCCCTCATCGACTTCTTTAGATGCTCGAAAGGAACCCTCAGCAGTTGGTGTTCCAGTTTCAGTGATTCCGCAAGGTGACTTAACCTTGATGCTGGTATGGAGCCCGCAACACTGTTTGTTGTGGCGGGGGAGGAATCCATTCCTCCACTGTTACCGTTTGATAATGAATCCATTTCCATGCCGAGATGTTTGCGGATCGATTCTGGGTGCAAAATCACGACAAGGAAACTGGGTTGGAATTGGATTATTTAAGCATTATTGAACGGCAACTGGTCAATGAAAAGAATAAAATTGGGATCCTGCTCTTGAAGGATCTTAACTGGTTAGATAATCCGAGAATTGGATATGAATCGCACTGGTTAGGGTTTAGAGAGAGAGAGAGAGAGGAGCTTTGGGGCAACGGGAAAGGGGATCAGATTACTTGGGGAATGGGGATTTGTAGAGACTAGACAAAGAGATTAATATGATAATTAGAGTTTTTTGTTCTCATAATGGTTCTCTTGACTTTGTTAATCACTTTGTGCGGTAAAGGATCCTCTAGGGCATTCTTATGGACAATCTAAGCCGTTCATCATTTAGATATACTCTTTAATTGGCCAGACACCAAAAATCGCTGCCGTAGGATGATACTAACAAATAGATGTTTCAGAGATAAGAAACCGATGGTTCTGATTTTACGACTCAAAGAAGGAGAATCTGAGATCGTCCAATAACCTGAGGCAGGACTTAAATGATGAAATATGAATGGCTAGATCTCCTAACAACTATGAGCACCTGTACGAGTGGAGCCTACAATTTATTTTTAATTTTCTTTCCGAAGAATTACAGTTTGTTCTCTTTGATGGAGCCTACAGATACTTGAGACTCGTCCTGATAAATGGGTAATGGCTTAGCCATACACCAAACTTAAAAGGGAAGTCTTGGCACAAAGGTAAAAGTTGTCGTTATGTGACCTTGAGGTCACAGGTTCAAGGTGTGAAATCGGCCTCTTGCAAAATGCAAGATAAGGCTGCCTACTATAGGCCCTTGTGGTCTGTCCCCAGACCCTGCATAGGCAGGAGCTTCGTGCATCAAGGCTGCCAATGCACCAAACTTCAACTCTTCTACAATTCTCAGCCTCCAATTTGTGGAGTTCAAATGGGGGAAGGAATCATCTTTCCTATTCCAGAAACAAGGAATCACCTTTTAAAGTCTATGTCCCAATATCTTAATCATAAGAGGAACTCAAGCAAAATTCTGCAACTCGAAAGGCCCTCCAGAGAGAGCTGGAAAGCTGGCATGGAAATACAAGAAAGGTAGGAAATATGAACATTTAGATTAGTTTTGAGAAATTAAGCGAAAAGTGAATGTACTACTGCAAACAAAATCATGAATGAAAATAACTTCATGTAGATGACTTTTCATCAATATGACGACTATCTGGATTATAATCTCTGTCCTGATTCCACCATGACCAGATGATCCTAGTCTCATGTCATGATAGATGCAAAGAAATCCTTCCCAACATTGCCAAGCCATTAGTTATTGCAGGCATTAATCCCATGCAGAGGACTTACTTCTGCAGGCGATGTAGAGCCAGTATGTTACCCGCTCACCGTCATCAAATTATCACTCTTAACCATCAGACACATCTGACATTTCTGCTATGAATATGCATTCCATTAATCAGGACAATTTTGTTTTGCTAGTTGATCTCACAGTGGGGTTAATGTTATTTGAGCCACTAGTTGGATTTGATCCATTTGGAACCCAACCACTTGGTAGGGGAATCGCACAAGGCCAGTAAACAGGTTGCCAGAGTTCCCTAGCAAAGCTCTAAATTGGTGTAAAATGGTTGACAAAATAAGTAATCCTGCCTGAATAGCTCTTTTTCATCTCTACATCTGCAAAGAACATAGTTATTTTCAAGAAGAATCTTCTTGGAACAAAGTCACATCTGACTGAACGCTGATATGATATGATCTTTTGGAGTTTACAAGACAGAAGTATATAGCAAACCAATAAATACACAGAAAAGAAGCATTGAACTTACACAGCAATCCAATAAATACACAGTTATTTCCAAGATAAAATCTTCTTGAACCAAATTCACATCTGATGAACGCTGATGTGATATGCTCTTTTGGAGTTAACAAGACAAAAGCATACAACAAACCAAAAAATACACAGAAAAGATGCATTGAACTTATACAGAAAAGCATAAAAAAGAAAAGGAAGTCCCATCAGTTTTCTGTAGTATCTTGTAACGAGTCATAGTAAGCAACTCGATAGCATCTCCATTTGAATGATTCTTTGCTGCATTTGTATCTATGAACTTCCCTCGGCAGGGGGTCCGGAGCTTCTTGGGCAACCAGCAAATGGCTTATGCAGAGGCTTTGCAAGCTCCACATAGACAGTCCTGTCATCCATCAACTGAGAGAGCAAAGAGAGACAAAGATATTAGAACTTTGGGTTGTTTGGCATGGGGTAATAAAACATGGGAAAGAGTTCCAATGCGGAGTTATATTATCCCCTGTTATTTGCACCCTAGGAATGCAAGGATTTAACGTAGATAAAACAGCCCAAAACCATGTCTGTTTGGTCTTAAGTAATTTTAGCTATGTTAGGACTGCCAACAGCAGGGAATACTGTCCAAGATTTGAGATAGCATCATTGAGATCTTGAGAACTAAAAGAAGAGAACAAAGAGATGTCACCTTAGAGTCCATCTGCTCCATGGCTAGCATAGCAGCTTCTTGAGAAGAATATTGTACAAATGCATAACCTTTTGATCTCTTTGTGCCCTCATCTTTAATAAGTTTAACTGCCCATAAAAGTTCAATAGATAGGGACCAAAAGAATATCAAGGTTATATATGTAGAAGCTTTTGCTATTATATGTATTTCATATCACATCCTTCATTGAAGTGGACATATCACTTACCATCCACTATCTGACCAAAAGCAGAGAATTCTTTTCTCAAGCTGGTTTCATTTGTAGAATATGATAGATCTGCCAAGCAATAATGCTAAAATAGCTCAGAAGCCTCAGATGGGTTGTGCTGAAACAGAGATCTATATTGTCTAACAAGAAAGCTAGAAACAAATACACTACGAGAATTAATTCTGCAGGCATGGCACTGTTGCATCTATTTAAAAACATAACCATACGAATAATTGGTTCACGCTCATTCTTATGTGGGTTTCTAGCCTATGAGTTCTAAAGATGTTTGAGATAAAAGTCATCTCTTTTGCAACGACAATCCTGGTTGAGCAGGAGGCTTGGAGAAACTCACAACCAGTCCCATCACTATTACAAATCAGCACGTCTGCACACACACACACACACATATATAGACACACATCAACTGCCATATACATACAATTAGACATCTGAATGCACAAGAGAAGTAAAAGGTTTCAGAAAGATCAATGCTGTTAGAGGAAGTTGACTGACCATTAGAAATAGAAGCTTCTTAATGACACTTTCCAGAGTGTATTTGGGACTTCAAGAAACTAAAACGAAATCTGTTTAGTAATCCTACCAAGATGTAGATCTTTACTTCATATATGTTGACAATATCTTGAACAAGTAGAATAAAGGACGCAGATTAAAGTTTACATTAGGAACCAAAAGAAAATGATACAGTGGAGCAGAGGTTAGGTACTAGTTATGCTTTCGTCAAAGTTTAAATGGTTGGTCGGAAGATGCTCAGATTCATCAACTTATCAGCCTTCATAGTCTAGCTTCATCTCATTCCTTTTCATTTTACAGGTAAGTGGTGATTATTCATTTTACAAATATTCAACACCATAACTGGATGCAAGATATAATGATATATTTTGCATCCTATGCTTTTAATCATACATGAAGCAGAGGTCTAGGTTGGTTCCATTGAAGTTACACGAAAGTATTTGACAAGGTTGCTCCTAAATTTGAGATTTTGCACTAGCTTTGGCGGGTCAAACTGTCAAACATACATCCTGTGTACCAGAATCAAGCTCCATTCTTATCCGCCACAGAAAAATAGACCAAGTGATAAACTACTGCTCAGGTTCAGGTGCAATTTTCTCATAAATAGACAAACATATGGCAGTAAAGCTATTATAATGATTGAACAAACTGCATCCAACATGCAACAACTGAGCATGTTGAGGTGATTTATCATAAGAATGGTTCACTAGATACAGGGTTGATCCACCCAAATAGCAAATGCTTTTACAAAAGAATAACTACTTTCTTAGTTTTGTCAAAATGAATTGATGCAAGTCTCGTTGCCAACTAATCATTTTTGGCTGTTGAGAGTCACAATTGCCGCCAACTTACTCTTCAACCTTCTAACTTGTAGCTATAAATCCAAAAGGAACATTCCTTTTGCTTGAATTCCCATGCGTATTATTTAAGCAACTTTATTAATTCACAGAGAAAAGAATCGCATTAGATGTTCCATTGGATGAAAGACTTCTTTAGTAGTTTAGGTGGATATCATTTGAACTTCTGAGCCAATTTAATGGTTGGTTTGCTATGTTGAACTCAAAACTCAAAGTCCAGAGCATCCATTCATTGAAGTTGCAATTCTGATAGAAAACCAATTTATGCAAACCAATTCTCCTGAATCTCACATATCCAAGTAATCCCAATTCAGGGAATGCGGCTAAAGACCATGAGACTTCCAGAATTACAAAGCGCAAATGGGTGTGATAATAACAGTCGAAACACGTCAAAAACATAGTACCAAGAAACATTCAAAGAAATCTCATATGAACAAAATGAATAAACAAGGACTTTGAAAAACTAACAACAATTAAGAACAACTTCAGAAAACCTACTACCAGGTACAAAAAAGATGACCCCAAAGAAGAAAAACCAGTTCCGGTTAACAATTTAGTGAGAAGCGATAGATTCAATTATTTAAACAACACTCAGATGGGAGCTCAAGTTAGTTCACAGGAAACGATGAATTTGAGCAATGAAAGAAGAAAGAAAGCGCAACATGAGTATAAGAAGGTCTTACTTCTAATGAAGATTTTACTTGCAGGAGGAAGACCAGGGAGAGATGCTCTGAGCTTAGGGGCTTTTGAATTTCTGAGATTTGAGCGACCCACTGGAGCTGCTGATGGATTACAGAAATTTGCTCCCACCATTGCAGGATCGAAGTCTTAGTCGCAAATGTTTCCTTTCATCGCTTTGGCAAATGAAGCCGGAGAGCCTGAGTTTCGACCAAGTTGACGGTATTACCCTTATTCGTCATCGACTAAAGCATCTTGTGATCATGGCCGTTCGTTTAAATGATTGCAGCATCTAAAAATTTACGCTTCTGATCACCTAAAATGGGTAGTTTAGAAGCGTAGTATAGGCAAAGTCTTAATTCAACGTCTTTATGGGATGATAGAATCGTCCAATCGGCAAAAGTTTTTATTTACAACATATTCAAGGCCGATCAAACGAGATGAATGAATTAGATCGTCTAAAAATTAGGCCCCATCATGCAAAGTGAAGCCCTTTGTAGTTACCAATGCACTTTATGCATTTATGCATGCTTTTACACTGCATAATCTTTGATAGTGTTTTTGTTTTGGAATTAGTAATAAATATATGTTATAAAATGCAAGATAATACTGCATACTATAATTTTTTTGTGATCAACTGACCCTGCTTACACTGAAATTTCATGCACCTGACTGCCCTTGTAATATAAAGGGCGTTGATATTGGAAAGAAATGATTTATTGGTTGCTTGACAATTAAGGCAAAAGGGGAAAACAATAGCCTTCGATGGTTTTTACTTTTCACTTTATTTTGTTATTCCTTCCCATCATCTCTCCATCGCTCCTTCCAAGTTCCAACTTAAGTTCCTGTCACTCAGGATCAACCTTCTTCTTTCCAAAGAAGGTGGTCATCTCTCTCACAAGGGTACCAAATATGAATAGAGTTTATTACTATTTCCTGTCAAGCATTATCTCATCGTCACCCCTTGATTTCAAGAAATGGTGATAAGGAGTTTGGAAAATAGAGGCAGTCATAGAAACAAATAATACAAAGAAAAAATTCTCAAACATCACATAAGCCAATATAGTTTATTGGTTATGTTAGTAAGTTACGGGTTCGAGATAGTATATCACATCCTTTTAGGAGACGTAGGATGTTCCCAAGGATAAGTATGAAAAGAGTACATGTATCAAGATCTATTGGGTGTGTAAGTTAGCAGTTCAAAAGAATCAAAGAAAAAAAAATCTCAAAGTTTTTCATGCTACATAAATGAAAGATAAAAAGCATGCTCATCAATAACCAAACATGAAGCAAGCTATACCAAGAATTTCATCAGTTTTTCTTTTCTAATATTTTCCATATATGGTAATCCTACTGCAATTGGAAAATCAACAGCAAATCTAAAGAATGATAGATTGATACCTTACATGAGGAAAGAAGGAAATGACCAATTGGAAAATCATTAGTTTTTCTTGTACTAGTTGCTGTCATTTCTCCTCAAACTCTTCAATTGTAAAAGGAAAGTATATACATGACTTAAACTTACTTACAAATTGGTCATTTAAAGCAAAGTGTTAAAGCTTAAGCGCTAGCTTCTGTAGGATGTGCCAAAGACAAAATCGAAAAGTGGTGTTGGGAAAGACTTCCTTGATTGCTGCCTTTGTAGCTAGATCTTGGTCTGTTATAATTGCAGACAGGGGATTTGAACCCACATAGGTCAACCATGTCTTAAACAGCCAAACATAAGATTCTTGTTTTTCATCTGAAATAAGGCCGCACCCTAGCAGACATGTTTGACCATGTTGACTTACTCCAACAAAGGGGCAAAGGGCATGTGATATGCATTTGTAACATAAGTATTATCAAATGAAATTATATATCCAAAGTATGAGTAGTCAATTCTACACTTTGAGTCAGCCCAAAAGACAAATTTTAGCCTTTGTTCACAGTCATAATCAGCCAAAAAGAAGATTTGAGAATCTTTCTTTTGCATCTCCATAAAATATTTGTACATAGCATTTGCTTCTCCTAATCTCATTTTTGCTAATCTTCTTTCTCGGTTGATATCATTATGAAAAGCTTGTGTTGTGTATGGCACATTCTCTACGCCATGACTTTCCATTGCTCTTATATGATGAATCTATTGAGCACTAAGACCACAATAAGACAATTGCATATTTCTTTGTCTCTCAACATCTGATATATGTATGTGAGACCTAAAAACTTAAGATGATTTAGGTTGAAGATTATGATTGTGCCCCAAATGTAAATCATGCATAGACCACACTTGGGTAGTTAAGTCTCTCCTCAGTTTAACAAAAGCATGACATCCACACTTTATTTTACCCCTAGGGTTTCTAACTAATTCATTGCACCTACTTTTTTCATATTTGGAACATCTAATTATACATGTCATGGATTTTCTATCTACTTTAGCTTTATATAATGAGTCCTTGGCAATGGAAAAACCTTCCAACTCAGCATACAAATTGTAGAATGAATAACCAACATCTACACTCTGAAATTGCTCTAACGATATAGTAGGATCTACTCTAACTTCACTAAAGGCATACTACATTCTACTCCTACATTTTCCACTTCAGTGCCTTCCATATCAGCTCCTACAATTTCAGTTTCATAAATATCCATGATAAGCCTGCAATGGTAATGGAAGAGGATAATCATACAACTCTCATGTAAATGGAAAATCAATCAGTGATGGACATTGAAATGTGAATGTAGAGCAAATATAACAGAATCCTTAGGGAAGCAAAATAAACTCAAAAATAGGCACATTTACACATAAGCTTTCAATTCTTGAAATGCTAACATTGTTGGCAAATAACATTTTTAGATGTTGATTTGTAATGTTTTTTTTTATATTTATTTTACTAACCGCAAGCATACAAGCACGCTGGGTGTCATATTAG
Organism: Warburgia ugandensis; assembly: GCA_035236585.1. NCBI lineage: Eukaryota > Viridiplantae > Streptophyta > Magnoliopsida > Canellales > Canellaceae > Warburgia > Warburgia ugandensis. The sequence goes on along the minus strand of CP141136.1, from coordinate 63,951,106 downwards.
TTTCCACTCATCTGTTGTTCAGCAGAAACGTTATCATACTGATTAATCAGTGATGGACATTGAAATGTGAATGCAGAGCAGATATAACAGAATCTTTGGATGAGCAAAATAAATGCAAACGTAGGCACAGACACAAAAGCTTTCAATTCCTAAAATGCTAACATTGTCAGCAGATAACATTTCCAGATATTGATTTAGAGTGTTTTTTTTTTTCCCTTTCTACTATCATCAAGCAATCAAGCATGCTGGGTGTCAAATTAGTTTCCACTCATCTGTTTTTCAGCAAAAATGTTATCATACTAATCAATCAGTGATGGACAATGACATGTAACTGCAGTGCAGAAATAACAGAATGTTTGTGCCACCAAAATCAACAGAAACACTGGCACAGACACAGACACATATAAGAGTTCAATTCCTAAAATGCTAACATTGTCAGCAAATAACATTTTGTAGCTGTTGATTTACAGTGGTTTTTTTCCTTTTTACTAGCCTAGAGCATACAAGCATGGTGGGTGTCAAATTAGTTTCCACTCATCAGTTATTCAGCAAAAACATTACCTTATTAATCAATCAGTGATGGACATTGAAATGTGAATGCAAAGCAAATACAACAAAGAGGAGGAGGTTTCACTTACTGAAATACAAAATCAGCAAAATCAAACCAAAGAACTAAATTAAATGCTCACTTACCTCTACTATGATTCCTCTCCCAACAGATGCAAAAGACCTTCGTATTTCAACAAAAGAAGACAGTCTACTATGATTCCTACACCAATTAAGCACCAAGCATAGAGGAGGAAGTTGACTGTCAAGTAGAGATCAGGTACACTAGTGGCTATCAAACAGGAAGGCAGCCCAGGACAAACTCCAGTGATTCAGGAATTTGTTGTGTGTGTGTGTGTGTGTGTGTGTGTGTGAGAGAGAGAGAGAGAGAGAGAGAGAGAGAGAGAGAGAGAGAGAGAGAGAGAGAGAGAGAGAGAGAGAGAGAGAGAGAGAGAGAGAGAGAGAGAGAGAGAGAGAGAAGGGGGGGTGTATTGCGAGCAGCAGATGTATGATTATGATCTTACCAGGGAGAAACAGAGGAGTGAAGGAGCACTGAGAAGCATACGTGTGATGGGATCTTACATAATAGAAATAGAGAAGTGAAGCAGCACCGAGTAGCAGAAAGATCTCTGAGTGATTCAGCGCTAGAGTGCAAAAAAATCTCAGCGTGATTTAGCGCCCAAGACCACGGTTTTGTTCTTTAGGAGGAGAAAATGGATGCTTCAGTAAAGATAGGGAAAACATAAAAACAGTGAAACGACTGCACAGATTTAGGGCAGCACCGGAGAAAATGTTCTTTGGAGGATAAAGTGCATAAGAGAAAGTCCAAGGAGAGAAATGTGGTTGAGTGAAATCATTGATTTAGGGCAGTGCCAGAGAAACTAGTAGAGAGAAATTGTGGGTGCTGAAGACAAAGTAACAGTGACACCAATTTGAGGAGAAAGTGTAATACCCGGGTTTTTATAATATTTTTTTATAATAATAATTATAGTCGGGATCCTAAAATCAAAAGATTCTATTAATTATTTTAGTGGAATATTTACTAAAAAACCTCCGAATGTTATCTCCTTTTTCTAAAACATCACGACAATGATTAAAATATAAATATAAGAACGGAGCAATAAATTTAAGACAATAATAATAGCAAATCCTATATCAAAATCAACGGCACCTTTATTTTTAAAATAATAATATAAAATTAACATAATAATATGGCCTAAGGTCTATCCATCATAATATTTTACCATACTTAAAGACATATCCATAATATATATAATGTCATATCAAATCCATATACAGTTCATAAAATAGGTTCAAATTGTAGTCTATCTAATCACTCACGTCAAGCTATCTATCAGCCAAATCAAAGTGGTTTCCACTACTATCACTGTCCCTCCATGGCCTTGTCTTTCCTGCTGTCGCACTCGGTATCTGAGGCATTGCAAAACAAAGCAATGCCTCAGCAAGCTATTGCTGGTGTAGATACACAGACATTTAATGTAATAACAAGGAAAACAAAATTGAATAATAATGTTGATATAATGTGTAGGTTAATTATTTATGAAAATATAAGTATCATAAGCAATGCCAATATAGTCTTAAAACATTATATATAGTGAAACATGCATCTCATGGATTTAAAACATGATGATCTCATGGATGTAAAATAGGATATGATCCAATGTAAATGAGCATACAATAACAAACAGGGCACCCTAAGGTATGTGGGTCTTAAGAGTGTCTCATACACTTGTATAACAGATCATGAGTACTCATATCAATCCTCTGAGTGTCGTCATACAATAACATCTTCATGCTCATCATACAAGCATACATAACAAGAGTATGGATCATCATGCCGCAGTGGCAACCCCTCTAAGGTCTCAACCACTGCCGCTCCCCGTCAACACCATAATGGGAGACTTAACATTCATCCTCATAGAAAGCCTCGGACTGGTAATGTGGACTATCCATGTTACCAAACTCCTACCGAAAGCCATCTGTAGGCAAGTGTCTATCACAATCACAATCAGATCACGATTTTGAAGGATGGGTGGTCGGCCCTACTCTCTCTTAATATGACATCCACCAGGTGAGAGCACCCGTCATAAATCACAAAATATAGAAATCGTATATCCCATAATACCAAAAGCACTCGTGGCTCACAATCCCTAAGGCATACCCCTCATCTTGGGGTTAGCCTTTCAAAGGACTAGCCACTAAGCCTCCACCATCAATATTATGAAAACGAATCAATCTCAGTGATGCAATAAGCAAAGATAATTACTAATCATACATAAGATACGTGATATCAATATCATGAAACAATCAATCATGAAAACCCATTCAATATACTATCAAAATCTAATATCGATCATAGCATAAAACATTGAATCTCACAAAATCTCATAATAAATAAACAAATGACAATCAATCACCATCAACCATGAATGCTATAATAATGCAAAGTTTTAAAAATCAAAACATAATATTAAATGTCATCACCTACCTCAATGAGAGATAACCCAAATCAAGCATGTAATCCTCTTAGCTGGCATGCTCTGATGTATCTGTCAGTATCATGGTACAATTTTGTGTTATTTATTTCATCTCAATTGAATCTATAGCGATCCAACTGTTGGATCGTTCTCTAAGATCTCTATTTATGATTTGGTCCTTAATTCTAACGTCACTTGTTATTAATCGGTCATATCTTATGTTCATCTACTCATTTTTGTGTGTATCTAAAGTTTACACCTTGATCTGACGGTCAAATCATCCTTAGATCAACAAATTTCCAAGATCTGGGTCAGATCAGTGGTCTGGATCAATTATTAGAGTAAATAAATCTAATATGATCATTAGGACCCTCAATTAGTACCATATATTATCTAGTTGTTCAAGTCCTGAGGCTTAATCACCCTTTGATCGGTCGTATCTAAGAGATTTAGTACTATTTTATGAATTTGACCTGACTAGATGTGATTAGATCAAGATTCTAATGCTAAAATTATGTCCACGTCATCGAGATAGTTCAAACAAACCTTTCGAATTGTAGATTAGTCTCTATACCCTCCTAAATCTAAAAAAAACCATTACAAATCAAAAATCAGATCAAAAAATCGTTTTTACACCAATTTGCATTGGCGAAAAGGCGTTTACACAAGTTTACACTGACGAAAAAAAGGGTTTTACACTGACAGAAAGGAGGCTACACCGGTTTACATCGGCGTAACCTAGTGAATGTCTTGGGCACACTGTCCATCGGGGACGATGAACCTGAGTCGTCCCCCTTCTTTTGACTTGATTGGAGCCCTAAATGCTCTGATTTTTTATCTGTTTTCGCTGTTCCTAGGGTTTTTGGGTCCAAATATCACAATAAATGACTCATATTTATCATTTGAGGTGTCCTTAATGTGAGGTCTAACTATGCTTCACGGTTTTAACTTCTTAGGCCATCCAATGGTCATTCAACTCAGATCCAACCCGAATATGAAAGAAGAAAGTTGGGAGATGATGCGAAAAACAAGTTAGAGTGTGTGACTGACCTAATTAGAGCCTGAGAGGGGAGATCAAAGTCTTCTAGTGCATGCAAAATTTCATACGTTTTAATAGCATGCAAAGGGAAAAGAGGGGATTTTTCTCTAATTGTTTGGCATGGGAATGGAAGGAGAAACTCGTTTTTGTAGAGTTAGATCTGATTTCCTCGCAACGAAGGGCAGATCACCGCCTTCCTCTATTAGAGTTGGAATGGGAATGGAAAGGGGTGTCGTTATCAAACGACTCCCTCTAATTCACATCCCTAAAATTTTACCAATTTACCCTTGTAACTTAAAATGGTTATATCTCACTCATCCGAACTCTATTTTTTACGTTTTTTATACCATTCAATTTCTATCGATGTGTACTTTCTAAATTTAGTGGTTAAAAATTAAATTCCTATGCATAAAATTTTTAATTAATTTATTTTATTTTGTTACTAATTTAGGGTTAAAAATTGAGGTTATTATAGAAAGTCTGGTAGAGTGAAATCATCGATTTAGGATGGCGTTGGAGAAAGTGTAGAGAGAAATTAGATGAGGGGAGATAGAGGGACAGTGACACCAAGCTGCCCTAATTCAAATTTATTTATCTTTTATTAATGCAGTTAACGGGAAAATAAAATGGCTTCCTATCATCTGCCATAATTTGATTTTTTTAATATGCAGTTGAATATTTTATTCTATTTGATTCTCAACCAATCATGGCATAGAGGCTTCTCATGGTAGGGGTAATTTGCTGTTACTACTGCTACCCTGTATATAATATTATTTTACCTTGTTAAATTTATAATTGGGAGAAAGTCTTGATGATGGTGATGATAAAAATAATATTATAGATGATAGAAAATTTGAAAAGACATGTGAGAGAGGGTACTTATTTTTATAGAACACATCGCTCTTTCCTATTTCCATGAAACAATTACTAGTTCACCAGGTGTACATCTCTCTCTCTCTCTCTCTCTCTCTCTCTCTCTCTCTCTCTCTCTCTCTCTCTCTCTCTCTCTCTCTCTCTCTCTCTCCTATTTTTAACACGCATGCAACATCTTATACTGACTTACCAGTATCTTTCTAATTCACAAAATTCTCACATTGTATTAAAATTTAAAAATGATAAAAAGAAAATATTTACATCATGATGGTGTTACAAAAAGCACATGATAACTTAGTTGGAGTTTTATTAAAAGAACATGGGGAAATTTTTGGGTTCCCAAATAATTGGGTTTTATGCAAAATCGATTAATTTACTATTGCCAAAAGCTAAATCCTTGTGAATCGGAACCCAACTACATCATATAGACCACAAAAAGTATAAGACAAGGTGATTCAATTTCATCATCATCATCAAGACCTTATCCTGATTAGGGGTCGATCACATGGATCTTGTTCTTCCATTCCCCTCTATTAAGTGTCATGGCATCATTGTGGATGTGAGTCTGTAGTTTTAGCCCTGTGCAGTCTATTATTAAGCATTAAAGTAAAACGTTATGTTAAACTTATGATTCTAACCTCCATTCTAATTGCTGGAATTTGCTTCTTCAATGTGAAATTTGCCCATTCTCATGTTAATTCTGTGGCATCCCAGTTGAACAATTATAATATAGTTAGGGTGGTAAATGGTGTTGGCAGGTCGTGTCGAGATTGACCTATTATAGTATATGGGTCGACACGAACACAACATGATTAATAATCGTGTCAAGAATCCGTGAGTCGACACAATAGTACTCATGTAATATGATTATATAAATGGGTCACGAGTTAGACAGGCCAACACAATGGGTTAACATGTCACGAGTCAGATGGGTCAACACGACGAATCAATATGGGTTGACCCAAATACAACACTATTTTTGCCATCTCATTTTTGAATCGACCTGAAAATAACACGAACATGATAAAGCTAAACCCTAACCCACTAAATCCATTTCAAGTTCTAGTCGTATTATAGTGTCATGTCGTATTTTGCCTCCCATAGATACAGTCATTCAATTGTTTTAAACTTTTGGGCTATCACCAAAACATGGGTCCCTAAAGGCCAAGATAACACCTACCATATCATCATCAAATCCATCAAATTAAGGTATTGTTAATTGTTGTTTACAATGTAAAGGGATATAAGTACACAGTAAATGAATGAATAATACATGGTGAGAGAGTGAGCGAGCCTTGTTAATGACATCTAACTGGCCTTAAAAAGGGAGCAACTAGAGGTAAGATTGCAACCATTGATCAGCGTCGATATAAGAAGCGTTGAGGAAAGGAGAAACTTGGATGTCATCGAGTTTGAGAGCATATGGCACCCTCATAGCTGTATTTGCTCCTCCTCCATAGCATTTGTACTCGCCATAGAAGGTAGTCCTGCAGACACTCATCAACTTCAGCTAAAACCAAAGCCATTAATTGAATATCATAAACCCATATCCTTACTGGTCTCTGGCAGGGTCATTGAAGTTATTCCATCCCTCAGGTGCGATGATATCGGACAGGTATGTGTTAGCAAAAATGACACGAGAGAAGGGCCGCCATGCTCGGCCCAACCATATCCGACCTGTCCCACCGATAGTGCAGTTGATGAATACGAATCCGGTGTTCTCGTCTTTAGAGGTTCGACCATGAGCTGTTATGGCCCCATTTATGCCCTTATATCCTGCTGGAACTGGGTTGGCTACAGAACTCAATTGGCAGTTCTGAGATCACGGAGGTGGAGGGTTAGAATATGGAACTCAGTCATGGTCTAACCACCTAGTACTTTGAACTTAGAACTGGACGGTCCAGCAGGGAGTTCAAAGTGCTGGTAGAAATAAAGATCATCTAGTAGAGAAGATTTTCAGCATATCCAAAAATCTAAAATCTAAGATGTAGTCAGAAGATGAAACAGTTTGGATCACCAGTCATCTGGAGCCTTCATCTGCCTTCAGATTCTTAGTGAAGATATGGTAAAAGTATATTTGCCAAGGCAAGTTTGGTCACAAAAATGGGGAAAGAGTTACCTCATAGATTGATCTTCCATTGCCAAAAATGAAATCAATGGAACCTTGGATGAAACAATCTCTGAAGTAATGTCTACCTATGTCGTCATGAAGAGTGTCTTGGGCCCCAAAGAAACCGCAACCCCAAAAGGCAGCTTGATCTCCACCCACTCTAATGGCCACCGCTTGAGCTCGAACAGCACCAGGCTTTGGAAATGGAGCTACATTCTAGAATTAACAACAACCATGAATAATTAATACCACGATAACAAGTTTCTCACGCATAATCTCTTTCTAAACATAAAACCAGATGAATGATTCCTCTGACTTTCGATATCTCATATTCTAGATAAAGGATGCCGTACACTATACTGGTTAGGATCATCCACCAAATTTGAAAAGATTTTTGATGGATGATCCGGGACTAAAATGTACCTCTGACTCCAGTGTAAGCCCTTCTAGTTTTAGACACTCCATTAGCTTATCCTAATTAACAGCCATTTTTAATAAGACATAAGCAATGCCACATATCTCTCACTTGTGACTATAAATTAGTTGCTCTACTGGTTTTAACATTAATTAACACAATCTTGTGAATAATTAGAAGCAAATAGCAGTAAATATCCCACCATGAAGCTTATGTTTTTGGCGATGAAGTTGGCACCAAATATTTGGACCGAAGCACTGAAGAATGTGCCACCGGAAGAGTTAGCAGTGTCGTTCCACATGATTGCTGTTGATTCGAGCCCTTGCCCTTGAAATGTAATATTGGGTTTGGTCCTTGGCACCATCACCTTCTCCCTATATTCATAATTAAGAGTCATTTCCTTATCAAGGACCATGCATGAGACCATGAACCATTTGAAAAACTCAATTAAAGGACTAATCAACTTACACGTAAATTCCTGTATTAATCCAGATAACTGTTCTCTTTTGGCTAAGCATTCCAACAGCATCAACCGCCGATTGAACACTGGTAAAGTTACAACATCCATTTCGATCCACACAAAGAAATGATGTAGTGTTGGTGTCTGGAGGTGGGATATCTGGGGGAAAGTTGTTGCAGATTGCACCTGACGGCCTATCCTTGTGGTGCTTACGGTGGTGATGTTGCACATAAATGTTGTATGTGGTGAGTATTGAAATGGAGGATGAGAAGCTGCTTAAAGCTACATTGACGAGGTCTTTAGGACATGTTGGATTTGGAATTAGGAGTTTTGTAGATAAGAAAGCTACAAAAATGGCAGACAGAAGAGTCAGAGAAGCTCCTTTGAGATTCATGATGATGGAAGAAGAGGTGGAGAGAAAGAAAGGAGGGAGAAAGAATTTTTGAAGCAGAGAGACAATGAAATGAACTTAAAGCACAAGGCTAAATGGCATGTCTTGCAATTCACCCTTTCCTCAGAAAGGGTTTCATGGCCCAACTCAACCGACCAATCTTACAGTGGGCTTTGCTTCGAAGAGGAAGGTCAATTAGATCACACAAATTTTCTTTGCATTGAAAAGGGGAGTTTTGTTAGAAGGTTTGCTGGTACAATGGGACCTATTTCAACCTAAGTTGAGTGGGGTCTGCCTTGAATACCAAAGGTAGTGTCACCGTTGATGATTCTGATTCAGGCCATTCATTTCTGAGCTCCCACCTTCGCCTCCTAGGTTGCATGTCCTCATCTATAGCATGTCCTACCCATCGAAAGGCTTGGTTTTGATCATTCGATGGTTCAATTCATGCTTCAGCTGGCCAATTTCTTCCAAAATTCATGTTCACCCCTTCCTAGTTACACACTTACCAAAACAGTGAATGCTCGTGTGATAAATATTCTCTTCTCGTATTAAAAGGGCAGCCCCAGCCCGTGAAGCTCCCTCATATGCGGAATTAGGGGAGGGGCAGATAGTATGCAGCCTTATCTTGCATTTTGCCAAAGGCTGTTTCCACGCCTTAAACCGGTGACCTCAAAGTTACACAGCGATAACTCTAAGGTTCCTCCAAGGTTCCCCTTCTTTCTTCTTATATTAATCAGGAACAAAACTACAAAGAGATGGATAAAATCACCCAATTGAGTTAGAGTTTAACGGAGTTTTTAATTAATTACGACGGGATCACATCTTGACCAAAATATGTTCTTACCCTTAATTGAATCATTCTTTCACTTATTGAGATCCGTTTGATAGTTATGGCCATAAAATTGGAAACCATTAGTCATGGGAACTGACATTTCCCAAGCCCCTTTACTGCTAATGCAATGCCTCTTTTTGAGGGATCGAACCACATTTTATGTATCTTGCATGGATGAGCCATACTAAAAATCACATACTTTGAATAATCGGAACCTTAATCTTTTGAGCTCATTTTAGTACCGTTAATTTCACACTGTGCAATTTAGGATTGAAAAACCAACGATATGGATCATCAGGTGTATGTGATTTTTGGTCAGGACTCACCTATTGAGAAACCGTTGACATGAACTGTGCAAATTATCATTAAAGTAGGCCCCTAGCATAAAAGTACAATAAAACTCAAAAATAGAGTGTAGTATTAGTCCTAAAAGGGCGTGGGAAATCTCATTTCCCTTTGATCATTTTATATCAGCGTCTTCTTTAGGCCCTCCCGATAAACCTTTCCAAAAATGAGTTAACCAAGAAGAAACAGCTTCTTATTAGGCCCACCGCCCACCCATTACATTAGGCCCAAGAACAATGGGGAGATCCTTGAAGTAGGTAAGAATGGAAGTTTGTTTGCGCTTTCAAACACCCCAAAGACAGTCAAACATGACCTTTCTACTTCAGAAATGCGACATCACAAAACAATATTCTTTGTACTCCAGTTCCATTTTTCAAAGAAAGTGGCATTCCACATTCCCCAAGGCCAAATTCCAGCCCTTAGTCCTCGAGAATGTAGCTGTCTTGAATGGATAAATGATTGTTCTTAGAGCCTGTTTGGTTGGCAGCAACATGGACGGAAATTGATTTTCCACAGAAAAGAAACTCTAGAGAATTGATTTTGTAGTGTAATTCAATTCTAAGGTGTGAAATACATTCCACAGAGATTTTAATTTGTGGAATCAATATGGTTGGGCCCAATTATATCGGAGAGAGCTATAGGGATAAGCTTGGGGTAGTCCTAATGCACGAAGCTCCAGCGGATACAGGGTTTGGCAAAAGGCTGAATCATAAGGATCAATAGTACACATCCTTATTTTATATTTTGCAAGAGACTGTTTATGCGCTTTGAATCCGTGACTTCAAAGTTGCACAACAACAACTCTACGGTTACGCCAAGCTCCCTTTTATCAAGTATAAGCTATGCACCAAAAATCCATGCGTGGGAGAGTTTTGCCAGCGTCAGTAACTGAAACTAAGGCCTGGTCAAAAAGCATGATGTAACTTCGTTTTTAATGTACCGTAACACATTTTAAAGTGATCAGGGACGATGATCCCAGCGATCGAACCATCCTAACGATCAGAAACGGTCTCCCGATTGACAACAGTCAAAACTCATCATAAAGACAGCCCAGAAATTCCATTCAATCCTAGCTTGGCCTTTTGGTCAAGAAACGTGATTGCTATTATATACCTTATTTCGCTTGTTCTGTGTTTCTTTTGACTTTTCTTCTTCTTTTATCTGTGTAGGTAACCTAGAGTTGAAAAACTTGACCCATATATCTTTCTAAATGGTGAAGCAGAAGCTTTGCCACGAAATTTCAAAGGTAGAAGTGATAGGTACCGAACTGCTCCCATTGATGGTGGTGATGGCGACAGGGGAATCCTCCTTGAAAAGTTGGTTTCCTCCGGTCATCAACCATCAGGGGAGACCATCTATTTCACTCCCGGCTCAACCTGGTCTTGAATATATATGAACTAGAAGTTACGAAACTCAACTTTAAGTCCAGATTTTTCATGACCATTGTTTGAACGAAAGCTAGTAAATAAGAGGAAGATTTTCTAATAAGTCCACCATCAATAAAAAATACTAATGAATCCACCATTAACACAGCTGCTCCTGCTCTCTGTCTGTCTCTGGGTTGGAGTGTTACGACAGAGTCAACCAAAGACCGAACTATCTTAGCAGACACAGAAGACAAATCCCTAGAAAGGTGGGCAACACATGCATGTACTACAATGACTGGGACGAAAGGGTAGCGATCCTGCGAGGATGAGCTAACCCCACAAAACCTGTCCCAATTCAGATTGTATGCTGCAACTTGCCTGCTTGAAGCCGGAATTGCTAGTAAGGTGAGGAAGACATCAAATCATCATCCTCCCCGTACCTGCTGTGGTGGTACACGTTCTACAATGGCCGGGACAAAAGATTAGCTGCTGTCACACAAGGATAAGCTAGCCCCAAAAACCCGTCCTCAGTTCCGATTGCAGGACATTGGAATTGCACACTTTTGTGTGTGTGGGTGCACCGCTCATGCGTGGGTACAGTGTGGGAGCGGGTGCGTTTCTCATGATCAAACTGCTCTTGCTAGACAGCCTTGCTATGGAGGCTTTAATAAGGAAGACTCCTTTGCATGTCCTAGTCGTCTATTTAAAAGACACAAATTTGAGGTGTTCATATATATAAAAAAAAGAAGTAGCCTCTGTGCACCAAACTCTCACATATACAGAGTCTGCAAAAGGGGCAGACCGGGTCAACAGTACATGACTTTACCTTATATTTTACAAGAAGCCATTTCTTCTTGAGGTGTCCATACATCCATCCATAGAATTTTTATCTAAACTTTGGATATGTTCCTGCATAACCAATTTCGAACATGAACCTTTTTACTCGTAGTTACAAGTTTAGTGCACAATTGTTAAACAGGAACAACCGTTAGTTTACAAGGCTGCAGCTGGTCACCAATAAACTTTTCCTTGGATAGGTATACAGTCCTCGCTATTGCATGTTCAAGATAGGTATAATAGTTTAAAATTTCCAAAACTTGGCTGAGTTGAAAGTGAGACGAGTGTAGTTAACTCAGATCAACTTGCAGGTGACTCAACAAAACTGAGGCAGATTTAGATTAATATTCCTTAAAATCTTACATATAGAGCTTTTTACACTAAAATAGCTTGGTCAGAGGATCTTTTGGTGTTTCACAGATCTTGAGATTGAACTTTATAACAAATTTTAATGTTTTCGAATATAGAGGGTCTAATTAACTCGTGAGACGAGTTAACCCGAGCGAGTTTTCGAGTCAAGTTGCGAGTTTTTATACTGCGAATGGTTTTCAGGAAAAAAATGTAATCTCCTAGACAAGCCAATCCATTGAACAGCTTATTCATGGATATCTGTTCTAACGCCAAACGGCCATTCGGGATTGGACTTGGATTTTTGAGGATTGCTCTGATATGGCGGCTGATTGTACAAAGGAAATGGAAGAAGATCTCAAATAGAACCAAATATTCAAATCATGACGACGATGACATATCACAATGTTTTCATTGCACAGAAATCTTATATTCTGAACATCAAAATATCTCAATCTACTTTTATCGATAGTGGCCGACCAATTGAACGATCCCTGATTGCATCTCACCATCCTAGAAATACTGTGGCCACAAAGTGTGAATGAGAAATAGAAAAGGGAGCAACTGCAGCAATCCTCCCGCTGTTCAAACGCAGTTCCACCGCGAGGGTGGAATTGACCGTGAGGAAGAGGTGGTGAACCATGACTTTCGTGGGCCGTAGACCCCACGCTGACTCACGTTCATCCCCCCTTCCCTTCTTTCCTTACACTCCATCCGTACAAATATACATAGCAGGTATTATATATAGCCCTGAAAGCAACTAAAACAGCATCTAACACATTTCAACCTCATAAACAAAACAATTAATTAAAGAAAGAGATTTGGTAATTATTTCCTAGACCAAGTTTATAGTGTAATTCCTTTTCTAAGTGGGGAGGGATATTTACACATGTCAATGCGTCTCTGTGTCTCTGGGAGTCAGAATACCTGGTTTTCTTATCTTAATCTTGCTTACAAAATGTAATCGTGAGTGTTGTTGGTGGTGGTGTTGTCAGTGGAAGTCTGCCTGGGGAGAAGCATTTGGGAAGAAAAGGTCTCCAGGAAACCATCCGACGTCTCCAAGTTAGTCCTAGGGCCGGTAAACACCGGAAGAAAAGCATCGCTACTGTTACCCAGTGAAAACATGGGCTCTCCTCTTCCTGGTAGTTGTTGTTCTTGCTGCTGCTGCTGCTGCTGCTGCTGAAAATAACTTCGAGATGGGGGTGGCATCGTCGGCTGATGCCGCTGATGGGCTGCGTAACCGAAATTCATTGTCGACCCGCTGGGTTGAAAGCTAGAGGATGTGAACGGTGAGGTTGGGACCCCGGTGAATTGTTGCACCATGGCCCGGAAATTGGTGGTGTCTGTGTTGAGGAGGGTGGTGGGAGCTCTTCTGGATGCCCTGGATCGCCTTCGAGACGATTTTCCGACTCGACCTTCGATGTTAAGGTGTGCACCGGTGCCACTGGCAGCGTTCATGGTTGCCGGATTCGGAGCCGGTGCAGTGGTGGTGGAAGCGTTTGCGGTCACAACGACCGACTCCGACGCCGCTGGGATTCCGCCGAAGATGGACGACGAGCGGGGATTGGCTACTTGGCCGGCCGACATGGTGCGCTGGTAGAACTGCAACCAGTCGGTTGGGTTGGAACCGGGGTCACTCATGGCCATATCCTTTCTAAGGTGGAAAGAAATATTGCATATGGTCCCCCGTTTATATATTGTGGACGCAAGGGTAGCGGGTCAAAGTATGACCACTGTGTGATCTCTGCCGTCCATATGGACGATAAATGGTCGGTCGATGTGGACTCCACGTGTCGGAGTAGCCTGCGTTTTAGCAGCCCCTTTAAGTATCGGCTTCTGGAAGGGAAGGGGTTGGTGGGCTACACGCAGGGAGGCTTCCTCGAAACAACGGCTAGCTTATCAAGTGAGGTCAGCTTTGAAGGGCTGACACCTCGGACGACTCCCAAGGGTGCAATTGTCTTTTCACTTCAGCTCGGCTCGGCTGATTCCGCAACTCTTTCAACGAGGCTACTGCCAAATAAAACCTTCACTTGCTTGTTCAAGGAAGACGTACAAATCGTTACTTAAAAGAAAAAGAATATTAGTACATACGCCCCTTTACAAGACAGCTCAGACGTTGAAGATCCAAACCGTTCACAATGTTACTCTCGGCGCAAATGAGTTATGCTTCAAAGATCTTATTTATTACTTGATCTTAGCACCTGCCAATTCTAAAATGAGGTAGTGAAAATTTTACCTCAACTCAAGAATCTAGGATTATCCAATAGATGAGAATTTTGTAGCATAACCCCTCAAAGCCAATAAAAACAATGTCAATGGTTCAAATCTTCAATCATAGATGAACTTGTAGTATACCATTTGTTAAGGGACTCAGGAGAAAACACAAAGGGGCGTATGTATCGCTACCCCACCCGTTATTGTAATGCACCCAACTTTTGCATGAAAGGCTAGTTTCTTATTTCTTATTTTTTTCTTATTTCTTTTTTTTTTATCGTACTTGTAAATTTGAAATTAGAGGATAGTTCAAAAACAGTGAAGATTGAATGAGCCTAAAATCTAAAAAAAATGTGCTTTTGATTTCAGCACATGGAAGATATTTATTGATATTTACGGAGTACATATAATATCTTAGAATTCACAGAATAAATTTTAAACACTAGTTTAATTTCGTAAATTGGTGTTTAATTTGGTAAATCTGCCTACAACAATAAAAATATTTAAGAACTTCTGAATATTCGGGAGATCAAAAAGTGGGGAATTTTCAATAAAATAAAATAAATTATTCCGAGTTTTTCTGTAATTATGGCTGAAGTACACGTTCCATCCTCATTTTGCACGATGTACGCCGCCCAGAAGAATCTATTTAGGTTGTGGGCCATGGCATCGTACGTACAGCTCCGACACATGCACGTTTGGTGCGCATGCTGTGAAGACCCTAGATTGCCGCTTCTTTGACCTTGGTGGCTAGGGTTTACAAGCAGCTATTTTTTAGCGTACCACGTGATCAAAACCAGACCATGTTGTGGCTCTTTTTACTCCTTTCACGCAAATTTTTTACATCTCTTAATTGTATTATATATTTTTCTACTTTACACAAATAAAATTACACGTCCAGGCTAGAGTTGTGGTATTTCCAATCACTCGTGGGATAGATCAGAAAATTCTTGTTTCCATTAGACCATATGTATCTATATGCATGAGGATCCGGTTTCATGGATCTCTGGATTCGAGAAGTGAGAGGATCGGATAATTTTTTTCACCTCTTTTTTCAAGTTCAATAAATGTTGATCGATTGTATATTTTATTATAGTTAAATAATTTAGAATATCACTTCCAATTTGCTCTTTTGAATTTCTTATTCAAAGTTGCGATCGGATATAATCATTAAGGAAAAGAATCGATTCGATACATTTCTTGTGTGCCCATAAGTGCTATATTGGATTTGAATCAAATTTCAAATCAACATGTATTGACTGACCACCTCCCTTATGTTGTTTCCAGCAAATACCACTCTTTTTTGCTCAAGCATTGCCTCTCATCTTTTAATAGATTTATATGATTAAATAAAAATAATGATAGTCTATCTAACTATATATGCTCGAATTAGGACCTCCTTGCAAGGCTAAATACTACTTAATTTGGCCTCTTGACCCCATATTGCATGATGGAACTTGAAAAATATGATAAAACTGAAAATTCTCATTAATGGGGGTGCGACTATCATTTTCCTTACATCCTCAATTCACTCTTCACTCATATAAACCCCTTTCTAAGCTCCCTTAATCCTCACGTATATCTACCGTTTAACGGTGATCCATGGATCATGCAAATGATTCCACTGGCAGGGACCACTAGTGTTGCATTTCCTCTCCAACTCCCAGTCTCAAACACTATATCGGAATAAAAGTAGCTAAAAGCAAACGAGTGGGCCCAGTGATCCAAACCGTTCATTCCTGGTCATGCTCTCTATTTTTCACCAATACAATGCTAGTTGTTTGACATTTGCATGGCCCACCCAGGTTGTAGCTCGCAAGATGAACGGCGTCGATCTCGCGTAAATCGTCGTACTTCACTCGTATCGGACCGTAGTCGCCATGCATTAGCCGGCAAGATGCAAAAGACTTGCCGGAATGAGAGAGTCAAACCCTTGACTAGTCAACGAAAAGAAAAGGTGAATCATCTGTTCATACAGAACCGTTGCCACCCTCCATTCCCTGACGTTAACTCAAACCAGGCAAAATAAACAGTCAAGATCACCTCTTCGTGGGGGAATCTACTTCCAATCGACGTTCCAAATCCATCATCGTCCGCATTTAACTTCCTTCCTCTCCACTATGTATAATTCTACTGCTTCCGGCCCTTCTCTCCTGTTAAAACCCACATTCTCCTCTTCACCAGCGGAGGAGCCGTCTTCCACGGAAGATTCAGAGGACGACATAGGTGAGCCGGGGAGTTCTGGTAAAGTCTTACTTTTCATCTCAAAGGTTGGTGACGATTGAGACGATCCAGAAGGAGCAGTGGTGGTTGTGGGTGATTGGGCAAAGGTGTTAGCCTACGTGGGTCCACAAACTCCGCCTCCGCCTCCGCCTCCTCCATCTCCCAGTCCTATTTCCCCAACCATCTTTAACCCACCGGCAGAATCTCCGTCAATGTTCCATCAACCACCACTCCTCCAGTTTTGAGCACAGTTGCAGTTTCTGGATCTTACCTCTTGCTCTAAGCGTTCGTTTTGTAGTTTGAGAGTTCTCCACCGTTGATCTTGAATCAATGACGGGGTTAGTTTATGATTTTTTGTTTATGAACAAGAAGAATGGTATATAAGTCCAATGGCACTTGGAATGTGATAAACAATTGCGCACTGAGCATCCACGTCATCACAGTGATACGGATGAGTTGCTTTACTTATACCGATTTTATTTTCAAGCAATTTTGCTATATAAATTTTTAGAAGGTATTGGTGAAAAGCAAATGAAAGCCACAAGAATGTTTGGTAACAACAAATCAGCAATTGTTATGCCTCCTTACTATAACTATGCCTCCTTACTATAACTGTACTACGAGGGATCAATCAAGCTCGACATTGGACATAATCTATAATTTTATGAAACTATATATGCATACGGTGAAAGTTATCTTTTTCTTTACAGTCTGAACTCCGATTATTTTTTATGGTTTAGCATTTAATACTCAGTTATTAGGTAAGCTAGATATATGGTAAAAAGCAAGGGTTACTTCTTACCTAAGAAATTTTTAGCAGCCGAACTCTTTCTATTAGCGTGGCGCTACTGGAAGCTTCTGATCAATAGAAAGAGAAATGAAAAAATTAAATATATTGTAGTGAAGTATTACTTTATTACAAAGAAAATTGAAGAACAAGAGATAAAGCTCAAGTATTGCAAATTAGAAGATCAAGTTGCTGATATATTTACTAAAGCTCTTTTCAAGAGAAATTTAGAGTTGCTAGGTTTTAGAGAACAATACATAAAGAGTATAAAGTTAACGTGATTTAAAGTATTTTGTTAGATGTACTAGAAACTATATGAACGGCTGAGATGAAAACTTGATTAAAAAAAAAAAAAAACCTAACTTGAAAGCTATATAAGTTGTGTTCTTGTTGAATGAATAGTGTGATTCCACTGAGAATATGATGTATTTTTCCTATTCTCCACATCCCCCACAATCATCAGCGACTCCTGCGAGGATGGCACGCTTGCCTTGATCAGCACCAACCCCTGCACCCATGGCCGGCTCTCCTCAGTCATCAACGTCTGCAGCTTCATCACCGGGTTCCGCCGCCTCATCTCCCAGCTCTGAATCCGACGGAGAAGGTGGTGAAAAGGACGATTGATCTGAGTAGAGTTGCAGTTTCTGGATCGGCTTCTGTGACTGTTGATCTAAGCGTTCGTTGTCTAGTTTGAGCGTCTGTCCACGTTGATCTTGGATCAACAGATGGAGTCAAGATTTTCAGACTTGCAGAGAGGAATAATACATCCAAGTAGCACTTGCAAGTCATATCCCAAGCAAGTGCGAACCGAAGCGTCCACGCCATCGTTGTGATACGACACTGATATACTTGGAGAAGATCTTATTTTAGAGCGTTAATTTCGTTAGTGTAATTTGCAGCCCTGTCGTTCAAATGTTTGGATTTTGATCGTAAAGCGCACAATTCTCTAATTTGTGACTGATAAGGAATAATGTTAGAGATCATTAATCTGGTTGGCAATTACAACGCTCAACACCATATGTCCCACCGTCGATCCAGCTAGATAATTCAACTTCGTCCACGAAACCATGTCGTGGATAGGTTTGGATCAATTGGAACGAGGCGATCTAATCCTTATTTAACATGTTTTCATTTTTTATCAACGGGTCAGGATGACTTAACCGAGGGGCCCATCTAGCATATTTAAAAGAATGGAAATAAAAAATAAAAAATACAATCTAATCCAAAAAACCCCATATACTGTAATTAAGTTTGTAAAGAGTGTTTGCTGAGGTTTAACCCTCGAAGTGAAAATATACAAGATGAAATCGTGTCCGTCGCCTCATGTTTTCCACAAGATGAACGGTGTGGATACACATAACTGCTCCAGCCCAGTAGGCAAGCAGAGCTACAATGGAGCCGAGTCGCGAACCAAATTAAAAACAAGCTTGGATCTGTTGGTTAGTGCGCCGACTAGAGGGCCCACAGGAGAAGCTGACCAAATTAGCGTCAGCGATGGCGTGTCCTCGATAGTGAAATACATCTAAACACGAATTAATGACAAAAGGGATGAATTTGATGACTCTAAGAGGATGGGATTGCTGATATTGAGATCTTATAATATTAATTAAATATCAATTAAGATGGTGATAAATTGATTATGTAAGAAACTTGATTTGAGTGGGACCCATGCTGGTTTGACTCTGACTGAAGTCTTTGTCACTCAAGTGGCTAGCCCATCATCTTCAAACCCAAAAATCGGTGCTTGATTTGCGGGAGGCAACCACTGACCAGACTGGTCAAGGGGCTGCCCACGAGAGCTCCTCCTCGTGACCCACCCGTTTAGAACACGTCCGGTGGCGCCTGGACCCCGCCAACTGGTGACCCGGCTCCCTGAGGGTTGATTGAGTTTTGAGAAATGCTATCCCATGACTGACTCCGAAACCCGCCTAGCGAAGTTCCAACCTTCCGATGATTCGGCCTATCGATCTTGTTGAGCTTCTATTAGATTGGCTAAAAACTAAAATTCATGACCTTTGGATGACTTTAACTATACGTCTTGAGTTTTTATATCATGATTACTTAAACTCTCAACTGAAAAAACTAGTAACTAGAAAAATCCAATGAGCATATTTTTTTGCAGAGAGAACAAGATATTTAAATCGCGCATGAGATGGCTTGAGTTTCCTTGGGTTTGCTGGTGGCCATCTCTCACAGGAGAATGTAACTTTCAACGAAATGGCCTCTAGTTGATTTTCGCTTTCAACAAATTAAGCCAAGTACACACGCTGCTCCCAAACCCCACCTTAGTCCGTGCAAAATTTGTTTCTTAGCCATGGCAGCGTGAAAAAGAGGCAGGTCCACTGGCTAGCTCTAGCACTGTATTTTCACGTTTTGTGCAGGAAAGAAGGCATGTGGCTGGGCTAGGAAAGAGAGAAGGGAGCAGAAAAGGAATTAAATGCTCTACCAACATGATACATGCATTTCCTTTGTCTTTATTCTGGTTTTAAGAGAAAACCTGAGAAGAAAGAAAAGCTGCGCCCATATAATCCCTCTCATAATATTGTTGGACCCACTTTGATCAATCTAGTTCAGATCCTGAACTAATGGAAGTAGATTCCATCGAGAAAAAGGTAAAATGGTAAGACGGTGAGTTCCAACAGAGCAAGTAACGATGAGCTCTAGTTGAAGAACTAGAAGCAGATAACGGCCATCTTGCTGTTTCCAAGTCTTGAACCTGTAATCTCCAAGTCACATGGGCAACAACTCAACCGTTACGCCTAGGCTCCCTTTAGTTGTAAGCTGGTTCTGTTGGGTAAATATCAATATTTTGTTGCACTTGCCAAAAAGTGATCTCAACTGCCTGGCCTACCTGGTGAACCAACCCTGTACCTATATGTCTCCAACGAACATCTGTGTGTGTGTGTGTGTGGTGCAGGGGGTGTTTGAAGTCCTGACTGTCTATTTCATACCATGACAAGCATAGAGTAACATTTGTCTAATCAGGAAAGTAGAGAGCCTTTGGAGATGCATGTTCGGGGTACAAAATAGATGGGAAGATCCACAAACTTGCACCCAACAATTCAAGGTGATCCCTACTCGCTATAATGAGGTTGTAAGGAGTTCTTTTTCTTTTTTTCTTCCTTTTTTGAGAGAAATACTGGTGATGCATTTCATTTTCACATCATGTAAGAGTCTTTAACATGGTAGTAAGTACACAAACTAATCTATTTATCACTAATAGATCAAGCTATCAATGAAGCATGAACTTACCATATCATCCTTTATAGGCAACTTTAAGTTCTGTTTACATTATACCTGCAGTGGAACTTGGATGATTTGGTTGGTTTTCAACTCTAGAACAAATAGAAATTCTATCAATCCAACTTGAACCGAGGTCAGCTTGAAACTCAACCTAATCTCACCACCTTGTAACATATTTTACTTATTTGATGATTTAATAACTATGTCCCATAGTTGTTATAGCAAGCATAAAGAAGTTAAAAATACAAAAAGTCAATAGATTTTAATACAATATTTACAATTAATAACTATTTTGACCATTTCACTTGTACTGACACTTTAGTATCATACCAAATGATTCTTATGCAAAAGATGTTTATATTGATTGGGACCATGTATTTAAATTTAGTAGGATATTCTCTATAGACCCTTGTGGTCCGCCCTTTCCTAGACCCTGCACGGGGAGAGCTTCGTGCACCAGAACTATTGTTTAATCTCTATAATGTCCATTTAGTGGGACATTCTCTATAATATCCATTGAGAGTTAGATGTTCCGGTAAGAGTAGGACGCTTTCAAGCATTTAACCTCTTCTAACACTCTTTTTTTCATGCATGGTGAAATGTTTTGTAAACCTACGACGTGAATCATAGTCATCCACTAGAAATCAATCATTTAGATGATCCTAACCTCATGTCTTGGATATTTGAAAAAAAAAAAAAAATCAATAAAATGATGGTTGTGATTTTCAACGTGAAGAAACACAATCTAAAAGCATCCAATCGGCTTAACATTTGATACGTAGCTTTAGCAAAGTACACCGAACATGTAAATCCATTTCACCGTGCATAAGAAAAAGAAGGTAAAAGAATATATGATGGTCAAAGCTCTAAGCTTTATATGCCAGGCGAAACACCTGTTTGTTTCTTAACCATGCCACCAATTCTTGGTAGGTACTGCCTTTTACGATTCGAAAGTTGGTCGGTTTGGCTGCTGCCAATGGGTCAGAGTTATAAAATGTGGAGAATCTTGGTATCGTCCTATGTTTGGGGACCTTTTGGCTTTTGAAATCTCTTTGATTTCCATCAGTCAATCAGCAAAGGTCCTCCCTTCACACAGGAGCTAGCAAAGGCCTTCTAGCACAGTGGTTCAAGGAGTATTAGGTCACGTGTTTAAGGCTGTTTATAGTGCATGCGTTCAACATTAAAAAAAAAAAAAAAAAAAAAAAAAGAAGGCTCAAGAGAGATTAGGATTTGATGGGCTCTCTCTCTCTCTTCCTCTTTTTTTTTTTTTAAATGTTGAATACATGCACCCAGCCCCTAATCAGGATAAGGTCTTGATGATGATGTTGAATACACGCACTCACGTGACTCGTGAGCAACCTAGAACCTGTGACCTGCCATGAAGAGGCTTCTTCTTGTAGCACTGCGCTAGAAGGTCTTTAGTCATGGGGGTTTTGTGCTTACTAAGAGAAAATAATGGAAGAAATAGAATTCCTCATCCTTTTCTATTTGTATTTGCTGCTGTGCAAAAACTTCATCTTTTAGCTTAGTTGATGCTCCCTACAAATGTAACAAAAACTGAAAAAATCCATACTTTAATAGTTTACGACTGAGCTATAAACATCGGAGTTTATGCATGTTTATAGTGTTTTTCTTTGTTTCTGATTGGAAGCCGGAATAAACATACAACGGTATTTTGGCAATGCTTATAAGAAGTCTTTATCACGTATGTGATATATACGTGTATTTACGAAATATAATTGCAATTGACAAGGTTAGTTTAAGGAGGTGGCTACGGAACTGTACCCGTCAAGTACACATAGAGAGGCAGTTTTTGGTTGATAAATCACGATGAATGTTGCGAATCACACCGTAAGCATAAAATACGGTTTGGTCCTGCCGTTCATAAACACGTCTGAAACAATGCGACAAGCGTGGTTGAAAATGTTGCACATCTTATACTAATTAACCCAATGTATTTCACAAAGTAAATGAGTTTAGGAAAGAATTATGCCCATGATTTGACTCTTGAAATGAATATTTGGGACAAAATAGGCTGCTGGTGTACCCTTGAATCAGACATGACAACCATATCATCAGTTTAATTATGTCATATGTCCAGAAACAGCATGAAATCAAATAAAAAGCACAACATGCTTAAGTAAAGGGCAGCTCAGGTGCACGATGCTCCCACGTATGCGGTGTCTGGAAAAGGAGCCGATCACAAAGGTGAATAATACGTAGTCTTACCTTGCATTTTATAAGAGGCTGTTTTCACGTTTTGAATCCGTAACCTCAAGGTCACACAACGACAACCCTTTCACATAACATGCTTAAGTGAGTACTTAAATATCAGGCTTCTTCTTTTAGCAGCCACTTCATGGGGCCATGCGTGGATGTCTTTGCTTGGTATATAGATGCAACGAAAAGATAGATATGTCATGTTCTAGTGTACGACTTACCCATCAAGATCTATTCTGCAATCAGAATGCAAGCATGCATGCATCAAGCTTTGTGCACCATATGTCATGTTCTAGTGTACGTCTTACCCATCCAGATCTGTTCTGCAATCAGGATGCAAGCATGCATGCACCAAGTTTTGTGCACCAACCTGCCACACCGTTGGATTGTATGCATTTCAGGTTCAACTTGGCCGACATTCTTTGCCCCTATAAGACCTGGATTAGGTGCATGCACCAAGCTTGGGAAGCTTCAACCAGCTATGGATCTTCATGTTTTCGGCATGATAGAAGACACATGGGATCAGACTCAGAGAGAGAGGGGGTAGGGGGACGGGTGGGTCCCATTCCTCTCACCTAGAAAGGGAATAAAATCAAATCAAGCGACAAATTAGGAACATGAAACATGCATTTCCTTGCGTCTTTACTTGAGCTTGTTTTATACGGCTATTAGGTTTTCCCAAGAGTTTTTGTATCCCTAATTAAAGGCACTTAAAATGAAGGTAGGACAGCTAATATAAATATAAAACATGCCGATGTCTTCCCTTTAGTTGTACATTTGGATCCACTTTGATACACCTAAACCACGTCGCCGTAAGAGCCGAGCTTGAGTTCCCTCCGGGCCGACGAATGACAGTCCTAAGCAGCCAACCAAGTCCTTTTCTGTTCATATCGAGTGCGAAGGTTTTACATTTGTTGCCCACAATCCAAAATCAGAACCCCTTACCTACACCAACGACAAGGAACTCTTCCTACGCAATATTTTTGCATGCCTCACAGTAATCCTTTTTCTTTGTTTCTCTTTTCTTCTTCTCTTGGAGATAAAGATCGGCATGCATCTCAGATGTTTTACGGTGCAGTTACAACTTACAGTCATTTTCTTTTATGAAACAAGATTAGGAACGAAGCTAAGAGTTTAGTAGGAAACTATGAATTTGGCCAACTTCAAGGACACATAGGATCTGACTCTATCTTTATTTTTGTCAGTTTAATCAGTTCGTCTCTCTCGATTAGCTAACTTCGTTTTAACTTGCATTAGATCTCTCCATAAGTAAAGGCAGCATCCCATGCAAGACAGCCTTCATTTCTTAAACATACCACACAATCTTGTTTGGTACTTTTGCCTCATGTTGCAACATCTAAAATTTGGTCGAGTGGCCACTGTCAATTGTTCACAACCCCAACATGGTGAGAATCACGGTATCGTTCAATGTATGTTTGGGACTTTTTAGCTTTTGAATGTGGATGTTTCTCTTTCTTTCGAAGCAAGCAATCAGCAACTCTAAAAGGTCCTCCTGTGGGTAGTTGAAGGAAGCACACACTCAGAGAGAGAGAATAGGATCCGGTAACTTGATGGATTGTAAGATAACCAACGACTTTGGAGGCATGATTTCCTTATCTCGTACAAGTGCGCTAGCATACCAGTCAGGAATCACACTACTGGCAGGAAAAGCTCTCCACAAAGTAAAGACTTTAGAGACGAATAAGAGGCCACTTTTTACTTCTTTGCGAAAGAGAAATTGCAATTGTCCTCGCTGGATTCCTTAACCTTAAAATGAAGCTTGGTGTATGTTGGAGAATAAGCGGTTCAGACATCTTTAAATTAGAGACGGAAACCGTGTCATTTTTGGGCCCTAAGAAAGAAAAAAAGGCAGCCTCGGTGCACGAAGCTCCCCCTTATGTTTGGTCAGGAGAAGGGGCAGACCACAAGGGTCAATAGTATGTAGTCTTATCTTATATTTTACAAGAAGTTATTTTCACGCCTCACACGATGACAACTCTATAGTTCTGCCAAAGCTCCTCTTCTTTTGGTCCCTAAGAAACAAAGTAAAAGCAAATCATCAAGTAAAGCACATGGCACAGTGAAAAGAGTATCTAGATTTAGATGGTACATACATATATATGTATTTATGTATGTATGTTGGTTAAGGCGCAATAAATTGGAAGTGCAATACAACAACGCAAGGAAATTGTGGCAGCTTTGTCTCCATAACCAAATTAGACCATCAACCTGGATTTCAACTTGGTAAATGCCTGACAACCAGACAAGGAATATATGGTGTTCTAAATCTTACGAGAACTTTCCAGAGTTATGTGATTCTTTGCAAATCTAGTTGCCCCACAAGTCGCATAGCAAATGTGTTTGGTTGAATTGAAATTTGAACACAAGATCCTCCATAACTACACTAGCAAATGTTAACCAACTCACCTTGCAATTACTACATAAATAAAAATGAAATTTTAGAATACATGTAGAAAATAAAATGGTTTTAATAAACATTCCACTTCACTTTTTTTTTCGAGTTGGCAACTAATGGCTTCAAGTTAACTCATCTAACCTAGCTTTCGAGTCAAGTTGAGTTTTCATGTATTTGAACTATGGTCTCATTGTCATTGAAATTCATCAATAAGATGATCCTCTAACCTTCTTCTTTCCGAGTTCCATGTACAAAAGTTATGAGCGTGTTTTGTAAACCATTCGAGGAAGACAATTTTGGAGTTGTTTTGCTTCATGATTGGAGAAATGCGATAATTCGTGTTTTGGATTTTACTGCTTTTTCTTGTTTTATGGTGGGAACAGAAATTTCTTCCTCCATTCACCCAGAAACTCACCTAAAGGAATGGAGATGCCAATTGAACCCTCTATCCTGTATTGCCACCAACGGGGTAGAACGTCTTCAGCATGATAATAATTCATTTCGTGGGAGTGATTTTCATTTTGGCCAATTTTACAATGCAAAAAAAGTCACTTCGGTAAAGTGATTTTCTACTAGGTTCAAAGAAAACAAACATCATTTATCTTTGAAATGGTGACTAAACACGCACTGAGCCGACAGTAGGCCCAGTCCTCTAACTAATCACAAAAATTGACATTTATTTATTTCTCCTCTTATGAACCCCCATAAATACTTTCTTTAGTGCTTAAACTGTATATTATTCAGGGTTTTTTTTTCTTCCCTGAATCTCAACAAATTATACAGGTTTCATATGTCCATGATTTGGTTTTAGTAGATAACAAGTCACAGAATCTAAAACTATACTCAAACAAGATCATTTCTCCCACAGATAAAGAAACCAAACCAACAAAGTTAGATAGCTCACATATTGTAGGGCAAGCAGGGTCCAAGGGAAAGTACCCATTAGTTCAGGTGAACCATCGAACTGCTCTGCCATTTTTGAACCCGTGAGACCAGTCACTGGTGCACTTGACGTAATGCAGCTGTTTTGAAGGATATGTTTTTCTTGGATCTTATCTCAGGTCGCTTTAGTTCCAGGGTAAGCTGACCCTGAAGACCACTTCGATTGCGGAGATCAAGAAAACTGCTCCAATTAATGCCACCTTTTGTTTGCAATGACACCAAACCCTTTTGAAGATAACTTGCTCTCATTCTACAGTATTTTTTGTCTTGGAAGAAGTATGCTACAATCAGACAACCACATACCACTCTCGGAAGACAAGCACTTGTGTTTTACACCACCAATCACACTCTTGGATCGATTTAGTTGTGGTTCAAACTAGTGTGAATTTTGTTAGCCTTCTTAGACATTTAGGCTAATCTGTGGCTTCTCGAAGGATGAAAACAGCAAGGCATCCATCATCTTGTCCAGGGTAAGGCCATAGATGTTTACACATCAAAGATAAGAATGTTCGGATGCTTATGAAAGCACAATCCATGTTGTTATCAGGACCCATCTGCAATGAGAGCTTGAAAGTGAAAAATTAAAAGAAAATAAGCCACTAGAGGTAATAAGAGATGGAAAAGCTGAAGTTTTGAAGCATGAACCTTCATAAATATCATTGAAACATTACAGTTGTATGCTCCTTCAAATACAAGTCATGACCATCGCTCTTAAATCTTTGACTAACCTAAGCCTCACCTTCTAACTAAACTCATGAACTACCAAATCCAACCCAAGTCTGTAATGGGATCATGGATTGAACAAAGCTCACCCACTCAGAACAAACAGCATCCATGCATGCCGAACATGTACACCGATATTAAAGAGGAGTGCTTGAAAAACCAAACAAATTCCTGACTGCATGTTTTTAAAGACATCAAAAGTGAAAATAGTCTTATTTCTCTCCCTCAATTGGTTTTGTGCTATGTAAGACATAACTGAATCCATCCTCACCATCATATTTGCTACTATCGTGCCTTAAATTTGTGTTCTGGCCTATGGCTGAACTCAAAATCAATATGTACAAAGGCGCGTTCGACTTCAGGCAGCTGCTCAAGCTTCTCTTGGAGTCTCTCGCCGATGTTATGTGCCTGGCTAAGGGGCATGTCCCCTGGCAAGACGATGTCAACCTCTACAAAGTAGTGAGAACCAAAAGTGTATGCTTTAACCGTGTCAATGTGCTGAATTTCTTCATGGTGGTTCCATATGAGGTATGTCATCTTCGACAAGTAATCTGGTAGACAGCTATCTGCATCAAAATTTTACCTTAAAAACTTTAATTATTTATATCAGTTGTATGGGTCATTGCTGCATCATCATAGTAAATTTATGTATTGACAATGATAAGCCTTGAAACCTACAATTATCGCCCCAGCTGGGTCTATCCACCAGTAATATCTGACTGCAAGTACTGCTGTTGCTAGACCAGTTGAGTTTGTGATGACATCGAACAAGTGATCCTGTGCATAGGCTCTAACAATTTCGTTTTCAAATCGTTGACAGTAAACCATAAGTGCAAATTTCACCACTGTCACAGAAGTCATGATCCCAATCATCCAATTTTCCTTTTCTTTATCCGTTGAAGTTCGAGACTGCAAAGAACATAATTGTAATTTAGAAATGCACATTAACAACAGTCACTCTTTATGAGAAGATCCACAAATAGAAAAACATGAATTTGGAACTCAATTTATAAAATATTCTTTTTACAGTAATAGCCACAAGAAATATTAGAAACAGACTATCATATATTAATAACATTCAATTTTTACAATAAGTTGCACAAATGGAAAAAGTACAAATAACAAAGAGCATCAAGCTAATCTAATCAAACTATTTAGAGTTTAGAAGAGTTCCTTCTCAGACCAAAACCTGATGCATCAGAACTTTTGACTTCGTAATAACGAATCTAAGTTTGTAATATAGAGCTTCTGAAATCGTCGGCAATGGAGACGCCCGCACAAATGGTGTAAAGTCTTCACAAAACCTAAGAGGTGACTAAGACAACTTTCTGAACAATTTTCAGATCATGCCATGTTATTCTTTTTCTCAGCATACAATTATAAGTGGTTCTATATCAATATATCATAAGACATGCTACTTGAGTTCCATGTTATTACAGTCGATCCGTCAATAATGAAGCTTATGAGTTGTTTATCTGTTATGTTCATGGGTCTAGACATCAGTTACTACAACAGAGTCTCTAGGTTGCAGAAAAAAGCAGAAGCTAATGGAATTGGCCTTCTTGCCCCTGGAAGAGGTGTAAATTGTGTTCAACAAGTATCAAATCAGAGATGACATTTAGGAAAACTATCATGAGAAGAGTATGATATATTGAGTTTAAGTAGAATGAATTACCTTACAGAAATTATATCTACATAAAAAAGGGCAGCCCCGGTGTACGAAGCTCCCACCTATGCTGGGTCCAGGGAAGGGGCAGACCACAAGGGCCTATAGTAGGCAGCCTTACCTTACATTTTACAAGAGACTGATTCCACACCTTAAACCAGTGACCTCAAGGTCACATGACAATAACTTTTACCATTGCGCCAAGGCTCCCCTTCCAATTATATCTACATGTTGAGCGTAAAATGCATTTTCTTTGTAAATTCCATACCGAAAATTTCGATCAGTTATATTGTGACTGTTAATTAAAGTTTACAATTTGTCATCCGAGCGTTGCTGGAACCAACCTAGTGTAGGATAAATTGCACTATATTATATTGTGCATATTATATAAAATAAGTGACTATTGAGGGCTGAAATCTACCAAGTTTCATTTTCTCGGTCTTTTTAGTTGCAACCCAAATTCCCTTCATCAAGGGAGAGTTTAGCTATCGGAAAGGTCGTGTAGTAACAAAGCAACGGTTCAGAATCTCCTCTTCTATAAGTGGTGGGAAACTAGGAAATTGCTACAACATGTCTACTAGAATATTTCTGTCCAGTGAGGAGGGTTCCCATAAAAGAATGTAGGTTTGTTGCTCCTATGATACTTCAGATAATGATTTGAAGTCTATTTGAGACAGTCAATGTTGATTCTACTTTGGTTTATTCTGAATTTTGCAAAGAGTATGTATTCAAATCGACAATGAACCGGGTTTATTATATGATCACCAACATTAAGGGTACTACTTCAAATCCACAACGTACCTCAGTAAAATAATACATTAAACATGGTTCACTGTATGATCGGCCAAATATGAAATGTGAAAGAAATTGGATGACAAACAACAATATCACTCACTTGAGGAAGAACTAAAATGAAAGATACCTGTGTAATGATTTCCCGGACAGACTCTAACAGTATTTGTAAACCAAGAGTTGCCATCGCTGAGGCTAAAACAATGATTCCCTGAAAATTGAAGTGCCATTAGTTTTCTTTCAATTGTAATGGACGTTAAGAGCATGGATTTAAGCACAATTACTAGTCTCTAATGAATAATTGAGAAATGATCGACCGGTCATATATTCAAGTGCTTTATATAATTTGAACAATCAGAAAAGCGATAATATATACACCTCTTTTCTCTCTTTTTATGTCTCTATCTCTCTACAAGAAGGGGTGTCCCAGGTAAAAAAAGGGGTGTCTATTATCATCACCCAATCAGAAATGTCCAATAAAGTGGTTCCCTCTTGTATCAGCTAAAACCAGGAGACCTTGAATATGAACTCAGCTCATAGTTTTGGCCTTTCCCCTCTTTTAAAATGTCCCCTGATTTCTTAGGTTTTATTTCAGATGTCAAAGCATAAGGGGTTAGAGATAGGTGGGTCGATTTTATACTCTACTTGGCTAATCGATGGTTACTACTTGGTATTGGTGCATGCAGTCCTTTGAACTTGTAAGCCCATTCAGCATGCAGAAAAACCTGGCGAAAAGTCCAAACATGGAATTGAGTCCACTCATTTTATAATATTTAATATCCTTTTATTGAGTCTTCTTTGGACGGTAAAGGTAATGGAAGCCTTTTTTATGAAGGATAGTGATATATGCCCCCTTTTAAACTCACGAACCTTTCACAAGATGTAAAAGGCTATAACTTTAGGTGGGCACAAGAATCCGAACCATTCACAATGTTGTTGTTGGCTTATACAGGCGAGGTTGCAGAATTATCGTCTAGCTACTCTTTCTTGAGTTGTAAAATGGATGATAAACAGTTTCACTACCTATTTTACAACTGAAACTAATGGTTGCTAGAATCATCAAATGAATGAGAATCACGGACCATTGCCCATAACTCAAGAGCATCATTGTGAATAGTTCGGATTTTTGTAAACCTGTGACCACCTAAAGTTATAGTCGTTCTTACCATTTACTAAAAGGCTCACCAGGAGAAAGGGCTCATGTATCACTATCTTGCTGTATGTAATAGTTAAGAGGAATGCTAAACCAAAACTGGTAAGCACTTGGAGTCAAAGCGCTCTGACTTTTTGCATGAAAGGCCCACTTATAGATGATTCAGCTAGTTCATCTAATTTCTTTCAGTTTGACGTATGTTAGTTTATAAATCATACTGATTGGATGATTCTAACATCTAAAAAGTTCTTCTTTTTATGGATGGCTTGAAACTTTATAAACAATGGTCTATATTTAAAAACAAAAAGCACCATCTTGTCATGCTCCAATCCGTATAATTTTTGTACCAGGAAACATCCAAAGATAAAAGTATTTGATGAACTAGGTTGATCATCTATAGATTAACCCTATTTGCAAAAAGTTAGAGTGCTTGTGACTCCAAGAACTTGCCAGCATTCTG
The DNA here is from genome assembly GCA_035236585.1 of Warburgia ugandensis. Classification (NCBI taxonomy): domain Eukaryota; kingdom Viridiplantae; phylum Streptophyta; class Magnoliopsida; order Canellales; family Canellaceae; genus Warburgia; species Warburgia ugandensis. The sequence goes on along the minus strand of CP141136.1, from coordinate 63,920,203 downwards.
ATTTAGCATTCCTCAATATTTGGAAGGTAGAAGCTATTCTATTAGTTTGAAGTAAAGCAAAAGACCCACTGATGCGTCTAAAGTCATGCAGCACACCCACGACAATGCATGACCAATAGGATGATTCATGACTGCAACCCCTTTTTGATTAATTTATACAACCGACTGGTTGGACGTCTTCGGCCTCTACTAGTGTAACACCCCGGATTTTTTTAAGACAATTTTTTTTTTTTTTTATAATAATGGCAATTTAATTAAGAGCATTTGGGATCCCATGAGAAAAGATTTATTTAACATTTTTCTAAACCTATCTTAAAACTCCGGGTGTTAATTTTCCTTTCTCAAAATGACGTACATGTAATTTAAACATAAATAAATAATCCGCGTATAAATCAACGTCAAATAAATAGGCGCCTTTATTTTAAATCAAATAAACATCCAAAAGACAATAATAATATGGCCCAGGGTCTATCCATCATAACATCCCATATAAATGTCCAACATATGTCCAAACATCTAAATCACATCCAAATATAAAGTATGCAGTCCACAAAAAAATCCAAATGATAATCCTGTTTATTGACTCACATCACTGTCTAACACTATAGAAAAATGGTCTTTAGGAGCTCTCAAGGTTTATCAACCGCTTTTCCTTTCCTGGTGTCGCGCTCGAGATCTAAGGCATTGCAAAACAAAGCAATGCCTCAGCAAGCTATCGCTTGTGTAGGTACATAGACAATTAATGTAATAAATGAAAGAAATAATGAACAGCATTGATGAAAAGTCTAACATTTATGGAAATAGTGATATCATAATGCCATGTTCAAATAAATGCCAATTTATTCCAAATGCTAAAACATGAAGTTCACTGAGTTAAAACATGACATGAATCAATAAAATGGAGCATACAACAAGAATAAGGGCACCCTAAGGTAATGAGTCCCACCACATCGCACTAACATCCCTGATCAGGAGTACACATAGTCAACCTCTGAGTGTCGTCACACCCAGGCATACCATTCATAACCATGCTCATCATGCATGCACACATAACAAGAATATGGGCCATCATCTTTGCCGGTGGCAACCCTCCATGGGTATCAACCACCGCCGCTCTCCGTCGACACCATAACGGGAGACTTAGCGTCTGTCCCCATGGAAAGGCTCAGACCGATAGTGTGGACTATCCATGTTACCAAACCCCTACCGAATGCCATCTATGGGCAGGTGTCTATCATATCACAAACTCATCACATCATAATCTCAGAAGGTAGGTGGCTGGCCCTATCCCTCCTAGCATGACGCCCACCGGGCGAGAGCACCCGTCATCAAATATAAAACACGGAAATCATATATATATGCTAAAACTCAAGAGCACTTATAGCTTGAAATCCCCAAGACATGCCCCTCATCCTGGGGTTAGCCTATAAAAGGACCAAATTTACTAAGCCTCTATACTCATTTCCATGTAAATCCATGCATTTTCTATATATATAATAAGAAATAAATCTCTAATTAAGCATAACTAATTAACATCATGCTTATAAAAGCATTTTAAATAAGTTTATTCAGTAAAAGAATTCAATTTGGAATAACCATCCTGTACGCAATGTCGCATGAAATCCATGGTAAATAAAAATCGCAATTTAAAACATAATCACACATGATGCTATGTTTAAACATGGTTTAAAATCAAGGCAAAACATTAGTTGTCGTCACCTACCTCAGTGTGAGATCACTAGCTTGCTAATAACTCCCTTTAATTGGTATATTCAAGTGCACCTGTACATGTCACATCACTATTTAAAAATTTTTTTAAATAAAAAGTGGTCATTTCTAAGTTTTTAAGTTAAAACTAGGTCCGCGTCGTCAATACGGTCACAATGCCTCTTCCGGATCGTGATTTGGACCTTTCTAGCTCCCAAAAATCAAGTTTTAGTGAAAACTACACTAAAATGGGGCCTGCCGGACCACCATAAGGTGGTTTAAACCGGCGGCACCCTTTTCCGCTGGTTTACACCGACGTACACGGGCGCAAGAAGACGCACGCCGACGCAGACGTCGTACGGGACGCGCGCGTGCGTCACGGTCGCCAGGACGCGCCGCGACAGCCAACCAGCGCACTCTCCTCACGCGCGCGGCGACGACGTCATGTGACGTCGTCCTGGCTGCGTCTCTGAGTGTGTCTTGGCCTCAGCGCCAGGCCCCGACGCCGTTGACGACGCCAGAGAAGACGACCGGATTCCGGTCGCCTCCGACAGAGTTACAGAGGTCCGTTTTGCGTGATTTTTGCGCCATTTTCTTCAGAATTCTCTCTAAAATCCATTTATGCCCTCCTTTTGCACTAATTTTTCCAAAAACCCATGGTTTTTAAACGATTTTTCTCAAGTTCCTAAAAACATCCCTAGGTACTGGTTTTTGAGTTTTCTGGAGAATTCCACCGTTGGATCACTCCCAAATTTAAAGGGTATGCTCTGGGGTCTCTTGTGCACTAGTTAGACGGTGCGATTTTCAAACGGGTAAGGTTTGATCCGTGAAATCACGCTCCAACAGTAGCGTGCACAAAGCCCCCAAAAATCTGATTTTTTTCCTAATTTTTAAATACTTTCCTAATTAATTTTCTAATTAATAAATACAGAAAAAACACGGATTTGAGGCTTACCTTGTGCCTGGTTGGGTTTGCTCGTGTTGCCGGGGCTCCACTCGCCGGAAACTTCAGATTTTTGCAGGGCTAGGGTTTTGCGTAGCATTCATGGAAAACGCTCAAAGTGGAGCGTTTTGGCTCTTAGAGGAGCATAGATATAGGGTTTTAGAGTCTTGGGGAAGAGAAACTCTTCCCCACACGCCTCTTTCCACATATCTCCGGCGATTTTTCTGGCACTGGTAGAGACGTGTGGAAGACGGGGGTGCCAGTATCAATTTGGACCCCTGTCTAATACGTCTCTACCAAATGACCAAATTGCCCTTCCAACTTTGACGGCTCATAACTCCCTCGTTTGAGCTCCGTTTTTCGCGTTCTTGGTGGCGTTGGATTCGTATTGACGAGAACTTTCTAATTCTTATGTTTTCAGGAAAAAATTTCATCCATAAATTTTTTATTTTAATTTATTTAATAATTTCCTATTTTATCTTAAAATTTAAGGATATTACAACTAGGCCCGTGGAATCACATTTGTTAAAATATCTAATTAAATGTAAATGGACTTTGAAAATAATTTAGTCGTGAAGAGGAGCTTTGGCATGACGGTAAAATTGTCGTCGTGTGACCTTGGTGTCACAGGTTCAAAGTGTGGAAATAGCCTCTTGCAAAAATACAAGGTAAGACTACTCTTGTGATCTATCCTTTACCCAGACCCCACATGTGCTAGAGCTTCGTCCTTTTTTTAAATGATTTAGTCGTATATTGGACCACGAAATTAAGGATCCTAGGTGGACCCTGGCGATTAAAAGTGATCAAAGTGTGATGCCCAGTTATATCAGTACTTAATGCCTTGTTATATTTTAATAGGATCATGCATCAGTGCACCATTTTTCTTCAATAAAATGTAAACAGACACATTTCCTTCTTTGCTAGTAAAATACTTGCTCAAGGAAACAACAAGTAAATTGCTCGTGATTTACAGAAACAAACTCAAGTGGAAAGCACCTGGGCTCCTACATGTCATCGCTGAATCATGAGTTGGTATTCTTCCATCTAAAAGTTTCTCACAAGATATTTTACCCTTTTCTATACCCAATATTGCTTATTTGAACTTACTAAAACTAGATTAGGCAAAGCTCCACGGGCCTAAAGTTCTGCCCAAATTATAACCTCACATAGGCCTTTGAAACTACTTAAGGAAGAATACCAACAATTGATTTATCTTGCAAAAAGAACAAACCCGTTTTCATACGCCACTTTCCCTCAATATTTTTGTAAATAAGAGAGCATTCCTATAAAGGGGCAGTCCCGGTGCACGAAGCTCCCGCCTATGCAGGGTCCAGGGAAGGGGGGGACCACAAGACTTATAGTAGACTGTCTTACCTTGTATTTTTACAAGAAGCTGTTTCCACGCCTTAAACCCCTGACCTCAAGATCATACAACAACAACTTTTACTATTGCACCAAGACTCCCCTTCATAAGAGAGCATTCCTATCCCAAGGAATAATTAGCCAAAACAGAATTGAATTCTACAGTGGATTTCACCCTTTCAAGAGTGTCCTCTTACTCTACAAACTCAATACCAATATCAAATTCTTCCGTCAATGTTGGGCTTCATTGACAAGTGCACCAATTGGATGGTAAGGTCGGTTATGCGTCAGGTTTATTAAATAAATAAGCTAAGCGGCCAGGGGGGAATAGGGCTAGTAACAGAGTTACCACAGACTGCATTCGCCTCTTCCCAATGGGATAACGATAATGGGTGGGCCTTCTCATTGCATAAGCAGTAAACCAGAGTATAAACCCAGATAAAAGAGCCAACAGTGAATCCAAAGTTGAAGCGATCACAGCCAACGACCTGCTCTCCAATGAAGCGTACACTTTGACGATGAAAAGTACTAAGTTTGCCATGTTTGATATGCGAATGGCTAATGTTTCACTGCCTGCAAGATTCTTCATTTCATCCTACAAACACGAAAGAAATAATTTCTTAAAAAGAACGAGAGAGACCTTAAGTTCAATAAAACACTATCGTTACAAAGTTCAGATTTGGGAATATATTGGCAAGGCAAATATTTGTAAAATATGAAAATCAACCCCTAAAAGTTCAGGAAAAAATTGTAATTAGAATATGAATTTCGGTGTTTTATATTTATTTGTAACTAGATTGACACATGATATCTGAGAATTTTACAAACTAATAATGAAATCGAGATTTTACATGATAAATTCATCTTAATTTGAATAAAATTTACAAAATACAGTATATAACTTTTGAATTATTAAGAATAATCGGGACAGCAAAAAAAATTGGGACATTTTCAAAGAATTTCAATTGTTAAGAGAATTTAGTAAGTATGCTTGTAATTAAAGCCAAGAATTATAGTATAATTTAAAATTTCAAAAATTGAACTCAACTTGAAAGTGAGGTGAGTCAACCAAACCCACTTGTTGATAACTAAAATTTTATTATTATTATTTATTTATTTTAAAGGTTGAACGCATACATCCATGAGTATCTTAAACCTGTGACCTACTGAGTAGCTCAGAAGAGACCCTTCTTGTGCCGCTACGCTAGAAGGCAAAAAAAACTTGAGCGTGTATTTAATAAATTCCTTTTATTTTGTCCATCTACTTTAAAATTCCACTTTCACGCTGATAAAAACTGGTAAGTGAGTTGGTTAGTGCATGATACTGTTGTTTGAAAGGTTGGGTACTCAAACTCAGCCGAACTGATGATTTCAGGCACTGAGCGATTCGACCCGTTGAGCGACTCGCTGAGTTATATAACTATTAGGTACCTCTGCAAGACCTCCTGGGATGCAACCCAATTCAGTCATGGTCTCCATTTCTGTGAATCCTTGGAGAACCTTCTCCTGCCTCTTGTAGTATTCTGCTACCTTTCTTTGCTTGCCTGATAATTAGAGAAGTGAAAACATACTTAGAGACTAGAAACAGCCATGGAGAGTCAGCTGATGATCTTTGGGTCGTTCTGGTAACTGGAAATCGTTGAAGTTGAGTCGCCATGGGGCTCACTTGGTAAGATCACTGTTTCTCCTGCTGCGTTTGGAGACAGAAGCTCGACTCTGTAATCTGCAGAGTCTGTGCGAAGATCCATTCTCACTGTCTTCTTGAGAGAGAGAAGAAGAAGAAGAAGAAGAAGAAGTTCCTCCCTGGTAATGAAATGCTTCCTTTTGTAGAAAAGTAACAGTGAGGCTTAACCAACTTCTTCCATGAAATTCCCGTTATCTTTATCGATGAGATTATTTCTTTGTGGGCCTACATCTTGGATTATGTAATATGATGAAGATCCGACGGTGGTGACTATTTTCTGTTTAATGAAATGCTTCCCTTTCTGGTCAGGCATGAACTCTGTCGGCACTGGCTGGTTAAAACGTTGCAGTTGCAGGTAATGGTGGATGGTCCAGAATGTGCCAATGCATAGTGTGCTATGAATCAGTGTCCTTGAAGGCTAGTCCCCGTGTACAAAGTTTCTGTATATGCAGGGTAAGTGGTCTATAGTAAACAGCCTTGCCTTGCATTTTTACAAGAGACTATTTCCATACCCTGAACTCGTGACTTCAAAGTCACACAACTTTAACATTGCATATTACTCTAATCTAATTCTTTATGCTTTTGTTTGGACAATAATTGAGGATCACGAACATAATGGAGCATGCTGCATAGGACATTGTACATCATAAATTGGAAGTGGGTAGTTCGAACTACAGTTTAAGAACTCGAATCAATGAAAGCAAGGATAGTATTAACTGGAGATTATCAACGGGCTAGTAGAACACAAAACTCTCTCTAACCATGGTTTCAATGTCTCTGAGAGCCGTACATTTTCTGCTCCATTGGCTAGAAGATGATCGATCTAGATGAGCAAACAGCTACACGCCATTGATTTGATATTGCTATGCATGTATGTTATCTAGACTGTGTCCATCCAACGGATCGAATTCACACATTTACAGGGTAGGGTCAAGAATCGCCTTGATGAAGCCACGACAAGGTATATAGTATGATGCTAATCAAATTTTGAAGGCCCACAACGTTAAATAAATGTCTGATCCGATGCCAAATAGATATGCCATCCAGAAGAAACAGCCCAACAGAAATCAAGGGTGGTCCTGCTCACTTTAATTAGATAACATATTAATTAATTAAGCTACTGTTAACACAGACATACTTAAGCTTGCGGTTAAAAGTTCATGAAATTGGGGGTTCCTCATCAAACTGTAGCCTACTATTCATAGAGAGGGCTAAATACTTTAACTAATAATTAATATTTTTAAATATTTTTTTTATCAAAAGGCCAAATAATCAGAAAGTGGTATAAGCCACCCTATTTTTAGCCTTAAATAAATATTTTTAATGTCATTAATTCTGTTTAGAACCTAGGCAGACCACAAAGGTCTTCAGTAAACAGTGTTGTCTTGCATTTTGCAAAAGTATGTTTTCATGCCTTAAACCCATGACCTCAAGGTCACATGATGCCAACCCTACATTGCTCCTAAGCACCCCTTCAAATCGTCATTCATAAATAATAAGGTAAAATCAAAGAAGAAGATCTCACAACAAAGTTAAGTTGTAGCCATATACTCTTGTTTTTGCAAAAAGGGCAGCCTTGGTGCACAAAGCTCTCATATATGCAGGGTTCAGGGAAGATGTAAACCACAAGGGTCAATAGTATACAACCTTATCTTGCATTTTGCGAGAGGCTGTTTCCACGCCTTGAACCTGTGACCTTAAGGTCACACGATGACAACTCTCTCGTTACACCAAGACTCTCTTTAACACTTGTTTTTACAGTGAGAATAAAATTTTAAATCCGAGTAAAAGGCCATCTAATGCGGTGGAGCAAAAAGGGACTCTCTGGTGCAAGATCACAGGTTTTAAGTTGAGCTAATGGACATGTGGTATATTTTGCTTGGGGTTGTCCACAAAAACCTTACTTGCATAAATAAATAAATACATAAATAATAAAGCTAAGAATACAAATTAAATACCTCATATTGAGTAACATAAAGTAGAACCATGGCTGGACTGCGACCTTTTCCTATTCATCAAAAAATTAAGAATTGTATTATCCAATCATTATACTGGAGGGCAGCCAATTATGTCACTAATCCTATTTTCATCTTCCTTCACTGCTGTCAGAAAATCACACCAGCCGATGAGAAATGCCACTATTCAAACAAGGGAGTTGGAAAGCAAACACAGCATTGTAAGAATATAACCGACAATTTGATCTTCGTACGGCCAGGTTCTTGCATGTTTGAGTTCCAAAAAACATTGAAAATGGCTTCTGACAATGAACTCCAGTAGAATTACAACGACATTCTTCCATTTTTTATGGCATTTCGTGCCAGGTTTCACTTGGAAAATGCTAGAAAATACACTTACAGTACATGTCAATAAAATATTAAATGGAAATAAGTACTTAATTTAGCTAGAGTTGACATATATACGGAACAGATAAGCATCTATGGAGGTCTTCTTAATCCTTTCACACTATCCAACATTTACAAATCAATCAGTTATCATCGTAGAGTTTTGGAGTTTAAAATAGAATTCGGACGTCATTTGGATATATTTTGAATAAGGCAAGGATCTTGGACCTCATCCACTGGTACCCAACTGATCATAAGTCTGAATATCACTCACATTCAGCAATCATATTCAAGTGATCATTGACTTCCACATAAATGGTTATTAGAAACTTGTCTATTGGTCCACGTTCAAGAACTATAATGGTGAATCGCTAGGATGGTTTAAACCAAGTAATCCCAAGCACTGACCATCAGGTCCAACTGAATGAAGGCTCTAGATCATGTAACTTCATGTAGGTGGCTTAGATAAAGCTTCTTAATGATAAGAGCTTCCCACAATATCACCCCCCAAAAGATAATGAAGACCTATGTGAAGAACAAGGACATGAGAAAATCATAGCAGCAATTCTACTAGTGTGAAAAGGTAAAGGAATGGACTGTGCAATGGGCCATATTTATGATCTCGCTCACGGTAGTCCTCTGGAAAGGTTGGCTTCCAAAGGCAATAACCGGTTTTGCAAATTAAGCCTTAAAAAGTAGAGCAATTCTGATGTTCTTTGCAGGTATTGATCAAAAGGAAGGCATCGCCTTTTGACATGGGCCAAGACCATCCATTCTTTGCAGCAGGGTTGATTGTCTAATGAGGTTTCCGAATCACAGTAATACTTGTTCTCAAATTATGAACTTCATCTCAGAGCCAAATCATTTTAGAGCTAATTCAGTTATCTTATACGGTTCATGTTTTTGTCATGTGACCTTGAGGCCACGGGTTCAGGGTATGGAAACAGCCTCTTGCAAAATGCAAGATAAGACTGCGTACTAATGACCCTTGTGGTCTGTCTCTTCGCTGGATCCTGCATATATGAGAACTTTGTGGACCTGAGCTGCCCTTTTTTTTATGTTTTCGTTGAGTATATCTCTCCTAAATTATTTGTTTCCTTTCCTTTCCTTTTTGCCGCGTTCTCTTCTCCATCTTCTTTCCTTTCCTAACACTTTAATCTTTGATTCACTACTAGTCAAGGACGAATGTACACGCGGGAGTTGGAGAGAGAAGGGTGTTCCAATAGATGTTAGAAGGAAACATCTTTACTGGCCGATTTTGATCTTACATTTGTAAATATCAATCGGTTTCAACTGCATGCCACACCTTTTCTTGTACACATCTTTCTTCTTTAGCTATGGTTGTGTTCCCTTGAGTAGGAAATCATTTTGAGGATTTGAGATGTAGGTTGATCAAATGGAGATTTTCATCTTCTGAAGGTATAGAAGATGCGACTAACATAGGAGTAGAAATGATAAGAGGATAAACAAAAGTTTACTGTGGGAAATGATTTGTTGTAGACTCAGAATGACCAAAAATTAGTTAAGGACACAATTGCCACGGCTGAAAAATTGGTTGAAATGAGTGGGTGTGAAGGGACAACATCAGTTGGCATCATACCAGATAGAAAACTTATTTTCCATAAAACTATCTCCTGTCATGCATGCAGTGCAGCCATCATTCTTCTTGATAGATGCAGAAACCTGACTCCTCTTTTCGTAAAGATCTTGAATAGACACACAAACAACCCAAAAATATTTCCGATCCCAAACAAACTTGGCCGGTATTCTTATCGAACGAGGCTCAGGGAAACCTGTGAAATAGAATTGACTTCCCTGGTTAACAAACCTTCCGTTGGGAGTAGGAATGTATACTCTCAAGTGAACATTCCTTATAATTCCTGTAGATGATTTTTCTTCACTTGTAGGTTCATAGCCTAAACCATACTTGCCAACTACTTACACAATTTATGAAAATTTGCGAGCGTTAGTTCTCCTCTTCCCCAGAGGCATACCAGGAAGAGAATTCATATCCTAGAACATCTTTGAAACAGCAACATATGTAGTAGATGGTAACAATATTCTTTCATTTGAACAATCAGTTCATTAACGGAGATGAATCGATAGAAAAAGACATTCAATTGAATATTGTTTCATTTGAACAATCAGTGCATTACTGGAGATGAATCAATAGAAAAGACATTCAATTGACAAGGTTTGGAATAGTCCATGGAAGTGCTAGAAGAAGCTTCTGTCGATGCTACACATTTCAGAGTTTCTACTGCACTGTAGCAATACTTCCTTTATGTGGAAAAGAGTCACCTCCAAATCCAAGAGTCCCAAAATGCCCATCTTAGTTGAATCATAACGCATCATAGATTGATTGCTTGGGTTGAAATGAAATTGATTGAAACCCAAAGCCTGTACTGTTTTCAACGTGCCAATGTTTAATGCCGACCCATTGTCAACCAACGCCCAGCGAATTTCTCTGCCATGACTGATCACTGTAATATGAAATGCCTTATTATGATCACTCCCTTCAGGTGATAAATCCTTGTCATTGAACCTTATCGAGGAAGTCAAATGAACCGCACTCACAAGTTCTGCCAATTTTTCCGGAGAAATATCCTCCATTACTTGCGTATTGATCAAACCTATAACTAGCTTCCTATAGTTCATAGAGGCCATAGCAATCCCCATACAGAGATGTATGTTATTTCTTCAATATCTGGATAATGTCATATTCATCTTGTGAAAGTGAAAAGTTTTATTTTCTCCCAACATCTGCCCCTGCAACTGCTTATGGTGAGGTTGACTCTACTACAGGCTTTGGGATGCTAAATTATTCTTTTCCAGTATAATCAGGAGCATAAGAAATACCAGAGTGAGTAGCAGCTTGCAAAGGTTTAAAATAATCCAAAAATGAAACTCGAATGATGTACTGATAAATTAAAATATCTCACTGTAGAATTGACTTTGGGAGTGTTTACCAAACCATTGCCAGATATAATAATCGGGGTTGTTGGTGGGATCAGTGATTTGGTACAGTCAATGAACACTTGAGTAGCTATCATATTAATTGCATTCTCAGATGGTGACAAGGAGGTACAAATGGTGATAAAATTAACAATTGGATCCAAGTTGTTGTTCATTATTGCTAGATGGCCTGGGGGAACAAACATGGTATTGAACGTGATTTGGCAATGGGCTGTTTTAGGCATCAAGTGAATCAGTAGATTTCTACCCAAAGACTGTTCTCCTATTGTAAACACATCCATGTACGATCTTTTTAAAAATAATACATCTATTGATTTTATGGCCAACTCGTTGATGATATTCACAGTGGAACTTCTAAAAAAAGGTTTAATGCCAAAAGGTTTAAGAGCAACGGCAAGCTTATTCGGCAACATTTGCTTTGCTTTGTTGAGACAATTCCATTTTTACTTAAATGATAACAAAATCTTTATATTATAATCTAAACTGTTCACTTGATGTGCAAGTATTTATAGGATCACCACCATCTAACCTGTTTACTTGATGTGCAAGTGTTTATAGGACCACCACAAGATGTCCAGAGAAATTTCATGTTTTCTCAAGCATTAAGGGGATTTAAGTGATTGTCTTTAAAAATTTATATTGTCAAAAGTCCACGTGCTATTCATTGAAGAAATCAAGATTTCATAAAGCAACACGACTCAAAGATTTTCAGAGTTTACGAAAGTAACATATTATTACTCAAAAGAGTTTTTCATGTGTTCAAGATGTTTCTAGTCATCATTTATAGTATGGTACCAATGAGACTAGTGAAATGGAACATATCGTGGGGAGTAAACTGAAAAAGGAGATGTAATCCAAACAAATCGTCCAGTATTGGACTTTCCACAATAGATCTTCTCATTAAATCTATAAACGATATCACATCAGACCCCATGGGCATCTGGTAAGTTTATTTCCTGATACTGAACCTACGGAAAAAACAAAACAAAAACAGCCACCCGTTTAAAACAGCAGCCTCCGGAGAATCTACTTACTCTCCTGTAACTGGAACGACCCAATCTATAGCTGCAATAGAGCCACTTCAGTTGCCTGATGTGGCAGCGATTAACGCCATGTACTCGATCAGATCCAACACTCGGTTGCTGAACCAAGTAGACCAAATGACTCTCAGAATAATGAAAGAAGCAAAAGATTATAAGAAAAAGAGAGATGCAAACTAGTACCAGAGACTGCTTGAAACTATACCTGTAACCCCACTCATTGTCATACCACGAGACTAACTTCATGAAGGAAGCGCTCAATCCTATACCAGCCTTGGCGTCAAAAATACTTGACCTGGATGTGGATTAAACAAATACATAAATGAAAAACTCTAATTCTAATAATGTTTTATTTCCAGGTTTACGGTCTGGGAATGATCTCCCTACCTTGTGTCACCAATAAAATCATTGGAGACAACATCTTCGTCAGTGTACCCAAGGATTCCTTTCAATGGCCCCTCAGATGCAAACCTGAAACAGGAACTGACCAGTCAGACATTCGATCCTGGGTACAATTTGCATGCACAAATCTAAATGCTAACAAAAGAATTACATCGATCACATGCCACAATGAGTCCGCAAAATATCTTCTACATAATTGTCATCATGGATAAATTGATTATGTTTGAATCGGAAAGCAAATTGAGGGGGGAGAAGCCAAAAGAATGTACCATCCCAACTTGCAGCAAATGAGCATAGCAAACCAGGACGCTGATTTGTCATCAAAAGTTCAAAAGTCAAAGAGCACAATGTAATGATACTAGTCATAACAGACTTAAAGAGTTAAAGGGGAGATTATTAGAACAGCTGCAACGGGATACAGGAATAATGAAGAGACCATCTGCAAGGGCCTTCAAGAAAAGCAAAGAGATGAAAAGTGATCAAATTGGTGAATGAATACAAGAGCAAACTCACTGAAATTGACTGCTTAGCAAGATTAATGAACAACCTATACCACTAGTATCGTTTTGACCTTCTGGGTCTGCTTGTTTTCTGCGTAGTAGACCCAAAATAGCACAAAAGCTAATACAAGAAATGAGTGCAATTGTGAGTTAAGGATTTCTGAACTTTATAACTCCAATGTCATTTTTTGTACACGACAATAATGGCAATGTAGCTGATTTATCTCGGACAAAGATCTCCATAACAACCACACATGCCACTAAAGCATAATTACTTTTGACTGCACCTAACTTGCAGACCATCACCTTCCATATGAGATGAACCGATTTTAGAGGGTTTTAAATAGAAACTTTCAGCCTTCAAACATGACGCTATAAGCAATCTCCAAAAGTTCTTTGGAACCTGGAGTAAACTCTTATTCACGAGTTATCCACTGTTTGATAACCCAATTTTGGTAAAAAGAAAATTATTCAGTTTCCTCTACCTATGGGCAATAACTTCGATTGATGTTCTATAAACCCTTCGTGATCAGCCCCTTCCACAAAACCTGTGTATGCGGTAGCTTCGTGCACCAGGTTGTGCTTTTTTTCAGTAAAACAAACTCTGCAAATTGATATTGGATAAATTCTATACCAGGATAGCAGCAATTTCCTTTTGACAACATTCTTCTCAAGATTGTCCTGAATCCAAGCTTTTCACCAGTATTGAAGTCTTTCCTTTCCTATGTCATGTCATCATCATCATCATCATCAAGACCTTATCCCAATTAGGGGTCGGCCACATGAATCTTATTCCTCCATTCCACTCTATTAAATACCATGGCTTCATTTAGTCCCAAAGTTTTTAAATCTTTCTTCACCACTTCTATCCACGTTCTTTTGGGCCTTCCCCTTGCCCTTTTAGAACCTTCAACTTGTATTGCCTCACTCCTTCTAACTGGTGCCGTTGTTGGCCTCCTTTGAACATGTCCAAACCATCTAAGTCTAATCTCCCTCATCTTGTTACCTATTGGTGCTATCCCTAAATTTCTTCTAATATTTTCATTTCTAATTCTATCCTTTCTTGTCTTACCACTCATCCATCTCAACATCCTCATTTCTGCAACACTCAGCCTATGAGTATGATGTTCCTTAACTGCCCAACACTCTGATCCATAGAGCATGGCCGGCCTTATAGCCATCCTATAGAATTTTCCCTTTAGTTTGAGTGGCACCCGCCGATCACATAAAACCCCCGATGCACATCTCCATTTGTTCCAACCCGCTTGGATTCTCTGGGTAACCTCCCTCTCAATCTCTCCACTCTCATGGATCAATGATCCTAAGTATCGGAAGTGGTCTCTCATGGGGACCTCTTGGTCATCAATCTTGACTGGTGTTCCACTCCTACTCTCCTTGCTAAAATTACATTCCATATATTACGTCTTAGTTCGGCTAATTTTAAATCCTTTCGATTCTCTTGCTTCTCTCCATAGCTCTAGCTTTATGTTGACAGCCTCCCTTGTCTCATCAAGTAGGCCTATATCGACTGCAAATAGCATGCACCGGGGAATCTCCTCATGCGGATGTTTTGTTAACTCATCCATAACTAATGTGAAAAGGTATGGACTTAATGCCGATCCTTGGTGCAATCCGACAAAGTGACGGGAAAATCACCGGTCACGCCACTAGTGGTCTTAACATTTATTCTTGCTCCCTCATACATATCTTTAATTATGGCTATATACCCCCGAGTAACCCCTTTAACACCTAACACCCTCCATATTAACTCTCTAGGGACTCTATCATAAGCCTTCTCTAAGTCAATAAAGACCATGTGTAGGTCTTTTCTCCTCTCCCTATATTTCTCTACTAATTGTCTTAGTAAGAAAATAGCTTCCATGGTAGACCTCCCAGGCATGAAACCAAACTGATTCTCCGATACACTTGTTTCATGTCGTAGCCTCTTCTCAATGACTCTTTCAAAAAGTTTCATGGTGTGGCTCATAAGTTTGATCCCTCGATAATTAGTGCGGCTCTGAATGTCTCCTTTATTCTTATAGATTGGTACAATAGAGCTTTTCCTCCACTCATCGGGCATTTTCTTTGATTTTATAATCTTGTTAAACAACTTGGTCAACCAAACTACCCCAATATCTCCCATATGCTTCCAAACCTCTATTGGTATACCATCGTGCCCCATGGCCTTTCCCGATTTCATCTTTCTCAAGGCCTCTTTTACTTCAAGCATTTTAATCCTACGTTCATATCTATAATATCCGGTGTTATTTAGATTTATAGTATTTTCAATTCCTCTATTCTCGGGGCCATTGTCATTTAGCAATTTTTGGAAGTAGATTTCCCACCTTTGTTTGATCTCGGCGTCTTTGACTAATACCCTTTGATCATCGCTTCTAATGCACCTAACATGCTCTAAGTCCTTACTCTTACGTTTCTCTTACCTTTGCAAGTTTAAACACATCTTTCTCACCTTCTCTTGTTCCTAGTCTATTATAGAGCTCATCATATGCTTTAAGTTTAGCCTCACTTACTATTCTCTTAGCAACGTTTTTAGCATTCTTATATTGTTCATAGTTTTCATTATTTCTAATCTTCGCCATGCTTTAAAATGCATTCGTTTTTCTTTAATAGCTTTTTGCACTGTTTCATTCCACCACCATGTTTCCTTTGTTAATAGCCTTTTACCTTTAGATACTCCTAAGACATCTTTTGCCACTTTCTTAATGGATTCGGCAATATTAATCTACATGGTATTTATACTGTTTCATAATTCCAATTTCCTTCTACCATCAACTTATTTTTGAATGAGGTTATTTTCTCTCCTTTTAAGTTCCACCACTTAGTTTTTGGATGTGTATTAAGTTCGGTTCTTTTACTCCATCTTTTGATATGAATATCCATAACCATTAACCTATGTTGTGAGGTTAAACTCTCACCGGTATCACCTTACAATCCTTACATATAGATCGTTCATTATTCCTAAGTAGAAAAAAGTCTATTTGGCTTTTATGAAGTCCACTTTTAAAGGTTATTAAGTGTTCATCCCTCTTCTTAAAGAGTGTATTTGCAATGGATAGGTTATATGACAAAGCAAAATCGAGGATATTCTCCCCCATCTCGTTTCGTTCACCTATACCATACCCTCCGTGTATTCTATCATATCCTTCCTTATCTTTTCCTACATGGCCATTTAAGTCTGCTCCTATAAATATTCCCTCAGTATTGGGAATTTCTTGCATGACTCCCTCCATATCTTCCCAAAACCGTCTCTTAATTATATCTTGTAGCCCTACTTGTGGTGCATATGCACTTATAATATTTATAATCTGCTCTCCTAGAATCATTTTTATTATTATTATTCTATCACTGATTCTTTTAACGTCCACAACTTTATCCTTTAATTCCTTATCCACTATTATTCCTACGCCATTTCTATTATTTTCCTTTCCTACGTACCATAATTTATACCCATCTATTTCTCTAGCTTTAGCCCCTTTCCACTTGGTTTCTTGGATACAAGCGATGTTGACTCTCCTACGTTTTATCGTGTCTACTAACTCCAAACTCTTACCTGTCAATGTCCCTATGTTCCATGTAGCGATGCGAATCTTATGATTTGGAGATTCCCTATTTACTATCGCCTTTCTCGACCTCCATGGTATGAACCCATGTCCACTTTTCACCGCACACGGGTTCGATGCGGCGCGTCGCTTAGAGGGGACGCTCTGGCAGCCCTTGCCCATTTTTCACGACACGCGGGATCCGATGTAGCGCGTCGCTTCTGGGAGAACGCCCTAGCAACCCTTGCCTATTTTTCACCGCATCCGGGATCCGATGCAACGCGTCGCTTATGGGGAACGCCCTAGCTTGAGCGAATTTCAGATTTCGATTCATGTCATGTTGGGGTTGCCATAGTTTTAAAAGCTGAAGATGATTTTCATTAAAATCATGAAAATCATTACAATCATTAAAATCATCTTCAGCTTCACCCTTGTTGGTGGCTACCTGACGCAAGGGTGGCCATATTTTTAGAAGCTGAAGATGATTTTCATTTCTCCCTCACAAACTAATATACAAATGTATATTTATTTGTAAGAAAAAAATAATAGAATCATCTTCAACTTCCCCCTCTTGGTGGCTACACTGATACAAGGGTTGCCATCTTTTAAGAAAATTTGGAGATGATTCTCATTTCTTCCTCACAAACTAATATACAAATGCATATTCATTTGTAAGAAAGAAATAATAGAATCATCTTCACCTTCCCCCTTGCCGGCTGGCACCTGACGCAAGACCCTCCTCCTTTTTTATCCGGGCTTGGGACCCTCCTCCTATGTCATGTAAAGAAGATTAAAACCCATAAAGTAAACCAAAGATCTGACTTCAGTACACGTCTAGGTCCATTGCCTTAAATCCAAGAGCTTATTTGTCCAAAGTTCTAAGAGAATTTCCTTGAGAAGGTGAGCATTCTAGAAAATATAGTCCATAGATTTGTGCACCCATGAGCATCTAGAGTGCTACTTCCATGGTTCTATTACAGCAATTAAAGCTATTCAAAGGCTTATAGGGTCTTAGTGGTTTAGGATAATGCACTTCCAGGCCAATGTCCACAGACAAGGAGAAAATCCATGTTAGTAAATTAGTGTGTCCTAAAGCCTTTGATCTTTCCCCCTTTTATGGTGTGTTTTTTTTAGAATGTTTGCTTGATTACATGGTTTTTTCCTTCATTTTGTAGCCATGACTGTCTATCTCTCTGTCAGTCTCTCTATTCTCTCGGCCATTATAGTTTCTGCTCATAGAGTCTAATTACTTCTAATTACTGGTCAGGTTTGAAATCTCACAAAGAAATAGGGAGGTGTGGATGTTTTAACTTGAATCTTATCGTTGGTCATGTTCCAAATCTCAGTGCATGGCTATGTGTTTTGGTTGTGCAAGCAAAAAATTGTTCTGGTCTACAGCCAATAGATGTTTAATGTTGATTTTATCGTGGGAAGACTGTATTATTGTATGATTTACAGAAATTCATTTAATAATTAAGCCTTGTGTTTACCCGTATAGTCTAGAAATCTTGGATCGCAGGCGCACTCTCTGAGATTATTGGAGTTTGAACTTGGAATTCATGTAAACTTATAAATTTCACCTAGCACCCACTTATCAGAACTCAATTTATATGTGGTTTATGATAGTAATATGAGATGCAGTGAGTATGTTCAGTACTAGAATATTTTAGGGATTTATTTTCATTTTCCTGTGATGAATGGATTATAAGTTTTTGGCTCACTGTTAAATTGCTGGAAATTATGCTGGATGGATAATACTTATTAAGATTCAAGTGAAAATATTTAGACCAGTTGTCAAGTGAAATAAAAGTATCTGGAAGTTTAGAAGAAAAAGAATGTATTGTTTTATATCTTATTAGAGAAAAAATTACACTAATATATATATATATATATATAGGAAAAAATGGCAACAAACTTGCCATTGAATCCCACGGATTAGGCTAAAGGAAATCCCTTAACATAAGGGTCAAACTAGGAATAAAAGAAAAGGATATTTTCATATTCAAATCTAATCCTAATCTCCATTATTTATGAAAACATACTAAGATAAGATCAAAACTAATCCCCAGAAACGAGGAACTAATTTTAAGAGAGTTTCCTAATATATCCAACACTCCCCCTCAAGTTGGAGCGTAGATGTCTATCATGCCCAACTTGCAAATGAAGAACTCATAGTTAGGTTTGAAAAGTCCCTTTGTTAGAATATCAGCTATTTGTTGTGAAGTTGGAACAAATGGCAAGCAAATATCTCCTGCTTCAATTTTCTCCTTTATAAAATGCCTGTCAACCTCAACGTGCTTTGTTCTGTCGTGTTGAATAGGATTGTGTGCAATGCTGATAGCCACCTTGTTGTCACAATGCAACTTCATTGGCATGGGCACAGTTCGCTTTAGCTCTTCCAAAACTCATTTCAGCCATATCATCTCGCAGACTCCATGAACCATTGATTTGTATTCTACTTCTGCACTATTCTTGGCAACAACACTTTGTTTCTTACTTCTCCATGTTACTAAGTTTCCCCACACAAAGGTACAATAACTCGATGTTGATTTCCTATCAGTGACTAATCATGCCCAATCTGCATCTATGTACACCTCAATACTCCATTGTTCATTTTTCTTGAAAAATAAACCGTTTCCTAGAGAACTCTTCAAGTACCTCAAAATTCAATACACAACTTCAAGGTGTTCTTCATGAGGGGAATGCATCAACTGACTCACAAGGCTTACTGCAAAAGCAATAACAGGACATGTGTAGGACAAGCAAATGAGCTTACTAACCAACCTCTAGTATCAAGATGTGTCCACGGGATCACCTTTCCTATCTCCAAGTCTTTGGTTGAGATCAATTGGAGTTTCTGCAGGACGACAACCACTCATTCCCGTTTCCTTGAGAAGATCAAGGATGTATTTCTTTTATGAGACAACAATCCCTTTCTTTGATCGAGCAACCTCCATTCCAAGAAAATATCTCAGTGGTCCCAAGTCCTTAATTTCAAACTCAAATGCAAAGCACCTTTTCAACCGTTCCATTTTAGCTACATCATCCCGAGTTAGGATAATATCATTCACATACACAATGAGAATAGCTATTCTCTTATCAGTTGAGTGTTTTGTGAACATGGTATGATCAGTTTGCCCCTGAACATATTTCTGACTCTTTACAAACTAAGCAAATCTCTCAAACCAGGCTCTTGGTGATTGCTTCAA
Organism: Warburgia ugandensis; assembly: GCA_035236585.1. NCBI lineage: Eukaryota > Viridiplantae > Streptophyta > Magnoliopsida > Canellales > Canellaceae > Warburgia > Warburgia ugandensis. Next base: position 63,900,478 of record CP141136.1, on the reverse strand, counting down.
TCTATATAAGGATTTCTTTAGTTTGCATACTTTCAAGCCAAACTTCCTATCAAAACCCGGTGGTGGGTCCATGTAGACTTCCTCCTCCAAGTCCCCATTAAGGAATGCATTCTTCACATCCAGCTGCTGTAGGGGCCAATCAAGATTGGCTGCAATTGACAAAAGTACTCTTACAGTGTTCAGTTTGGCAACAGACGCAAAGGTTTCAAGGTAGTCAATACCATATGTTCAAGTGAAGCCTTTGGCCACCAAAGGAGCCTTGTATCGCTCAAGCAATCCATCTGACTTGTGTTTGGTTGTGAACACCCATTTGCATCCAACCATTCTCCTCTCTCGGCAAATCCACAACCTCCCATGTTTTATCTTTCTCAAGGGCCTTCATCTCTTCAAGAATAGCCTCCTTCTACTCAGGAATCTGTAAAGCATCTTGTACAGTCTTTGGTTTTCCACAAAAGACAATTGTGAAGTAAAGGCAAAGAAAGTAGGGGACAAATTTTTGTAAGAGACAATTGGACATGGGATGTTTCGTACAAGCTCCAATACCCTTTCGATTAGCAATAGGAATACTAAGATCAAAAGAGCTGAACTCAGAATGAATAAACTTGAAATTAGGTGAATTTGTTTGAATAGGTTCAAAGGAAGAATTACCTGATGACTCAGTAGAGTTTAGATTAGCCTTTGGTTTGAACTCTTGACTTTGCTGAGAAGCATTGGTCTCATTGCCTTGAATTTGATTTCTCCTTGAATAGACCAGAAGTTCTTTGGCACCTATTTTTTCATTGTTAGTTTCATCAAGGTTATGATATGGCTCTATTGGATTCAAACCTAGGTTTTCATCAATTGAAACACAAGGTTCTAGAGGTTTAAAAATATTGGGTCCATCAAGAATCAATGTGGCCGCGTTTTCTCTTTGAAAAACATCCAAGTAATCCGAATCTTCCATAGGTGTCTCCCCCTAAAGATGAGTTTCAAAAAATGGTGAAGACTCAAAAAAAGTGACATCCATGCTGACAAATATTTTTTTTGAAGCAGGATCAAAACACTTGTACCCCTTCTGAGTTGGAGCATAGCCTACAAAAACATACTTTCTTGCTCTAGGATATAGTTTGTCACGGTTGTGAGTATGAACGTGTACAAAGGCAATGCATCCAAATACTTTCAATGGTAGGTTCGAGGACAACGTGGATATAGAAAAGTTTTTTTTAAAGACACTTGGTGGAGTTTGAAATTTTAAAATCTTTGTAGGCATTCGATTTATAAGATATGTTGTTGTAACTATAGCTTCACCCCAACGATACTGAGCAATAGTGCCCTAGCAACTTCCAAAAGATGCTTGTTTTTTCATTCAGCTACCCCATTTTGTTGGGGTGTGTCAGTGCAAGAACTTTGATGTATTACACCTTTTTCCAAGAAAAAATTACCTAGGATCTTATTGAAATATTCCTTGCCATTGTCACTTAGAAAAATCCTTATTTTCTCTTGAAATTGTGTTTCCACCATGGAAAAACTTCTTCAACTTCAGAATTTTCTTTTAAAAGGTATAACCAACTTATCCTTGTGTGATCATCAATAAAACTGATAAACCATTTTTTTTCCGAAAGTGTTGAAACCTTATATGATCCCCATATATCACTATGGATTAACATAAAAGGTTTTGATGCTTGATATGATCTTGGAGGAAAAAAGGCATGGTGGTGCTTGGCTGACTAACAAATTTCACATTGAAATAAAGATGGACTTTTATTTTTAAGCAAACTAGGAAGCAAGTGTTTTAAATAATGAAAACTTGGATGTCCTAATCTATAATGCTATAACATAGCATTACATTCGTTAGAATCAGAAACAAAACAGGTACTTTGAAATTGTCTTCTCGGGTCAATTCCACCTTCAAGGAACTAGAGACCTCCACTTTCTCTAGCACTGCCAATCATCCTCCCCCCAGCCAGTTCCTAAAGCTCACACCGAGAAGGACAGTGATAGTCCTAAGGTGTCAAGTTCTGGGAGAATAACTTGCAGAAAAAAAAGAAGAATGGAACTCATTTTATTGATAGCTGGTGAGAATTACAAAGGATTTCATGTCAACAAAGATAAAGCTCCAATCTAGGTAAACCAGTAGGAAGTTAGGAGCGTAGTTCCTCCTCTGCACTTTCCCACTCCTTTCCTCCTTTCTCCCCCTCTCCCCTCCCTATCTTCTTCCTTTTATCTTCCCCTCTCCTCCAACCCCATCCACCGTGTATCCTTGATTGGTAACTACCTAATAATTTGTAACATATTGAATACTAACTGTATATTGGGTATATCCTAACCAACTAACTACATCTCTCCCCAACTAGCTTGTAACCACCTGATCCCCTGGAAATCTTCTATCAACAGCTCTGGATACCTGAAAAAATCTTCTACCAACAGACCTATATACGATTCTACTTCTTTTTGAAACTACCTTCTCTTTCTATAATAAGTTTGATATATTGGAGATATAACAGATAGAAATTAGTTTGACACTTGATATCATTGGTTAACTTGCTAATTGACAAAAGGATGCAAGAAAGGTTAGGCACATGAAGAACATTATGCAAAGTTAAGGTGATATAACAATGGATCCTGTCCTAGCAATTGCCGAGAGAGATCTATCTGCTATCTTGATTTTTTTGTTCCCTGCACATGGATGATAAGTTGAAAAAAGATTGGATAATTTGTCATATAATCAGTTGCTCCTGAATCTATGATCCAAGAGTTGCTTTGGCTGGGATTGACACTAAGAAGGGCAATAATGAAGTTACCTTTTTGGGCCAAAGAACAAGAGAGGTTAACATTAAATTATAGAGATTGGAAGAGTTTGTACAGGTGCTCTAGCTATTCCTTTATGAATGGAGATGTTTCTAAATTGACTTGATGCCCCTGGTTCTCTTCATGTGAGGTTTGGAATGCATGATTGTCATTTCTAGATTTCTTCTTCTAATTTGGAGGCCTTCCATGGAGTTTTCAGCAAGTTTCCTTTGTGTGCCATGACTTCTTGTAGTGTTCACACCAGGGTTTCTTCCTTCTTTCACCATTGGGATCAGCACTTCTAGAAATAAGGGCAGAATTATCATTTTCCACCACAAATCTGCATTCCTGGTTGGTTAACATAACCTTCCTCTTGGTTTCTTCTCTTCTAATCTTAGAAAAGGTTTCTCAGAGGGATGGCAGAGGTTTCTTTCCAAGGATTCTACCCTAACTTCATCCAAATCACGATTGAGGCCAGTCAAGAATAGATACACACAATCATTCTCCTCCTTTATAATTTTTACACTATCAATTGGGCAGTCCCATTCATCATTATAGCACTGGTCCAATTCTTGCCATAATGAAACCATCTCATTATAGTATACTGTAACTTCCCTTTCTCCTTGTTTTGATTGCCACAATTTTCTTTTTAGATCAAAGATCTGAGATGAGTTTTCTATGTCAGAATAGGTCTCCCTTACAGCCTCCCACACATCTTTTGCAGTGGGGAGAAAAAGATAGGGTTTACCTATGGTCTGCTCCATTGAGTTGATAAGTCAGGCCATGATTAGTGAGTTTTCTAACCTCTATGAACTCGTATTCGGATCTCCAGCCTCTGGTTGCTTCACTTCTCCTGTCAAATGCCCAAGTTTTCCCCTACCATCAATCACTAGCTTCATGGATTGAGCCCATTCTAAGTAGTTTTTCCCATTTAACTTGTGATAAGTTAACTAGAATGAAATATTTGGGGAAAATTGGTCTGTACCACTATCTAACATGGCTGTCCCTGATGAGAAACTTCCAGCAGTTGTTTCCGATGAATTAGAGGTTCTTCTAGTCCCATTCTTGGCTGTTTTAGCCATTTAAAAGCATATCAAGAGCCTAAGCTCTGATACCATGAAAGTTTAGAAGAAAAAGAATGTATTCTTCTATATCTTATTAGAGAAAAAATTACACTAATATATATAAGGAAGCATGGCAACAGACCTGCCATTAAATCCCATAGATTAGGCTTAAGGAAATCCCTTAACATAAGGGTCAAACTAAGAATAAAAGGAAAGGAGATTTTCAGATTCACATCTAATCCTAATCTCCATTATTTATGGAAACAAACTAAGATAAGATCAAAACTATTCCCTAGAAACTAATAACTAATTTTGAGAGAAAGCTTCCTAACATATCCGACAGTATCCAAGATGGAAATTTTGGAATTTGCCAAACATGAATGCTAAGCAAATATTTGCATAACTATTACTGCTAATATGCTAGAACTGGCCACAAGGTGAGGAAATCTAGATACGAGTTTCTATATACAGAAAGTCAGAAGATGTCTATTTTTGCAGATTTGAGGATTTATGATGAATGATGTAATATTAGATTTCTATCTTCTGCTATGTTTTCACTTTTTATAAGTAGCTTTAAGAAGTAGATCAGAAGAGATCTCTCAACTAAAATTTTATTGGGAGGATTGCTCAGGGAGGATGTGGATTAGTATGTTCAGGATTATTAAATCCTTTATCTTCTTTAGCAGAAAGATTTATGAATTTGCCAGCATATTATAAGTATAATACTTCAGAAATGTAACTTACTAGTGACATAGCATTCCATGGAATATAAAATGATATATATTTTCTTATCATACTGTTCTATGGAAATGAGCTCAATTGAGTAGGTACGAATGCCTTGTCTGCGTACCTTTTTTTGGACCTCTCTATTTCTTTTGAAATCCAGAACTGTAGCATTCTTGGGATACATGTATTTGAATCACAAGTTTAAATATTTGCTTGTTTAAGTGGGTGTTTCATTGGGACACATTCTTGGGAAGTTCCAAGTTTAAATATTATACATGTTGTTGTTGGGTGTTTTCTTTTATATATTTTATGTCCATGGTCCCTTATTCTTAGATGCTGCAGAGACCTTAGGTAAGCAAATAGCCTCATTGAGTGAGTCAAAAGCAAAATTAAGTGAGGGATCACGATCAAACAATGTGCCAAACAATGTTTCCATAACATGTTTATATGATCGGCTACTTGAACTGTTTCTTTGAGAAGGTTTATATGAACGAGTACTTGAATTGTCTCTATCATAGGTTAATACGGACCAAGTGCTTCAATTGTCCCTATCACAAGTTAATATGGAACAAGTACTTGAATTCTTTCTATCATAGGTCCCTATGGACGCATACGGTAACTATTTCTATGACAAATTTATATGGATGGGTACTCAAATTGCTTCTGTGGTAGGTTTATACATAGATAGGGACATAAATTGTTTCTTTGACAGGTCATAGGTTTATATGGATGAATACTTAAACTGTTTCTATCACAGGTTTATATGGATGAGTGCTTGAACTATTTTTATGACATGTTTATATAGGATGGATACTATGATAGGTTCCAGTAGACGAAGAGTTGAACTATTTTTATAACAGTTTTATATGTAGGTTACAGTAAGTGCAGTGACAGGTTTATCTAATTTTGGGATTAATTAGGCCCACATGAAATATTAGGTGTTATTTCATCCTAAGTACAAAACTAATTTGGCCCATTAGCATTTTCAGTAGATTAATTTAACAACTATGACCTACTAGTCCAATTTATCTAGTTGAGATTAATTAGGGCCACATAAGATATTAGTACATGTTATTTCATCCAAGGTTCGAGACTAATTAGGCCCATTAGCACTTTTAGTAGTCCAATTTAACAATAAGGGCCCACTAGAATTTATCTAGTTTTCCTATTAATTACACCCATTAGTATTATTTCATCCAAGATTTGGAATTAATTAGGCTCATTAGCATTCTTAGTAGGTCTAATTTATTAAGACCCATTAATTAGGCCCATTAGTATTATTTTAGTCCTATTTTATCTAAATTGTAGACATTGTACTATCACAAAATGCCAAAATTAAATTGCTAGATGCCCATAAAAAGACAAAACTGCATGTCCATAGAAATAGCCCAGATCCATAAAAGACAAAGCTGGATGTCCTGTGACCATGGACATCAGTGTAGATAGTGCAATATCCCAATCTACTAAGACCTTGTTAAGTTATAACAAGCTTCTTATTGTTTTCTTAAGCTTGTATTATTAGCTTTCAACTTCAAAAAGGGATCTTTTGTTCAACTACTTTCATAGGTATTGAAAAAATACTATAATCCTTTCATAACAAGGGACTTTCAACAACCATCAAGCATTTCCTATAAGCATAGCTCAGGAAAAACCTACAGGCATTTTTATGAGAAAATTGTCAAAGGATGAATCATCAAGACCTAGAATCTAATACAACATAAAATAATTAACCAGCAGATCTCTTCAAAAGAAATAAAGGTAGGCATAAACACTTGATACAAGAAACATTGAACAATTAACTACACCAAACTAAGGCATCTAGTAACACCAATGGTAAGATTAGGTTGGATCAGTACATGGATTAAGTTCCTAAAGAAGAACCGAATGATGTGCGAAGTGATAAATATCAAACTAACGATGATAGGAGTTGGATGGACATTTTCTTTATCATGCTTGGTAAAAGGATTTTCTAGATCTAATCTGTTCATCATGTTCAGCATACCATAAATAGGTGATCCACTAGAAATCAATGCATTCAGATACCGTTAACTACATGTTTTGGGTATTTGAAAAAAGCAACAAAAATTGGATGGTTGTGACTTTCAACTCTAGAAAACATAGGCTAAAAGCATCCGATGGCCATGAAATTTGGTCTCTAGCCTAAGATACCTAACATGATGAAAGGCTTAGATCTACTAAATTCGTTTACCATGAATGAGAAAAAAAGCATCCAAAGAAGTCAAGACTCTTAAAAGCATCCCACTCCTACCAAGACTGTCAAACAATAAGAAGTCTCCACTTGCTTTTCAGAAGTGATCAAAGCAACCTCAATATCTATACGCATAATACAAAATGAACCTATATATGCATATTTAAGTAAGGGAAATGATAAATTGAGGCTCTTCAGCCAAGCCTCAATGTGAGTCTCCCTCTGTCTGCCATATGTCCCATTTAACTGCAATAAATAGTTACTGCATGGTAAGCACTCAAAGTGAGTTAACCAGAGTGGGTGGTTAAATGGGAGCTTGGAAGGCTGAGGGTGACTCACTTTGAGGCTTGGTTAAAGAGCCTCAGTTTATCACTTCCCAGTAGAAAATGAAACCAAACAACAATTGCTTACTTTATGGCAACTTTTACATCCTCATAAGAAGCACTCTTCTCTAGCCGGCATGTTAAATCCACAACTGAAACATTAGGTGTTGGCACACGAAAAGACATCCCAGTAAGCTTTCCATTTAGCTCTGGAAGAACTTTTCCAACAGCCTGAAAACCCAAAAGACAATCAGATCCTGCTTCAAGAAATGGTTGGTATAGTCAAAAGTAGTTCCCTTCCTTACTTTGGCTGCTCCTGTTGAACTGGGAATGATATTTTGCCCAGCTCCACGGCCTCCTCTCCAGTCCTTCTTTGAAGGACCATCAACAGTCTTCTGTGTTGCTGAATACATAAAAGTCAAATTATATCAGGAAACTCAGTTATGCAGGTTTCAATATTTTGCAAAGAATACACAGGTGAAAGTGAGTATAGTCATGTCATGTAAGAGAGAGAGAGAGAGAGAGAGAGAGAGAGAGACCTGTTGTTGCATGAACTGTCGTCATTAGACCCTCAGCTATACCAAACTCCTCATGCACCACCTGAAAGATATAAACATATAGTGCAATCCTTATGAGAGATGCTCTGTACATACACAGTCAGAGTAGAATAAAATATCAAGAGAACAAACGGAACGTATCATTACTAGCTGGAGAAGTTAAACAGCAAGTTACATAATTCAGAAAGCAGATTGATTATTGTGAAGAAAAAAGCAAAACACCAGTTAGTTCACTGAGTAAACAAAAGCTCAGAAAGGGGAATTTTCAAACCTTGGCCAGAGGAGCAAGACAATTGGTGGTACAGCTAGCATTAGAAACAATGTTCATGCTGGGCTTGTACATTCTCTCATTTACTCCTACCACAAACATTGGTGCATCAGCTGACGGAGCTGATATCACTACCTTCTTGGCACCGCCCTGTCAAAGGAAAACATGAAGCAAATTAGTCAAGATAAAGTTTTACTTTCATTTTCCTCCAATCCCCATTTTTTCCAGGAAAAAACTGCTAAAAAGGGAAGTGATGAATAAACTAGAATAACCAGTAATTCAGCACCAACCTTCAAATGAGCTGATGCTTTCTCCAATGTTGTGAAAGCACCAGAAGATTCAACAACATATTCTGCCCCAAAGTCACCCCAGGTGATCTCTGATGGATCCCTGAAATAGAGTTGAAGTTTAGCAAGAGTTCTTCACCACATGTCACATTCCATTAATAGCTCCTCATGCAACATGGCATATCAGGGTAAGACATTTCAACCATATACATACATTCAACATCCTGATGATTTCCCTCATGAACTAAAAATCATCAGCATGTGGATGACTTCCCTTATCTAAGCATACCCATCAAGTTCCCAGTCTAAGTATTCAACACTAACTTTCTGATGTGAGTCCATGCAATCATAGTTCCAACACAAAAACATATATATCCGTTACTGGTTTGAGTCGTTGCATTAGGTTTCAGTAAGAACACCAACCAAGTGGTAAGGTGTACAATGTTCCCCAACCATATGGTTACAGATTTAAATCTGCTAGCCCATCAACTACGTAATAGAAGTTATTGCATTAGATAGTTTGATTACCCATACACTAAGGGTTTCATGCTTAGTTTTTATGTCCCACAAACAATTGAGCTATACAAGAATGACTTAATGATAATAGGAATGGCACAATGTATTGCTGCAGCCATCCCAATATATTATATAAGAATATTCAGGAGTACCTTTTATTTGTAACTACAATTCGCTTCCCATTAACTTCCAGAGTGGACTCATCAACAACCCTAATGGTCCCTTTGAAAACTCCATGAGTTGAATCATACTTAAACATGTAAGCCTGAAAAAACGAAAGATAATGAATATGTTAGATTTTCAATATGAGGATGTTAGGAAAACAGAAAGTTGAATGCACAGAAATACCCAGGGGAAGTCTGGAACCTTGGAGAAAAGAACAAGATCCACTTCCAAAGTCTTAAAGGTGTAGGAATTTCTATTGAGAACTAAACACTGGTGCAATAAAGGTTCCCATGCCAATTAACAAGAGTTCATCTGTTTAAACCTATTCTTTATGCAGTTAATGTCCATAAATTTCTGTGTACATCCTAATTTTAGCCTAACTTATGAACAGAATAGTAAAAAAATTTATGCAAATCATAATCTCCACACAACCTCTGAAAAGTATCAGTAAAAGCCTTCCCGAATTCACACATGATAGATAAGTATTATATTTATCGAGATGAGGAATTATGCAAACCAACCACATAAATTTAGATAGTCAGGAGTCACATTAGAGCTCAGCCATAACTAAGCCATGACCCAGGAGTAATAATGACACAGCAGCTTTAATAATTATTCAGGTCAGGACATGTATCTCAACTTCTAGATTTGCTTATAGACTCTACAACGCTCTGATTTGTAAAAGGCAAGCAAAACACGATGGATGTGTGCATTTTTACCATGTACTTAGCATCAATAAAAGGATCATTCACTGCCACCACCTCAACATCATCTCTGGCTGTAGCTATACGCATGACCAGCCTCCCAATCCGACCAAAACCTGTGTACAAAAAAACTCAGACTGACATTGCAGGTTTACATATATATAAGTGCATTAAAGTAGGATGCATGAAAAACCCAAACAAGAAACAAGTTCAAAGATTCAAATGAGGAATGAATTTTCCAGTTCCAATGAGCAGGAAGGAGAAGAAGAACATCAAAGAATTATAATTGAAATGAATTTTCTGTTTTTTCTTTCTGAAAAAAAGAAAAAAAAGAATGGAAATGGATATTTAAAAATAAAAAAACCCAAGCCAGAGAAAGGAGCTCATATTAAAACATTATCATAAGCTTAACAAGAATTGCTCAATGGGCTACAATTTCCATTAATTCACACTTGGAATTTCTCTGGCAACTACTGACAAAAGGCAAGTAGACTTTTTAGATAAGCAAAATTTGTTAAATTTTGCCTGGAAGTGGAAATGCATGAGGGAAACACAACAAAGGGAGCAGTCAATTTTTACATAACAGCCAAATACAGCAAACAGTTTTTGCTAAATAGCAATAAAGTAGTTAGTTGCAAGAAGCAAACACGTACTCCAAAAATAACATCATAGTTCAGAGTACTAAACAACCCACTCTTATTCATATTCTTTGATAGTAAGATTGCCTTATAGCACTGGAATGTTTCTTCTAAAGAATATATGTAAGCATCATCATCATCAAGACCTTATCCCGATTAGAGGAAGCATATAAGTACTAACCAAGAAATAATACCTACAGGCGCCACTGTTTTAAATACTAGCCACAGAATAATATTATTTTGAAATGACTTAATGAGCAGAATAATAATTACAGAATATAACTTGGAGACATGAAAGCATGATCATTGGCCATTAAATTGTTGCACAGACATACATCAGTAGTTGTTAACATATTGTATCTTAGGCAGTTACCCAGACAAGAAACAGCCCAGTTTCAGCTTAACTAAACTCCATAGTATCCAAATTAAGAGAACGCACCATTGATTCCAATCTTTGTCTTGCCACCAGTTGATGATTCTATCAAAAAATAAATGGAAGCAAAGCGGTTAGCAATTGGTTAACTTTTAAAATTTAAAAGGATAAGCATATAATCTGCTTACTCTGAACTGTAAGTGGGACCTCAGTAGCAGTAGCTTGGATGGGCTGAACAGATCTAGCAATGCGTTTCCTGCAAAGCACAGAAACAGAAAACAGTTTCTTGTTATCAACCTAAAAAAGAAACATGGTGCATTGAAGTCTAAAATCTAAGTTATAGAATACTTACTGAAAGGAATATACTTCCCCAATCTGAACAGGAGTACCAAAAAGGCTCGTCTGGATTCTACCAGTTGGACTGCGACTATTGGAGCAAGATACCTAGAAAGACCACAATTCATTACAATATCAAAACAAAGGAAGCAGAAATCTGAAATTAATGAACAAACCAAAAAACATCAGATCACAAGCGGAACATCGATATCCTATGGTCCCTAAGCCACCGAGCAAGGACAAGATTTTACAGGAGACTATTAAAAGTGATGATCTTACAGTAGAAAATATTCATTTCACCTTAGATATAAGTTAGCTGCTTGTGAAAAAAAAAAAAAAGGAAAAAAAAAAATTAGAAACGTTAAAGATTCAACTAACCAAAAGAAAGATGAAAATGAAAACTAAGATAGAAAAGCGGAAAAATAAAATTTTGAAAAGAAATAAACATTAAGTTCATCCAGAACCTCTGAAATTCATCAGAAGAAGTTGCAACAGCTGGAGCAGAAGAAAACATAGCAACCATTCAGCCAAAGTATGAAAGGCAATGAGCAGTATAACCTCTGAAAATTTCAGCGATATGCATCGCAGCTCAAGCAATCAGCTACGGAAGAAAATTCACAAAATGCTAATCGAAAATTAGCATTTCTCGTATGAGCCATAGATGATCACTTTGACCAACAAAACAAAAAGAAGAAAAACAAATCCTACCTGGAAAACATAGTAATCGTACAACAAAAATACGAAAACGATTACCAAATCTCCCGAAATTTGCAGCAATACTCCCAATGTAAGCGAAGAAAACTCCTTATGAGAAGTATACAAGATCATTGTCATGAAAAAAAAATAAAAAATCAATCAAATTTCCAGAGAAAAACCCGAGGACTTGCACGAAACTAACATTAAATCGATCAGGAAGTCGAGCTCCGACGAAATCAGAGATGGAGTGATCCTGAGATAATTCGATGAGAGGACTTGCAGATCTAAGGAGAGTAGAGAAAGCCATTTAGTGATGCCTCCCTCGGACGTCTTATCTCTCGAAAGAAGCGGAAAAACCCTAGAGACCGAAGATTGGGAAAGTGGCACAGTTAAAGGAGGTCCGAGAACTCACCCTTTTAAATGAGACTGCGAGAGAGAGAGAGAGACTGCGTTTTGTTTCGGCGGAGTCGTTCCTCAGGCGGAGACACTTAAATTTTGTAGTTGAAACAGAAAACTTGTCGTAGCCCGCGGATTACCCAACCCGATTATGGCCTAACACGTTTGCCCGCGTGTGTCAGAACGACCACATTGGAATAGGACACGGATTACACGTGCCAAATTCGAACGCTTAATGTGGGACCCAGATGGATGGTGATTCAAAGTTCATCTTGGACTTGTAAATCCTCTTCATTGAACAAACTGTACGTTGGATGGCAAGATGGGCTTCGAGGGCTTGTCGGTGTTGGTGGGGGCTGTGAGAAACAGTTCAGAAAGCGCGATCTTCGATTTTCACAACTTTATATCTTGTATTATGAAGATGAAAAAAAAATTGAAAAACAAGAAATACATAGATTTACATATTTTTATTTTAATTGAGTTATATCCACAGCAGTTAGAAAATAGTCGTAGCATGATACAAAAGATTTCTCTATTCTATAAAATTCTATGATCATGGGTGAGTTCGTTGGGGAGAATTCCTATTTTTATTGATTTTCTATTTGTAATTTCATTTTACGCCATTAATATAATGACCTTTCTTCTTCTTCTTCTTTTTATTAAAGCAAATTCTAATAACTAGAGGAAGATGGTGACATCAGCCACGGCAGGCCTGGCCATCTACGTCATCCTTTAGTACGTCAGCTAAAAAATACGGTGCTACAAGAATACCAAAACTACATGGAGCAATTACGTAATCACCTGATGGAATGGATCCAACTTCTAAAATCAGACGCTATATGAAGCTTGAAAAGTAATCCGAGGGCTTAGATCATCCGATTGGCAAGAACTTTGACGACTAGAATGTGAGCCTACATTTGATTCAAGGATGGAGGGACTTCGGTAGTCCGAGTGCTACGGAGGTAAGTGATGGGAAGACGTCAGTTGGGTGGAGATCACGAGGGGCCGTGTCTTGAAGCAGCAGAGACAAGTAACATCTCCAAGTGCCCACTTGTAGCTTCTCTCTCCCTTTTTGTTTCGCGGGCTCTCTGCAAGACCCGATCCATTGCATTTCGCCAATTTATCGCCGATTTCTGGGTAATATTATTTTATTTTAAAAAAAGAAAAAATGGTAAAAGTTATGGTCACGTGATCTTGAGATTATGAGTTCAAATCTGAAAATGGTCTCTTCTAAAATACAAGATAAAACTATGTACTTAAGCCTTCGTAATTCACTCCTTCCTCAAACCCTGCCAGGCCAGAACTTTGTGCCCTTTTTTTATTATTTAAAAAGGCAGTTTAGTAGCCAAAACTCCGACATTACTGAGATTTGGGGAAGGAGGCGACCAACACACGTTGGATCATTCGAAGGAGGGGAATGATTCTACCATATGACATATTTCAACCTTTCATCAAAATAAATAGACGGTTGGATTATCAAGACATCTCTTACCAATTCTTGCTGCTTTGGAGGTTGCGTCTGTTCTATGGCAATCCCAAGATCTTATAATATAACCCAAATCCCAAGATCTTCATGTATAATCCCGTACGTTGGACTATGCTGGATTATTCCCGTCACAGTGGCCCAATTGGCAAGACTTACTATAATCCGATTCATTAGATTAGGGTGGATTATTTTTTAACGTGTAATATAACAAACTGAATTATGCAAGCCTTGCCAATGGGGCCCGGGAATCGGACTTCTTCTTTGGGCACATAAGCTGAATAGACGGTCGAGATGGAATTGAGAGATATCTATGTCGTTACAAACATTATCACACAACCATTCCTTTTGCTCTATTCTTTCACATGCAAAATGGAAAGCTGCATGATGGATTATTATCAATGGAAGGAACTTAAGCCGATCGTACGGTCAAGTGCAAAAATTTTCACTTTGATCTAAAGCATCCGTGATCCTTATCCTGGGTCCCATATTGAATGGTCCATATACAATATTATTCTGCCCCTCACAATCTTAACTCTCAGATTATACTCCGAGATAAACGTTTCTGCCACCTGCTAAAACAAGGGCGTCCGTAGTCCTACTGCTAAAGGATAATTGTCTTCGGCAGACGCAAACAAATGCTTCCACATCCCCATGATGGGTCCCACATTTTGGTTGATCTGAGCCGTTTATCTGATTTCTCATTCATGTGACCCTACTTTTTACAACGATCTGGTTGATCAGACTGATTTGCTGAGTCCCGATGACTATAGTCCTAAATCAAATGAACTTTCAGTCACAGAACATGGACTCTCAAAAACACAACCGGTTAACGAGTTTTTAGGAGTGGTTTTGGACATGGTTTTCCAAAGAGAAGAACCTGCAAAACATTCAAATCAACCCAATTTACTGATCAAAATTCATGGAAAAGAAGTAGAAGACAGCTCTAATTTACAGGGTTTTCAGACTGTTCATCAAGTTCAGTACCTGGTCAACAGCAAATCCAATCTCTTCTCAACTGATTCATGAAACAAGCCACGATACCAAGTACAAGTGAATTATAAATGGTCTCAAATTACATGTAACATTAACCTATCACCAGCTACATCTTAGTTTTATCTTTACCGGGTGAAGCTCTATAATCTATAGACAGGCACTGGAGGCCGGATGCATCAGAGTGTGCTTCTAGCCACGAACTATCTTGCATGCAAATGGAAGCACTAAGAGGGGTACAACTGGAATGGGTGATCAAAACTACACTCTTCTCCCCCAGCCTAGTGATGGCACGCAAATGCAGGCCCTTCTAATTGATTGTCAATGCCATACAACCTTCCTTTGCTTCAGATAAAAATGTTGCCATGAACCAACCTTACTAGATAGATGAAATCTTCTGTAAGCAGAGCTTATTTGTCTTATCAAGCAGAAGCACAGAGGTCCAGATTCATAAGGCAAAACTCCAATTAGGAAGCTATTTGGCATGCTGCATGAAATGTTCTTCCACGACATATAGCTTCTAGATTTTCTTCACTATAGAGACGAGCGGTGAGATCTCCACCCCTGTGGTCAATGGGGTTCAAGGGACCCTAAGATGGTATTAGAAAGTAAAGGGCAACCCCGGTGTACGAAGCTCCCACGTATGAACAGTCCAAAGAAGGGGCAGACCACAAGAGTCAATAGTATGTAGCCTTACCTTGTATTTTGCAAGAGGCTATTTCCAAGCCTTGAACCTGTGACCTCAAGAGTGAAGGCAAAGGAATGATCAATGCGACGTTCTTCTGGGGCTCTTTGAGTATTCTTATTCTTATCTGCATTTTCCACTCACAAAATTTCCACTAAATGGAGAGTGTGTGGCTAGGGGTGCAAGAGTGAGTCTCAATCGTGAATGTCACGAGTTCGAAACTCCCCACCATTCAAAAAGAAAAATCATTTCCACTAAATTGGAGGTAAATTAAACATGCATTCGATAGAAATAGATATTACCAGTATTGTACAAGGGAACTGAATGTGTTAAGAAGCAGCCTGCTGCAACCATCCAGAGAGTATGCAGTCGCAGAACAAGAAGTCGAGCACTCTCAGGAGTGTCATAACTTGATCCACTGGCATTTTTCACAGGTGCAAACTATTCCTCACGTTAAGCCTGAATGTTTAATTTCAAACATATAAACAATAAAGAAATAGTTGAACGGATCATATGAACCTTCCTTTTTAACTCTATGGACAGTATGAGAAGTTCAAACATTTACAAATTCAACTCAATCAAATGAAATGATCTGAAACTGTGAGCTCAAGTCCCAAAGAACCGCACAAACTGCATGTAGAGGAATGGAGAAAGAGAAAATAAAAACTAACCTCAAAGAGGGCAGTTGAAGGAGCATACGGAAATGCATCAAATATAAACTGTTCCAACTTTAACCCCATAGTGTAGCCTTGGATAGAAGGGGCCTTCTTCTCAGCCAAGTAATAACTGCACTCATATGACGCGTGTATCATGATTTATACATCGTAGTTTGAAAAAGTTCGGTGAAGGGGAGGCTTGTAGTAACGGTAAAAGTAGTTGTCATGTGAACTCGAGGTCACAAGTTCAAGGCGTGGAAATAGCTTCTTGCAAAAATACAAGGTAAAGCTGTGTACTATAAGCCCTTGTGGTCCACCTCTTCCCCGAACCCGCATAGGCTGGAGCTTCGTGCACTAGGGCTGCCCTTTGAGTTTGAAAAGGTTCAGTAAGGTCAGATGAAAGTTAGTATTTCAAAAAATAGGAATCTGGTATAGTTCCAATTAAACATAAAGGAAAATGCAGCTTTTGCAGTGCAATATCATCATTCATTCTACATGCTACATGGCCTGAATACATAATGATTAGAAAGTCGAGTCACTCCTTAAATAACAAGCTCAAAGTCCAATGGTTACTAGCATGCTACATTATGATAAAAAGTTATAGCTCTCAGTCCAACCTTTTCCACAGAACATGGATGTTTGAACTCTGCAGAAAACTGAAGCAAATGAAACAAAAGAATTGGGCTGTAGAAACACTAGCAATGTCAATAGTTACTTGGAATTTTTGTTTCAATAGAGCTAGTTGGAGCTAGAGTAGTGTTTCAATAGAGCAAGCTTCACAAAGGTACTCAATCATTTCTTACATATCACAAGATGATAAACTGATGTGTAAGCCTCAGTAGCAAGCTGGGTGGATTATATTTAGAAAAGGAGTGTAGAAAAGATTCAGGAAACAATCTACATGACAGACACTTTCATCATGTAAATAGATCTATTTGTTGACAAGGTTTTTGTGATAGCATGCTACTTCACTTTTTCCTTTTCTTTTCTCCCCTGTTTTAGACTACATATAAATCATCTGATGTAGTTTTATCTAACCAGGACCACTGTCTTAATACTTAAACTGAACTAATGTTACATAATAATGTGTATTCAATCTTTTATCATATAACAGTAGTGACATACAACATTTTTCTGATCATGCTGTAAGACTGACATCTATGCCCATTTCTGAAGCTTTGATTCCAAGAAGTTACCATTGAAGTGATAAAATTTATTCTAAGGAAGATGACTTGCATGCCGTCCTATAACATTTTTCTGATCATGCTGTAAGCCTGACACCTATGCCCATTTCTGAAGCTTTGATTCCAAGAAGTTACCATTGAAGTGATAAAATTTATTCTGAGGAAGATGACTTACATGCTGTCCTTTTCAAGGCCATTTGCCACTTGATTCAGGAAGTCCAGCGTGAACATATGCAAGCATACCCGAAACAATCGGGCTGAAAAAACAATGAGCAAGAGCATAGCGAAGCTGCTACCAAATTTCAAGAACCAGCATTATAATAGCTTCTAAAATTCAGCATAGATGCCAAAGTGTAATTTCTCTTAAGCCAAACAGCAAAATCATGTCAGGGTAAGCTTAATTGAAAACGTGGGAGCCGCATATAAAAAGACCAAATAGGTTATCAACTGAAAAGATTGCATGACTCCTTTGATGTATCACAAATTACAACAAGTATTCAAACTCACCAATGAGGTTCCCACTGTTTTTCACCATGTCTTCCTTGGATGTTGGTTAATGTGTTTCAGACTTTCAGTATGGCACCTGAATGAGATTTGCGTCATTTGATAACTGTTTCTATGCTCTAATCTGGGACTCCCTACCTGATTAACACAATATTAAGGTTTAAAATACATATGGTTTGTATTTTTGTTTGAAACTTCGTAACACGATATAGTTAATCTTTTTGTTAGCAAGATAACAATGAAAAGTCAACAATCAGGAGAGACAAATGCAAGAGGTAAAGAGCAGCCAAAACCAGCACAAAGAGCCCCCTCTAGCAGAGGCATATGCCCTGAAGTGACACCTGAGCATGAATGAGGAATGCAACCTTGGACAATGGGAAGCAACAATTTCTGATCCCACTTTTTTTTTCCCCTTTCTGGATCCTACTTTTGTCCTTTGGAAACATGTTTCCAGAAGAATTGAATTCCCAGTTGGTCGCCCCAAGTGTATATAAATCAAAAGTCTGAAACTAATTGACCATAGAAATATTTACTCTATTGTAGAGAAAAGGGAATTCTAGTGGTTCTCAGCAGAGTTGGTGCTACCTTCAGACTCGTGCAGTTAAAGAGTTGATCCATAATATCCCCCGACTAAATGTATGTTTAGAGAATCCAATTCCCCAAAGTTTACAAAACATATGATGAATCCATCATGAGTTGATCTAATGTTCCAACCATGATCTTCCCAAAAGGTAGATCAGCCCGCACCAGTGGAAGTAGCTCAGGTCCTTCCAAGGTATGCCTTTTTATTTTGTTGTCTGCATGGGGGCAGAAGTCGCATTACAAAAAGATTATACAGAGGCCCTGGTGGGAACTCTTGCAGATTTTATAAAAGACCTCTATGCAGATGACTCTGGCTTAGATTTTTTGCTCAATTACTTCTAAACAGAAAAATGCTAAGGATGACTTTCCAATTCGAGTGGCTTCTCTTGAGGCCCTCAACAACTTTGGGTCCTCCTTTGCCAAGGTTCAAGGCTAAGGAAATTACCTTTGATGATAGCTTTCTTGTCCAAAACAAGAAAAAATGGCCATTTAGAGACAAGATACTGCAAGAACTGGAGTCCTATGTGCTCATGTGAAGATCTAAGTATTGTTTCTTTGTTGAACAGCGAAAACCAAAGCGTCTCTGACTCTTGTGCTTCCGGATTGTTCTCAGAGATGGCATACTTCTTCCATGAAAGTTCTTTCTGTGCTGGTCACTTTGCCAACAAGGCAGTATAACTTCAATAAAGCAATTTGTGGCATTCCACAAAGATGTGAAGATTCACAACCATTTTGTAGGAACTCCTAAAGATAAACCAACCTAAGCTTAGAAATCTGAAGTGCATATAATCCTCACACCAATGATAACACAGACAATGAAATCGAACCATGGATCCTTCCAGAAAGCCCACAGATTTTGACTCACTGGACTATGGGAAGTCACCATTTGATGCTTTCACGAATTTGCACAAAAGACAGTAAGAGAAAAGAGAATGCTTTCACAAAATAAAAACAAGTTTTCACTTGGTTCTTCCTATACTAGCTAATGATAGTGAAGATGCTGATATGTTTTATCTGACATCACATACAACGTCAAACAATCGAGAAAGAAGAATGGCAGCAGAAGCACCCAGAACTAAGGAACTGAGGTTGGCGGAGGTTTCAGATCTTCAGAGTTTTGAATTATCATTAGTAACTTCCACAGTGTGGTCTCAACAAAGGCAAAGAAAACGTCATTCTTTTTTCTTTTGGTACACAAGACTGGTCATATCGGATCCCAAGGTTCAATAACAATTTCTAGAAGATGGACTATTAGATTGTTACAGTATCTCTCTTGCATGCAGAAATTGAAAGGAGCACATAAGTAACCGCCAAAATAACTAAAACTAGGCTAAATGAGGGTGCAAGAAATACATACATTACTCCAACAAAAGTGAAGGCGTCCAGTTTCCTGATTGATTTCACAGGCCATTGATGGATCCATTTCACTATATTCAATCACGGAAAGAAGCCCACCTTTACCTCGTCGGACAAAGACACCAACCTTCTCATGTGGATATGCCTGTCATGAGGAAAAGGAAAAAACAATACTGTAAGCAAGACTTCATCATAATAAGCATATTGCAAGAAAAGCATATGAACAGTAATAAAACATTAAAAGCAACTAATGCAAACAATTCCACATGCATCAGAACATTGCTCACATAAACAAGATCAACAAAGAAGTAATGGCACTCTCCAGCTATTTATTGTTACATGTATGTTATCTTTGTCTGGATTGTACGTCTACTCTATAGCTTGGAACCTTACAAGGTTTAAGGTTCACAGCCTTATTTTGCCATCAATATTAGATGAAGTGTTTTAAGCTCCATGTTAAATGTTTAATTTTGGTCAAAATACCCCTAATTTAGCATTCAATTAGATCATATAATCAACCAAATCTGTAATTTTTTAGCTTGATTTTGAATTTAGCTCTAATTAATCATCAAATCATTAATTTGTCAAAATCAACAGTCAGATGATCATTAAGAGCTAACCTGTGAATTAAAGTATGATTGAGATGAATCTAATTGTATTTTGTATAGTGCAGATCATTAAATTGACCATTGAATGGCTTAGATCAAATCAGTGAAATAGATCATCATTAAGGAACAAAAGGCACATGGGCAATTGATTAAGAAAGTGAATGTTGAAGAAGAACGAAAACATGCAAAGTTTGGTGAGCTTCCAAAGGTGAAGAAGTTTCCAAAGGGAGAGAACCAAATTAGAAAGGTCGGGAGCTTTAAAGAAGAACACAACCTGTAGGGAAAAAACTCTCTCCTCTATTAGGTTGGGAAGTTGTTGGGGTGGACCCACTATGGTCTATGCCCATGTGAGTAAACAACCGATATTCTATAACGTCGGCACCACACCATGACTCAAGAATTTCAAAACTAATGGTTGATAAACGAAAACTATACCTCCATCAAAATTGACAATCAAGTCATTGTATACCCTATAAATATAGGACACTTGTAAGTGAGAGATGAGAGTCCCAAGGCTAGACCAAGCCAAAGGAAGAAAGCAAAGAGCTAGATCTTATTAGATTTGTTATAAAATATAGGCTTAATCCCAAGGTTAGACCAGGCTTGTCAACGGTCCAATCCCCGAGCTAAATCAGTTTGATCAGACGAATCAGATATTGAAGACCCTATGTGGAACAAAGTTGCAATCCCACACTAGACTTAGATCACTAATCTGAACAGATCAAAGCACGAACTAGGCAAGCAAGGCGGAGATGCAGTCTGACGGTGGAGAAAACTTAATGGCAAACTATTGTTGGCGAGCAAGAGGTGGAAAGTTGATGCCAAACAGAACAGGCGCAATCCATAGATATGCAATGGAAAAAAGGCAAGTTGGACGGTGGTCGCAGGTACAACGTTAGAGGTGCTATGCCTCTGAGAGAGAGCCGGCAGTGAAAGAAAGCTTGTCACATGCTTGTCTGTGATGTAAAGATCACTCAATGAAGATAGCTGTGCTAGTAAAAAAAAACTATTGACACCTTGGACATGACAATTCAAAGCTGATACTTTGCTCGACAAAATCTAACAACAAAGAAGGAATAAATGACAGTTGAAGCATAGTTCTGATGATGAGAAAAGAAAATAGATGTCTGCTGGATTAGATCTCACTTGGCTCCTACAACCATGAATGATGAATCCCCGAATAACGAGAAATCCATCACTAATCTGAGAGGGCGACCCAAGAATATGACTACTAGAGATGACGACAGCAGGCCAGATGAGATGAAGGTGGGGGGAAACTTAGCCGCACAAGGAGCTGTGAAGAAGGAGCGAGCTATTGTAAACCACACAAATCTAAATGGTGGTTTTGGGTTTTGCACCAACAAGATCTGTGGTGAGCTATTGGAGCGATGTGAATCAGGAGATGCTGACAATTGCGCCCATTGCAAGTGGCAAAAGAGGAATCGACTAGCTGGGAGGAGGAGATCAACCATGATAGGAATTGCAGGCGCCAGATGGTGATGAAGGAGTAGCTGACATTGTTGAAAGAGTTGACATGGATAATGAAGATGGAGTCCTTGAACGAGGTGGAATTGACAGCCTTTTTTTTTTTTTTTTTAATTGAGTTCTGCATATGGAAAAGCCATTGAAAGGGTCTGTCAATGGAAAACACCACCGAAAGTAAAGACAATAACATTAAAAAAGATGAATGATAGGTTGTTGGTGGAAAAACAGCCGAAAGAACCATTAAAAATAAATAAATTATTCTATCAGTACTACAGTACTTGTCCAGTGATTGCTACAGTCAAATAAAGTGTTACTACAAGGATACTACAAGATGTAATGATTACAGCTACAGTATACTCATGATGATGTCAACTATGGTATTGCTATAGCCAACATGTCGGTGCTACAGGAGACTGAGTTACAACAGTCGAGTTTCAATAAGTACGAGTTACAATAGTTCGAGTTGCAATAGTGTAGAGTTGTAACAGTACAAGTCACAATAGTACATAGTTGCAACAGGGACGAGTGCAAACAATAGCAATAAAGAAGCACCCCCAAGAAATTGATAACTACACATCTATTTACGAAAACTAAAATGGTGAGTTAACTCAGTGATAACTGGTGAGTGATCTGATAACAGCTGGGAGTTGACTTGGTGAACAAGTACAAAAAGTGGACACAGTGACTACTGCGAGTAGGCTAACTTGGGAATAGTAGTTGAATGACTTGGTGAACAGTAGTGGGATGGCTCAATGAACAGTGGTGAGATGACTCGGTGAAAGGTAGCTGCAATTTTGAGTAGACACGATGACCATTCCGAGTGCACGCGACCACTCCAAGTGATATTTATAAGCAGCTAATGAGGGCGGCCTACGAAGGTAACCACTGAGGGCAAGTGCTGAGCACTAGCAGGCTTCTAAGTGGACAATCTTTTAAATGCTTATGGTATACTCAATCACTGATTAGCACTTGGACTCGGTAAAGAGTATTGAGAAGGGGAAGCAGCAACCCTTTAAGGAAAAGTTGCAAATACGTGCAGACGGTTGATGGAACCATTGGAAAGCACAGATGACTATTGGAGAGAGAGCTGGATTGAAGCTGTGTGAAAAATGAGGGAGAGCTAAACATTGTAGCAATGTCTTTTTAGTGTATTCTCCTTCCATGAGCATGGAGGGGGAGATTGTTGGGATGGACCCGCTATGGTCCATGCCCATGTGAGTAAATAACCAACATTCTAGAACGTCAGCACCACACCGTGACTCAAGAATTTCAACACTAATGGTTGGTAAACCAAGACTATACAACCATCAAATTTGACAATCAAGTCACTGTATATCCTATAAATACAGGACACTTGTAAGAGAGAGAGAGAGAGAGAGAGAGAGAGAGAGAGAGAGAGAGAGAGAGAGAGAGAGAGAGAGAGAGAGAGAGAGAGAGAGAGAGAGAGAGAGAGAGAGAGATGAGATGAGATGTAGTGTTTGTATGAGTAGAGTTGATAGAGGATCTACTTTTGATCCTCCTCCTTTGTAATCTGATTAGATAGTATTTTTCTCCTCTCCCGTAGACATAGGTTGAGATAGCCTAACCACGTAAATCTTCTTATCTATGTGTGTGTGTGTGCTATTGCATAATTCTCGGATCCAGAGATCCTGGGTGCCAGATCCGTGAAAGATCTGGCACAACAGAAGATGGAAACCGTTTTTCCCTTCTTTTCTCCTCTCCTCCCATTTCTTCCCCTTCTCTCCCACGTTCCTCGTCTTTTTCTCCCTCTCTCTATTTCCGTTCTTCTCCACCACCCGAACCAGCACCATGCATCACCCTTCTTCTGCTTCATCGCTCCAATGCACTAGTCTTAATCCCTCTGTTGCTTATTGCCGTAGCACCCTACTCCCTCTCTTCTGGCCTTGCCCCACTTCTCAAACCATCCTCTACCTTCTCCTCCCTCAATCCTCCTCTTTCCAGGAACCAACCCCCCAATTCTCTCTCTCTCTCTCTCTCTCTCTCTCTCTCTCTCTCTCTCTCTCTCTCTCTCTCTCTCTCTCTCTCTCCGACAAATTCCCTACCTCTGCTTCCCATCAGACTCAACGCAAGGTCAACCCTAAGCTCCCTCCTACAGACCAACATCTTCCCACACACCGATCTGTGTCCCCAACTCCTTTCCGTCAAACGCCATCTTTCACTCCATCTTCTCTTCCCTCTGCTCTATTTCCCTTCCATTGCATAACAACCCACTTCTCTCTCTTTCCTTTTTTGATTTCCAATAGGGAATCGAATTCTAGTTTGAGAGAGAGTAGGATATCTATGCTGGGGGATGCATGTTGATCAGATGGAAGAGGGCTAGGCGAGAATCTGGTACTAGCTTGGACAAGAGGCAGACGACGACCTAAGCTATGAACTGCCTTCCACCAGTATTTTCCTCGTCTTCGGCAACCCTCTATCTCTGTCTCTCTTTTCCCGGCTCAAAGACATGAGTTTCCTCTTTTCCTCCTCTTCTCCCTCTCCTCCTCCTCTTCTCTTCTCCTCCTCCTCCGGCTTCTTCTTTGTCGGGTTTCCATTCCAAATTTTGTTAAAAATCTGAATTTTCTATTAATTCTATTTTTATCCATGCAACTTTTCTTAAATTCCTGATATGTCCTTGACTTTAATTCCTTATGTCTCCCTGTCTATTCCAATTTTATTTTTCCTATGTTTTGCTTATCCAGGAACAATCCAGTCAGAACCATATTGATTAAGGCTTAACATAATCAATGGTTAACCTTCAACAACCAAAAACTCCCAATTTCTCCTCTATTTCTTATCTGATTTCAAATTAATTTTTAAATATCATTCTTAGGACATCCTTGAGCTTAATTAATGTCTCTGGTCTTTAATCTAAAATTAAGAACTTAATCTAGACTGTCCAAATCCCAAAATCACCATTTACTCCAGATCTTTACAAGTTTGAGGAATATGACAAATCCAACCAGCCGATCTTTAATCAAGGACATGCTGAAGACATTTATGAAGGTTAATCAACTCCAAGAAAACCATATTTGAATAAATTGATAGTGATTAAGCTAGGAAAGTAGATTTTTCATGTTATTTGGTTTATTTTCTTTCTTTTTGAACTAGAAGTTTTGTAATTTTTAGAAGTTGAACTGATCTGAACTCTTATTTTAATTCCAATATTTTTTGTTAACTATTTTTAATTTTTATCAATTAAATTTTATTTAAACTCTCACTTTTTAAGTTAAGTCCCTCTGCACTTACGGTAAAACATAATCCACACTCCACTTGTTATGAAACTTTAAGTTCCTTTTGTAAATGAAAATTACACATCATTGATGGAAAAGAACTTGAAAAGCATAACCATTATATATGAACAAAAAAATGCTGAAAATTACAAAGAACCACTTGCATCAGAACACTGTTCACATAAACAAGATCAACAAAGAAGTCACGACACTCTCCAGTTATTTATTTTTACATGTATGTTATCTTTGTCTGGATTGTACGTCTATTCTCTAGCTTGGAACCTTACAAGGTTAAGGTTCACAACCTTATTTTGCAATCAACATTAGATGAAGTGTTTTAAGCTCCACTTGTTATGAAACTTTAAGTTCCTTTTGTAAATGAAAATTACACACCACTAATGGAAAAGAACTTGAAAAGCATAACCATTGTATATGAACAAAAAAATGCTAAAAATTACAGAGAACCTAGATTTACCAGTGTTTTGACATTATCAAGGCAATTAGAAAGTTAGGAAACTCAAGGCGTAGTGTGACACCCCGGGTTTTAACAAAATGTTTCCTATATTTATATGAAAATAGTAATAAAATTTATTGATAGAAAATAGATGGGATTCTAGAACTTAAAACTCATGATTTAAAACTTTTCGCAGCGTCAAGAAAAATACCATTAAGAAAACCCCGACGGTCATTTCACCTCAAAACCACACTGAAGAATAGAACCAAAAGTAAACATTTTGAGCATGCTCACAAATTAAAACCACGATAAAATTTTTGCAACTGCAAAGATACATAATAGTGAAAGTTCCAAAACTCCAAGGTCTGTCCAAGATCACCACGTCATCCATATATAAGCATATGAACACTATACAGTGCTATGGGTCTAATCTATCAATATATACAACGACTAAGGAGAATGCCAAAAAGCCAATACCAATCTAACAAAAGTACACAACTCTATCTCTGTATCTAATAATATTTGTCCTCAAGCCCTCATCCAGCTCCACTCTAGTCCACCTTCTTCCCTTTCTGACTGTCGGGCTCTGATTCTGAGGCATTGCAAAACAAAGCAATGCCCTCAGCAAGTGATATACATTCAAAGTAACCTCAATAAAAACAAAGCACATGGTGCAAGGCATAAAGATCATAAAATGATCAAACATAATATAAAGCCTTAAATCACACGATGAAGGACCTACCAAGTACATGAAATACATAAGATATCATCAACCATGATATCAGGACATGCACAATCCAAGAAAATCTAGAAACACATGAATGCATGTCAAAAGTATCAAACATCATACACAGTCAAGCCCTATGAGTGTCTCAAGTACACTCACGACAATGTAGGGTCAGCTCTTTGTACCATTCGCTTTCACCCTTTCACCCTTGCACCCTCATGGCACTTAGGCACTCACGGGAATGATGCACACCACTTTCGCTTTCACCCTTTCACCCTCACGACACTCAAGCACTCACAAAAAGTCGCATTACACACCCGCTTTCACCCTCACGGGCACTTAGGCACTCACGGGGTGAAGAATTGCATCCTACCACAGGATTAATAGTCTCAAATATCAAGTCAGAGCAATTCCCACATGTAAAAAATACCCATAATCAAGTGGATATCATTAAAGATATAAAAAACAGTGCATGCAATAACCACCTAAAAGATAGCACGCACATGAGGAACTACATGCTGAAATCAATCTCATGCATATGGTAAGGCATAAATCTTATGCCTCAAAAACTCAAATCATCATTTGAGAATCATGAAAAATTTGTGAATGAAATCACCTACCTCGGTATCACACTATCCCAATAAACGTGTAAACGATATCAAGGTGTATGCCCTGATGTACTTGTCATGCCATAAATCATGCCATGGTTAATGCATATAACCAAAATATAAAGCTTGATCATCTATTGATCATCTTGATCTGAATCATCTAATAGCATTTAGTAGTTTTGCTATTAAAAAGTTACTCCAAACTAGATTTTTGTCTTAAATCTAGGTCCGCTTTGTTGAGACGATCACAAAGCCTCTTTCGGATCGTGATTTGGACCTCTGTAGCTCCTAAAATCACGTTTTAAAGGAATAAAGGGTCAAAACCCTCAAAACCAAGAAAACGGGCCCGCCATACGGAGCGTGTCGGCCGCACGCACGTGGCGGGCGCGTCAGGAACCCGTATGGGTGGTGCGCGCGTTTGTTGAAGCGCTCTGCGCGTGGGGCCGAAACAGCACACGTTCGGAGTGCCACGCGTCATGCGCTCATCACACCGCGTGGAACTCCCTCATCCATGCAATTTCCTCCCGTTCCGGTCGCTGTTGCCGGAGACGACGACCGGACTGGTTCGCCGTTGCCAACGACCCCAAGTGGTCTGTTTTTTGTGATTTTTACACCTCTGAGTCCATTTTTTCATGTACATTCCATTTTCACCCTCCATTTTCACAAATTCCTCCTAAATCTATAGTTTTTTCACATTTTTTGTCTCGTTTTCAAAAACTCCCATAATACAGTTTTTTGGGTTTTCCTGCATCACTAACCGTCCAATCGTCACGAAATTTCATGGGTCCTTTCCTCTCCTCATCATACTCAATATGAATGGTCCATATCTTAATCTGACACCGTCTCATCAAATTTTTTAGTGAAAAATAGTAAAGCATAATTTTTTTTACAAAAACTACATGTTCACTCCATTTTTTCGCCCTTTACAAGTGAATAAACCTTAAAATTTAATGCAAAGAGGAGGGTGGAGTGATCCTACCTCGTTCTTGGCTATTCAAAGGTGGAGAAATATGTCACCGGGGTGCGTGACTATTCACGTGAAAGAGGGTGAGCATGAAGAGGGAGGAGAGTGCGTTTTGAGCACTCTCTCTCTCTCTCTCTCTCTCTCTCTCTCTCTCTCTCTCTCTCTTCCTTACATTATATGTATTTATTTTATTTTTTTTTTCTTTATTTCAAAAAATCAAATTTTCCTAATCTATTAATTAGTAAATGTTACATATAGAGCGAAGGAAGATCCGTCAAACAAATTTTTTGCTTTCCTGAGACATGCCCAAATGAAGTCATGGTAAGTGTTAGGAGCTCTGATACCACTTGTAAAGTTAGCATCGACACAAATACACATAATAGGAGACAAGAGATTAACATGGCTCGGCCAAACTCGGTCTACTTGTATGGGAGAGGAGGAAACACTCATTCAGAATCTAATCAGATTATATAACAGGGGAGGAGGATCAAATCCTCACTTAACTCAACTCACATAGATATACATCCCTCTCTCTCTCTCTCTCTCTCTCTCTCTCTCTCTCTCTCTCCACGATATGTCATCTCCATTTATAGGAGATAAATAGTTTTGGAGTTCAAGATTGCGGTGCAGCAAATCTTGATGCTGTCACTGTTCCTATAGTGTGTAGTCATCTTCTGCAGCATCGTCAGCATTAAAGTCTATTGAGTCAGTGACGACGTTCTAGACTTCAACTAGTCTTTGTTCACATGGTCATGGACCACATGTGGGTCCATCCCAACCATACATTTGAGTTGGTGAGAATGGCAAGCAAGAGAGAAGAAATGATGATGACAATGATTATGTAACCACCACCACTTAAGACCTTTTTGTGGTCTATGATGAGAATGAAATCAACCTAGTTGCTAGTGGTCATTGATAGCGATACTTCTTTCCATGTTACCTTCAAGAGGGAGTTTTTCACCACTCCTGATGACTTTGGAGTGATGAAAATGGGTAATGATGGGCTGTCAAAGGTTGTTGGTATTGGGTCCGTTTGTTTGAACACCAACAATGGTATAAGGCTGATTCTCAAGGAAGTTAAACATGTACCAAACATCCGATTGCACTTGATATCAGCCAAAAAGCTTAATGATGATGGGTATTGTATTACCTTTTGTGATGTCCAGTGGAAGCACTCTAACGGAGCACTTATGGTTGCTCAAGGGAAGAAATCATCTAGCTTGTATGTGATGCAAGCTTCTATTCCTACTAACTTTGTGAACGCAGTTGATGTGGCCAGTTCTTTAAAGTTGTGGCATAGGCGGTTTAGTCACATGAGTGACAAGGGACTAGGTTGTCTAATAAAAAAGAATTTGCTTTCAAGGCTCAAAGCTACGAAATTGATCAAGTGTGCTCATTGTCTTGTCGAAAACCAGCAATAGGTTTACTTCAAGAGTTATCCTCCGTCCAAGAAGTCAGGCATGCTTGAATTGGTACATTTGTGATGTGTGTGGTTCTATGAAGGTACAAACACATGGTGATGCACTATATTTTGTCACCTTTAGTCATGATTATTCCAGAAAACTATGGGTCTATGTTTTGAAATCCAAGGATTAGGTGCTTGACAAGTTTAAAGAGTTTCAACCTTCTATTGAGTATCAAATAGGGAAGAAGCTTAAATGTATTCGTACTAACAATGGTGGTGAGTACTATAGACCATTTGATGCTTATTGTAAGTAATAGGAGATTAGACATCAAAGAACTCCTCCGAAGACTCCTCAGCTAAATGGTTTAGCAGAGAAGATGAACAATACATTAATGGAGAGGGTCAGATGCTTACTTTCTGAAGCTAAGCTGCCTAGTTCCTTCTGGGGTGAGGCATTATACAGTTATTAATCTATCTCCAATAGTTGCCTTGAATGTAGATGTTCCTCACAGGCTGTGGTATGAAAATATATCTCTTATGATCACTTACGAGTGTTTGGGTGCAAGGCATTTATACATGTACCCAAAGATGAGAGGTCCAAGTTAGATATAAAGACCAAATAATATATTTTCATCAACTAAGGGTAGGATGAGTTTAGTTACAGGCCATATGATAATATTGCAAAGAAGCTTGTTAGAAGCCGTGACGTGATCTTTATGAAAGACCAAACCATTGTACACATTGACAAAGCCGAAGGATCAGAAACTCGAAGTTCTGATATTCTAACTAATTTGGATCCAATTCCTATTTCACATATGCCAAGTGTACATGGCACCAATGGCCATGTTGGTACGCCAGCTAATGTTTGAGATGATTAGGTTGAGGGTGAGCATGAAGATGCTGATGTCACAGAAGTTTCACCAGAGGCTGATTATGTTCTATAGGAAGTTTCTATTGAGGAGCTAGCATTTACATTGAGATGAAGTTAGAGAGATCGTTGACCCTCCACTCAGTATACACTAGATGAGTTTGTGCTCCTCACTAACGGGGGAGAGCCTGAAAGCTACACAGAGGCAGTTGAAAGTGAATAGAATTCAGAATGGATTGTAGCACTGAACTGAATGAGATGGAGACACCAAGGTAAGGGGGAGACTCAACCTCCTAAAGGAAGAGAGAGCGTGGTCAGTTGCCAACAGAGTACCTCGAATGGTCAAAACGGAGATGACATCATTGAAAGAAGAAAAAGATGTTGAAAAGAAATTAAAAAAATAAATCATTTTGTCAGTGCTATCCTACTATAGTGTTAATGATGTCAGTTACAGTATTGCCTAATGATGATGTTGCTATAGTGATGAAAATGTTGGTTCTACAGTGATTGTTACAGTATGATGACATCATCGAGTTACAATAGTACCGAGTTGAAATAGTGCAAGTTGCACTAGTAGATGAGTTGCAATAATAGTGATAAGCACCCTAAGAAATTGATAGTGACACCCCTCTTCAGAAAAAATTAGCTGATAAGTAAACTCGGTGATTGATGACAAGTGGAGTCGGTGACAACTCATGTGTGGACCTGGTGAACAAGTGTAAAAGGTGGACACAATGATTACTACGAGTGGACTCGATGACCGTGAATGTAGCCGATTCAAGAGCAGTGGTGAGATGACTCGAGAACATTAGTAGGATGACTTGGTGAATAGTGGTAGGATGGCTTAGTGAATAATTGTGAGGACCCAATTTTTCAAATACTTTTTCATATTTATATTCAAAAGGTGGCTAGCCAAATTTATAAAAAAATTAAAAACTCAAACAATGAAAACATTTTCTTTGAAATTCTTTTCTAAAAACATGAATGCCACTTTTCACACTCATACATATATACATAATTTCGTATACAACATATATTTCTATTGAATTAATCAATAGAAAATTTATTTATTAAAAATAGCAGGATCGATCCAGTGGTTCACATACACAACCCCTTTATTACGTATAATGTCCAAAATACACAAATCAAATTACAATCCAAACTTTTCATAATCTTACATAATCTTGATCAATAGTATGGTTATCATATTCCCTTGTCTTATCCCTTTATTCATTTCTTTCTGTATCTAAGATATTGTAAACATTCAAATATTCACAATATCTCAGTAAGTTATGCTTAGTAGGGGATTTAAGAATCATATGGAATAACAACACCGTATAATTTAATAAATATATCATAAGTATAACCATCATATTCCATATAAATCAAATAATTCAATTTCCATGAACCATACCATATATGATAACTCTTTCATGAAATTTCTCATGTAGATTTTCTATGAATATTCTCCAACAACTCACCATAATACCGTATATATATATATAAATGGTTAAAATTGTGAAAATAGTTAATATCTTCAATAATAATATCATAATATTCATACGCAGACTACATTAGGTTGAATAATCATCTAGCCTCTGCTGGGAAATATCCTTTCATGGAAAATATAGGTAATGAACATTTACTGGGCATTTCGTCATGCCATATCAAAAGGCATTTCATAATGTCATGCATCATAATGCAAAAATGCTCAAAGGACTACTATGCTGCAGTTCAACCCATAATAGTGCACCTGGATAATTGCCAATTAATCCACTAATACCAAAGTGTGGAAATATACAATATCCATGTCTTTATGAGTGAACCATGGCTGTCATAGTAGCAGCCTTCCCATAATTACCCCATCCGACATTTTTCCTTCTTTGGGCACTGTATCCATAAAATCATTAGTTTCGGAGAGTAGGTGGCCAAACCCTACAACTTTCCTAGCATAATATCCCCAGACCTTATGCCTGTCGAAAACAAAATCCACAACCTCCATGCTTGTATGGAAATTAATCATAATACTAGCAAATGAATTGTTTGTTTATAAAAACTTATATCATCATCTTCGTATTTTGGTATACTTATATCGAGGATATGATCTCACATCTAATTTATGGATAATCATTTAATATAAATGATATCGATGTTCATACTTTCTCATTTAAGTTTACGGATAAACATTTATTGTAAATCATACTCATTTTCTTTAATTTGGTATTCATATACCAAAGATGTAATTAAGTGTAGGGATAATCATTTAATATAAATGATATCCATGTCCATTACTTTCTCATCTAAGTTTAGGGATAATCATTTTCTATAAATGATACCCATTTTCTTTAATTTGGTATTCATATACCAATAATGTTATTTCATATCTTAAGTGTAGAGATAATCATTTAATATAAATGATATCCAAGTATTAATCATGTATTTATCCTAATTTAAACAATTTATTTCTAACCCATATTCATCAAATAGTAATCACATACTACTAAGCAGGATATCATTCTTATGAATTCACTAAACATGTAATAATTAACTTCTATAATTTTATGCACATTCTAAATAACAACTAATTTTATAAGATCATGTTTATTATATAGATCTTGTAAAGTAATGCATTCTAAAGGTTCCACCCACCTCAAAATGTGGTAATCCTACTCCTTAAGATCTTTTGTGATCTTAATTGACTTATGTAATTTGTCAATCATACGTACTATCATTATCTATCATAATTTTAGACAATCGTATATTTATCTTTCTTTGATCATATCTATCTTCTTTTAGGATCTTTCTGATCTATTCATTCTTGTCCTTTGATTAAGGATCTAGATCTCCTTGTATTCTTTCATTTATGTTTTTTAGATAGTGTTTATAACTGTTGATCTGACATTTAGATTAACTTCTGATTTGTCAGATTTAAGTATTTCTAATCATACATCTCATTGATTTTCATCTTTATAGATTTCTTTGATCAATAGTTCACAATTGTTGATCAAGATCAAAGGTTTAGATCCTTTTATCTTCTAGATTCTATTGATCTTATTTTGATCTAAAATTGATCTATTGATAATCTCTAAGGAGGATGATCTTGGATCTCTTTCCTTCAATTATATTGATAAAGGATTTAGACATCTAACGTATTGATCTGTATTTGATCTAAAACCTATATTCTAATTCAAGAACATAATATAAATTCATGATTCTTTCTTTTATTGTTCTTGATCATTCAAGATCTCATTGATCTTATTTGATCATAGTTATCTTATTTAAGGTTTTAATTGTAGCACCCCTTGGTTTTTCCCAAAAAAAATTTGCATCTATTTTAGAAAGGTGGTGCACCAATATTTTTAGAAATTCAAAAATAATGAAAAACATGTTCTTCGAAATTCATTTTTCCAAAAGCTCGGATGTTACCTCATGTAATAACTTTCATTTTATAATATATATATATATATATTTCTTGTATGGAATTGACAACAAAATAGCTAAATGCCCTAATAGCTATAGAATGAATGGGCAAAACTCTAGAACTAAAGTTCAAGTCTCCAAAGACAACCTTTTTAGAGAAATTCCCTTCCCAAAACCTGAAAGTGTCCAAGTGCAATGAACCTAGAGAATCTTGGTTAGTAGGGAAATGATGAGGATAGGTACTTAATTAGAATCAGATATGGGATAAAAATGAGAAGGAGATAAGAATGAATATAGAGAATTAGGAAAAGATGAGGATAACTAACAAATTAGATAGGATAGGTACGAGATATGATAGGAAAGAAGAAAGTCAAATGAAATTGGGATAAGAAAGGGAGAAGAAGAAGGAATGCATGAAACACAAAGAGAAAGAGAAAGAGAAAGAGAGAAAGAAAGAGAAAGAGAAAGAGAGAAAGGGAGAAAGGGAGAGAAAGAGGAAGAGAGAGAGAGAGAGAGAGAGAGAGAGAGAGAGAGAGAGGAAAAGGGAAGAAGCAAAGGAGAATCAGGCTGCGCTATCTATTTTGCGTTTCAGAAAAGAAGACTGTAGAAGAACGATCTCATCTACGAAGTAGGGGAATCAGGATCATTCCTAAACTAGCTACATTTTTCATAAAGTTTATTTGAAAGGCATATTATTTTGCTATATTGAATGTGGAGCATAGTGTCTTGGATTGAATATGATTTATAATTAGTTTTGTTTAATTTTATGAGTCACATGATGTTTTAGTTTCTTGACTTACATACATTATTACAAGCAAGGGGTTATGCCAGATCGACATACCTATCACTAGGGCGCCATGTTTGGCACCCAGCATTTGCATAGCTTGCATGACGCCTGGAGCTTGGATGGCATGCGTAATGTCTAACGCAAGGCCACTACACAGAAAACACCATACGAATAATCAGCAAAGTTCACAATATTATAATCAATGATTGGATACATATGCGCACATTAGATTTTTAATATTAGATGCATCACGTGGTTTCAGTGTTGGTAGTTATCTTAGGATAGTAGGCCATCAATTGTGTTATGAAAAGTATTAGATTGCATGTTGTCGCATGTGACTTTAATTCTCACTACGTTTAAGATGCCATGCATGATCTTTAATTCATATACATGTATGAAACTTGGGTCTTGGTGAGTGTTTTAAAGTATTGAATGATACAATACTATTATATATCCATCATATAGTATTTTATATGCCATGCATGATCTTTAATTCATATGCATGTATGAAACTTGGGTCTTGGTGAGTGTTTTAACTTATTGGATGATACAACACTTTTATATATCCATCATATAGTGTTTTATATGCCATGAATTGATCTTTAATTCATATACATGTATGAAACTTAACTTGGGTCTTGGTGAATGTTTTAACGTATTGGATGATACAATACTTTTATATAGCCATCAATTAGTATTTTATATGCCATGCATGATATTTAATTCATAAACATGTATGAAACTTAATTTGGGTCTTGGTGAATGTTTTAACGTCTTGGATTGTGTACATTGACCTTTAATAAGTTAATAGATATTTTGAGATTTAAATCATCGTGAATTATATGGGACACCTTGCATGGATTGACATGTGATAATTGACAATATTCGCACCATAATCTTATCTTGATGTGAGGTGATTGGTACCTTGTATGGAGCCTTGCATGGCACATGCGAGATAGCACTTAAGTGATGGGATTAACACTGAGCGCAGGAAATGTTAGCATGAAGTTTTGCTGGGACAACATACATAACATAGTGACATGGGAGGTGTAAATAAAGCTTAGCAGACTCTTCACACATAAGCCACCTGGTGCGTAGATGATGCATTGTCCACCTAGTGCATGGGCAGCTGTTGTGGCACTAGCTCATGGGTAGCATGGGCATGACACTTGGGTAGTTCGCACCCAATACTTGGCCATGGTGCATCATACCAGGCTAGCCATGGCGCACTGCATTAGGAATAGTGCACACACATAGTTCATAGGGCTCACTGCAAGTATAGCCATAGAGTATTGATTTGGTTAACATCGTGTGGTTTTGGAAGTTTCGATTCATAAATTGATGTTTAGAAGTGTGCATAGCCCCTAAATTTGTAGTAAGTGTGGTTTGCAATTGAGATAATTGAAAAGTGATGAGTTTAATATTTGAAATTATGATGTATTGTGCAAGTAAAATGATATAATAAATGAAAATTATGCAACTTTGGACAGTTGTGCCTCGCCTAAAATTAGGCAACTCATAAGAGTTGAGCCTAGCCTGGGGCAAGTTTTAAAGACCCCTCTAGTTGCTATGCTAGGAAGATCAGCAGGCCACTGGCTTTTGAAAGTTGATGCCTGCCCTAAGAGGCCTATTGTAGAGAGTATTGTGTCATGGGGATACTGCTCTCTTGTGATATAGTGCCCCCATGAGGACTGGTGTAGCCCATGTGGTATCCACGGCAGAACGTAGTCGGATGTGAGTCCTCTACGTTCATAGTATACTGTACAGTTATTGGACATGGATTGACATGTCAGTCATCCTCGAGAATATTGACCATTGCCTAGATTGGTTTGTGGTAGGACGCTACCACTCAGTGATATAACAAATAGTGATAAGTCACTCTTTGATAAAAGTCCTAATGGGATTGTATGAATTGAAGGATATATTGAAAATTGTTAGAAACACTAGATTTCTACAAAAGTATAATTGTTTTATAATATTTGTATCATACTTAAGATTTGCATGTAATTGTTTTCACTACTTAAATTATGCTAATACTCTTGCTATGTTATTTTCAAATAGCTAGTTTAGGCTTGTTCCTATTGAGTTGTTGTACTCACCCCTACAAAAAAATTCAAGGAAAGCGCAAGAGGACTGAGTGCTCAGCTAGAAGAAGTTAAAAAAAGAGAATAAGGAGGAACGAAGTATGGATAAGTAGTTGGCTAGACATTTCAATTATTATTTTGAAATAATGAACATTTGAGATAAATGTAAGAATATAGGGTACATTGATATGTTATATCTGAACTACGATTGGAAGTTAAATTACTTATTGTTTGGGCTGTGGCTAGGGAGATCTTGTAATGGTATATTTTTATTCAGCTATTATATATAAAGGTTTTAATGTGACACTGGGTTGAAGGTGGAATTGAGAAATATAAATATGTATTATGTATTTCAAATGTTTTGGAAAAAAAAATCTTGCAGGAGAGTTTCATTTTCAAATTTTATTTCAAAAATCTTTTTCCAAAAACCTGGGTCCCATACAAAATTTATTTACTTTAAATATTTTCTTAAAAGCAAATTCATAATGATTTTAACTTTAATCATTGTTGGTCTTCACACTCAATTACCATTGACTGAAGTTTACCTTTTAAGAACTCATACAAAAGTGAAAATTCTAATTTACCCCTATTTAATTCAATTAAAATGTAAAAACTAAAAACAAAAAACAAAAATTTCATTCGATCTCCAATTTCAACAAACTCAGTATTATTGAACTCTTATCGATGTGTACAATCCAAATTTGATAGTTTCAAGTCCAAATTACAGGTTCCAAAGGAGTCACCTTTATAGAATTCAATTTTACACGAAATTCAATTTATGATTTTATTTTCATTAAAAATAAAATATCATCCATGGTAAATGGCTCAAAATTTAGGGTCATTACATTAATTTGATTTGGTAATTTTTTAACCTTTTATGTTCTTATTATTAATGCTCAACCAGTTATTGTTTCACTAGTTGAAGTGATTTATTTTTTTCTGAGTCTAGACTCCTCCTCCTTATGTCAGAATTGACTAATGCTTACCGGTTAAAGTTTGCTTAAAAAGTAGTTAATACAATCCTCATGTAAGGAGGCATTTAGACCTCAAAAATGTCAATGGAATGTAAGGGAAAATCACTTGGATCTTGTATACCCGATATAACCACAATGTTTAGAGTCCATTGGAGTGGCAATAAATTGACCTTCTGCAAGGTTCCTATGAGCTTTTTATCCTAAGTCCATTTCTACTTGATATTAACTTAAGTTCATGAACATTAATCATGTCATTCGTGGATGTTTATTATTCTCCTAAATGGGCTAAGAAAATAGTGATTAATTACATTCCTTATCTGTTACTGTAATACCCCGAGCATTTTACGCTATTGAAATGGGCATTCTATATGAAATGAACTGTGTTGAATGTTTTACTTTATTTAAAATAGTAAACAAAGGAATTTGTGAGGAAACTTAATACCATTAGATTCTACTCAAAAAATGGAATCCAATGCCTCAAAGAACGCCGAAAACGGAGTTCGTATGAAGAAGTTACGGCCGTTTAAAGATCAGGGGCAATTCTGTAATTTAAACTAAAAACGAAAAAGAACAAAAAACGCAGGGGGCCGTTTTGATAATGGCACCCCCTGTCGTCTTCCTCCTTAGATTTCTCCAGAAACCCTCCTCTCCCAATTTTTCCAGAGAAATCTGCCACCGCTAAGGGCGGCACC
Organism: Warburgia ugandensis; assembly: GCA_035236585.1. NCBI lineage: Eukaryota > Viridiplantae > Streptophyta > Magnoliopsida > Canellales > Canellaceae > Warburgia > Warburgia ugandensis. The sequence continues at coordinate 63,862,702 of CP141136.1, read as the reverse complement.
GCCATTGGCAGCACCGCCATAGCAAGGCTATAAAAGCCCCATCTCCCCCCTCTCCAAAACACGATTTTTCGGTCATTTGGGGCTGGGGTTTCCGAAAAAAATCAGAAACCCAGTATCCCTACATTTTTCGGCAACGGCCAAGCCCGAGTCAGGCCGGCCATTGCCATTTCCCCATTCCCCTCTCTTCTTTCCCCCCTTTTCTTCCTCTAGTCGCACCGGAACGGTGGGCTTGTCCCTTCTTCGAGTTTTCCGGTGAGTAGGAGCTTCAGAGTGAAGGATAGGCGCACCCATCGGCGATGGGCACTCCCTAGGCTACCCAGGGAAGCCGTTTTCCCCTTTTTCTCTCCGTCTTGCTTCCCCCAGGCCAGATCCATGCCGGATCTAGTCTTTTCCCAGCTAGAGAAGACAAAGCAGGTCCAGCCGGCCCTGTACGAACCAGGTGTCCCAAGGACGCCATGCTCCACGTACGCCTGGGACAGGGTCCTTGGGATGGGTTCCAGGCGTACGACAGTGCGTACACTATCCCTGGTGAGGTCTTCGGGTGCGCGCACGACATGGGGCACGAGTCCTGGCTCGACCAGGATGCACGGGGTGCCGTGGGAGCTGAGACGAGCCATGCTACACCAAAGGTGCGTCCGTGCAATGCCATTTAGGATGCGCATCATAGCGCGTCGCTTGAGCATGCATGTGCGTGTGCAAAACACGGTCCCTGGCACGGCCTTTGGGCACGCGCGCACGTGAGGCGGTCGCAGTTCAACCGGGATGCACGGGTGTCCTGGGAACTGGGACACGCGGACCTAATGAGACTTTAAAGTTAGGATCAAAGGATAAATTACAAAGTTTAACTCTAAATAGTAGATCCATATCATAGGATCTAGCCTAACAATGAATTAGGCAAGGACCATGGACCCTAAAAGGCAGATCTAGCGATCTAATGTCTAAATAGATTGAAATTAATAAGGACTCCTTGTATCTATTCATACCCAGGAGTTTATAAATGAGACCTAGGGACGGGTTGAGTGATGAAGGACGCGACTCCAGGAGACTTCGAGGTAGGTGCTCTATCGCTGCTAGACTTTTAACAAAAAGAGAGAGCCCATGATTGTTTTGAATGCATGTTTTAAGTATAAATTATATGACTTGTTTAGCATGACTTATTTTATGACTTGTTTAACATATAAATAAATTCAGCATGCATGTGATAAATACATTATGCATAGATATGTTTTGCAAACAATTGCATATATTGCATGATTTGTGAGCATTGAGTTCTTAAAAAATTGCATGTTCTTGAGGGTTACCAAAAGACTCTGGAGTGCCCAAAAGATGCTGAGTAGGCAATTGTGAGGGACCCAAAGAGGACAAGTTTTGAAAAAGAGGTTTTTGCTTGTTTGACTGTATATGATTTGGGCTAATAAGCTCGTGGGCGCTATGTCGAGAGGTCTAGGGTGGCCTCCCAGCCTCTACCACTATTAGGTGGAATGGGTACCACGCCTAAAAAGGGCATGTCCTTGCTTCGACTACATGTGGTACAGGGAGCTACCACTGGTGTCACGGCATTGGGTCGAAGTGTCATATGCCCCGTGGAGGCTATGACCTTGTGTCCCTAGGTACCCGAGGACCACACAACGGTGAGGTCGTGGGCATAGTTGGACCCTATGGTTTGAAGATTTACTTGCATTGCATATGGCATGACATAAGGTTCGTTGACCATACCAGATATCCATGAGTTGGATTCAGTTGAGCATCTTATGCATATCATTATGTTTATGATATATATATATATATATATATGATACTTTCGACTTGGATTATGCGATTCTTTAAGTCGTCAGTATTCCGATTCGACAATGGTTTTTAATATCGATATTGAACATGGTTGTTTGAACATGCACATGTTTTAAAGAGCATATGATTTTAAACATAGCATGCATTGTAAAACTAGTAGTGATAGACTCCTACTAAGTATAGTATATACTCAACCTATCCTTAACATTTTTCAAGATAGCTCCATTCACGAGTAGAAGACGCCTATGTTAGTGCTACGAGCAAGTAAATCAAAAGGAGACCATTATACATGTAAGTAAACACTCTACCCTTTGGACATGTATTTGTATTTAATAACAGATGGTATTAATTTGTATTTGGATAGACACTGGAAAACATTTATGATTTCTGAAGTTTTTCAAAAACTACTTTGATTGTTGTGAAAGCAAATGACACTCGGGGTTTTCAAAATGAGTTTAAAACCAAAGATTTTTCTACTGCATTGCATGGTTTTTATAAAGTGGTTTTCAAATAAGGATGCATCCCGCCTTAGGAATTAGGTATTGCATTTAAAAATGCATGAGAAAACCCGGGTCATCACAGTTACTAATTACAATAGCCCTTACTAAGATTAAGTTCATGTCATTCATGTATTGTAAGTATCCATGAAAGTAAATCTAGATTTCAATTATTTATATCTTCCATGATTTTCAATGTAATTTATCATATTTACTTAACATGAACATTAAATCAAAATAAATCTAATTAAATAAATCTATAATCAAATAGATATAATTAAACTAAAATTTAACAATTTATATTATAATTAAGCATATATTAAATGTCCATCATGATCCAACGATCAGATCTAATCTTCCTTTATTAGATCTATGGTTTTGATCACATTAAGGGTATAAATCCCAATTCCTCACATATCAGTCATATTTGGCCTTTAATTTCATGATATCTCATCATAAATTCATAAATAATTCTCATCCATAAGGTCTGATCATCCTAAACCTTATTAATCAAGGAGATTAGTAATAGATTTTGTAATTAAAGGAAAATTACAATGCTTAAATCCTCATTTTAATAGGTTCAATATATTCTACTCATCAAGAGGAATTCAATGGCCCTTTTCGATCTCAATTTGGAGTTAAATTGAGCTCGGAATTGAATTTTCAAGTTTTAGATGAATTTCAACGGTTTAGATTTATTAGATCTATTTTCATTCTAATCATTGATCTAGATATCCAATTTTTCTATTATAACATATGTTTATAGGGTTTTGGGATGTTCTGAATCTATATAATGGATCCGATCAACTTTTTAAGATGATTTTGAAGGTGTTCCAACCTTATTAGCATGGTTTTTGGCTATTGATAAATATAAAAAGTACTAAAATCTAAAATTTATCAGTTTAGCTAATTTTAACGGTCGAGATTGATTATGGACTGTCAGATCTTATTTCTTGAGATCAAGGGTCTAGATATAATATAAAGCTTACTATGATCACATTTCTTAAGGTTTTTGAGCCTTCTATATCCTTTGGATGAGTCAAATTTTCCATCTAAGCTGTCCTTAATGGTGTTCCAAGCCTGCATTACTGGTACTAGTTTCAATAGAAATTTGGCTGAAAAACTAGTCAAGTATCCCAATTTCAAGTAAAATCCATTTTAAAATGTAAAGAGAGAGATGTGGAACCTACTTAGAATGTCCCAAGAGAAGAAATATTTTGAAAAATAGAAAACCATAACAGAGAAGATAATACTGCAGGTGATAACATATTTGTCAAAATTTCTTTTGATTTCACCTGTGGATGTTTCAATAAACATAGGGAAATTGTAGATCAAGTTATTATAGAGAGAATTAACGGTTTGGATCGCCAGCAGGAGCGGTAGATGTAACATCCCGAGGTTCCAACAGCCATAATATTGTCCGCTTTGGGATGCCCATACACCCCTCATGGCTTTGCTTTTCCCCAATTTCCCAGGAAAAATGCGTCGTGACCGTTAAAAACACCCGAATTCTTATAAATGGTGCAGATTCCTCTTCCCCAAGCAATGTGGGACTAAACTCTCAGTTCCTCACCTTGACTAGAAGCTTGCCAGCCTAGAAGCATGCCAACGCTTTTTGGCCCACCCTCATCGGTCTGCTCTCATAGGCCAAGGCTTCACCTATCCCCCTTTAGGGACATGCGTCCCCACATGTCTTACCACATGCAAGTGCCCGCGTTCAGCTTAGCCACCACACCACGAGGGGAACTGGCTCTGATACCAACTGTAATATCCAGGGGTTCCAACAGCCATAATATTGTCTGCTTTGGGATGCCCATACACCCCTCACGACTTTGCTTTTTCCCAGTTTCCCAGGGAAAATGCGTTGTGACCGTTAGAAACACCCAAATTCTTATAAATGGCCCAGCTTCCTCTTCCGCGAGTAATGTGGGACTAAACTCTTGGTTCCTCACCTTGCCTAGAAGCTTGCCAGCCTAGAAGCTTGTCAGCTTAGAAGCCTGCTGGCTCTTTTTGGCTAGCCCTCATCAGCCTGCCCTCATTGGCCAAGGCTTCACAGTGAAGCCTTGGCCGATGAGGGCAAGCCAAAAAGAGCTGGTAGGCTTCTAGGCTGACAGACCTCTAGGCAAGGTGAGTGTAATGACTTAAACATTTTATGCAAATTTGGCACCACTTTACTAAATTGATAGAAATTGATTAAATTAACTATATTAAATATTTTATTTTAATTAAAATATGAAACAAAGGAATTTGTAAGAAAAATTAGTATCATTAGATTCTACACTCGAGATGGAATTGAATGCCTCAAAGAACGCTAAAAATGGAGCTCGTATGACCAAGTTATGGACGTTTAAAGATCAAGGGCATTTCTGAAAACACAATGGGTCATTTTGATAACGACACCCCCAGCGTCATCTCCTTCCTTAGGCCAGGTGGTGCACAACACCGCCATACCTGTACAACGTTGCAAAAAATGGCGGCACCGCCATGAGGCAGCACCGCCTTCCCCTCCTACAAAATTCCTCCACTCCCCCTCTTCTAAATCAAGCTTTCTCCTCTCCAATCGCTCCCAAAAAACATATTTGGCCACAAGGGTTTGCAACCATGATCAAGACCAAAATTGGATAGCATCGAGGGCTCCCCAGGTATGAGTCTCCTCCCCACCCAACTCTTTTCTCTTCCCTCTTTCTTTCCCTCAGATCTAGACCAGATCTAGTTAGTTTTTCAGCCAGATTTTATGGGAACAAAGGCAGACCGCTTGAAGCCCGTCAAAGACCTAGCATCCATGGGGCGCATGAGCGTGACGAGCTCCCTGGGGCGACTGTCGTACACACATTGCGTGCATGCACGGGTCCTCGTTTGGTCAGGACGCATGAGCATCCTAGGAACAGGGACGTTTGCTGCACTCGCCGAAGACACCTCCGCATGACGCAATCTAGGACGCACGCCCTAGCGTGCTCACGCATGCGAACACAGTTGCGGTTTTGGTTCAACTGGGACGCACACGAGTCCTAAGAACCGTGACACGCAGGCCCTACTAGAATGATTTTGGGTCGTCCGTAGATTCGAGACGCTAAAAATCCAATTAAAGAGGTTATATAACTTCGATTGACAATCTGAGAGAACCGTTGTGTCCGTATCGATGATGCAGCCCTAATGAGACTATGAAAATTAGGATAAGAGAACTATTTTATATGACTATAACCCAAAAACTATGGAGATCCCATAGATCTACCATAACAAAGATGATTAGATCTCATGACTTGATCCATTAGAGGTGTTAGGGGATTAATAGCTCAGGATTAACCCCAAGGTGCACATATCAGCCCTTGAAGGGTAAAGCTGGCCCTTTAAATCAAGTACAGACCTGTTTTGAGCATTTCAATTAAATGATCTTGATGAAATTGAACGCAACCTAACCATTAAACATTAGATCTATACGAAAGATCTAGCCTGGAAATGCATTTAAGCAATGACCTTTAACCTATAGTATAGACCTAGCCATTGATCTGTAAAAAAGGAAACAATATTTGGATTCTTATTTTCAAATAATATCCAAAACTTCACCAAGGTACACACTAGGACTCTCATTGAAGAAGGACGCGAGTTAAGTGAAAGCTAAGTGACAACGGTTGAGGTAGGAAATCTGATACTACTCAGTTTTCAAAATGCATCCCAAACTCTAAGTGATTTACCTACTTCTATTACCATATTTAGTATGTTTTTTGAGACATGCTGTTCTTATACGAGTATGTAGACTGGTCTTCATGATTTATGTCCTTGAGGCACTTGCATATGTCACTGTATTGAGCATGCTTTTGGGATAAAATATTTTTATAAGAGCTTGCGGATTTCTGACATTGAATGCGATACTAGCATGAGTAGATTTTATGCATTACTCACATGTTTTAAAAATAAATGCATAAATGGCATGATTTATGATGATTGAGATTTGGATTATCTATGTATGCTTTTGGGCTATTGAGCCTGGGGGGCACTATGCTGAGAGGTTGTTATGTACCAGGGTTGGCCTCCCTGCCTCTACTACAAAAAAGGTGGATGGTATCGCTACCAAAAATGGCATTGTCCCTTCCATGATTGCTGTGGTAAATAGGGACGACCACTGGAGGTGTCACGACACCCTTTTGGGGACATATCCATAGTTGTTGTGGAGGCTATGGTGGACTGATCTCTAGATATCGGAGACACATGATTCAAAGGTGTTCTGGTCGCGAGCATAGTTGGCCCTATGATTTCGGTTTGATTGATATGCATATAGCATTGAGATGGTCGTAAACGAGTACTCGTGATTAGTCGGTTCCAAGTGGGCAGATCGCCGAATGAGGCAGCCTACGGTGGAAATGATGACTATTTTAAGAGTTTCATGATTGCCAGTATCTGCTTTGAACGATGACTATTTTAAGAGTTTCATGATTATTATATTTTACTTGCTAGTTTGATATGTTGTCAAGATCTTATTACTTGGATACATTAATTCCTGTTTTATGATTTTAGTTATATTGAGAAGACTAGATTTGCATACGGGTTTCATGGTTGAAATTGCATCAATGATCTTACGTTTTATGCACAAATACACATGATTATACAAAAATGAATCTTACATTTTATGCACAAAATATGCATGTTTACACAAAAAAGGAATTACTAATGTTTTACACGAAAAGCTCTTTGCATTACGCATGTTGCCTGTCGTGTTTTCAAAATAGTAGTATCAGATCACCTACTGCGTATGAGGAATACTCACCCAAATCTATTGTTTTTACAGATTAGCTCCACATATAATTAGAAGAAGCATCATAAAATGTTAGTGCTACGATCAAGTGAATGAAGAGAAGACAAGCATGAATGCAAGTAAACACTCTACCTTTTTGAACATGTATCTATACTTATTATAGTTGGGCTGTGAGCTGTGACTAGATAGACCTGAGAATTATTTATGATTTTCTTCATCTTTCAAAATTTTCTTATTCATCTTAAAGGCAAATGACACTCGGGGCTTTCAAAATGAATTTAAAATAAAAGATTTTTCGCTACATTGCATTATTTTTCTAAATGTGTTTTCAAATAGGGATTGATCCCGCCCTAAGAATTAGTTATTGCATTTAAAAATGCATGTGAAAACTCGGGTCGTCACAGTGAGGAACTGAGAGTTTAGTCCCACATTGCCCAGGGAAGAGGAAGTTGGGCCATTTATAAGAATTTGGGTGTTTCTAACGGTCACGATGCATTTTTCCTAGGAAACTAAGGAAAAGCAAAGCCGTGAAGGGTGTATGGGCATCCCAAAGCGGACAATATTGTGGTTGTTGGAACCCCGGGATGTTACAGTTGGTATTAGAGCCAGTTCCCCTTGTAGTGTGGTGGCTAAGCCGCATGCGGGCGCTCGCGTGTGGTAAGACACACGGGGACAGTGTCCCTAAAGGGAGATAGGTGAAGACTTGGCAGATGAGGGAGAGCCAAAAAGAGCTGACAGGCTTCTAGGCTAGTAGGCTTCTAGGCAAGGTGAGTGAATCCTTGGCCGATGAGGGCAAGTTGATGAGGGCAGGCCAAAAAAGAGCTGGTAAGCTTCTAGGTTGGCAGGCTTCTAAGCAAGGTGAGGAACCGAGAGTTTAGTCTCACATTGCCTGGGGAAGAGGAAGTTGAGCAATTTATAAGAATTTAGGTGTTTCTAATAGTCACAACAAATTTCCCTGGAAAACTTGGGAAAAGCAAGGCTGTGAGGGGTGTATGGGCATCCCAAAGCGGATAATATTGTGGTTATTGGAACCCCGGGATGTTATAGTTGGTATCAGAGCCAGTTCCCCTCGTGGTGTGGTGGTTAAGCCGCACGCGGGCGCTCGCGTGTGGTAAGACATGTGGGGACGCGTGTCCCTAAAGGGGGATAGGTGAAGCCTTGGCCAATGAGGGTGAGTTGATGAGGGTGGGTCGATGAGGACATGCCAAAAAGAGCTGGCAGGCTTCTAGGCAAGGTGAGTGAAGCCTTGGCTGATGAGGGCGGGTTGATGAGGGCGGACCGATGAGGGAGGGGCCAAAAAAGAGATGGCAGGCTTCTAGGCAAGGTGAGGAACCGAAAGTTTAGTCCCACATTGCTTGAGGAAGAGAAAGTTGGGTCATTTATAAGAATTCGGGTGTTTCTAACGGTCACAATCCGTTTTTCCTGGGAAACTAGGGAAAAGCAAAGCCGTGAGGGGTGTATGAGCATCCCAAAGCAAACAATATTGTGGATGTTGGAACCCCAGGATGTTATAGTTGATGTTACAGTTGGTATCAAAGTCAATTCCTCTCATGGTGTGATGGCTAAGTCGTACGCGAGTGCTCGCGTGCCGTAAGACACACGCGGGGACGTGTGTCCCTAAAGGGGGATAGGTGAAGCCTTGGCCGATGAGGGGGGGGCCAAAAAGAGCTGGCAGGCTTCTAGGCAAGGTGAGTGAAGCCTTGGTAGATGAGGGCGGGCCAAAAAAGAGCTAGCAGGCTTCTAAGCAAGGTGAGGAACTGAGAGTTTAGTCTCACATTGCCCGGGGAAGAGGAAACTGGGCCATTTATAAGAATTCGGATGTTTCTAACGGTCATGACATGTTTTCCCTGGGAAATTAGGGAAAAGCAAAGCCATGAGGGGTGTATGGGCATCTCAAAGCAGACAATATTGTGGTTATTGGAACCCCAGGATATTACAGTTGGTATCAGAGCCAGTTCCCCTCGTGGCGTGGTGGCTAAGCCGCATGCGGGCACTCGCATGTGGTAAGACACGCAGGAACGGGTGTCCCTAAAGGGGGATAGGTGAAGCCTTGGCTAATGAGGACGGGTTGATGAGGGCAGGCCGATGAGGGCGGGACAAAAATGAGCTGGTAGGCTTCTAGGCAAAGTGAGGAACCGAGAGTTTAGTCCTACATTGCCTAGGGAAGAGGAAGTTGGGCCATTTATAAGAATTCGGGTGTTTCTAATGGTCACGACGTGTTTTCCCTGAGAATCTGGAAAAAAGAAAAGCCGTGAGGGGTGTACAGGCATCCAAAAGTGGATAATATTGTTGCTGTTGGAACCCCGGGATGTTACAGTAGATCACCGAATTTCTCTAGCTTTTCCCCATTGGGGAAAAACTATAAATAAAAATGGAAAAAGGAAAAAGAAAGAGAGAGAGAGAGAGAGAGAGAGAGAGAGAGAGAGAGAGAGAGAGAGAGAGAGAGAGAGAGAGAGAGAGAGAGAGAGAGAGAGAGAGAGAGAGAGAGAGAGGAGCATAAGGGAAACAAGAGGAAAGCTTGGGAGACTTGGAAAATTTTGTGTGAATTTTAGGGGAGTATTTATAGGCAGATATTTATTATTTTTTCCACTAAAAATTATTTAATGGAAGTGGAAATTCCACTAAAAATTCTTTAATGGGAGTAGAAATTTCACTACCTCCACTTGCAACTGAGTGTGAGCTAATGCTTGACTTGCATCATTGTTTACCTCAGTTTTTAACTAACTTTTGTAGGCCTTACTCTAAGTGAAATTATCATTTTGTCCTTTTAATTAAAAATCAAGAAAAATGCAGATTTTTCACCCGAACTCAGAATTTAGTGTACTTATAGTCATTTGACTCGATTTCTCAAGTACATTTCAAATATTCATGTCTTAATTCTTGATTCCATTTTTATATAAATAGATTTCTCGAACTTAAATTTCAGTTTCGTTTTCAAAATTTCAACTTGTAACTTTTAATAATTTAAATATATTCGTAAAATTTAGGGTTATTACAATAGTGGTAAGATAACTTGGTAAAAAGTGTGTATAATTCCAAGTGGACTTAGTGGCCATTCTGAGCAGACCTTTTGATCATTCTGAGTGGATGTGACCACTCCAAGTAATATCTATGAGCAGCTAACGAGGGGGGTCAACGAGGGCAAGTATAAGAGGCATTAGCAGGCTTCTCGGTTATAGGCTTTTAGGTGCTCGTGGTATACTCGATAATTGATTAACACTTAAACTCTATAGGGAGTGTTGGGCAGGGGGAGAAGCAACCCTTCCAAGAGAAGTCACAGATACACGCAGGCGGTTAATGGAGCTGCTGAAAAGCACATCAGACTATTGGAGAGTGAGCTTGATTGAAGCTGTGTGAGAAATTTGATTGAGCTAAACAAAGTAACAATGTTTAGTTCATTCTCCTGGGCATGGAGGGGGAGATTATTGGGACGGACCCACATGAGGTCCATGCCCATGAGAGTGAAGACTAGCCCACGTCTAGAAACTAATTCAGTGGACTTCCACAATGACGGTCGAGGGCACCGTAAAACGAAGACTATAAGACCGCAAATTGGACTATAAATAGGAGATGTTGATCTGAGAGAGGTGAGAGATGAGAGATGAGAGAAATGTAATCTATCTGATCAGATGACAATGTAGGATTCTCTCCCATGGATGTAGGCCAAATCTGGCCGAACTACGTAAATTCGTGCCTCTTTGTTTGTGTGATGTCGTGTGATCTTACGATCTAGATCTTGGTGGTCAGATCTATGCCAATCGGCAGATCTAACCCTATCAGTCAGGACCAAGGAGTCACATATAATGCTAATTGTCGACGTAATTCAACATTCTACCCTTGAAGGAAATAACCGCATTCGAGTCTCCATTTTCATATCTGAGTCTTTTGATATCTACTGAATCAGTCCAACTTTAAAACCCAGACCAGTCTGATTTCATTTGCACACAAAACAGTAGAGATATTCACAAAAGTACGTAAGGCTCGATGGGTGAAAATTTGAAAACCGGGCTTGAGGAGCAATATGAATACAATATCACAATCTACACAAGGTTCAGGACCTAAAGATTACACAGGACCATGTTTGCAGTTCCAAAGTTTACCTAACAGAGCCTAGTGGATGGAAAGAATTCAGAATTCACAAGTTACCTTACGGACAACTGTTGCTGCAGCAGCTACACCTTTATCAACGAAGCACCCCAAGAAACTGGGATCTGCAACACGAACCTGCAGCAACGAATAGCCAAAGATCAGAGATAGAAGGCAGAAGTTTCAGAAAACAAAATAGAAACTAAGAGACAAATCTAACCAATGCATTATCAACTCCATAGCAGTCCAAATATTTCACATCTCTCATTGCCATATCTTCCAGTAATCTTGAAGTTTTATGAGCTGCTCAACAATTGAAAGTTGGTGTAAGTATTGTCTTATTCATACTGCAAAGAAAAATGCAAAAAGAAAATTATGGTATTAAACAATTGTCATTGGTATGATGCGGTGAATCTGAAGTTCTTCCCAGAATAAACTCCTCCATTTCCATCTGGAGCTTTTGCTACCAGTATTTATATCCACCATATTGAGATAGTAAAAGCCAACCAAACTAGGAAATTACATTAAAAAACAATCTTATGTAGCAAGAAATAGAAATACTAAAGCAGTTCAACGAGAGTGTCCATGGACCATTTATCTTATTGCTTCAGCTTTGGATGTCTAGCAGGTCAAAAACCATGTAGATTGGATGATTCTAGCATCATAAAGAGAGCCAAAAACGCCCATAATCTGACATTAAGTGAGCCTATATTTGAATAATCTATTCCATGTCTCTCATTATTCCAGCTTTGGATAGCTAGTAAACAAAAACTCACAATGCCTGGACGATTCTAACATCATAAAAATCATGTCTTTTAGAGTTGAAATTACACAGTTGCTATACAAAATTTCTATTTATTTATAAAGATACATTTTTTCTGATACTAGGATCATCCAATCCTCATGCCGTTTAAAGTACTTGCTATGCAAATTTGGAACAACGAGATGAACAGGTCAGATCATTCAAAGGTGGGCCCCTTAATGTCAAAGGTTGAGTGCTCTTTTTTGAACATTCGGCAAAAATTTATACTTGACAACGAATGTGAGAGTCATCTATTGCAAAGTGATTTTAGACCCACTAGACATCTAAAGATGGAGCAATGAGATAAGCCGAACAGTGATCATTTGGGCTCCCGGCTTGGCAGAAGAAATAGTGTTCAGAGTAATCCTGTTACCAAACTAGCCTAACAATCATATAATCGATAGTCTTGTCAACGCCAACTTCTGCTCTCTCTCTCTCTCTCTCTCTCTCTCTCTCTCTCTCTCTCTCTCTCTCTCTCTCTCTCTCCTTTATTTATTTAAGAGGAGATGTTGGGATCATAATATGACTTTGGCATTGATTGGGTGGTTAGATCTCTCATGGCCCAGATACAAAATATGGGCCCTGACGAACGACATCCTAGATCATTGAGCTCACTCCCGCAAGGCATCCATAAATAAACACAACAATACCGAACAGAAAAGACTGATCAGGTAAGGAAAAAAATACAAAAAAGGCTAACGAGGTCTGGTCCATTGCCCACGACATAGACGAGTCAAGCTGCCAATCTACCTTCCGACCCACTACTCGCAGTTACAGCTGGTTCTTGGTCATCCAGGGAGGTTCCCCTGCCATTGTCATGGATTCTAGCCTTGTTGGGCTTACCAACCTGCAGCCTTAGGACTTGCGTGATTTCCATTCTCCTTTCGTTCCTTTTCTTGAGATGACTTGAGTTTTACTTAAGAATCAATATTTTGCGTCACATATAAAGGCAGAGAAGAGAAAGGGAGATTTTAGCCAATGGAAGAGTTGTTGCCGTATGACCGGTCATAGGTTTAGGGAATGAAAATAGTCTCTTCTAAAATGCAAGGTAAAACTGCAGACTATTAACCCTTGCAGTCCGCCACTTTTTCGACCTCACATATGCAAGAGCTTTGTGCATCATAGCTGCCCCTTTTTACATATTAGGTAGAGAAGCTGGTAAGGTAGTGTGGAGGAGAATGCTAACTAGATTAGGACAAGACCTCATTCCAATTCAGACAGGCAAAGTGACCATCTTCACATACTCCGTCCTAGCATCAATAGACTTCTGTGGCTCCTGTGTCAAACATATGATGGTCCTAAAATCTATCCATTCTTAATGCCCTTAAATCTATGAAGCAGACAATTCTAGTGAACCAACTCTTATCACTATGGGACCAATTATATAATCCGGATGTTGCGACTATACAAAATTATTTCATATAAAAAAAGAAAACATTAAATAGTCATGCTTATTCTATAAACCGGATTACATAAGCCTTAAGGCATTCATTTGATTTAACCTCGATCAAATGTTTTTATTCCCAAACTTATACTATTGGAAATCATGGAAGGCTTTCATTGTTGTGCCCTATATGATTCTATATGGACTATAAGAAGGTTTTTTGTTTTATCACGTTCATTTCGCACCCACAAGAGTGTTAGGATACGATTCAAGTTAAATGACTAAAAGACATTTTCAACTTTTTAATTAGTTCATTTGTCATTATTTGTGGAGTTACATGCTATGAATGAGATTCAATCGTTATTGTGCAGTGGAATTTGTATTCAATTTGTAACAGCTATTGTTGCTTTACGGGGCACCTCTTAACCATATGTGTGTGTGTGTGGAGTTAGAAGGGGAGCCTTGGCGCAATGGTAGAGTTGTCGTCGTGTGATTTTGAGGTCATAGGTTCAAGGCGTAAAAACAGTCTCTTGCAAAATGCAAGGTAAAACTATGTACTATTGACCCTTGTGGTCTGTACCTTCCCCAGACCCCCCCATACACAAGAGCTTTGTGCACCAAGGCTGCCTTATATACATGTGGAGTTACATGCTGTGAATGAGATCCGAAGCTGGAGCAACAAGAAAAATTGTCCATAGAAATACTAATTCTATTTAGACATTCCAAATGGAGAGTGCTGAATGGGACTGCAAAAAGCAATAATAATATTTTCTCAATTATTTATTTATTTTACAATCCCAGAATTATAAAGTAAATGACTCACGCACTCTCACTCTCACTCTCTTAAATCTAATTTCTAGTTAAAAGGGACAGTGGCAACTCGAAACTTGCGACTAAGCATACTTCATGGAAGATGCTGAGTTGTCTGGGACAAACTGAGATAGTATTTTCTTACAATCATACTTCTCAGTGCAACGCAATAAAGAAAGGGCTAGGATGGCCAAATGGAAGCTTTGTGCGGATGATACTTACCTAAGATAACATTACGAGATGAATTGTTCCGATCACTTAGAAACATGGCCTCTGCATTTTATCTGTTCCATGCCATGGTGAAGACCAGTGGCTCCACCATATAATCTCTCTCTTTCTCTCTAGCATATAATTTCTTAAACTAGGCCTAGTTTTTATATATATTTTATGATACAATTTGTTTACTGGGTTCTCCCTCCCTCTAGATAGGAGAGTACCAAAAATCTCATTTAATGGACACCTCTATGATGGGCTCCCTCCGACTAAAATCTGAACGGTAGATATTTTTTTCTAGTTAACACCATGCACATTTCAACTGGAAGAGGCCTATCATAGAGGTGCCTATTGAATGACATTTTTGGTACCCTATATTGAAGGAGAGTAAACCCGGTGAACGATTTGGATCATCAAAAAGTAAGCCCAATCCGGGAAATTATACGCTACACATTGCTACTTATACTCTCTCTCTCTCTCTCTCTCTCTCATGATCTAAGTCATTTCTCTCAGCCTAGGCTATTGCCCAATTGGAATCCTAGCCTTTGGTTTTCTGAAATGTAAAATGGACAGCAAAACAAAAAGAAAACTATATTATCATCCATCTACAACTCAGAAAACGAAAATCAAGATTTCTAATGGATCTTTGCGAGGATAACATCCTAGATGGAGGGATACTGTACAATACACTACTTCCAACATAGTGTCTCTAATTACATATATCGTGGTCAACGAGTATATGCATGTGTGAGTTTTGGTGAGGAAGCATTGTGCATGAAATTAAATGCATGCCACGAGGATTGTAATGCATGTGGTATAACATCAAATTTATAAGATAATGTGAAACTTCTTATCTTTGTGAACTTTATGTATGGCTTGAGGCATGCTTTATAGTAACAATGATACATCATGCATTTCCAAAGTTAGGGTCATTTCAATATGTAATTTCCTTCAGGGTTGACCTTTACGTATATGTATAGTATAGATATCCAATATGATATATATATATATATATATATGTACGTATGAAGGGTATTAATTTTAGCTATTTAATGCAGGTGTAAAATATAAGTAAAATGTGATTAGTTGAAAAAAAGTCAAAAAAGTTAGAGGAAATAGCTACTTTTGACTTTTTTTCAGCCAATTATATGTTTACTGCACTTTACATCTGCATTAAATAGCCCAAATTACCACTCATATGTGTGTGTAGATGCATGCATGCATAAATACATACATACATACAGCGGATTGGAATCTAGTTAGTTTGCAGTGTAAACATACATAAATTTGTTGAGGATGAAACGATGTTTAGAAGAACTTGATCAATCTTACACTTAGTTTCTCTAAAATATCTTACAATTTAGCTGTTGATTGTTCAGTTTGAACCGATGAAGGGTTTGGATCATACTTAAGTATGCGGTTTCAAGAGCTCAAGTACATGGTGGAGTCCACATCTCTTTTCTATGCATGGAATACCAAAAATAGGTAGCCAACAAGAAATTAATGCATTTTGATGATTTTAACAGCCCGTTTTGAGTCTTAAAATGATTAAGAAAATAGATAGTCACGATTTTTTACCCAAAGAAATATAGGATAAAATATCCAATGTGCATGAATTTGATATTTGACATATCTAACCAATTTCCAATATTATGGTGAATAACTAAGATATCAAGCAAAAGAGTTTCACGATGCTGAAAATAGGCCTCTTGTGCATCCTGCATAATGCTAGCTGCTGTTCCTAAGTATAATACATGGCCAAAGAAAAGTAGCAACTTGAACCTACGACCAAGTGTATTCCAAAGGAGATGACAAGTTGTCTACAACCAGCTGCATTAGACATTGCTAATTTTAAACTAATGACCGTATTAGAGGAACCTTCGATTAACTTTAAAGGGTTCTACTTAACTAATACTCTTTTGAGCAATAGAAAGTAATAGACTTGGCACATCTGCACAAAATTCTTATATAATTGATTAATGGGTCCTCCTCTTGTCTGTTAGAGAGTTTATAGCCATTGTATTAATCATGTCAATGTCTGATTAAAGACGTGATTTGTTAGTTGATAATAATTGCACGATGCATGCCACGTCCATAAATACATCTATGACAAATAATTTCTGGTTAGCGTAGTATTTGCAACTGCCAACGTGTTTGGGTTAGCTCTGCGTGGTCTTTATTTATGTTCATATAGGATAAAATCAAATAATCACCTGGGCACAATATTTTTGCACCTGCTCATGATCTTTATTAGCTAAAAAGGGTAGCCTTGTTGCACAAAGCTCTTACCTATGCAGGGTCTAGGGAAGGAGCGGACTACAAGGGCCTATGGTAGGTAGCCTTACCTTGCATTTTTGCAAGAGGCTATTTCCACGCCTTGAACCCATGGCAAATCATACCTACTTCAATAGATTTTAAACATTGATAATAACCCCAGGTCTGGGGGATTACTTAAGTGTAAGTATATGTATTATAGTATAAACAATAGAAGATTTTTCTGCATTCTCCTTGATTATTTGCTAAATAGACACCAAGTGGCATGTCTCTCGTTTTATCCTTTTTGTTCTACCAATTTTCATCCTTAGAGTAATTCGCCCTCTCTCTCTCTCTCTCTCTCTCTCTCTCTCTCTCTCTCTCTCTCTCTCTCTCTCTCTCTCTCTCTCTCTCTCTCTCATAATTCCTATTAAATGTTTTGAAACCATTTCAAACCCTCCATAATTTGTATTTAATGGACAAAGATAAGTATTTAGAAACTGTTCATATACTGTGGCCTAATTTTCTTCGGCACAATGTCTCATATAATAGGAAGAACAGTGCCGCCAGCAAAATATGCTATCTTTCAATGGAAAATAACGGCCCTGAAAAATCTAAATATCCCATTAATGTTTGCTTTAAACATCCAATAATCATCGTTGGATTGAATTAATGGAAGCCAAAAGAATTTTTGTGTGTGCAATAAGCATCTAGATTTGGTGAACGAAGGTTCTGAGAATGATATTCTTCTGGAAAGAATGGTAAAGAATGCTTTTCTTCGTGAGTACTTGTTGGAGTTTATTTAATCATCCGTTAAATATTTTATCTGATCACTTTCATTATTGGATATTTATTCAACACAAAAACTTCAACCACTTCCTCTTGATTGATTTTATAATTTCTTTTTTAAATTTAGGTTTAGATGATATAAAATCCTCTCTTGTAGATGTAGGCTATTTGGCCGAACCATGTAAATCTCCATCTCTCCTATTATGTGTGTGTTCATATTGTCACATATTCTAAGATCTTGACAGTTAAATCTTACCCCAACATATTTGTATTGGTTTCTATTTCAGATTTCAGAAAACAAAACATACATAAAGATGATGAACTAAAGACAATCAGATTGTTCTATCGACGATGAGCGGTTCGAGATTATAGATCCAGGGCGAGTAGCATCAAGTTTAAGGATCAGATTATGATGGGTTTAGTGAGAAGAAGATGCCCACTTTCATTTTTAAGTTTCAGTTTCAGAGTTTGAAGATATCCTAAGAAGCATAGAGAAATCATTAGTTCACTGTATCCTAATTTTTCTGAGCCATCTATTTGCCACTGCATTGCACCACATAAATGGTCAAGATCGTCTAATGGAGGAGAATTTTAGTGAATGATCAAGAGGGCAAGATGGCAAACAATCTAGTTTAGGGGCCCACTTAATTCTAGATTGTTTTCTAACTTATAAAATATTTATTCTACTAATCTCATTATACTTCT
Source organism: Warburgia ugandensis (assembly GCA_035236585.1). NCBI lineage: Eukaryota > Viridiplantae > Streptophyta > Magnoliopsida > Canellales > Canellaceae > Warburgia > Warburgia ugandensis. Next base: position 63,844,625 of record CP141136.1, on the reverse strand, counting down.
TCTTAGATTAATATAGCACAAATAATATAACCCTTTTAACAAAACAAATAATAACGAATCTCATTTACTTAGAAACTTGGATGGGACCCAGATTTACTAATATTGAGAAATGAAATCTTAGACCCATTATCAACTTTCATCTCAACAAAGGATTAACAAGGATTACTACCAACGTGAGATGTTTACATACATTGCTTTACTTTGATAAGAGGCTTACATGCAATACATGTTCTCCCTAAAGAAAAAAAATGCAATTGAAGCTTACATCGATGTGATCCAGACCATTTATTTCTCTCTTTCACTCACTTTCGTACACAACCCTTTCTTTGTTAAGATTTTGAACTACATCACTACTCTTGGTGCATCATTGTTCTTGGTTAATATGTGTAATTATATAATCTGTATGGTATATTCTCAAAGATTAACATATTTTAAATTATATAATAATTTAAATACTTTAATTTAAGATAATAAAATATTGAAGATATTTTTTAAGAATCATAACGAGGCGAAATAACTTCGCTAGAAAATATTTAATATATCATTGTACAATACATCTAATATATAATGTGATAAATGCAGGAAGAGAATACTAAAGGCGACGACAACATGGAATGATTATCATGAAGAGGCAAGTACTGATTTCTAATGCATTTGTAAGTATTTTTAATTTATTTAATACACTAGAAATACGTATTCTAAGGAAGGCAAAGATTGAGGATAGGTGAAAAGCTTCTTAACAAAAATATATAGGATATTATTGTAAAATACTTTGGGACACAGGGGAAGCCTAAAAGAACATGAAGTGGCGAGGAAAGATTTAAAAAAATTTGGAATTAAATGAAGCAACGGTACTTAATAGAGAGAAATGAACGAAGATGATGACGACATGATGACAATGATGATTGTAAAACACTAATAGGATACCACGTAGGAAGAAAATAGCAAAGACAATTGATTACATTGAATAAATTAACACGAATAGATAAGACTTGATCTCTAAATTTTTCTAAATATAAATATGGATATTTAAAGCTTATATATCACATGACAAATTCATGCTCCATAAATAGTAAATATAAATATATTTTTTATTTTTAATAAATTTAAATTTTCAAATGACATGAAAATCAATTTTGTAGGTCTCATCAATGAATACATATATTTTTCCACCACTTTTTTAAATGAAAGAAAGATAATTTTCGAGAGGACATTAAGCAAACAAACTTCTACATGTTTACTTTGAATCAAATTATTATGAGCATTTATACGTAATTCTCTTATTTTATACAAATGATGGAACTTTCTTAGCACTAATCAAGATTATATAAGGGCAGTTCGGGTGCACAAAACTCCCGCCTATGCGGGGTCCAGGGAAGGGACGGGCCACAATGGCCTTACCTTGCATTTTTGCAAGAGGCTAATTCCCCATCTTGAACTTGTAACCTCAAGGTCACGTGACGACAACTTTTATCATTGCACCAAGGCTCCCCTACACTAATCAAGATTATATGTTCACATAAATTTAATTCTTTTTAAAATATCAATCTTTGTTATCAATAAGTTAAGAGAAAAAACTTACGAGGATTACTCCCTGCGAGCCAATTGAGATGGGCTCAGTTTGAGAATGAGATGGTTGCTCCATCCAAATTGTCATACATTTATATTTGACACTCAGTATCTATTGATCAATGGCCATCATTAATATATATTATGTAGGACCAAAGGTTGATGGTTAGGATGGATCATAAAATTGAGAAATGAAACTGCAAATAGGGTTCTTGGACACGGCACTAAGAAAGAGCGGAGCAGCAGTGCCTTGCAAAACTACCGGACGATACGATTGCCAAGATTTCTCTCTCCAAAAATGGCACTGTGTAATATAGTTCCAAATCAGTGGCATTCATTGTACAGCTAAGATTTCAGTCCACGTCCGTAATTTGACCACAATTCGAAGTCCTTTTCCTCTCTTTCTCTCTCTCTCTCTTAAAAATAAAACAAAAAACAAAAAAATGGCATTTTCCAAGAAGTAAAAAGCGAAAAAATAAAAGAAAAATCAGTAATTTTCTTTTTTTTTTCCCTTGGGTATGCAGGAAAAAAGTACATAGGTAGTGGGCTCTGGGCTGTCTTCCCGCCTCGTCTGTCCCTCTCTGCCTGCAACCAAATACATATCTCTCTCTTCCTTTTTCCCCTTTTTTCTTCATTTTCTATTATTTATTTTTTATTCAACAATTTTTGTTCTTCTTTCTTTCTCCCTCCTACGGCCTTCAAAATCTTGGGCTCACTATAAATAGAGAAAGTTCGTTAGGGTTTGTTTCTCCTCTCTCTAACCTTCTCTCTCTACATGTATCCTCTCTCCCTCGTCTCTCTCTGTGGTTATTATTAGAGTCACACTCTCAGTATGAAATGGTGAAAGAAGAAGAAATGGAGACGGAGATGAAACCAGCTTGGTTAGAAGGCTTAGTGGGTGAGAAATTCTTTAATGGGTGCGGAACCCATGAAAATCGAAGGAAGAACGAGGAGAACATTTACTGTTTGTATTGCTGCAGGAGCATCTGCCCTCACTGCGTTCCTTCTCATCGTTCTCACCCTCTTTTACAGGTTTGCTCTTCTCACTCTCCTTTGTCTTGCATAATTCAACAAATGAAAAATGCTTGCATGTGAATATCAACAACAAGGATTTCCTGTTTCTTCCTTGTAATTCCTTCCACTGTTGATGTTTCGAGCATTCTGCTTCCTGGGTTCTCTTTAAATCCTTTGAATTAGTTGGGTTCTTGATGTTTTCCTTCTCTGATGAAGACTTCATGGATTTTCGACTGAATTTCTTGTGTTTTTGTTGCATGCTTTGCTCTTTCTCTATGTTTCTTTTTCTGTTCAGTTTTGAGTTAATTTTTCATTCCTTTCCAGTTTCTCTGGATGAATTTCGTGTTGCTGTTGTTGGTAAAAAAAAATTCTAGATTTCAAATTTTTATATTTTTTTTCTCCCTCTTTTATACTTTGGGGAAGTGGAGTGGAGGATTGGTGGAGCTTTCTCTGGAAGCTTCTATTTATCTTGTTTAATTTCTATAAAGTGGATTTTTTTCATCTAATACACTTCCTACAGCTACTTTTCACATTGTCGAAAGTTTCGGCTGCCGAATTTTTTCTAATTTTTTGGCGTGATTTCTGCTTATTTTTAGCTTTTCTGGTTTATCTACTTTCTGTTTTGATTTTCTTAATTTATAATCATTTGTTGATATAGTTTTTTCTTGTACTTTTTGCAGTCCCTTTTATTTGTTAATTCTTTTTAGTTTGATTTCAAGAATTACGGTAATTTCGCACCAGGTTTGTCTTTCCATTCCTTTTTAATTTATCGGATTTTGAATTTTTACAGCTTATTTCCCTCTCTTTAATTTCTATCGTTTGTTGATATATATTCATTATTATATAAATTTTCTGTACTTTTGCATTTCTCCTTTTTGTTTATTTTAATCTCTTCAGTCTGCTTTAAGAATTACGGCAATTTCGTACCAGGATTGTCTTTTCATTCCTTTTTAATTTATTGGATTCTGAATTTGCACTGCTTATTTCCCTTTCTTTCATTTCTTTCCTAATTTTTATCTCAAAGTTGTTGATTTTATGCTTCAAATCCCTGGATACGTTCGGAAAACGATGCTTGCTTTTCGGTTGATATGGAATGACAGATTTAACCCTGATATGGTGGTAGAATTTGATTCCGTTAGGGCCCAAAATGGGCAGGGTTGACCCTTAGACCCGGCCCATTTGGTCACAACTAAGAACAGATTCTGAATTTGTAACTTTGAGAGGATCACTCCACACAAGTCGACCCAAATTCTGATTGGATTTCGGTTGAAGGATCCGAAAAGGATGATGATATCGATTCAAAGGCACAGTATTGAACATTGCTTGTTCAGTTTACTGATGTGGGTTTTAATAACATGGGCGTATTTTTGGGGCAGTAACATATTGTTGTTACTATAATATCATGTATTTGGAATTTGCAATTGGATCAAAATCTGCTTCTTTGATACCTCAATTTGGCATGCTTGTGTCATTGGGTGCGTTTGGAACTAGAGTTATGGAAAATGATAAGCAGAATATGAATCTTCTTTATAATAAGGACAATCTTCAAATTTCCTTGAAAAATGAATCTGGAAAAAGTTGAAATTTCTTTCCACTGTAGTAGAATTTCATTACGTTGATCCAAACAGCTCTGTGACTAAACCTGTTTACGGAGGCCTTGAAATGGGGCTGTGGATTATCGTTGGGTTTTCAATACATGATCCCCCTTTCACTGGATCATTCAATGGGAGTTTGTAGAGAATTCTCACTCAGTCAATGCTAAAGTATACTTAATAACTGTGTTTGAATAAGGTGTTCATGCATTTTTGGGGCACCTGACTATAATTCCTTTGTAATTTTTGTCCTTTTCATTTGCTGTGGCAGGTGAGGCGATATGTTTACCATAATGTGGTCCGGCTGGATGATCTCGAGAAGCTCATCGACTGCGAATACGTTCAGGTATGTGAGTTATGCAACTAAAAGACGTAAGATAACTCGTATCAAAAGAAAAAAAGATTTACAGTAATCAATGGACACCTTGGTCATATATAACCTACTGAAATCCATTATTTTGGGCAGCGTTACACGATCAACAGTGCAAAGGTAGTGTTCTTGAATCAGAGGCCGCAATCAAGGCCTCTCAAAGGGGCAACCAACATGTGCAAGACCTGTGACAGAGTCCTCCAAGACCCATTCTATTTCTGCTCTCTCTCCTGCAAGGTCAGATTCACCAAACTCATCAACCTTTACCTAATGTTTAGTATATTTGCGATGATGCTTTGGGAGGCACCAAATAATTGGTGTATTCTCATCATCCAGTCCTTCATCGTGAGTCATTTGCAGATCATGGTGGGCGTCCACCTCAGTCTCTAGGTAATCGTGTTCAACACTGGTAATGAGCATATCGTCTTCTTATTTGATGTATTTACACTAAGTTACTTTTCTGGTTTTCATGGTGTCCAACTCCAAACAACATCAATATGAGAACAATGAAAAAGGAGAAGAAAACTTCTTAGCTCTTTGACCAATGCATTGAGCCATGTTCCTCATTTACGTGGCGTCCCACCTTAAACAACCAGAGGACAAAAAGCACTACACTCTTTAATCAATGTTTGAGTATTTATTTAAGGGTCCTTCTCTTGATAACTGCCTGTTAAAACTTCCTAAATGCCATCAATAGCCATATAGAAAAGGTGATTAATCAAGTCAAGGATGCTAGTAATTCCTGTTCATTAAAATTGGTTTGGCAAAAAATAGCAAATTATCTTGGGTTGCCACTTACCTCATTTCAGACAATTATAAGAGTAGAACAAGCAACACTTTCATGTGAGATATGTTAAGTAGAACAAATACTTGAACAACGGTTCTGTGGTGATATATCCCGATTCTCAACATGCATGTCAGATTTACACTACAAGACCTTGTCTTTTGTAATATTTGTTTTTAATAATCTCACGAACAGGAAAAACAAAATGCAGGTAGATCATATGGTGAAAGGAGGAGATCTATCAATCATTCTACACAGGTTTGATGAGTCGGACTTTGCATATTCACAGTTTGAGATGCTTCGAATGGATGGTTCTGATCTTGTAGAGGATGATGATCAAGTCGCCCCAAACTCCATCTTGGAGGACCCATGTCAGTTCAAGGGTTCATGTTCTACGAACAACAACAACAGGGCCAGTTCAGGAGTTTCAGAGGATTCTGAGGTGGTGAAGAGGAAGAAAGGGAGTATTCTTCCTCGGATAATGCTCTCTTTGAATAGGAGAAAGGGAGCCCCTCATAGATCTCCCCTTTCTTAGAGAGAAGAGAGATTACAGAAGAAGAAGAAAAAGAAATCCATCAAGTACAAAGGAACTGTTTAAACTCAGTTATTTAACTTTTTAGCAGTGTTTGGTTATGCTAAGCTATTTACCCTGGTCCTCCCGTGATTATTGGTGCTGTTGGAGGGCGTACATCCATTACTCACTTGGTGGCTTAGGCCGTATTCAAGGCTCTTTCCCCCACCAATTTTGTATTGAAGTAGATGGAATGCGCGTATATATATTTATAATACAATAAAATATAGTATTTAAATTCAATCTGCCTATTGTTCTCCGTGATTGGATGTCTTGGTTTTCCCTTTATGGTTACGGAAATTTCTACCCTCATGGGTCATGCATGCGCCAATTTCATCACATCCCCTAACCGGGTAGTGCCAATCTTGGCACTGGCCACCTACTGGACAATGGGGGAGGTTCATTTTACCTTGGGCCAGATGTTTATGGCTCTACAAGTTATACGTATAAACATGTTTACTGAGGGATGATTATGCTTATGATTATATAATGCAGTGAACGGTATGTTTAATACCAGATTTTGTTCTTTATATTCACAACTATTTAAGTATTTTGATCAAATTGGGCTCTCAAATATTGCATGTTTGGATTTAATAACTAGACGTAGCTTGCAGTTTATTAGAACTTCTCTTATAGGCTGTGTACGGGTCTTCTAGAATTCTTGTTAGCTAATAGCATCTTAGTTAACTTCAAGGTGCAAAAGGGCCATATATATATATACATAGTGTGTTAATTTAAGCTGTTTCAAACAGGTGCAAGGAGCAGGTGCCGTTTGATTGGCCAGAAAAAAGAAGAAAACAGAAAAGGTTTGAGGAAATTACAGTTAGAAACTTTTTCCTAACCAATTACACGTCACCTGCACATTACACTTGCAACTCCTTCCTGAAATTGTTGGTCCTCTATATGTATATATTACTCATGTTCAGGTGGAGGAGAAATTATATGATGTAGTGGTCTCATCATTGTTGCATCATAGGCATATAAAAAAGTGATTGACAGGCCCACTTTTTTATTTTTCTTTCCATGATTCAAATTGTATATCTAATTTGTCTCATCTCGGATTGCCTGGTTGCAAAATCTCGCATGTACTGGGCATATCTAGGCCCTTCATTTTTGGAGTATTTTAAAAACATAAAATAGAAGGAATAACATGGGAAAGACCTAAATCACAAGACTTCGTCTATTTTTTTGGCTTCAAATGTCCAAAAGTAAAAAGCCCAGATGCATCAAATGCTTGTGAGATTTTGTAGCTAGGCCATTAGAGATCTGCCAAATCAAATGAATGTTTATACCTTGAAAGAAATGCAAAAAATGGGCCTTCCGTCCACTTTCTTGTAAGCATATTATGCAACCATGATGAGGCCAGATGCATCATATAATTCAAAGTGAGAGAAAGATATGGAAGCATTGTAATTACTGTGTGCAAAGAGAGAGATTTACAAGCGCTGGACTAAATTTTTCTAAAATGTTGAACATATACACACCCATCAACACCGCAACCTCTAACCTACCACGGGCGTGGTGAGACCTACTTATGCCATCTCTGTAGGCACTAAATTATTACATATCAATGGTTAGACATGGGTACTTTAATATGATCCTTTAAGGCAGTATGGCCATGACCAGAGGATCCGGAACTTGATCCCAGTATATGAGAGAGGGAGAGAATGGCCTATGGCCGGGTTCAGGTACTTAAGTAATGCATTGCTGAGTACGAATACAGTACGTGGGATAATATGGGTTTTCACAGAAAAGAAAGAATCCAAGGTTGCTTATAAGATGTAAAACTACAGACAACATGTAGCAAGCATGCATGCACGCTTGCGTGCTATTATAAAATCATAGCAACCTAGGCTTCACGGGGTTTCATTGGTTGGAGTGATGGGGTCACCTTTCGTTTCTCACATGCACCAGATTACATTTTTTAAGGCCTTGAATTGTGTGTAGACTGTATTTTTGTTCCATTTTAGGCAAATAGGGCGCTTTACAAGTAGAAGGATGCGACAACTATCATAGAAAAGTGAGTCAAAAGGTGGTCACCTCTTCTTAAGGCAACATGACGCATGTGTCCTTCCTTTGGTTTATTATTCTGTGACTTCAGTAAGGATTTCTTAGCTTCAATGCACAAGAGTTTCTTTGCAGCACAATCAGCATTTCAATTTACGAGAGAAGCTAATGTTGATAAAAGCTCGCTTGATATAAAACTCAGCTGTCTGTAAAGAAATAATGTCCTCAACGAGAGAGAAGCCGAATTTTTAATGCCGCCCAAAACCCATCGAATTTTCGAACATGGTTCATTTGTTATGTCGTCTTGTAGAGTCTTCTGGTCAGACCAGTGGTGGCCTAAGTATGCTGGGATTGGCTGGTGTGCGATAAGATGATTCGGGAGGATTTGATGTGGTGGTAGGTTAACCAGTAGGAAAAATGGGTGGCAGATGAATTTTCCTTTCCTTCCAGGATATTTTTCTAAATTTGCATTACTGGTAATCAAACAAAGTGGACAAGAAACCCTCAGGTGCTCCCAATAGCCATTTATGGAAAACTGTAAGTGGCTTTCACTTAGAAACGTGAACAGTGAAGTGGAGAAAAGGGATACTTCCATCATTTCATTTGGATCGTAGTTCGGACTTCCTCTCTTTACTCTTTTTCCTTTTATTTTGTGCGAAGTGTTTTCAGCTCTGCAGTAAAAAGCCCAAGATTGTAATATATGACCAGAACTCAAAATTTAGACCAGTTCACCTCTTAGGCGACTTCTTGTACAACCATTCAAGAAAACTTGATAAAATTAGCCCACTATACAAAAGAAATCTGTCTACGAAGATGCCACTGTTGATCTGCGCCTAGCTGGTCATGAGATTGTTGTGTTGTGGAGGCATTCGTCCAAAGAACCCTATTGCATAAGGGGACCAAAAGGACAGCAACGACGTGCCTAAGTCTGATAAGTTCTTTCTTCTTTTATTTTAATGTGAATATTCTTATATTTCTTTATATTAATTACTAACTATGTTGTACAAGTTTAGCCTGTTTTACCCACCAAAGACGAAGTCTAGCCCCTCTCTCTCTCACCGTAAAATTTTGCAACGTGCATGTGTTTGCTGCAAAATTGTGGTTGATGCATAATCGTTCTGTGAAACGGTAGGTTGTATTCATGGGAGCACAATTCTAGGATATACAGTGAATTGTCAGAGCGTAGTGGCATGCTCCTCCCTCTCTATCTTCTATCTTATCACTCTGTCCTTCGTGTTTGGACAGTCCACATACAAGACAATTCTCGGTAGGAGCAAGCAAGGGCTCCAGATTGAGCCAAAGGTTTGATACTCTGAGAATATTTTGAAAAGTCAAATGACATGAAAATTACCTAAATATCTAAGACAAAGGCCTTCTACGAGGACGTACGTAGTTCAGACGATATTAGCATGGCTAAATAGCACCCACATGGTAAGTGTACTGGATCGAAAGGTCATCCACAGCCATTCAAAGTTGAAAAGGACTATCAAAATATATATCTTACTCTGTCCATTTACATTTCAAGCAAGATTTCTGACACATTTCGCTAGATTGTGCCCTCAACTTTCATACACCATCACTTCACGTGACATACCAAAACAGAACAAAACAAAGCATACCCCAAGCTCCTGTTGTTGCAACGTGGCAAGTACCCAAGTATGCCGTGCAAGCTGAAACAGACGAGAGATTAGGTAACAATTGACCGCCAGATCAGAGTATATGGTTGAGTCAATCTGAAATTCGTCTGAATTAACTCCTTTCCACTGGCACACCGGGTCAACTCGTCAATGACTCGTCAGATCTGTCCGATAGATAAGCAGCTTCTTAGCCAACTTGCAGAGCGAAGTCTAATGTTTTGGAAAACAAAACTAATTGAACTTTGTTTTGGTGCAGAGATTTCTGCCTAGTGGGGAGGAGGCGCCAACTCGAACCCCCGATTTGACCCGCTCACCCGATTCCTCCTACTTTGGATATCTTGTAAACAAAAAAATCGTGAATATTGAAGGGTTTGAGAACCTTAAAACCCTGTGTTTTGATTGTCGAGTGTGAGTATTAGAGACAAACTTCCTAACCCCATTTACCCAAGATAAAATGTACAAGTTTATAGGCACTGGAATCATACTGAACGTGCATGATTTACACATCCAAAGTAATCAGGTGAACTGGTTGGACCATCCAAAGGTGAGACCCATTATGCAGAAGTGAGGGTCTACGGGGTCATTTGTCATGTGTGTGGTACTTCTATAACAATGCTCCCGAAAAAGTAACTAGTACTTGTACCTCTAGTAAGTTACAACACTCGTTTTTGGTAGAGGATACAGCCTAGTAGAGAATATAATGATAAATTTATTCATTAATTAAGAATGAAAAAACAGTGGAAAGATCTCCAATTCCAACCACCTAATTCCTAGGAGAACATATGGGTCTAGGCGTAGAAGGCAAAGCTACATATGACGAGATGGGAAGGAGATGGAATGATTTTCCAAGCAAGAAAAGCTTAAGAGTCATAGCATTATTATCTCCCTTCTAATTGTTGCAAATGAAGGTGATCATACTGACCACAGGCATTTATAATAACTCCAAGTGAAACTTCAAGCACTTGTCAAACCATCCTTGATTCCTGACTTATGTAACTTCCCTCATAATGCAGTCTTTTCTCTTTTGATTTTCACTGGTACAAACTGAATAAATTGATTTTTGTCATCGACTTGATAGGATTATTTTCATCCCTTAAGTATAAGTGGCTTCCCTTTTATAACTTAGAGATCATAAATGAGGGGCTTGTGGGCTAACAATATTTATATATTTAACACACCCCATCACATAGACGCCCCTTTTTGGGTTCTTGCATAAGGACTCAAACGTAGGCTCATCCACCCTGCTTTAGAAATTTTATAATGGGGTCTCCCATGAGTCAAACTCATGACCTCTTGGCTAGTAAGGCTCTATTATCATGTTGGGTTACCATTCAACCTAAAGCTTAAGCTAATAAGAAGTCACCATATAATATTTGTATATCTAATACATCCAAGCATAAACTTGCGTATCTTACCTTAGAAATTTAGTATTAGAGAGTCTTAGGATTTGAACTCATGACCTCTCAGTCAGTAATGCTCTACCATTCAACCTAAAAAGTTAAGCCAATTGGAGCTGGTCTAACAATATTTAAATGTTTAATACAACCAAATACAGGCTTATCTACTCTTCTTTGAAAATTTAATTATGAAGGGTCTCAAGATTTTAACTTACAACCTCTGGACATTAAAAGCCTAATACCATGCCGACAAATTATTTTACTTAAAAGCTTAAGTTAATAAGAAGCCGGCCAATAATTTATATCCAATAATAACGCAGCGTGAGATGTAACTTGGTGTCGGAGCTACGAGCGTATCATGAACCCTAACGATCGAATTTTATTGTGTCATCATTCATCAAAAGCAGGGTCGGGTTACTTGACTCGCTTCAGTCTGGAGTCGAGTCCCACTCTGGAGGTTTTCAACAGGGTCCCTTGACCAAGTGATGACATAAATGCTCATGTCAAGATGGTGCTACCTGGCAAATTCTCTTCACCTGCCCTATAAGAAAATCTCGAGGCCCACCTGCATGGTTAAAGCATGGTAGGTTTGAATTTAATTAGACGAGAGGAAAATGGCTGAGGGAATCGGCCTCCCTCGCTCTTCTAGGCGAAGGAGTTCGAGGAAGTGTAAAAGGGTGATGGAGAGAGAGAGGGGAGGGGGACGTGGGCGGGACGACGACTGTCGTCATATCACCTGACAAAGGTTGCTGTTCCCTTCTTTGTAACTCGCAAAAGCTCGTGGTCTTTTGGGGCGCCCAACCAGACATCCACCTTGAGAATGTATGCGCAGCCAATCACCTTTTCCTCTATCTTCGTTCTTTCCTGCACTAGCTACTAATTTATTGGGTCCACTACTGTAGACTTCTTTGCATTCCCAGTTTAAGCTCGTGGATTGCACTGCCCAAGAAGGAAACAGCCTCGTTAATGAGTGATGTTTTTACCCTCGGTGGACACAATCCCACATACGGAAGAGGAGTTTGTGACGTGCAATGACAAGCTCGTATGCATTGTATTTAAGAATGAAGGCCTCGATGCTGTCACCGGATCGCCTCTCCTTTGAAAGCAAGCAACGAGCTTCCCAATACATACCAGATCAAGAAAGAATTATGGGGCAGTCTGATACCTGGTAACACGTCGACGGTGGAACTGCTGCCATAATGTAGACTTCTTGTACGATGGATCGCCATTGTCCTCTGGAAGATTACGGGGCGGCCTCAAGTAGAAGTGGTTCTATTCTGAACCGCGTTTGTGCCAGGTTCTCGACTAAAATTTGTGACCATTGATGGTCTTCGCCAGTAGTTTTTTTAGTTGAAAAATTAGATAGTCATAATTCAAAAACTCAAAACTTAAGGCCAAAATCATCCAAAAGGTCATGAATTGTGATGCTAAACCAATTTAAAGAATGCAAACTAGATTGATAGGTTTGATTGTTCAAAGGCTTAGACTTGCATGGAGAACTTTAGAATAATACCAATCTATGTAAATTGATGGTTAATGAGTAGGTTTTCACACGTGGACTATAGGTTTGTAAGATTCAGTTTATAGGACGATGATGAAGTAGTTCAATAATCATGGGATATAGGTCCGTAAGAGCCACCTAGTTTAGAAGATGGTATTTGCTGATCGTAGTAAGAGGATTGCCAATATTAGTTGATTGACTCATATCATAACTCCAATATGATCCTCTCTTAGACCCATTTATCATGAATGGCTGGTTTTTCATGATATGTTTCAGATGTCAGCAAATATTAATATTTTAATTTATTTTTGTAATGACAAAGTGTAAATTGACTAATTGATGTATTTTTTATTTGTATATTGGTTATTTATTATATTGGTACAGTTATAGCTATATCAATCTAATAAACCAAAATGGTCTGGAAGAAAATCAAGAATTCAAAAACAAAACAGTTATTTGGACAAGAGGATCCCATGTAAGGTTGGAAAGGTCATGTGCAATCAATCTTTTACTTAGATTGCTATTTACTACTTGCTTTGCCAAAATGTCTTAGATTTTGGCATAGATCATACCTAAGATAACATAACTTGCAACCAAAATAGCCACTAAGCTGGGGGAAATGGAAAATTTGGCATTGCTAATGCCTCTAAGGATCTTATCCAAGATAACCTAACCTGGTTGGGAGGACCAAAATCTTGACCCTCACAACTGCCATTGTAGCACCAATATCTCAACATCTCTTGGTTATATATTAATATCTTAATCAAACTCAAGTGTTAGAAGTTACCATATGTTCCTATCAAATCTTATTGTATGAACTTATGAAAATAGAGTTTGTTGTAGCACAATTGAATTCATGTAACCTAAGTTACAATTAACCTAATAAATAGACAAATTTCTATTTTTAGTTATAACATGAAGCTAGTTATGATTCTTAACACTCCATGTTGAGTTTGTATATCTATCTTCTTACAGATAATGTCATCTAAAGTCATAGAGTATAGCATCTCAAGTTGTTCAGCATTTATACTCCCAAATAGTAAAAAATTAAAGATTAGGAGTAAATTTTTTGTTCAAAATTACAAATCTCACACATGTATCATTAGACTCTCATAGTCTATACTTAAACTCAAGTAAATGATCTACTTGTGCTGAATCAATATGTTTTGTATGTCATCTTTTGTCAATCATCACTTGTGCAAATGTTGCAGGATCGTAAATATTATGGACTCATCTTTTGTCACAATATAGTAACATGAAGAGTTTGATTTCTTAGTGGACTAAGGAATTTCTTGTCTTTCATTTTTACCATATTCTATAGGGGTTTGTATACTAGATGAAGGAAATAATTCCTTTTCATTTTGACCAGATCTTAAAGGACCTTGATAAAATTGATATTAGGTTTTTTCATAAAATCTTAAATTTGAATATTTGTGGGCTTTGCTAATAAAGGAGTAGCCAATAAAGATGCATCTATTTCTTAGTACCTCCTAGAAGAATCTATGTAACCACGTAAAATTATATGAGCCTCTTACTATTCAAGTGAAGAAGTATTACTTCTCTGAGCCAATTATCTTTTTAGTTTCTGCTTATTGATTTCTCATAATAAAAGTAATGAAATCTTTTATTTAGCTTATGATGTCTAGCTTTGTAGCTATGTCCTAGTTTTTTCATTTGAAAATTAAAAGCTACTTTTTATGCTAGAATCTTTGTGTACTCATCATTGTAAGTTTATAGCCTTTTCAATCACTGTAAGTTCATTGCCTTTTTAAGAGGTGAACCTTAGGTTATTCAACTATTATAATTGTAATTCAATTCCTTCAAAATTTTCAATAATAACCTTTAGTTTTCAAACTCATACTATTTTGTGCATCTAGAATATTTCTTGCTTGCTACAAAGTATTGGATTCGAATGACACAGTATTGGATTCGAATGACACCACTTCAGATCAATAGCTTACACTATCATGTTTCATATGTGGTTGGTGAGATTTCTATTGTACCGTGCCCTATATGCCTTGTTATGGCATTATTGTTGTCATAAACAAATAGTAAGAACAGACATAGGCTTTGACGATCTTTTATCAAAGCATATATTAACAAATCAAGTAGTAATTTTTTTGAAATCTTGGTTTCTTCAATTAAATAATTCAATCAAACCTTCTATATTTTTCAAAGTAATATTCTTTTCTCAAAATATTTTTCAAATTTGAAGGATTTTTTGAGAGAATGAAACTTTTATTCATGATAAAGAAGTAATTCTAAGACCATTTAAAATTCATATTTTAGTCTATTTTCTTTTGATATAAGAATTTAAAACTAGGCTCATTTGTACTTTTTATATTTTGATCTACACCCAAACCGTTCACCAGGTGTAACAAAAGAAAAAAACTCTTTCCCCCTCTCTAACATGAGTTTTCCACGAACTATTTAGAAGGAAACTAAATGCGCAGAATGGTCTCTTCAAATACAATCAATTTTATAACAATTAATGTAGTATCTAGTTGTCCTTGGCAATAGATCTAAGTGTACGGTTTCAATAAATGAGTTGTTTGAAAAAGACTTTGAAGAAGATCTGCCTGTTCTTTACGAGGTGAAGAGATTGATGCGAAGTCATGGGTCATTTCTTTCCTTTCTTTTGAAATTCTAAAATTTTCATGAGAAATTATGCTGTGGAGAGTGCCGACAGCATTTTGGCTGTTTTCCTACTCTCCAAAATTTCCTACTTCACTCGTAAAGTCTAACTTTCCACAATGGTGGAGATGCTGTTATTCAAGGTGGCCCTCCTGTAATCCCCTTTTCCTATCTTTCCATTGAATGAAAATGACATAAATGCAAATAAACCTTGCTAAGATAGAGGAAATAAATGAAAGGCTCACACAGATACTTTAGATTGGCATGAAAACTTATATTAATTTGTTTTCTATATGTAAAAAACTAAAGAAAACTAATGAACTTAAACAATTAAAGCTTGGTGGCAGGTTAGAGTCTTTGCTTTCCCTTAGGCTAGGAATTATATTTAGAAAGTGTCTGAGTGAGTATATGTGACTGATTTGTTTTATAAGAAGACTATATCTAAATTTACATGTTTTTTTTTTCTTTTCTTTTTTTTCTGAAGAGGCAATAGAAATTCATTAAGCATAACAAGATAGAATATGATACAATCAGCAGGCAAGGTACTGTCCTATATACATGAAAGGTCAAGAGACGCCTTTCTTAGCAAGGAATCCCCAAATATAATGCGCCAACCCAGAACTCTCTCTCTCTCTCTCTCATATGTGTTACATGTAACAAGGGCGTTGGGTATCACGGATGGCATCAAAGCTACAGTGTACTGTGCTATCTTCATCTTGAAAGGTCGTCGACTGGTTACACGCATGTTGACCCTTAAGGGGCCGACGCGATGCCAACAAACTTCAATGGCCATTTCCATGTTTCACGAGCTAAGGGCGAACTTTGTCTAGAACAGGAACAAAATGCCATGCTGAGTTCATGTTCATTTCCTTACCCTAAAAAAGGCAGCCCCGGTGCAAGTAGCTCTGCCTATACAAAATCTGGGACAACAAAGATCTATAGTAAGCAATCATACTTTGCATTTTTACAAGAGGCTATTTTCATGCCTTAAACCCATGACCTCAAGGTCACACAACAACAACTTTACCATTGTGCCAAGGCTCCTCTTCCATTTTCTCCCCCTCTAAAACGAAAATATTAGATATCTACCCTTCCAATGGTCGTGATTTTATCAATATTATTCAGACATTTTCTTATTAAATATACTTTAGAAAATCAATGATTGGGGCATAACCTATTTAAGGTGAGAGCAGAACAACTTTGGGTTTTTTGAAAAAATGCCATTGCATTTTAGCATTTTTGCAAAAAAGTCCAATTTTTTTTTTTTTTTAAATTTTGCAAACATACCATTAAATTTTCATAAACTTTGCAAATTTACCATTTTGTTAGTTTTCCCATCCTCCTTCCCGTTAGGTTTTTTGCAAAAACCCCAACAACTTAAATCTTGCATGAGTAGAAACGATAAAAGTTTCCTCTTGACAAAACCTTTAGTTCAATTAGGGATGGTGTGGAGAAGCTCCACAAAACATATATTCACATATAATGATGTTTCTTTGCTCAATCATTCAAATGTTATTACTCGGTATACATGTTGAATGCACTCTAATTAAATCCAAAATGACCCAGTGATTGGAAGAATAGGCGCATCTCCCATTTGTATGCTAGCTCATGTTTTCAAGGTCGTACACCTACATCCAATTAGGGGACGCTTTAGTGGGTTTAAGAGAGTTTAGTGTGCTATGTGTTAGTTATATGTGTGCTTCTAGGAGTAAGAAAATGTTGAAGGCAGTGCATGCACAAAATCTTTCACTAATGTAATAGTCGCCATTAACCAAAGATGCTAGTGGTGAACAGGGAGCAACCAAAATGACATTGGCTGTTTTTTTTTTGGGTATGGTGACAACGGATGTTTTCCATTTTCCAAATAGTCAAATGACTAATATATCCCAGCTTAAGGTGGCAAGATTGCAATGTGGCAAGCTAGTGATAACAGCCAACCAATGCCCCTCTACTGTCTTCCTTAATTGAAAACTAAAACTGTGAAAAGAAGTAATTATTTGAATCTAGATGGCCTTAATCTTCCTTTTTCACTTTTGTACTAGCGAAGAATCTCAAAGGGAACCTCATGGGATGGAGAGTGCTGACCTCATATCTGCAACCTAATGTCAACAAGGAGGTGCCTCTTTTCACCAAACCACTGGGCTACCAGGCTTTTTGGTGGACTAAATCAGTATTTCTTCAGGTAATTAGATAGAAAAGGAGCTTTGGCGAAATAGTAGATTTGTCGTCTTATGACCTTGAGGTTATGGGTTCAATGTGTGAAAACAGTCTTTTACAAAATGCAAGATAAGACTGTATATTATTGACTTTTGTGGTTTGTCTCTTTTCTTGACCCTGCATGTGCGGAGCTTCGTAGCACGGGCGCTGCCCTTTAATTAGATAGACGGTTTTGTGGCCAAACCAATATAAGGGTAATTTAGTAACTTGACCTACATTTGGGACAGAACATGTGAGCCCCTGGTTTGTTTTCAAGTTCTCAATGATTGATTTGGCCTTGACCACAAGCACATGCTATCCTTCAGTGATTGAACATCCAGAAAACCTTAGTGGAACTATCATCCATCTCCATCAACGCAACATCAGCTTACGGCTTTCTGTTCCTCTTCTTTGACCTTTGCATTTGAAAACGAAAGCGCCTTTGGACGTTACTGACTGACCTACTGAATGTACATGGTTTTGTGCCCACCATTGTACATGCATTTATTTATGAGGGCATCATAAAAGAGACCTACAGGCTTTCCTTAGGGTTTGGGGGTCTGTGTCTGCTTTCTGTAGATCTCCACAAATTGACGTTTCTGTCCCCTCACTGTCCTCTTCTCTACTACTAAAGGACACATACCTGGCTCTACCACTTTTCACTGCTTTGACTGTTGGTCTAGGCCTTTCTTTCTGTTCCTCGGAGGATCATGGGGGTGAGGGCTCATAAAGTTCACATTAGGGCACATTGCTAGCTTTGCCCTTTTAAGTAGTTTTCAATTTTCTCCTTTATCTATGGACTTTGTAAGTAAGGGATGGACCATCCATGCAATGGGGTAATGGACCAACCTGTAAGTCTTTATGAGAGTATTGTACAGTGTCAGTAGTGTCACTGAGTTTCAAAGTGGCCCCCAATTGGCGCCCACACCTTGATGATCCAAACTACCGTCTGCTAGAAGGCTATGCTCATTGTTTTCTAATGTTCAGATAGTCAAATAAATTCAGCAACAAATGGTTTTCCTGACAGAAAATTAGTCTGTTACCTTAAAAGTTGGTTTTAATTTGCTAAAATTGCTAGTAAAAACAAATCACCCGCAAATTGATGCAGCATCTGAGAATTCAAGTTTCCTTCTCACTAAAATCAATGCCCCCAGATGGTGAACCGACCAAGTTGTAACGACGAAACAGATTTTGTTTTCATAATATGTCCATGCCAGCTCTATTTACCTGTACAGTTCTTACAGTAGGAGGCTCTATCAATTTACTCAAAACCTCATATTGCTCCATTTATTTACAGTTCTTTAGTTAGCAAAGACTCTTTCCATGAAGTTTCTCTTTTAAGGTCTGAGCATTTCACACAGATAAATGAATCAAGATACAAAGCAAGTCCAAAGAAGGAAAAGGAGAAGAACAATAATACTGTTTGGATCCTTCTCAGGTTGCTATTTTTGTCTCAATTTCTATGCAGAAATTGCTACATTGAGGTCACAATTCTATTGGATTTGTGTTTGGGTCTTCAGTTAGTACGAAGCATTGTTGTCTGTATACTGGGAAATGATCATCTGGGCTTCTTTTGTGGTGCTTTAAAAATTAAAAAAATTGATATATGTTGCTACGCTTGCGTGTGATCTTGTGATCTTTCGCTATATCTTCTCGTTTTTCCGCTTAATTTCCAATTCTCAGCTGCCCCAGTTTTGCACTTCACAAATCCAGCATTTGCACTGTTACATGTGCAAGGGTTTGTGAATTTCAGCACACATATAATTCTTGGTGTGAGGAACTCTGTCTAGGCAAACTGATTATTTGAACAATTTAAGCCTTGGTGACTCATTGGTAGAAATCCTTTGATCCAGCTGAAGAAAGTTGCAGGCTCGGCTGTACTGCCACAACAGGTACCAGATCTTCTATCCTGTGGGTCAGTTTAGTTCTTCCCATTGATTTTTGAGAAAACCTGTAGTGATTCTAAATGAACAATATCTCTTTAGTTTTTCTCTACTATAAGAAATGAATAATTTCTTCAATTTCCGTAATATGTCAAAGTTATCTTTTTCCTTGCAGGGCTTATTCATCAATATTCATAGTTATTCAAGTCAAGTTTTGAAGCATGACTTTCATCCCTTTGTCATGTCTTAGAAGCCATATACTATGTGAAAGTTTGTAATTATATCCAGGCATTATCAGTTATTCTACTCTCTTCCGTCTTTACAGTCTTATATGCTTGAGAAAGTTTTTTTTTTTTTTTTTCTTCTCCATCTTCATGTATTTTTCACCAATCAAATCCAGCCGTCTGTTTTTATTTAGATTAGATTGCTGAATTGTTGGGGCCATTGGATTGTGGTAATTTGTCGAACCTACTTTGTAACCGAGAATATAATTTGTAACTAGCTAAGCCAAGAACTATTACATGGTATTTTTACCTTGAAAAGTATGAGCATGCAAAGGACTCTGCGGTTCTCGACTTTAAGAATGTACCTCCTCCTATTCAGTTTGGGTTTGAATACCGATTCCTTTATTAGGTAATGCCATTTTAGTGAATATTTGAACTCTGCTTTATTGTGTAAATTGTTCTTTACTAGATATTACTCCTGATAGGAAGCAGGTAGATTGTCAATAATGATTTTTTTATGCAAATTCACTTGGACTATGCTGAAAATGTCCCATTTGGATGAATGATTTTGTCTTTGTTAAAAAAAAAAATTCAAAATCATCAGCTTTCTATCACTATCAGTCTAATTAAGACTTATAACCATTGGATCGATCATTGTGAGATATAATGCTACAGTAGTTAGGGCAAGGCCACATGATAAGTTGACGTGTGGAACCCACTTTTGCATGCAGAGCTCAGCTCCTGGTTGATCCAAACTGTTCATTTCATTTCTCCACATTAGATCTCCAGCGGCACACAAATATATCTAAGGTAGATCTCCAGTGGCACACAAATATATCTAAGGTAATCTTCGGCTATGAGGCATCTAATTTTGGTGAAATGAGTTGTCTGCTTGGCTCAATCACAATGGGTTCTTCATGCAAATGCAAGGGGCAAGACGACAATTTTCCACGTGGTCTCGGCCTATATTCTGCTCACCATAATTTTTTCCCTTTATGTATATTCACAGTGAGAAGTGAATTTCGTCAGGATGGATAGTACAGCAATTCTACATAAGGCGAGCCTCAGCGCAAAGGTAAAATTGTCGCTGTGTAACCTTGAGGTCACGGGTTCAAGGCATGAAAACAGCCTCTTGCAAAAATGCAAGGTAAGGCTGCATACCATAGACACTTGTGTCTGCCCCTTCCCCGGACCCTGCATAGGTGGGAGCTTTGTGCAATTGTCGCCGTGTGACTTTGAAGTCACAGGTTCAAGGCGTGAAGACAGCCTCTTGCAAAAATGCAAGGTAAGGTTGTATACTATAGATGCTTATGTCTGCCCCTTTCCCGAACCCTGCATAGGCAGGAGCTTTGTGCACTGGAGCTGCCCTTTTAGAGTGGCAAATCCACAGGTTTGTCATTATAGCTACTACATATACACCGACGCCCAAATAACCAATAAAATCCGCTAAAGGTGCCTTTTGAATTCCTTTTAGCGACAGCAAATTTCGCCTCTATAGCAGGTACCCCTTTTTGTTGCAGTAGTGGTTCTTCATTCATTGTCACTTCGGTTAATTACTGCGAATCAGAGGCTTATATTTGTAAGGTGTGTTCGAAGCACAACGCCTAGACCCAGTACAACATCTCAGATAATGGTTTTATTCATTTGGATTATTGAACGGGTACGGCATTTGTACTTTTTGAAGAGGAGCTTTAGCGCAATGGTAGAGTTGTTGTTACGTGACATTGAAGTCACGGGTTCAAGACATGAAAACAGTTTCTTATAAAATGCAAGATAAGACTGCGTAGTATAATGACCCTTGTATTCTGCCCCTCTCCCAGACCCTGCATACGTGAGAACTTCATGCATCGGGCATTTGTACTTCTATCATCCCGTAATTTCATACGAGCATTCCATAAGAACTCGCCATGTTACAGCAAAATTGCATTTGATTGCCAAAGAAGTACCACAATTGGGAAAGACATAGGTTATCGTCAGCAGCCGTGGACCGCACCATAGCTGGGAAACAATGCCACAGAGAATGACACCAAATTCTGAACCTAACAAACCAACAGAAAGTCTACAGACAAAAACTCAACAACACACCAGATGCAAATTGAAGGAGTCGTATCTGATGCTAATTCCCATGTCCGAATCATATCTTGGCTAATCCATAGCAAGACCTACAAGATAGACTGTTTCGATCATCAAAAAGAGTGATCTTACTTGTAGCCTTGCTTGCTATTATTTTTCAAACGAGAATATACTATCTTATTTCTCAAAAGAAAAAACAAAAGAAGAGAATATACTCATCCATCTTATTAGCACTCCTAAAATAATGGGTCCACAGGCGATATTGTTTAGAGCATCAATTATGGACAGCACTGTGAACCCAAAAATATGGCAGTTCGGAGTATGCAACGGCTACTCGGAATTAGTTAATGAATATGACCTTTCTTGGCAATAGGAGTTTATGGGCAGCCCCAGTGCACGAAGCTCTCGCCTATGTAGGTTCCAGGGAAGGAGCAGATCACAAGGGTCAATAATACGCAACCTTGCATTTTGCAAGAGGCTGTTTCCACGCCTTAAACCTGCAACTTCAAAGATCACACTACGACTATTCTGCCGTTGCACCAAGGCTTCCCTTTGAATCCATGAACCAATCATCCATAAAAGTGACTAATGATCGAGGCTAATACCTGGGTTTCTAATTCTTAGCTAAGACTTATTTACCTCAACTATGTTGATAATAAGATTTTAATTGCCTCCTATAGTAGAGGCAAAGGTGTAAGAATTAAATCAATTCTAAGTGTTCTGAAGGCTGTAGGTCAGAGAGTAAGCCTCCACAAAACCAGGATTTATGGGGTGAATTCTAAAAGTAAAGTGCTCAAAGAAGTGGTGGTTGAATTGGGGTCAAATTGCTTCCTTTCCATGCACCTACTTGGGATTACCACTTGCTCTCATGTACAAAAGCACAACTTTGTGGAAACCTGTAATTGAGAGATTTCAAACTAAATTGAAAACTTGGAAGATATCATGTCTTTCTGTAGGTGGAACGGCACTTTAATCCAAGCATCTCTTTTTAACCTTTTAATCTATTACATGTTATTGCTTAAGGACTGCAACCTATATGTGCCCCTCTAAACTATTCAAAACGTTTTAATTTACCCCCAATTCTTCTAATTATGTTAATGTGCCTCAAAACAAATAAAATACTTCAATATCATCCATTTTAGTTACAGTGTTAGTGTGTTATTAGGTTTTGCCTACTTGACATATTATTCTTACATGTATAACCATTTTTGCTAACATGATTGGTCTTGTTGCCAAAGTGGCAATTGACTTTGCATAATTAGATTTTGAGAAAGGTGGGCATGTTGTAAATCTAGAGATCCATGCAAAAAATGGGATTTAAAGAGGTATATGTAGATGAAAAGGGATTTATATGGTTTCATTTCTCTTTTCTTTATCTTATTATTGATTTCCATGGCATGAGAAATGGAGTAGAATGATCATGGAAGTTGCTACCTTAGCTTTTAGGTATGTTGGATAAATACCTCAAAGGTGTTCAAAGAATTACCTTAATGAAATCACTCTTGCATAGAGAACTTATGGTGGTAGGTGTCACAGTGGCAGCTTTTTCACATGAATTCTTTTGCTTTCTATGCGGCACTAAGTGGTTCACTTAGTCAGCCTTCCACAACTTTCTTTCTCACAGTAAAGAGGGACACAAACACAATGTGCGACCGAACCCAAGTTTCACACATTTTATAGGCAACAACCCAACCTTCTTTTATTCACTTCAAGAATACAAAGAGTAAAGATTTACGTTACACTCACAATATGGCATGCCTTTATATAGGCTACAATAACAACTACTTGGTGGTTACAACCCAAACACCCTAGGTCTTGTCTCCAACCATAGCTTGACAAGTTGCTTAGAACTACATGAAACCATCTTTCCATGTTGCCACATGTTAAAACCATCCATATTTGGTTTGGGACTCATCTTCCCTTGTTGCCATATAGTAAAAACCATCCATAACTGCTTTGGGGAGCATCTCCCTTGTGTCATGTGCTAGGAACTACCTTAGAGCCATCTCCTTTAGGTGCCACATGTTTGAACCATCCATAACTACCTTAAGGCCACATGTCACAAGGATTTTGTGTCAGTTGTCATCTCATTTTTGTGCCACCTCTCTTGGGTGCTTAAGGTTAGTATGTGTGCAAGGTGCCACCACATACTTCCCTTACTTGTTATCAGCGAAGAAGTTGACAATAGGGGTCTTCCAAGCTATGATTTATGGGTTGGCTAAGGAATCACTGTTAGAAGAAGTGTATAGGCTTGCTCAAAGTGTGGTGGCGGTGGTAGGCCTCTGAAAAATTTCTCCTTTTAGAGGGGTACTTTGTCATTTGAGGTTATTTTTATAAAAAAAAATCTATGTAGTTCTATCAATTGCCACTTAGGTAGGATACAAACATGCAATGACTTAATGTTGTATTTATTAATAGTGAGAGGCAAATTGACCACATTTTACTGCTTTAGGGTGGGGACCAATTGAAGTAAAAGTTTAGGTTGTAGAGTGAAACCCATTAATAGCTGAGGAGAACGAGTGTAGTTTTGCCTTGTTTAAATGTCCAACCAAATCACTCAAGAACGAATCAAAGGCAAAGGTGCTTTCTTTGAAAAGGAGAGAGAACTACAGAAAGATGCATCAAGTTACATGGAAGAGGTCTGCAATTAGTTAAATGAAGGAGGTTTTAGTTTTAGATTGCCAAGAAAGCAAAATCAAGCACTACAGAGCAAATGGCTATAGAGGTTCTCCACTAAAAATCAAGGTTTATGGCAATCGGTTCTAAGGGAAATATACTCCAAAAATAATAGGTCCATAGGTGATATTGTTTAGAGCACCAATTACAGATAGCATTGTGAACCCAAAAATATAGCAGTTCCAAGAATGCAATGGCTGCTTGGAATTAGTTAATAAATGAGACCCTTCGTGGCAATAGGAATTCATGGGCACCCCAAGTGCATGAAGCTCCTGCCTATGTAAGGTTCGGGGAAGGAGTGGACCACAAAGGTCAATAATACGCAACCTTACCTTGCATTTTGCAAAAGGCTATTTTCATGCCTTGACCCGCAACCTCAAGATCACACTACGACAATCTTGCCATTACACCAAGGCTTCCCTTCGAATCCATGAGCCAATCATTCCTAAAAGTGACTAATGATCGAGGCTAATACTTGGGTTTCTAATTCTCAACTAAGACTTATTTACCTCAACTATGTTGATAATAACATTCTAATTGCCTCCTATAGTAGAGGCAAAGGTGTAAGAATTAAATCAATTCTAAGTGTTCTAAAGGCTACAGGTAAGAGAGTAAACCTCCACAAAACTAAGGTTTATGGGGTGAATTCTAAAAGTTAAGTGCTCAAAGAAGTGGTTGTTGGATTGGGAGGTCAAACTACTTCCTCTCAATGCACTTACTTAGGATTACCACTTGCTCTTAGGTACAAAAGCACAACCTTATTGAAACATGTAATTAAGAGATTTCAAACTAAATTAACAACTTGGAAGAGATCATGTCTCTTTATAGGTGGAAGGGCACTTTAATCTAAGCATCTCTTTTTAACCTTTTAATCTATTAAATGTTATTGCTTAAGGGCTGCAACCTACATGTGCCCCCTACACTATTTGAAATGTTTTAATTTACCCTCAGTTGTTCTAAGTATGTTAATTTGTCCCCTAAACAAATAGAATACTTCAATATTGTCCATTTTAGTTGCAGTGTGTGACACCCCGGTTTTTCCAAACATTTTTCCTAAAGTCGTAAATAATAATAATATGTTTTATAAAATAAATGGGATCCCTGAAAATGAAAACTCGATATTTATAAATTTCACACATCATTAAAAATAATTATCCAAAAGAAAATCTTAGGGGTCAATCATATCCCAAAAATTACGACAATGAATAAAATCAAATTCAAATACTCTGAGCATGCTCAATTCAAAACCACGATAAATTACACAAGCTAAGAAAAGACAATGATAATACAAGTCCAAAAGCCCCAGGTTCTATCTATAATCACCACTTCATCCACATGTGTAGGTATATGCACACTATACAATGGTATGGGTCCAATCTATCCAAATATAGAAACATTCAAGTACAATCCCAAAAAAAGTTTAATACAAGTCTGAGAGATATACACTAATTTGTCTTTAAATACAAAAAGGTAGATGATCCTCAGGTCCTCTTCTAAATCAATGCTACTCCATCTGCTTTCCCTTTTGACTATTGCGCTCCAAATCTGAGACATTGTAAAACAAAGCAATGCCTCAGCAAGCTATGCTTGTGTAGGTGATTTACATTCAATTAAAGCTTAATAAAATCACGTGGTGCGACGTATCAATATCATGGTAAATCTCATAGAATAAACATATATATGACACGTCAAATAATAGGGTGCCCATAAGGAAATAACATATGAAAATCATAAGTTTGTACAAATCGCTATCAAGTTAAATCATCATGACATACAAAACATGATCAAAACATGGATATGCGTCCATCAAAATAATACGAGTCCACGTGCACAGAAATATATGAATGCAAGTCATGATAAATAGGACACTGTACCAAAAACAAACCCCAAGAGTGTCCCACGACCCTCAATCATCAGTGATGAGTACTCATACCAACCCTGGGTTCCTCCTGTGCAGCCCACATTAGCTCTTGGAGACTCATGGCTAGGCCCAGCTTACCTCGGTTTACCCCATATATAAATCTATAAGAGTATACAAAATAATAGTATGAGCTACTATGCTGTAGTGGCAACCACAATAGGATCTAAACCACTACCGCTCCTCGTTGACACCTAAACGAGAGACTTTCTCTGTCCTCATAGGGAGGAACGGACCTGTAGGGGGGACTACCCATGATGCCACCACCTACGTACACGATCCTGTACCACTCAAGGGGGTATCTAATCATCATTATCACAAAGTCAGAGGGCGGGTGGCCAACCCAACAACCCTCCTGGCATAGTACTCACCGGGTAGAAGCACCCGCCATAAATTAACAACATATCATAAACCATAGAAAAACTTCGTAAAATAACCTCAATAAGTACGATCAAAGTTTATGATAAATACAGTCCATCACATGTAAAACATGGTTATTCGCAAAATCTAATGTCATGCTACCAATAAGAAGTAGGAACATATTTATGTAAACATGATAAGATGCAAAAACACATGTTGCAAGAACTTTAGAGAACGAGTCATGATCACTGAAATCACGAAATTTTTTTGAATGAAATCACCTACCTCAGTAGACGCAGTACTTCACTTAGGCGCGTAGACAATGTTACATCGTGCACTCTGACGTACTTGTCACATCACAAATCATCTATCACTTGACGTTCTCACATCTCAAAGTAAACAAATCCAAGTGATAGCTTCATTGATCTGGCCGTTAATCTTGGATCAATGGCCTAGATTGTCTGATTGACCTTATATTGGGTCAATCCTGTACTAGATGTAGGTTTTCTAACATTTAGAGAAATATTCATGGTCTTTGATCATCAATTTATGTCATGATCCACTTAATTTATGTCTCTTAATCAATGAAGGGTCAATCCCTAACATCTCGTGGAGTTTGGAGACGACCCACTGTTGGATTGCTCCATAACACTTATAATTGACATTTGATCATCAATTTTAGTCATACTCATCATGATCCTTTTAATTTTAGTGTTTCATAATCCATCTGTGGTGTCTGATCATCGATCAGACATTAGGAAATCACTGTTTACACCTTGATAGATCGGACAGTCCAGAATGTCCAATCTGTTTTCTAGCACATATCACAAATTCTATCAAATCTAACCTATATTGAGTATAAATCTATCCATTACTAAGCATAGATTAATAGTTCAATGGCTAGACTATCCCTAAAACCTAGATCTTAGATGAAATTGTATGGATTTAGCAAAATACAACAAATTGGGAATAGGGCTTCATATATTTTACCTTCAGAGCATGCTTCCATACTTCTTAGACACTTGGATGGTCTGGATCAATGTTGATTTTAGATGAAATCTTTCTATCCACATTGTGCGCACTGTTCCCCTCCAATCGATAGTCAAGATGATCTCGGATCTCCCAATAACCTTGGGGCTTTTATTCTTTTGGGCGAGTCATGCAAGATGACCGGCTTGGATCAACAATCTGAGCTGTCGTCGTCTCCAGTGATGACCTGCAAATTCTGGTGATTATTTCTATAGGCGTACTATTTTCCCTCCGATCTGATATTGTTTCTTGTCCAATCACTATGAAACCAAAGGGGTTTTCATCATTTCACCATGCTATGCAAAGTGATCGGTTCGGATCACTAATCCTAGCCGGCATCGTCTTCGGCGAGCTCTTGCAACTCTAGTGATACAAAATCCCCTTCTTTCTTCTTCGGCGTGGCAGGATTTCTCTAGCTTGCAAAGCCCCTTCTCCTCCTTTCCCTTCCTCTTCTTCTCCTTCTCTTCTTCTTTTCTTTTTCTCTCTGGTAGTTTCTCTCTTTCTTTCTATCAGGTTTGGGAAATAGATGTAAGGTCTATTTTCTCTTTCCCTTTTTGATTTGTTTAATATTTATTATTGTATTATATTATATACATATATACACACACGTGTGTTTCCACTTTATTTGTTTGTTTGTTTGTTTGTTTATATATATGTATATATTTTAATGTGGGATGTTACACAGTGTTAGTGTGTGTTGTTAGGTTTGCCTACATGACATATTATTCTTACATGTATAACTATTTTTTCTAACATGATTGGTCTTGTTGCCAAAACGACAACTAACTTTGCATAATTAGATTTCCAGAGAGGTGAGCATGTTGTAAATCTAGAGATCCATGCAAAAAATAGGATTCTAAGAGGTATATGTAAATGAAAAGGTATTGATTTCCATGGCCTGAGAAATGGAGGAGAATGATCATGGAAATTGCTACCTTAGCTTTTAGGTGTGTTTGATAAATGTCTCAAAGGTGTTCGATGAATTACCTTAATGAAATCACTCTTGCATAGAGAACTCATGGTGGTAGGGGTCTTCCAAGTTGTGATTTATGGGTTGGCTAAGGAATCACCATTAAAAGAAGTGTGTAGGCTGGCTCAGAGTGTGGTGGTGGTGGTAGGCCTCTAAAAATTTTCTTCTTTTAGAGGGGTATTTTGATATAAAAAAATCCATGTAGTTCAATCAACTGCCACTTAGGTAGGAGACAAACATGCAATGACTTAATGTTGTATTTATTAACAGTGAGAGGCAAATTGACCACATTTTACTACTTTAGGGTGGGGATCAATTGAAGTAAAAGTTTAGTTTGTAAAGTGAAAACTTGCTAATAGTTAAGGAGAACGAGTGTAGTTTTGCCTTGTTCAAATGTCCAACCAAAGTCACTCAAAGAATGAATCAAAGGCAAAGGAGCTTTCTTTGAAAAGGAGAAAACTACTGAAAGATGCATCAAGTTACATGGAAGAGGTATGCAATCAGTTAAATGAAGAAGGTTTTAGTTTTAGATTGCTAGGAAAACAAAATCAAGACTATTGAGCAAATGGCTATAGAGTTTCTCCACTAGAAATCAAGGTTTGTGGCAACCGGTTCTAAGGGAAAAATATAAGCCAATTGGTTACTGGTGGGTGGGACCTCATTAGTGTGAGAGGGGAACTTTCATTTGAAAGTAGATTACAAGGAAGTTGAGCTAGATCAAGGTCAAACAATAATGAAAGTCTATTCTGAGAGAAGAATCAAATTTTGGAATGAAGAATAGTGATCTGAAGGGCTATTAATAATAGAGTTCCACAAATTATACATAACTTCTTCTAACCTCAAGGTTTTGTCAATAAATTCTTCTCTTTCTCAAATAGATCTATCACTTGGTTTGCTACTCAAAAAAGATCCCCAAGGGGATTGGAATAGGAGCAGCTCATTACTAGATAGGTGTATAAGTAAGTTCATTGATTTTAGGAGACATGACTCAATGGTCTAGATGAAGAACTCAAATAGTAGATTCACAATTAAATATGCTTATCTCTACTTAATACCACATGGTCCACCATGGTCCCTTGCTAAGTTGATTTGGAACTTGCAAGCACCACCTAAGGTGGCTATCTTATCATGGATGATTCTCCTTAACAAACTCCTAATGTTTTATAAACTCAAATCTAGGAGATTTTGTAGTCCTTATGGTGCTACTTACGTAGAAACTTTGAGGAATCCAAGGATCATATTATGCTTTAGTGCTCAACAACTAAGAGTTTTTTGCTTAGCGTTCTTCAAAATTTATCACGTCATAGGTTCTTTCCAACACAATGCAAGAGTTGAGTATGCAAAGGCTCATCATGAAATGAAATATTACAAATAGAATCCTTTGAAGGCTTTGTTTCTTTGTAGCTATATGGAACTTGTGGCTTAACAGAATGCTAGTTGTTTCAATAACAATATTAAAGATCAATCTCTCCTCAACAACCTGATTCTGAGGCCTGATTCTACATGGGCTCCATGTCACACCCTCCTAAGCCTCTCAATTGTGTGGTACTCATGCTGCACCTCTGAGCCAACCTACTCAAATAGTGCCCAACTCTTTAGGGCATTAGAGAATTCACTCACACTAAAAGGCACAGGAGAGTTTGAGAGAATATAGAACTCTTATTATACTCATGAGAGTTTACAATTTCTAACATGGTTTGCAAATGAGGAACTCACCCAATTGTGTGGCCATTATAGATATTTGCATAGACCACTCTTAAACATTTCTAGAATTATCTACATACTCTATATAATTTCCATAACTTGGGCCTTCTAGAAGCAAGCAGAGAATATGGGCCTTGAGTACATAGCATATGTCTCATGCTCCAAGTCCATGCATCCTTGGGCCATTCCTTTAGATTGTGAGCTTCTTATAGTAAGTCCATGACACTCAGCTACTAAATTGTTTGCCTTTTGTTCCCCATATATGATCGTCAAGGACTGGTATAACATGTTACAGGATGTGGAGAGGAAGAATGTTTGCAAGCTTACTTGAATGTCTCCATAGGGGGTTGGTATAAAATAAATTTTGATGGGGCAAGCTATCTCAACCTAGGACCAAGCGGAGTGGGAGAATGCTGACAAATCACAAAGGCCTAAACTTGTTCATCTTTTTTAACCCTCTAAGTATTTGTGAGTCATCTGAAGCAAAGGTTTCTACTCTTGCATCAGCTATTGAAACTTGGTCACAACTGAATCTCCAGCTAGTCGTGGTATAGGGGTTTTCTTTCAATACAATCTGATGGCTTAAAACTAGAAGCAAGAGACCATGAAATTTCAAGGAGCTATTTGATAGGAATAATCTTCACCTTGAGGAAACACACTTTACTGCAAATCACACGACCAAATTAGCTAACAGTGCAACTGATGAACTGGCTAGAGAGGGTGTTCTTCAAGAGGATTTCAAAGTGAGTTACATTCATGTCCCAGAAAAAATACCACACAAGATTTGAGAATTGGTCTGGAGGATTCACAGACGTAGTCGTGCTTTTCTCCACTGGCAGATGGGCTTGGTTCTTTCGGCAGAACTCAAGGCCAGTTCAATTTCTATTGCTTCTCTTAGAATTGATCTTTATGGAATTTTGTGAGTGTACTTTATTGTAGACATATGTAACCTTTATCTGTAGTTTGTAATGCCACCGGGAAAGTTGTTCTCCCTCATATCAATAAAACTATCTATTCTATAAAAGAAGCCTATCATGTGTTGTGCTATTTCTCAAGAAAAATAACCACATGCAATGGCTTCAAATGTTAGTGGCAGCTTATCTCAACATACCTAGATATGACTATTCATATTACCTTTTTGCTTTTCTGATTGGTATACGGTGTCTTGATCCCACAATGACCTCTTGGTTGTGAGGCTAGGCAAATGAGCAATTGGGCTAGCTGCTCAAATCATTATTTAGAAACTTTAGGCCCTGCAAGCCTCTTTTGCTTGCTTATTTTTGTGAAAACTTTTCCTAATAACTACTAATAGAAAATATGGAGACTAAACCTAATTTCATTCTACGTGAAATCTGTTAGCAGCAAGATTACACAACAAATCGAGATAACTGGGTGACACAACCATACAAAACCTAAGATTTATAGTCATTGCCTCAACACTGCCATTTCTTTTATTAGAAAGAAAAATACAACAAGGACAAAGCTACCCCAGCAATATTGATTTTTCTTCTTGATTGAACATTCCTAGGACCTTAATCCAAACAGTCATGTTTAAACATTTGCCTACAAAATGTGAACCATTGATTTTTTAGTGAATTAAAGCGTGCCAATGAAATATCGTTATGGCATGGGACTGAAGTCTTTTAAGTTAGCCATTGATAGTGTACAATTTTATTGGTATTGATCTACACATATTTTCCATGTGAACAAGATAAATTGTACTTAGATTGGAAAAGTACTTACCTTGATAATCGTACTCTCTTATAAATAAGGGTAAACATCTTGAGAATCATCCTGAAGGAGAGCCTTTGCGCAATGGTAAAAGTTGTCATCATGTGACCTTGAGGTCACGGGTTCAAGGCGTGGAATCAGCCTCTTGCAAATGTAAGGTAAGGCTGTCTACTATAGGCCCTTGTGGTTTGCCCCTTCCCTAGACCCCACATAGGCATGAGCTTTGTGCATCGGGGCTGCCCTTTTTTTTATCTTGAGAATCATCGCACATGTGACTCTCGTATTAATTGGAAGTGTAAACTTGATTTAGGCCAAATTTAATTGTGTAAGGGCCCATATTCTAGAAGGCTCATATTGAATAGATAAAAAGTCCATCTTCTAGCCCATATTCTAGAAAGCCCACTTTCTAGACAGCTTTGATACAAAAGTTAATTAGAAATATATACATACTTTGACAATAGAGCTAGATATTTTGTAGAGACATATAGATAACAAATTGTAGCTACAAGATTGAAGGTGTGTTGGCACAATCCTAACCATTGGTTAAGGAGGTGCTACTAGTATAAATAGGGGTGGTTATTCATAAGTTGTATAAAGCAATTTTGAGAATCAATATGAGCTCTCTCTCTCTCTCTCTCTCTCTCTCTCTCTCTCTCTCTCTCTCTCTCTCTCTCTCTCTCTCTCTCTCTCTCTCTCTCTCTCTCTCTCTCTCTCTCTCTCTCTTCCTTTCAAGCCTCCAAGTCCCTACTTCATTTGTAAATCCTTTTCTAGCCTTCCTCATACCTTTGTAAAATACCATCCTTTTCCAACAAAGTGGTATCAGAGCTACAAGATCCTTCAAGAGTTATGGCTAGTGGTGGCATGGTTCCCTTCCAAGGTCCTATGCCCAACAAGAGCAATTATGATAATTAGAGCATCAAGATGAAGGCTCTCCTTAGAGCATAAGACGTGTGGGACATTGTAGTAAAAGGCTACAATGAACCTAAAGATGATGCTACTTTATCCCAAACCCAAAGGGATAGTTTGAATGATTCAAGACAGAAAGACAAAAAAGCTTTCTACCTCATTTATCAAGCTCTTGATGGAGATGGGTTTAAGAAGATTTCAAGAGCATCATCGGCAAAGGAAGCATGGGAGAAACTTGAGATATCTTATAAGGGAGCCAAACAAGTAAAAAAGGTACGTCTTCAAACATTAAGACGAGAATTTGAATCTTTGCA
This sequence comes from Warburgia ugandensis, assembly GCA_035236585.1. Lineage (NCBI taxonomy): Eukaryota > Viridiplantae > Streptophyta > Magnoliopsida > Canellales > Canellaceae > Warburgia > Warburgia ugandensis. The sequence goes on along the minus strand of CP141136.1, from coordinate 63,811,565 downwards.
AATGAAGAAAGGCAAGACTATTCTTTATTACTTTTCTAGAGTTTTAACCACTTCTAATCAATTAAAAAGAAATGGTGAGAGGTTAGATGATGTGAGGATAATATAGGATATTACACTCCTTAGATCCAAAGTTCATCCATATTGTTGTAACATATGAAGAAAAAAAGAATTTAGAAGAAATGACTATAGAGCAACTCATGGGCTCATGACAACCTTATGAAGAAAAACATAAAAAGCAAGAAGAAATCGAGGAGCAACTTCTCAAGATACAACTCAACTCAAAACAAGAGAATTTTGGAAATGGAAGAGGTCGTGGCCAAGGAAGAAGTAATGGACATAGAAGAGGAGGCTTCAACAACAACAATAGTAATGACGAGAGAAGAGAAAGCTCGAGAAGAGGTCATGGAAGAGGCTATTTAGGAACAAGGTATGACAAATTTCAAGTTAAGTGTTATAATTGTCAAAATTTTGGACACTATGCCTCAGAATGAAGAGCTCCTAAAAACAAAGTTGAAGAAAATGTCAATTTCATGGAAGAGAAGAGCCAAGAAGAAGGCACCCTCCTATTGGCATACAAGAATAATAAAGGAAGCCAAGAAAATACATGGTACCTTGATATCGGCGCAAGTAACCACATGTGTAGGAAAAAGAGTATATTCGTGGACCTTGACGAAATAGTGAGCGCTAATGTCTCCTTCAATAAGGAATCTAAGATAGCACTAAAAGACAAAGGTAACATCCTAATCCGCTTAAAGAATGAAGGACATCAATTTATTTCAAATGTTTATTACATATCCAACATGAAAAATAATATTTTGAGCCTTGGACAACTTTTAGAGAAAGGCTATAATATTCTCATGAAAGATTATAGTCTTTCTATAAAAGATGATAAAAATAATTTGATTGCCAAAGTACCTATGTCAGGAAATAGGATGTTCTTGTTGAACATTCAAAATGATGTTGCTAAGTGTCTTAAGGCATGTTTCCAAGATCCATCTTAGCTTTGGCATTCAAGATTTGGGCACCTCAACTTTGGAGTCTTGAATTGCTGTCCAAGAAGGAGATAGTTGGAGGATTACGTTCTATTAATCATCCTGATCAATTATGTAAAGGATGCCTACTTGGGAAGTAGTTTAGAAGGAGCTTTCCCAAGGAGTCACATTCAAGAGCCCTAAAGACACTTGAGCTTGTACACACGGATGTGTGTGGTCCAATCAAACTAAGCTCTTTAGGTAAAAGCAACTACTTTGTTCTCTCTCTTGACAATTTTTCTAGAAAGACATGGGTCTACTTCTTGAAAGAAAAATCAGAAGTATTTAGAACGTTCAAAAAGTTCAAAGCTGCAGTGGAGAAAGAAAGTGGATGCAAGATCAAGGCCTTGAGATCTGATCGAGGAGGAGAATTCATGTCACAACCCCATATCCCCAGGGCCGCGATTAGGCTTGATCAAGCCTAACGATTGGGTGAGCTAGGCCTACGTGGCCTTGCTTTTTTCTTTTTTTTTCATAATTTATATCACAGCAGAAGTGTTGAGAGAGCTAGGTGCTCTTGTCCTGTGCAAGTCACAGTTTACTAGTGAAATATTTTTCTCCTTTAACAACCGAGTCCTACCGAAATTTCGCAGTCTCCCCTGCTTTTCGGACATTATGCATTTAACGCATGCTATGCGGTTCACCGATAGACAATAGAGCAATCGTAATTTCATCGAGGGAGACTCGATCCAGTACTATCTATCATATAGTGAGACATACATGATACATACGAATCGTGTCAAAATGAGACATAACGTTTACAGATTAGCACATATATACATGTATTTATATACAACTCAAAATTTAATAAATTTTCCAAGCAAGCTTTGTTCAACTCACTCAACGACCTTCTCTTCTCTGCGACTAGTACACTCGCAAAATAACAAGGTGAGTCAGCCGCGAAGCCCAAGAAGGGAAAAGAACTAAACCCATGCATATCCAGTCATTCTCACTGCCACGCTTAAAAACACATTCACTATAACATGAGCATGCATTTTCCATTTTATCTAGTCATATATAACATAGTTAGCATGTGCTATCAAGTAAGGCTTATGCTTATTACAAGAGAATTACGCTTTTCTCCAAATTCTAATATGACGCAAATCATCGCATGCAAACAAGCACACCCCATAAGGATTTCCTATTCGTGTCCAGCCACGGGACATTCAATAGATGAGTGACTAAGTCATGGACCTCATTCTAAAGTTGCATGCAAACCATAAGTGTTACATCAAACAAAGCTGCATACTCATTAATGATTTTCTCAGTAATATTAAACGTGCCTAGCATCACACCAGGATTCAATAGTCATCTCCCTCAAGGATTACCATCTTGGGCGGCCCACTATGTGTATCATCATCAAGGCAGCCAGACCCTCAGGATTTACCATCTTGGGTAGCGCCAAAGTCAGGTTCCCTCGTGGTTTACCATCTTGGGTGGCTCCACCTAGTCGAAATCAACCGGTGCAGCCCTTTCCCTCGGGGTTTACCATCTTGGGGTAAACTCAATATGCCACTCATCCCTCGTGGTTTACCATCTTGGGCGGCTCCACCGTGATCCTAAAAGACCAGCAGCCCTTTCCCTCGGAATTACCATCTTGGGAGGCTCAATACGACAGCCTCATCCCTCGGGGTTTACCATCTTGGGCGGCTCCACCATGATTCCAAAGAACCTGTGCAGCCCTTTCCCCCTCGTGGTTTACCGTCTTGGGAGGCTCAATACTGCATCCAATCCTCGGATTTACCGTCTTGGGCGACTTCACCTTAGTTGCAAGCAACCAGTAGCCCTTTCCCTCAGAATTACCATCTTGGAAAGCGTCATCATACCACGGTGGCCCTCGTGGCTTACTATCTTGGGCTTGACCATTTTATAACGGTTGCATCATCGCAAATGTTAAGCATAGCAAATCATACTATAACATGACCTTTTTAACAAGAAATTACAATTTCTATCATCCACTAAACCAAGGTGGCAATATATACATTTTACACATGCATAAAAGTTAGTTTCAAGAGAACACAACAACAAGAATTTAAAGAATGCAAGGGTTCGGGGTCCTTACACATGTGTTTGCGGTGCGATTCACATTCCAATAACCAATGTTGCAATGTTTCACCGGGGCTTCCTATGTACCACAGAAGCCCACAAAAGTGCTCCCGATAGACACCGTATGGGCATTCCTCGATAAACTCATACACCTTTTCCACCATTCTAGCTTCCCCAACGAGTCCACAATACATGCATAATGCTCACACCCTTGCTCAATTCCATACTTCCTTTTCATCTCTTCAAAAATTCTCAATCCCTCCTCTACTTTCCCAGCCTTATTAGACGCTGATAGTACACACATTGGCAATTGCTCTCCTTGCTTTCAAGAAGTGCTTCTGACCTATTTCACCCACAATGTCATCAGGAGATATATCCAACCCTGGTATGGAGTCTACCATTTAGGTTTCAGAGACATCATTATTTACATCAACATCGCCCAACCGCAATGACCTATGCATCCTCGTCTTGATTTCCTTGTCATAGTTGTTAACCATTCGGACTTCTATGACTATTACCAAGTGATGCTCCGTATATGATTCACTCCTCACCCTTGAAATACCATCCTTTTCAAAGCAACCCCGTTGCTGCCCAAGCCTCTTGATAAACCAAAGACCACATACACCATCTTCTGAAGCAACCTAGTACCGCATTCTTGATGTGACCGCATATTTCCATTGCAAGAATGTTCAACTTCTTGTAGTGAGGTATGTAGGCATTCCGATTTAAATATGTCTTTGCAAATGTTGAAGCCTCTATAATCTTTTCTCCGACCGTGATGGGTGAGAGTCGGTGACGCAGAATTTTCCGTGGAGTCTTTAATCGCCGGAGGTTCCTTTGGTCTTTGTTCACTCTGGTTTCTTCCGTATTGCCAGATTTTAGATCCGTGGTGTTGGTTCTTTTCGGAGGCTTATCACGGATATTCCGTTTGGATTGAAGAATTGCAAGTGGTTGCCACACTTTTCTCGCGAGTGTTCACCTGGCCTATTAAGTGACCTTGGTATGCGATAGAAGGGAGCCTCTTTCTCTATCCAGGATTCGATCCTTACAAGAATAAGGCACAGGTCCCCCGGATGATCAAAGGTAGGAACCATAAAATCCTCATCATCTCCACATTTCTTCGAGCTCGATTCTTCAAATTTAGGAAAGTCCCGACTGTGACGATGCTGAAGGGACCAAATTACTATTGTGAGGAGGAAGAAGCATGGCCAAGATTAGAAGAACTAAACCTCTGAGAAGGAATACTAAGTCGTTCATGAGAGCCATCTTGTTCCTTGGTGGGGCCCTTGGCCCACCTTTCTACGCATCACTCACATGAAGCCTTGAAACAAAGGCCCCATTACCTTCTCCTCATCTCTTCCCCCTTTCATCATCAACAAAAACTACTAAGAATAACCGATCCTTTCGAGAGACCCACTTCCCCAAACCGATCATCCGTTCGAATCACCGTAAAATCCCATAATTCCAACCTCGTGCAAAGAAATCCACATGCCAAAGAACCAAACCCACAAAAGATGATCAATTTGAAATCGACCCACATGAAATTTTTTGTCGGCAAGAGTAGGGGATTTTCTCACATCCAACACCTAGAACAAAACCCACTAGGCGGAAACACGTTTTCGCCGGATTCTCCTCTTCTTCTCTGTCTTCCTTGTCATCACGAGGACACCGCGAGAGGGAGGGTTTTACTCCGGAACGGGGGACGAGGAGGGAGGAAGAGGGCGAGAGATTTCTCCGACTATGTTCATGGCCTCTTGGGTTTGGAACATGGGGAGAAGATGATCAGCCGTGCAAGAAACCTCCTGCGATTCCTAAGGGTAGGGAGAAGGAGAAACGAAGGGTGTGGGGAGGTGAGCCATCCGGTGATGGCTCTCTCTCTCTCTCTCTCTCTCTCTCTCTCTCTCTCTCTCTCTCTCTCTCTCTCTCTCTCTCTCGGGGTGGAAGAGGCTGAGTCCGCGTGGCGAGTCGACTCCCACGCGTCGACTCGCTTCCTGTGACATTGTGTAGAAGAGTTAGTCGGGGTGCCATTATCAATTTGGACCCCCCATTATTTGTAAATTTCTTTCGGATCTTTGAGTCCCGGCCTCAGATTTTACGCGTTCTTAGTGTCATTTGGAAAGCTCTGTCGAGCACAATCCAATAATCAAACTTTCATTGCTAGATTTTAATATTTTTAGTTTACTTTATAATTACTTGAATTTCTATAAAATTTCCACTTTCAAATATGTTTGCTCACATTTTGCTATGAATCCAAATGAAATTTCAATTCATCTAATCCTTACGAGATATACAATTTAACAACCTCTAAGGATTCAAAATTTATCCAAAACTGTCTTCAATTTACAACTAGACTCATGTGGGCCCACGTGCTCAATCCTGCCTTGGTTGTCTTGTTTCATAGAATTTGAGAAGATTAATGTGTTAATTCTTGTTTTAACCTGATTGTAGGACACGGGTGTGACAATTCACTTCAAAAGCATTTTAAGAATTTTGCGAGGAGAATGGAATTCGTCAACCATTAACAGTTCTAAGATCCCCCAGCAAAATGGAGTAGTTGAAAAGAAGAATAGAACCATTTTTGCTATGGCTCGAAGCATGCTAAAAGGTAAGAAAATGTCAAAGGAGTTTTAGGCAGAAGCGGTAGCATGTGTAGTTTACTTGTCCAATTGTTCGCCAACAAGAAGAATACGAGGAAAGACACCACAAGAAGCATGGAGTGGAAGAAAGCCTTGGATATCTCATCTAAAGGTTTTTGCAAGCATAGCCTATACACATGTGCCAAACGAAAGAAGAACTAAGTTTGATGATAAAAGTGAAAAGTTTGTCTTCATTGGCTATGATTCCAATTCAAAAGGCTACAAATTATACAATCTAAGAAACATAAAGACTGTTATCAGCCATGATGTGGAATTTGATGAAGAAAGCTTGTGGGATTAGAAAATTCATGAAGACAGTGACAACTTCTTCCCTGAAAATGAAGATGAGCAAGTAAGAGAAGATCAATAAGAGAACGTCATACCACCAACCCCACCAACTGCAAGTGAAAGTTCAAGTAACCATGGAGACTCATGATCATCATCAAGTTCAAGTCCAAGGACACCACGTATAAGAAGCCTACAAGAGCTCTATGAGGTTACAGAAAGGCAAGAAGATCTCACTCTTCTTTGCCTCTTTGCTGATTATGAGCCATTGTGTTTTCAAGAAGCTATACAAAGTAAAAGGTGGAGAGATGCCATGGACGAGGAGATCAAAACAATCATAAAGAATGATATATGGCAATTGACCTCACTACCGAAAGGGCACAATGTGATAGGTGTAAAGTGGGTATACAAGGCAAAGAAGAATGTTAAAGGAGAAATTGAAAGATATAAGGCAAGATTGGTTGTGAAGGGCTACAGTCAAAGAGCTGGGATAAACTATAATGAGGTATTTTCTCCTATTGTTTGCTTAGAAACTATTAGATCAATTATTTCATTAGCTGCTCAAAATAGATGGAAGGTTCATCAAATGGATGTGATATCTACCTTCCTAAATGGACTCCTTGAAGAAGAAGTTTACATCGAACAACCATTAGGCTACGAAGTAAAGGGACATGAACACAAAGTCCTCAAGTTAAAAAAGGCCCTCTATGGGTTAAAGCAAGCACCAAGGGCATGGAATAGTTGAATAGATAAATATTTTCAAGAAAATGGTTCCACAAGATGCCCTCATGAGCATGCAGTATATGTTAAGATCAAAGATGGAGACATCTTGATTGTATGTTTGTACATGGATGACTTAATCTTTACTGGAAGTAGTTCAAGGATATTTGAAGAATTCAAAAAAGCAATGATCAAAGAGTTCAAGATGACTGATATTGAGTTCATGTCATATTATCTTAGAATTAAAGTAAAGCAAGAGGAAGATGACATCTTCATCACTTAAGAAGGTTATGTAAAGGAGCTACTTAAGAAGTTCAAAATGGATGACTGCAAGCCCATTAGCATGCCGGTGGAGTGTGCAATCAAACTGTCTAAGAACGATAAAGGAGAAAGAGTAGATGCAACAAATTTCAAGAGGTTGGTTGGAAGCTTACGCTCCTTAACTTGCACGATGCTTAATATTCTATATGTTGTTGGATTAATCAGTCACTATATGGAAACACCAACAACCACTCATCTCAAGATAGCAAAAAGAGTTCTCGATATATTAAAGGTACAATTGACTTTGGTTTGTTTTACTTTCATACTAATGATTGTAGGCTTGTTGGATACAGTGATAGCGATTGTGCTGGAGACTTAGATGATCGAAAAAGCACAACCGGGTTCGTGTTCTTCATGGTAGATACCACTTTTACTTAGATATCAAAGAAGAAACCAATAGTTACCCTTTTTACTTGTGAAGCAAAGTATCTGGCTGCCACATCTTGCATCTATCAAGCAATATGGTTAAGAGAATTGCTAAAAGAACTTGACATGCCGCAAGAAGAGCCAACAGAGGTCTATGTTCACAACAAATCAGCAATGACCCTAGCAAAGAATCCAATCTTTCATGGCCAAAGTAAATACATTGATACGCAGTATCACTACATAAGAGAGTGTGTCACAAGAAAAGAAGTTCAACTGGAGTATGTGAAGTCTTAAGATGAAGCAGCTAATATTTTCACTAAGACATTGAATTTTGAAGACTTTATCAAGATGAGAAGTTTGCTTGGGATAACAAATCAAGTTTAAGGGAGGGTTTTGGAAATGTAAACTTGATTTAGGCCAAATTTAATTGGGTAAGGGACCATATTCTAGAAGGCTCACATTAAATAGATAAAAAGTCCATCTTCTAACCCATATTCTATAAAGCCCACTTTCTAGAAAGTGTTGCTACAAAAGTCAATTAGAAATATCTACATACTTTGACAATAAAGTTAGATATTTTGTAGAGACATCTAGATAACAAATTGTAGCCACAAGATTAAAGGTGTGTTGGCACAATCCTAATCATTGGTTAAGGAGGTGCTACTAGTATAAATAAGGGTGGTTACTATCAAGTTGTATAAAGCAATTTTGAGAATCAATACAAGCTCTCTCTCTTCCTTTTAAGCCTCCAAGTCTCTTCTTCATTTGTAAATCCTTTTCTAGCCTCCAAAGCCTTCCTCATACCTTTGTAAAATGCCATCCTCTTTCAACAGTATTAACATGATTACTACGACCAACATCAGATACTACCAGATTGGAAGGCCTAATGCTTAGATCCTAAACACTTCTAACCAACAAAGCCTAGCCTGAGTGAAAAGCAGCTCCATTTGTGAGCCCAATAATACAATTAACGTTCAATTGATCCTATTTCTCATACATCATATGGTATTTGTGCGATTGGACCAGTCGGGTTCCTAAAAAAGGCTCAAAATTTTCAGTTTACCTAGTCAAGTTGTACAAAAAGATCTAAAAAGGCATTCAAGTATCATTCTATTGAATAAAACTACACATTGCAGGTGAGATTCTAAAAATCTAACTTTCAGTCTGCAAAGGATCCAGAATACATTGTAAAAGAAGAAGATCATGTGCTTACCAGAGAAGATCACATGTTCCAAAACTTTTCAAAAGAGCCCACAAATTTCACAAGGACAAACTGCAACGTGAATAGATTTCTTTCCTTTTAGAGATCACATGCTGGAAATATGGGATAAATTACTAAAAATATCTCTATGCGTATACTTTTTACATAACACTTACATAAGGTAAATATATTAGAATCATTGTACCTCTTCTAAACATAATCATGTGATAACTATCACATTTAGCTTGCTCATCAAACAATGATGTCCTTTTGGGCTTCTTTTAACACATCAGGTACTTGGTCCATTTACTACCCATGTATTGTGGATCAATTGCTCCTTTCTTCACCTTTCTCTAATAAAATGGTAATCTAGCTCTCCATGAGTTCTTCTTGCTAAGGAGACTGGGCTTTGTAACAGCTTGAGCACACTCCAATAATAGCAATACCAAGGGCGCATAATAGACTAGTTTCAACGAAGTAATAAGATGAGCTTAGCTATGGTGGAGGACATGGCTTTGTATGCTTCTTCTGCCATATATTTGGACATTTTCTTTTGCTTCTTGCTACTCCCAGAGGCCATACATCCATTCGACAAGAAGCTTTGCTGGTCACTGACATTCAGTTACTGAGATTTTCAGTTCTCTCCAACTCACACAACACTTATATATCTCCCCAATGAGATAGTCTATAAGTAAGTCTAATAAAGTCACTCTGTAAAGTAGTCAAATGAAGTCTCCCTTTAGATATATCATGACCCTTTTGGGTCACAGGAGATCTTACATACATGTATCTTCATAGACCTTGGTTCACTGCAAGAGTGTTATTCAGTTGTTTCTGTCAACTACAATCTTGCTGCAAACATACTCATAAATAAGAGAAAAATCTAATGTTGTTCCCTTCTCCTTTCACCTTCCTATTCTAAATTGTTGGGTTACTCAGAGGTTTATACTTACCACGTTAAACCTGTTAAGCAATTCATACTGTTCTTCTATGGTGCTATTCTCATTCTCTTGGTCTAGCAATCTCCAAGTCTAATCAAAGGTTTAACTTTGAGCTGCTGGATTTCTGCCTCCTTGATGATGTATCCACATAGACTAGTGTTGTTAACAATCACAATCATAAATACTTAGAAAATATGAGTTGTGAGTACCCACCCAATCTCAAGGCTAGATATGCAGCTTATCAAACTAGAACCTAGGAGCGAGCTTAAGGTCATAAATTTATTCTTAAAGTTTGTAAATAGATGTTGCTCTCCCTCCACTTCAACCTCCTCTGGACTAAGTATAAATTTCCTGTTTCGGAAAGCCATAGAGGAATGCATTTTGGCATATATTTGGCATAGAGACTAGCAAATGAGTTAAATCAAGGCTCAGGTAAAACCTCCTGTCAAGCTTGGTTGGATTTTAGCAAATCTATTACCTAAACAAGACCCAATTCACATTGTATACGGAGATGTAACAAAGTACTTAGATCTATGGTAGTCTCTATACTCTTTGAGGATAACACTTGTGTAACTTTACCATTTCTTCTGTTCATCAGTGATGACCTATAGCATGTAGTAAAAGCATGCTCAATCACAACATGAAACCCTATTGGGAGCACGTTGTCACAAACTTGCACTGTAAGGCCCGTGACCAGGGCTTACAGCCTCTAAGGAAGGTTCACTTGGGAGGTGGACCTAACCTTAGGAACTTAGACTTGTCAGCGAAGCTCCATGGAACAAGGCCTAAATCTAGAAGGCCCAATTTCTAGTGAATTCCTTGAAAATATCTAGAATGTGGGAAAGTTGGAGAGTTGTGTAGAGTTTTTTAGAGAAAGTTCTAGATTAGTCCTCAACCATTAGATGGTTGACATTTATAATAATCTAGACCATCCATTGATGAGGTGGATGGGGGAAAACAAGTATAAATAGGTGTAAGCTCCTCACTTGTAATAAGCTCAGATAAGCTCAAGTTAGTTCAGCTCAGCTAAGGTTAATACATTGAGAGGTTTCTTTTCTGAGTTCTCTTGAGTTCCTCTTATTGCTTCTGTGGGTGAGTGAGTGTAGCCCTAGCAAGTGAGAGTTTAGGGGTGTAGAAGGCTGACTTGTGACAAGAAAGAGAGTTGTGCACAAGTGCTGCACGGGTTTAGCAAAGGTAAAAGTGCGACCCCGTGACAACGTGCTGCCAACCAAGCTGATGGGTACGTAGTTTTACCTTTTATTTTTAAAGAGGCTATTTGCATGCTTGCAATTGCTGGTCCTTCACAATAATAGATGACTGGGTGAATTCAAATTGGCAACTATACGCAACAGAGATCTGGGAAACAGACAAAAGGTTACATTGTATATTATATCGGCAAAATGTGGAAAATCAAATGAACCATAAGAGGAATTAATTGACTTAAGTCCGATGTGTTACCGGAGGGAAGAACCATCACTCTTGAGAATGTGAGAGGACTAGAGTGAAAGACAAACAGGAAGCTTGAACCCACACCTTCAATAATATGACGAGCAGTTTTGGTGTCAACTCCCTGCGAGGCATCAAAACCAACTGTTCTCCCAAAGTTAGTCGGCAAGAAATAATTGTATTTATTTATTTTGTATATATCTAGTCGGTCATTATCTTCTTTTGTTTTGTGTAATTATCCGATATGTATCAGTTACTTTATTTAAGGCATTAGGTAGATTTGAGTTTTGAGATTTGCTGCAATAGTCAAATCCTTCGTTTAAGACAATTGGGTAGATTTCAGATTCGAGATCATCAAGTCCTTGATTTAAGGGCTATCTATGTATATATACTACTACTCTCCACCTCCTCCTGGTCTCTCCACGTAGTGCCCAGCTAATCTCCTTCTTTTCCTTTTCCATGGCCTCCCACGGTTGTTCTACCATAGCTTCTTTTCAACCCACAATTCCAAATAGCCATGAACCTAACCACTCTCTCATAGCCATAAATATCTCTTCCCATGTTACCACAAAACTCACCCCCACAAATTATCTCTTCTAGAAGCTTCAATTCCATGCCACTCTTGTTGGATATAATCTTGAGAGATATATTAATGGATCCCACCCTTGTCCACCACAGCCAACGATACCACTACTCCAAATCCTGCCATTAAACTTGGATTCTGCAAGATAAATTGATCTTCAGCGCACTTGTTGGGTCCCTCTCCGCCCCCATCATCCCCCTTCTCAACCAACCACCACTTCGCATAAAGCTTGGACTACCCTGGCTAGCACCTATGCAAAACCCACTCGAGGCCACATCAAACAACTTAAAGAGCAACTAAAAAATCCTGAAAAAGGATCCCAAAGCATTACCGAATTTATGCAATTCATCAAAGGTCATTATGATGAAATTGCCATACTCGGCAAACCACTTGATGAGGAGGATCTCATTGATAAGATTCTAGACGGTCTCATTGATGACTACAAATCCATCAACGAAGCCGTTAATGGCCCCGATTGCCAATCTCCTTTGATGAGCTTCATGAAAAGCTGCTGAATAAGGAGACCTCATTGTGTCTCTCGCAACTTCTTCTGGCCTCACTTCCAGCTACAGCCAATCTGGCAGCCCACTGCAATAAAGCCGGCGTCCGTTGTTTCCTAATAACACTCACTTCTCCACCTATTCCAGCGTCGGGCCACGCTATACTGCAACTTGTGGGGACCGTCCGTCTCCGCGGCCTTACCTTGGTCACTGCCAAGCTTGGAATGTCCAAGTTCACACCGCTGTTGCTTAGTCATTTCTCAATCCATTTCGGATTACCAAGCAGCGGCCCCTCATCCGTCGACACCCCGTCCTCAGGCACCTTGGCAGCCCCGACCTCACTACGGGGCCACTGCCACTCCTGACCCTTCAAATTGGCTCATTCTTCTTTACAGCCTACAACCTCCTGCGTTTTTCCTTTTGGGTCAACCCATATCCTTTGGGTGGGGAACTTCACTTCAGACACTAATCTAAATGCTCATGCACAAGCCTACCAACCTTCGGCTCCCATTTCTCACTCTATAATTGAATGAGATCAGAAGTCAAATGCAATTGAACGAGGTTTGGTCTTACTGGTTAGCACATTCATATCTTTTACCTCACACGGTGTGCTATTACTGGTTTTGCCAAACCTACAGGTATTCTTCTTAAAGATCGAACACCTTTTGTAACATCTGGCTAGGTTCCTTTCTCTCTTGTTTGCTAATATGCAACGCTATTTCCTTTAGAAACCATGGCTGCTGATGACTAAGAGTCTCTTCATATCAGCACTATGGCTGCAACAAGCTTCCCAAGAAGGTCATGCCAAGTGTCATGGACTGTTGTTACACAGTCCATGACCAAAGCCTCCAAATTTTAAAAGAAGCCCATTTTGATTGACAGACTTGGTTTGGGAGACTTAGGTCCATTATTGAAGGTCTGTGGAAGAAGGCCCATTTCTAGAAGGCTCGAATTCTAGAATTATCCATGAAAATATTTAAGACATAGAATGTATTAGACTTTAGATATTATGTAAGAAATATCTACAAGATAATCTGGATCATACACATGCAATAATCTTAACCCTCTATTGAGGAGGTGGAAAGGAGGCGAATGCCTATAAATAGAGGAGCTCCCTCATTTGTAAGACATCAAGAAATCAAGGTATAAGCTAGTGGCAGTAATAAATAAAGAGTTCTTTTCTAGTCTCTAGCTCTCTTCTTATATTTTCTTGTAAGCTTCCACAATTTAGGCTGAACTTAAGATTGGTGCCTTGAGTGCATTATAAGATTAAGTGCCGCATAGGAGTTTGAAAAGCTAAGCCTATGACACAAGTCATTCAAGACTCATATCCAACAAGTTACAGGAGTAATATGCCGTTCAAGGGCACATAGAGAGGTTGATGCTCATATTTTCTATGCATGGTGATTTTCTGGAAAGATATAAACTGTTCACCTTGTTCACAGTAAAAGATTTTTAGAATATGAGAAATCAATGCAATTGGATGATCCAAACCACTAACTTTGGGTCTTTGAAAAGATTAATAAAAATCATTGGTTTTGATTTTTAACTAAAGAAATATAGAATTTCATTTTTCCTTTTCATAAGAAAAAGAAATATAGGTTTAAAGTATTCACTTGAGTATAAAATTTGATAACTAGCCTATCTAAGCCATTCCAAAACGTCATTCCGAACAAGTTAAATGACTTAGATCTCTCAACCAGAAAACACCATGCATTAAAAAAACTGAAGTAGCATCAACTTCTTCACATGCCCTTGAGCGTTCACTCCTACAGGGCTCCAAAAGTTAGGGCACTATGTAGTTTCCCAACTAAATATTTGGTATAACTTTTTATTTTAGAGGTTTCTATGGCATGGATGGATCGATATATTCATTCCTCTTTGAACTAGATTAGTAGCTAGTAAAAATTATTGTTAGCTTTACCGATGGATTGGTTAGCTGGCAAAATTTCATCTTCTTCCATGTAGCCTTTCGTTTTTAATACTTACGTATATGTCATGCCCATTTTCAGCATACCGTTTTGCATTTTGGTAAATCCGTCTTTAGAACTCTCAGAGGTGTCTTCTTTACATATAGTATAGATTAGTTTCCATGGACAATAGACTTCTATATATTTTTCAAACAAAATGTAAGAAGAAAGTACACTCTTCTCACAAAGGTGGGGGAACGAATGAGAAGGCATTGACAAATTTTCTTTGCAAAAGCATAACACAATGTCTTGTTTCAGTCATGAAACTTCTCTATTTTCCTTAGGGTTTGCCCCTTCCCGGATCCGGCATATGCAGGAACTTCGTGTACTGGGGCTGTCCTTTTTGTATTATTGGCCCTTAAGGTCTGCCCCTTCCCCGAACCCTGCATACATGAGAGCTTAGTGCACCAGTGTTGCCCTTTTTGCAGACACATTATATATAGACAAATTTTGCTATGGACCATGTGGTCAAGCAGCATCAATGCTTAAGATCCGAATAAAGCAATCACTAAAGGAAAGACAACACTCACTGATTTCTTAGAACTTCAGACTGGTAATGATTATAACTATTAGGAAGATAAGTAGACCAACTTTCACCAAGCAGGTTTCAATCTCAACCAAAAAGAACGACAGACTGAAGTATAATTGATTTATTCGGGACTCTTGTCGCATATTTGTAGAGTCCTCTTGGGTGTTTACAGCAAGATCGGATCAGTTCCAATGATGAAACAAGTCTTGTCTCGTCTTCCTGCGAAAAAATGGTTGCTGGGACCAGATATGCCTCTCATTGCATGAGCTTCTTATTCGTTCAAGGGCTTCATCGAATGATAAATCCGCCTGTCATAGATCAGGCTGATATTATCCTTATTAAGCCTATCTTGTTATGGGACTCAGCAGGCCAAAGTTTTGGATCCAAAATAATGCACCTCACTGTACTAAAAAGCATGTTCAGGGACATCTTTTCTCTAATAAGATATTTTCAGCCAGAGGACTTAAAGCAGGAAGAGGCAGCCCGGTGCAGAAAGCTCCTGCATATGTGGTGCAAAAAAAAGGCAGACTACAAAAGGTCTATACTATGCAGTTTTATCTTGTTTTTTGCTAGAGGCTATTACCACATCTTAAACCCACGACCTCCAAGTCACACGACGACAACTCAACTGTTTTTGCATCAAGGCTCTCCTTCAGAGCAAAAGAAGAAGCCGTTGTGCTATTCCATTTAACACTCAAATTTGTAGTGGTGTGTGCCTGTATATGTTTTGTAGGTCTGATTCTGCATACTTGGAATCTAATTCTTGAATGGGAAACAAATTCTGTCAGTCAAGCTAAATTAAAAATAGGTGAATTCAATGGGGAAAACCCAAGTTTTGAGAATTCAATACTCAGCTGTGATGAATACTTTCATTTATAGAGATTAATACTCAATTTCGATCCAAATAACTCGATTCCAAGTGACTAAAAATGCATGATCTGCAGAATCTAATTCTAAGAAATGAATTTCTCACTTTAGAATTCTGACTCCACCCAACTCTTGGACTGAACTTCTATGATGACGATGTCCTTCGGCTTAAAACTTAGTGCAAATACAACTGGGAGCAACATGAAGCCTTTTAGAAACTTTTGGACGACGAAGGCATGATTGAACCATAAAGGAAGATAAAATGGTCCCTTGATCCACGCGTCAATCGCACCCCTAAAAACAAGTACAAGATATATTCAATAGATTTTACATAATTGAAGTTCGAATCACCCTCCACAAATATGCCCAGGGAGGCATATCAACCAGTCAATTATCTGGGCACCCACAATGCATGAAGTACTTATTGGAATTTGCCGAATGCCGATTGGCATCCACTGAAGCTGTGTAAATCAACCACTGATTGAATGTGCCAAGAAATCCAAACAAGAAAAGTGAACTTTCTACCCCATGGATTAAGGTGATTTGCCCTCTTCTTCAAGTGGCAGACACCATGAGAAGAGCTATACTGGCTTCTCCGCAAACCATTCTGGTTTTCCTTGGACCTTTTTTATCCGGTTTCCACCCATGCTTCCATATAACATCTCTGAACTTTTGGTAATGGATTTGGTGGGGTGCTGCATCATTGAGCAACAGAGACAATGACATAAAAGTATGTGAGGGCTTGTGTGGTGGAATGATTCCATCTTGATCTGCATTTATATCTTCTTTAACCGCGTCTTCTTATGGAGTATACTTTGTAAAAGCTTCTCTAATGTAGATTTACGTGTAGATATTTAAGCTCCTTTGTTTGATGCTAGTAAGTGGCACTTACGCATGCTGCAAGAGAGAGAAAGAGAGGCTTTTTTATCATTTTTTGTTGTTGGTGGTGGTGGTGCAAGGTATTTACAAGCAAATAATTAAACAGCCACTACTCGAGCTTTTAAAGTCGGTTAAAAATGATAATAGAAGTGACTTCTATAGAGTTGACTTGGAAAGTCCATAACTTTTAAAGTCGTTTAGATAAACTACCTCAAAAATCAAAGACCTTTGAAATCCTTTAGCCCCACACAACTTCAAAAGTTCGATACTTTTGAAGTAGTTTAGCTCTAAATATAATCATGCTCACATCTTCCTAAATATAATGATAAATATAATCATCTCTGAGAGAAGAAAGTGGCAAATCAGGCATGCTCCATCGGAGGTGCCATGTTGTCTCCGACAAGTTGCATTGGATATTGCTGGCTCTGTTTTCTCGTCTTAAAACCTTGGGTCTATTGTTGAAGCAGCTAAAATTGTGGGGGAGGCCTTCTTTCAGCCAATAGATGGTATAGATTAGCAAAGTTCTTCCCTCTGCGTTTTTCCTTCTTCCCCCACGAGTGACTCCAACTCGGTGCAAATAGCATAATTTTGATAAATAAATTTCTGAACCATCACCAAGTGGTTCCCAGCGGATGGACTATTGATTCAAGCCTCGATAATTAATAGCTTCCGGGCAAAAGGCTTTCTAAATACTCGATAAAATAATACTAAATGGGCGTTCGTGTCTTGTATTATGTTAACGAGGTTTAACTTCAACTTGCTAGAGGGAGGAGTGTCTTAAGTCGCTTCATAGTTGTCAACAGGTTATGTATACGGGAGAGGCCAATCAATTCTAAGTCTAAGTTGGGTTTATGTCAATTTTAGACATAGTGAGGAAAAATATCACTGTGTCTAACGCATAGAAAAGTTGTCATCGTGTGACCTTGAGGTCACGGGTTAAAGGTGTGGAAACAGTCTCTTACAAAATGCAAGGTAAGACTGTGTACTTTAGGCCCTTGTGGTCCGCCCCTTCTCCACACCCTGCACAGGCATGAGCTTCTTGCACCGGGGCTGCCCTTTAAAGTGAGGAAATATATCATGGGTATTAATATGAATAGAAACGTCAAATAGTCAAGTCTAAAATGTCTCAAGCCAGCAAATGTCTACCTCAATTAGTAGTAAACAACTTGGCGCATCCACGTCTAAGTATACTTAGTCATGGGTATTAAGTTGTCTCTTTTGTGTTAGTTGGGGATTAGATTTAGTAGTATGTGCGAGTGATTGACTTTGTAATTTACCACTTGTGCCAAAAAAAATTGAGAAAAAAGGTCTAAAATGTCCAAAGTCTAGTTGGTTTATTTAAAACTAATAAGTGGTGTGTGCATAAGCATTTGTAATGATATGTTTTATTTGAACATTTAGTAGAAAATGCCACTACAAACAATATCTAGCCTCTAGTGGCAGATTTTATGCTAGGAGAATTTACTTTTTTCACCTCACATGTTATCATCCTATAGAATCTCTATTACATCTCCATAATTAACAGTTGTGTCATGATTTTTCAATAACTCTCAAAATACCTTTCAAACTTCATTTTTTGGATTTGATCAATTTATCCACATACTATCCTCTATGGGGTGTTTGCTTTATATTTAGTATAGGTTATATTGTTAGAAATTATACTTTGCATTTCAATTATAAATTTCTAACTTTCTACCATAAAAGGAAGGAAAAAAAAAAAAAAAAAAACTTCTGCAAGTAACTTTTTTTTATTGTGTTAATTTTCATATTTTCATCCTACTAATTAATATATTAATTTATATAAGTATTTGTGTGGTCCTAGAAGGGCAGCCTTGACGCAACGGTAAAGTTGTTGTCATGTGACTTTGAGGTCATGGGCTCAAGGCATGAAAACAGCCTATTACAAAAATGCAAGGTAAGGCAGTGTACTATGGACCCTTATAAGCCGCCCTTCCCTAGACCTCGCATAGGTGAGAGCTTCGTACATTAGGCTGCCCTTTATATTGTGTGATCCCAAGAGGGAGGGTGAATTGGGCCCTTTGAAAATTTTTGAAATCAACTACACAAACGCACAAGAATTTTATAGAGGCTTAGGTGTATACTTCCTCTCTCTCTCTCTCTCTCTCTCTCTCTCTCTCTCTCTCTCTCTCTCTCTCTCTCAAGGAATCTCTTTCTCTCTTAAGATAACTTGAAAAACTCAAGTTAAGAATGAAGAACTTGTACAACTTGAAGTTCAAGAACAAAAATAGTACAGGTGAGATATATAACTCTACCTAGATAAATTTGAAAGACTTTATTTGCCTAGGTTATTGAGAATGAAATGGCACTTGAAAGTTGATGCTTGAGAACTATGAAGCTGCTTTCAATCCACCAAAGATGATTTACAGTGGAGCTCAATCTTCTATTAATCTTTGAAATGAAGAAATTGAGTGTAACTTTATTTTTTGGTAGTTTATTTCTTGTTTCCATTTGAATTGACTTGGTATTTATGGATGATCATCATAGATTCATTTAAGATAACTTAAGGTACTCCTTCGATATTTTTCAAGTTCAAACGATTGCTAGGATAGGCTAAATTGCATTAAAAAAATATAAAAAAAACTAGATGTTGCATAGCAATTGTTGACTTTTTGTAGTAATTATTTGAAAACTAGAAATCTAATGATCCATTGAATAAATTGATGATCATCTCTATTCAACTTAAGTTCAATGAGTCTAACATGTACCTGCAAAATTTCAGCTCAAGATTTACTCACGAACTATTAGTGCAATCTATTAGTATACAATAGTCGATGGATGGGTTTAACCCGTGGACTTTTAGCAAACATTTACTGCCACTTTTGTTTGGCAATGGATAAAACTTGTCCTTTAACAGGTAAATTTTAAAATCATTCAAATAATAGTTAATTATGTTATTTTTGGCTCCTTATGCTTGTCTGTGGGTAGATATTATGACCATTTAAACTTTTGAAAACATGTTTTAAAGCATCCAAAGTCTCAAATTCAATTGGATCAATGTTTAAGTTGAACATTGATCTCTAAATTATCTCGAATTATCCAAAAAGGGTAAGAGTTGAATAATCATGGATTAATTCAAACATAAGCCATGAAGTATTCTATGTCCAAGGAATTCATCCAAATCCTAGTAATCCTTTATCACTGGTTTTGTTATCATCAAAACTCCAAGAGAGAGAGAGAGAGAGTCAAAATATTAAACCCTTGCATAGGCTCCAAATAAGAGAATTGTTAGTCCTAGTGATCAACTACACGAGCGAGTTCTAGCTTAGGATATTTAGCTAGATCAACTGTTTGAACATTCTATTGGCCTGATCAACCTTTAGATGATCTGAATGGTTTAGATTAAAGGACACATTTAGGTTAATATGAATGAGCCTTGTATTACCATTAACTTACAATTAAAGGTGAATAGGTTATCTTTGTTTAATTATAGGACTTTTTAGATCAATTTAGAAGCATTGGATGGTTAGAAATACAGGTTAATTGAGCTTGATCGACGAGCAGCCTAATTAGAAAAGTGATCTAAAATCATGTATAATAAAAGAAATAAGCCAAGTCAGGAACTATACGTTCGATCTACTCTTGGCTCTCCTCTATTGTGCAATTTTCTCAAGAGCGAGGTTTTTGAAGGCCGAAAGAGTTAGACGATCTAAGTCAATCCAACCTTGTTTAGCCCTTCTTGGTTCATCCTTTAGAGTGTTAATTAGGAAGAAAGTTTCGTGAAGATTTCTCTTGTTGCCGGGAGGTTACTCTTGTTGTCTTTGTCATTTAATTTCTATGCTAATATTTAAAATAGATGTTTGAATATAATGTTGTAGAAAAAAACTCCGTCGGTCGACAAAGGTAAGATCTATATTTTCAATAACTTAAATTTCAATTATGAGATATTGCATTATATTGTAAAAATTATGATTTTTTTGTATTTATTTACTGCTATCCAGCATCTGGGCCAACAAGAACACCTTAAGCATTTAAGAATGGAGAGCCCATTTTCAACATTTATTTTCTCTTTTGTACTAAACAAAGTACATATCTAGTAGTACATTATGTTGTACAGATGGGCAGCCCGGTGCATGAAGTTCCCACTTATGTGAGATCTGGGAAGGAGTTGGACCACAAGGACCTATAGTTATGTCCGTGGACTTTCTGGGCACTGTGGCATGATGATAACTAACCACGAATTGACTTATCCGTGGACGGCGATTCATTTACAAAATTATCCAAGAACAAACAGCTATTGATTTGCATTTTTATTTGGTTAGATGATCTGGCCCACCTCTGACGAACAGATTTGAATCGTTAGATGACATGGTGGGCCACCAGGAAATTCAGTTGATTGACTCTGGTATGATCCCAGGCATGGCCCCAATAATCAGAAGTAGAATTTTTCAGATGATGGCGTCTAATCATCATGTCATATAAACCAGCTTGAGATGAAGCAAGGTGGCTTGAGATGCCTCAAATTTGCCATGAGACACAGTGAGAAACTGAGCTAAGTTGAGATGATTTTTATCTCAAGCATCTCGCTGAGATCTTCAATCACATTATTATTTTAGGCTTTTCAAATAAAGTAAACTTCTAAACTATATGTATGAAAAATATAATATGATAATGTGTGTCACATTATAGTTTGATTAAAAAAATCTAATAGTGCATATAATAATAATTTATGATATAAAAGTTTGAATTATGCCCGTCGTAGTCATCCTATTACTGTTGGTGCTTTTAGATGGATGGGTAAAAGTAGAACATTAGTTAATAATCCACCCCAATAATGCAATTATCAATTGATTGTTTGATCTGTTAATTAATTGAAAATAATTGAAGAAAGTGAGAACTGGGGAGCAAGAATTGATCCACCTTAATATTTGTTGATTGAGTACATGATTAAGCACAATAGGTGCTGTTTTGCAGTGGAATAACAATCCATGATTGAGTTATTAATAGACAATGAATTTTGATAAATTTATTTAAGAAATATCCATGATTTAAGTTATTTATAGACAATTAATTTAGATAAAACTATTTAAAAGCCAACATCCAAGCTTTTGAGGCTATTTTATTTAGGAATAAGGCTCCAAATATTAGGGAAAAAACTCACCATTTAAGCATACCCTACTCCTCACTTTGTTCTTTCCATACCAAACAAACTTTGAGCATTTCTAAACTTACAATACAATCTAAAACCAGACACTACAAAGTTGCAACAGCCAACTGTGACAACACCATCTTTTGTTCCTTCTACTTTTTCTCGATTAATGGTTATTAGGGTTCCATTGAAGGGGAGCCTCAGTGTAATGGTAAAGTTGTCGTCGTGTGACTTTGAGGTCACAGGTTTAAGGCGTGAAAACAATGTCTTGTGGAAAATGTAAGGTAAGATTGCATACTATAAACCTTTGTGGTCTGCCCTCTTCTCAAACCTTGTATATGCAAGAGCTTTGTGCACTAGGGCTGCCCTTTTAGGATCCCACTGTACTTTCAGGTGTTACATGGGAAAATCTATGTGAGAATGTATACTAATAAGTTTGTAGAACAACTAACCTACTTGCCTTTAGTCCATGCCAAATGGATATTTTATTAACCCACTATAATTCACCAAAAACCAATGTCTTACATTTGCCTTGTGTAATCCTAAACTCGCTTCTTTTGTTGAGAGAGAGAGTTAGACACATACCCATACATAGTCTCAAACCCTGGGTCCTTACAGTGTGAGATGACTCCTTGTGCTACTGTGCTAAGAGACTTTGGTGTCTAAATAGGAGCTTATAGATGGAGGATCTATGAATGTCCAATCAGGACAAAATTAGTATAAGTTGAGATAAAATATGTACTTCTTTCTTCAGCAAGCAAGTGCTCTTTTGGTTATCATTTTTCACTTAATTATTTCACCATTAATAATCATTAGCCGAGTATCAGGGCAATAATAGAAAGAAAGAATCACAGAGAAATGTTTAAAATCTCAAAAATGAAAAGAAAAGGAAATAAAGGAAAAAACAAAAACAAAAACAAAAAACTCAAGGACTCAAGAGTCAGTTAAATAGTTCAGAGGGACAATTCGGTCGAGAAAAATGTCCCACCCTCATTCACCCATCTCCTTTGATAGAAAAATGGCGGCCTCCGCATCGCCCTAGGAAACACCTCTCACCATTTTAATTCACAAAACCCCACACACCACCCGCCCCCCGGCGCACCTCCTCTCTCTCTCTCGCTCTAGGCTCCTCCACCATGGCACCGAGCCTGAGAGACCTCCAACTGACGTCGGTCTCTGACCGTCGGATCGCTGCCCGAGAGGAATCCGACGATCTGGAAGATGTCCGCCTTTTGGATTCCTATGACGATGACGATAAGAGAGAGAGTGGGGAAGGATTGAGGAGAATTCAAGTCAAAATTACAGGTATGACATGCGCTGCCTGTTCGAATTCCGTCGAATCAGCACTTAGCGGAATCAAAGGAGTCGTGAAAGCAACCGTGGCCTTGTTGCAGAACAAAGCTGATGTGGTTTTTTATCCTAAGTTGGTCCAGGTATGTTTCTTATTTTCATAATTCGGATTCAGGTGTTTCTTCTTTGTTATTAACTTCTAATTTGAGTCTGTTTTGGCAATTATTGATGGTAGTGGGATCATGGGTAATTGCTGGTTTTTTCAGATGTTGCATTTTCTATGCTTGATTTCTGAATTTTGCGAACTACTCTCTCTCTCTCTCTCTCTCTCTCTCTCTCTCTCTCTCTCTCTCTCTCTCTCTCTCTCTCTCTACATCTTGTTTTGGGCTTCTTTATGGGAATAAATGCATGGGAACTGCTAACTTTGTGGATTTTGTACTTTCTTTTCTGTGGGTTATGGTAGTGGGAGTATCTGGAACTTTGCTTCTCTTTAGTGGTTAAATGTTCTCATTCAGTATTTTTGCGCCTATAGTTCTTCTGTTTGCCATTTTGTGAGATTTTGGCTTGTAGTGTGAATTGTTGGCAATTCTTGTTCTGAGATGTCTATTCATTTCCTTGTGTTCTAGAACTTAGACACTGAAATTTGATTTGAGTAGCACTCCCCAAAACTCCTCATTGCTTTGTATCTCCTTTTGTATTGGTATTTGGTTGTTCGGCCCCTGCATCGTGTAGCAGGGTGTGACCCGTGATTGGTACTGTTCTCATGAAAAAAGCTGAATTGTGGGAAATACATATTAATTGATTGAATGTTTTGGTTTATAGCTTTGTGGGGAATGCTCGTTAATTGTTTGAATATTTTGGTTTAAATCATTTCTTACATCGTGGCATAGTTTGACAATAATTAGAAAATTGAAAATAAGAAAGTGAATTAGTATCATGGACTGGCGAAGTGTTGCGCAGAGCAAAGCATCTCAATATGTCCAGTATTAACCTACTTGTTACAAAGATGCAAACTAAAAGAAAGAGATGAAAAACAAAAAACACACAGATCTACGTAGTTTCCTTTGTAATTAAATTTTCCATTAGATTTCTGATCATAGCAACCTTACCAGTAGAAACTCATTTCCTAAACTTTGGATGATTTTTTGAAAAATAAAGAAGTGCTTTCAATAGATTTTTGAAATTTAGGAAGTGTATTTCTGTAGTATATTGGGAAACATGGTTCTCACTTGGGAAGTAGTTTGAGGAACACCTTTTAGGGAAAGAATGGTTACCTGAGAGAGAAAATATTCTGGTAGCTGTGAGTCAGATGTTCCAGTTACTGCCGAATCATTAATTCATTGAGCACAAGTGAGTTGCAAATGTGCATGATTCAAGCACTTGCTGCTGGCAAGAGTTGTAAACAGTGAAGCAAGCTGTTTCTAGAAATTTTAGGGACATCTGTATTTTTCTTGGATCTTTGAAGCTTGTGGTCGAGGAGGCTCAAACTATGCAGTACAGCTTGTTTATATTTGGGCCAATGGATGCTTTAGGTACTGGTTTTATTGCTCAAGTCCTTTACATGTGAAAAATGAGGACTTTCTAACTTTCTTCCTGTAATTTTGCTGCCGTGATTTTATTGGTAAACAATGAGAGTAATTAAGTATTTTTCCCCAATCAAGCCTTAACAAATATATTTACACGCAAGAATACAAAAAGCATCCAAATTTTGTGTTGTTTCTATGCTAGTTTGCAATCCTATGTTGCTGTCCTTGCTCAATGCTTATTACTAAAACTAAAAGTCTTGTGTTCATTACCGAGTTATACCAGACACTTCGCGGACTGAAACCTTGATTGAAGATTTGAATCAATGGATCAACCTTTTGGTGTTTATTCCACTCATAAGATTGAAAATCTTGTCATTCTGTTTATCTATATTGATGTGAGTTTGTCTCTTGGAAAATGCGAATGCTGGTTTATTTGCTTAAATTGGGATGTTTTACTGATCCTGTCTCTATATTCAACTCTTTCTGTTTGACTATTGCTGCATGCAATTTCATCTTGTGAGTGTGGTCTGAATGAGTTCAAATTGATTTATGTCACTTAAAGAAGCTATACTGATCAGTTTCCCTTCATTGACATTTGTTAAACAAAAGTTATATTTTGGAATACACAAATCAGAAAAGATATTTGCTGTGGCAGTTTTCTTTACTTTTGTGAAATCTTACTGCAATTGCATTGACTTCCTTCAGGGTGAAGACATTAAGGTTGCTATTGAAGATGTAGGTTTTGATGCAGAGATTCTTCCAGAACCTAACGTTAATCTGTCAAAATCACAAGGCTTCCTATCTGGGCAATTCAGAATAGGGGGTATGACATGTGCAGCCTGTGTAAACTCTGTTGAAGACATTTTGAGAAAGCTTCTGGGTGTTAAACAAGCAACCGTTGCCCTGGCAACCTCATTGGGGGAAGTTGAATATGACCCTATTCTCATCAGTAAGGATGAAATAGTTTGAGCAATTGAAGATGCTGGTTTTGACTCTGCATTTCTACTGAGTAGTGAGCAAGATAAGATTTTGTTAGGGGTATCTGGGATGTCTAGTGAAATAGATGTACAAATTCTAGAAGGCATACGTAAAAACATGAAAGGTGTTAGGCAGTTCCTTTTCAGCAGACCACTGGCAGAATTGGAAGTTATTTTTTATCCTGAAGTTGTAGGTTTAAGATTTATAGTTGATGGCATTGAGAGGGGAAGCAATGGAAAGTTTAAAGCACGTATTCAGAACCCGTATATGGCAATGGCATCAAACAACATTGAAGAATCTTCAAACATCTTTTGGCTTTTCACATCTAGTCTGTTTCTTAGTGTAAGTATGCTCCTGCATGGCATAGGGATATGACCTTTCTAAGTTGCTTCAAAATGAAATTTGAGACCTTGAGGTCACGGGTTCAAGGCGTGGAATCATCCTCTTGCAAAATGCAAGGTAAGGCTGCCTACTATAGGCCCTTGTGGTCCGCCCCTTCCCCGGACCCCGCATAGGAGGGAGCTTCGTGCACCAGGCTGCCCTTTTTATTTGCTTGTTTGTATTTTTTAATCACAAAAAAGGTCAATATGACTTTGTAAGTCATGCTGTTTCTTGTTATCACAGGTTCCTCTCTTCCTCATACGGTTAGTCTGCACCCATGTACCTCTTATTTATTCCTTGCTACTATGGCGTTGTGGGCCCTTTATCATGAGAGATTGGCTGAGGTGGGCATTGGTGACAATTGTTCAATTTGTTATTGGGAAGCGTTTCTATGTGGAAGCCTATAGAGCACTACGGAATGGGTCAACCAACATGGACGTTTTGGTTGCATTAGGCACTTCAGCTTCTTACTTCTATTCTGTTTGTGCTCTTCTATATGGTGCATTCATTGAATTCTGGTCTCCTACATACTTTGAGACAAGTTCCATGCTCATAACATTTGTGTTGCTTGGGAAATATCTAGAAATTGTTACCAAAGGGAAGACATCAGATGCTATCAGGAAACTTGTAGAACTTGCTCCTTCAACAGCTCTGTTGCTTGTCAAGGATGAAGGTATTCTTTTTAATCTGGAAAGTTTGTTATTTTGTCGGAATTCCATTATTCTCCATTGTATCTGTTAAAGAAGTTCTTGTTTTTCTCATGTGATACCAAATTTATTAGAAGGTGTTTCTGGGATTTGTAACTTTCTAGAAATAAGTTTGGTAAAGTTTTATTTTTAAGTGCTTCTGTAGTTTGCACGTTCTTCCATAGGAAAGTGATTCTGTAGTTTCTGCCTTTGGACTTGAGAAACAGAAATTAAGAAAACAGTTGCCAAACACAGCCTAAGCTGGTCATGGAAGAAAGAAAATGATATCAATTTTCATACAGTGGGAATGTATTGCTAATTTTCTTCATCTACTCTTTGCTTGTTTAACATAAAGGTTCTCATTCTAAATGTCAGAGATAGAGGCCTGAAAGTGTTGACAGATTGATCCATAGGCACGGATTTCAAATAAAGAATTCCTTGTTTTATTATATTAGATTCAGTGAAACCTTATACATAAAGTACATAAGGACGACTGGGATGTGCTCACTTAGAAAGAAATATATCTGATCTGGAAACTTCAGTCTGAGTCTGCTTTCTTTGTCTCAGGTTTCTACCTCAGATTCACCTCCAGGGAATAAGATGAACTCCGTTTGCTTCTCAGAAATGGTGTCAAAAGTCTTATCCACAACCTAATAGTTCCCAGGAAACTCTATCTAACTGTTTATTCACTTCTTCATGTCTGATGGGTGTCCTGTAAATTTTCAGCACTTAATTTATAATCATAGAGTCAGCCTTTACCTTAGTTTATTTTAATTGTAATATGCCCTATCTTGTAACCACCAAAAATTCATGTTTTGCTTCTGTTGGATTCCAGGAGGGAGGCATACTGAAGAAAGAGAAATAGATGCATTGCTGATTCAGCCAAGTGACGAACTAAAAGTTCTGCCAGGTGCAAAAGTTCCTGCTGATGGCGCAGTGGTTTGGGGTTCAAGTTATGTAGATGAAAGCATAATAACTGGTGAATCTGCACCAATTCTAAAGGAGGCAAGCTCTTCAGTTATAGGGGGTACCATCAATTTACATGGTGCCCTTCACATACAAGCCACCAAAGTGGGGTCTAATGCTGTTCTCAGTCAGATAATTTCTCTGGTTGAGACAGCCCAGATGTCTAAAGCTCCTATTCAGCACTTTGCTGATTACGTAAGTACCACTGGCGAGATATGTTTAAAAGATATTGATATGCACTTTCTGTTTCTTACCTGTTCAATTCTTTAGTTGCCACAGGATACCTGCCATATCATCTAATTATTGAAACTGATTTAGTCTCCCTGATCCATTTCTCTTTCTCTTTAATGATTATTTCTATTGGATTCATACCTGGGTGGCCTTCCCTAGGTCCTCTCTAAAATTGTAAGAGCACAAAATCAGTTGTCTTAGCTGCTTGATGTTAATCCACTTTTCTCACTGTTTTTGTTTTCTGGTCCATTTCTTCCTGCATCAGTGAAGAATATTACTGCTAAATTTGGATTTAGGTAATATCAAATAAACATAACTTTGGATTTCGCAAAGTCTACTTTATTATTGGTTCACTACAGCAACAAACAACTTTAATGCTAAACTCCTTGTCATTCTTCTTTAATGAGGTGGAGTTCCCATACAAAGCTTCTATTAGCAAGCCACAAGTAAAAAGTTATGCATTCATTATCTTTCTAGACATCCAATCCCATTTATTCAGCAATGTTTTTGTTTACATTGCAAAAGCCTTCCTGGAATGCATGTTTACATGAATGCCATCCCAAAATTACCTTCTGTCTTTTGTTGGAATTCTAAACAACAAGATTGCTCACTGTGATCACTATTTGTCAAAGTGTGAAAATCAAATTAAATGGTCATCTTTTATCCATGAAATTTTAGACTCTGTTTTTTCACAAACCATCAAAAACTTTATTTTTCACTGTGATCACTACTTACCAAACTGTGAAAATCAAATTAAGTGGTCATCTTATCCATGAAATTTTTGAATGTTTTTCTTTGCAAATTATTGAAAAGTTCCTGGACTTTTTACATAAATGACATGTTTGCCTAATAACTCAAAAGTATTTATCGTGGACTTTGTCTGATCTTCCAAGATTCATTAGCATCACATGATAAATTTATTACATCTTTGCAAATCAGGGAAGGGAGTGGATGAAACTCACAACCTGAAACAACCAAAGAGATTTGAAAAACGGGTGTGGTTTGACTAATTTTTACCATATGTATTAAGTGTATTAGCGTAAATGAGAAAGAAGACAATTTTCCTATCTTCTCAACATTTCCCCCAAATGTTTTCACATTTACCCTTTCGGCACTACAAATTCTGGCGTTGGTGACCATGTATATACTGTTGCTTTTAACTTGACCAGCAGTTAATTACATTGATCCACAATGTTTCATCCAGTTAAAGGTCCAAGCCTGCAAAACTCAAGCCTTTAATTAGTTGGAAATTTATAATATGCAAATGTTAGAGCAGCCCCGGTGCACAAAGCTCCCGCGTATGCAGAGTCTAGGGAAGGGGCGGACCACAAGGGTAAATAGTGCGCAGCCTTACCTTGCATTTTGCAATAGGCTGTTTCCGTGCCTTGATGCTGTGACCTCAAGGTCACACAACGACAACACTACTGTTGTGCCAAGGCTTCCCTTCTCTAACATGCAAATGTTACAATTGCAAATTAAATTTACATGTCAGGTGTAGTATCATGTAGGGGAGAAATTTCAAGGCTAGACAGGTTGGAAGTTTCTAATATGTGAATTAATCTGTATCTCACACTTGAAGTGTCTTTGTAGAAGATAGGAACACAACGTAGATGACCTTCTGGTTGTCTTATGTGAGAAAATCTGGCAATCATGAATGTAACAAGGAAGGTCTGTACAAATGGAATCAGAAGATGAAGAATATCCATGACAAGATACTAGGTCCTCTAAATTATCTTATTTATGAAAAGAATGACTCAGAGGTGACACAATGGGAGAAATTTCAAGTTTGCTTGTTACCAACAAATCTATCGCGCATAATTCCTGATTGTGTGGTAGTTCATTAGAAAAATAAACACAATTACCATAATCAACATTGCAGCCTATTCATAATTCTTATTATTTACCACTTGCATTCATGTTTGACCATAAGTTTTCAGCATTATAGGGTAAGCCAGCATCTTTAGTGAACTTAATCCTTTCTTTATCATTTGTAGGTCGCAAGCATTTTTGTTCCTGCTGTTATTGTCCTGGCAACATTAACATTATTGGGATGGTAAATGTGCTTACTGATGCTGTATCTGTATATGATCTGATAGTGGATATACTGCTTGAATCCAGTGTTTATATGCTGCGTTCTGATTCTTTTTAGGTACATTTCTGGAGTGCTAGGAGCATACCCAGAGGAATGGCTTCCTGAAAATAGCAATCATTTTGTTTTTGCCCTTATGTTTGCAATATCAGTTGTGGTGATTGCATGCCCTTGTGCCCTTGGATTGGCAACACCAACAGCCATTATGGTGGGTACAGGTGTGGGAGCTAAGCATGGTATCTTGATAAAAGGAGGAGATGCTTTAGAAAGGGTTCAGAAAGTCCACTATGTGGTGTTTGACAAAGCAGGTACCCTTACACAGGGAAAAGCAACAGTTACAGCTGCAAAAGTCTTCACTGGAATGGATTTGGGAGACTTTCTCACTTTAGTTGCTTCAGCAGAGGTGATCTGAGATCATCAGTACTTTTCTAGATTCATGTTTTATGTAAATTAATCTGACTGTGGAAGTTTTTGGAAATGTGATATTTTGTTCTTTCCCCATCTTTCAGGCCAGCAGTGAACATCCTCTATCATGAGCAATTATAGATTATGCATACCACTATCATTTTTTCAGTGAGCTGCCTAGAACCAAGGATGGCCAGAACAACAGCAAAGAAGCTAAGGTTTCTGGTTGGCTCCTGGATGCCTTGGCATTTTGTGCTTTGCCTGGGAGAGGGGTGCAGTGCTTGATAAATGGAACAAGAGTCTTGGTGGGTTTTTAAGCTGTGACCTGTACAGATTTGTTTCCCGATCTGTGAAGGAACTTCTTTATTTCTTCTTTGGACTAACTGTTTCCATGCAGGTTGGTAATCGCAAGCTGATGGCTGAAAATGGGATTCTTATTCCAGAAGAGGTTGAGAATTACGTAGTGGAGTTGGAAGAAAGTGCTAAAAGAGGGATTCTTGTGGCACATAATGGCACTGTTATTGGAGTCCTGGGAGTTACCGATCCATTAAAGCAGGAAGCAGCTGTTGTTGTAGAAAGCCTGAAGAAAATGGGCGTCCAGCCAGTTATAGTAACAGGGGACAACTGGAGGACAGCACAGGCTGTGGCTAAAGAGGTTAGTGCGTTTTCTGTAGTCATTCATATATCTGGATGGTGAAAGCATGGATGGCTTTTGACTAATCTGAAACTTATCTTTTGATGTGTTGAAGAGCATCTTTTGATGATGTTCAAGAAGTGAAGTTTGCCTCATAGTCGTCTTGAGATAGGTCACCTAATTCTGTCCTATGATTTTTCAGTGCCAAGATCCCAAAAACCTAATATATCCTTTCAGTATTACTGGGTAAGTGATTTACTACATGTACCTTCACTAGCATTGTTCAGGGAATACCCTGATGTTCTTAGATGCATGAGCAGGTGATTTGGCTCATCAAACCCTTGCAGGAAGCTGACAAGGTCAACCTTATCATATTGCTGCTCCTAAACAGAGTGCAACTGATACCGTCTGAATTGCTCATTGCATGCCAAATGGAATAACTGATCGTCCTCCAGTCAGCATTGATTTCAACTAAATATCTAGCCACATCCCTTTCATAGTGTTTTGGTACTAAAATAACAAATTAGAGGTCCAATATTTTGAAAGAAGCAGCATGTATTTGAAGGACAGAATGTTGGAAGTGTCAGAGAATCATACTGGCAAACCATTGTTCTAAATTGCTGAAACATTAGGAGGTCCTGAACTTGTGTTCAAGCACGAATGAAATATCGTGTGAATAAACTCATTTGTGGTAATTGAATTATACATCATAGCTTATGTGAATGTGCTACTTGTGCTGTATTTGATTGTTGGAGAGGATGTTAAATACATGAGATTCAGGCAATTTTTGTCCAATACGTATGTGTATTGGCTTTGTTTTTAGTCCGTAAGTTATCCTATATACTATATAGAGGAAAAAAGCCAATGTATATTCAACTTTATGTAGTACTTTTCAATTATTATGTGAGGAGTTGGATTGACACTGAAGTACGCATGGTTGTCTATTTCTATGTTGGTGTCAATTCTCTCTTGTTATCATGTTAGCTGCTACAATGACTGTTTGTTCACTGTGAAGTTATTGGCTTAATGTGACCCTATTTATGAAAAACTAATCAAAAAGCTGACTAATCTTTGTTTCTGTCTATTACTCGTAGGTCAACATTCAAGATGTGAAAGCAGAAATTATGCCTGCAGGAAAAGCTGATATCATACCGTCACTTCAGAAAGGAGGAAATATGGTAGCCATGGTTGGTGATGGTATCAACGATTCTCCTGCTCTTGCAGCCGCTGATATTGGGATGGCAATTGGAGCAGGAACAGACATTGCCATAGAAGCTGCGGATTACGTACTGATGAGAAATAACCTGGAAGACGTGATAACAGCCATTGATCTCTCAAGGAAAACCATGGCCCGGATACTTTGGAATTATGTGTTTGCCACAGCTTATAACCTTATCGCTATT
Organism: Warburgia ugandensis; assembly: GCA_035236585.1. Lineage (NCBI taxonomy): Eukaryota > Viridiplantae > Streptophyta > Magnoliopsida > Canellales > Canellaceae > Warburgia > Warburgia ugandensis. The sequence goes on along the minus strand of CP141136.1, from coordinate 63,779,548 downwards.
CCAGTTGCTGCTGGTGTGTTCTTCCCTGCCTTAGGACTCAGATTGCCACCTTGGGTGGCTGGGGCCTGCATGGCCCTTTCATCTGTAAGTGTTGTGTGTTCTTCTTTGCTTTTGAGAAGATACCAAAAATCCAGATTGACCACCATACTGGAGAGAACTGTAGAATAGAGTGCGTTTACTTCATGGAAAAGAAATGGAACCAGCGCAGCTTTTCATATCCCACCTGTATCTTTTCCTTACGTTGGCTTGTTTCACTGGGATATCTGCATCATCTCATTGTAAATGTCTGGCTTTTGCCTTTGAAAAAAGAATCTACAAAATTCCCCCCCTCCCCTTTCATCCTCTTGTTTTGAAGGGGAGCCTTAGCGCAACAGTAGAGTTGTCGTCGTGTGACCGTGAGGTCACGGGTTCAAGGCGTGGAAACAGCCTCTTGTAAAATGCTAGGTAAGGCTGTGTACTGTTGACCTTGTGGTCCACCCTTTACCTGGACCCTGCATACACAGGAGCTTCGTGCACCAGGGCTGCCCTTTTCATCCTCTTGTTTTGTCATCTATCTACTGTTTTTTCTGTGCAAGTTGCAGGGACTTTGAGCAAATGCCTTCTAGCATTGTGGCACAAGAATATCCATTCTTGTGGTACTTAGTTGGTCACGGGTTTGACCTTGAGATGCTCCTGGTGGGTGGGTGTTCAACATTCCAGGGTAAAAAAAAAGGTTGCAAGGACCTTAATTGGAGATGGATTTAATTGGGGAAGCACGATGAGGCCATATTAAGTTTGCATTGGTGGCTTAACTTTCACTGTTCATAACCCAGTAACTGCTAGTTGAATTATCCAGTCAATGCAGGTTTTCAGTTGTTGGTATTTGCAATCTCTCTCTTTTCCTGCTAAGTTTCTGGGTGGTGTGGATTGTTGGATAGTCCATATTGATTTTGATCTAAGGGCAAGCCAAGTGGAGTCCTTCAGGTGGATGTTCAGACCGTCCAACGATGATTACTCTCAGGCCTACTCATGTTATTCTGGCAAGAAGCTGCCATATATATATATATATATTCAGGTTTAAGAAAGGAGCCTTGGCACAACCGTAAAAGTTGTCATCATGTGACCTTGAGGTTACGGGTTCAAGGCGTAGAAACAGCCTCTTGCAAAATGCAAGGTAAGATTATGTACTTTAGGCCTTTGTGGTGCCCCCTTCCCTGGACCCCGCATAAGTGGGAGCTTTATGCACCAGAGCTGCCCTTTTTTATGTATTCAGGTTTAACGAAACTCATTAAAGCAAGGAGAAGACCTCCAAACAGATCAACAAAGTAAGGAAAATACCCACGCCCAGCATTCAATTGTTGCTCATGCAACAGGAGACAAACAAGAGATGAGGAAAGCTGATCAGTCCAAGAAGGAGAATAGGAAGAGTCCATAGAAGCACGATATTCAGCTGCCCATTTCCTGCTCTGAAAATCCGAGCTGAAGAGCAAATCGATAGCCTTTGAAGTGTCGTGAGTTGCATTTCATGAGGCGTAAACAAAGTTCTTAGGCAATCTTTATCCTAAACGGCAGCCCCAGTGAATGAAGTTCCCACATATCGGTTCTGATGGAGGAACAGACCTTATAGTATACAGCCTTATCTTATATTTTTACAAGAGGCTATTTTCACGTTAGGCAATCTTATGTATGATCAAATAATTTTATTCATATATAATGGCTGCTGAAAGTAGTAAGGCATCTATGAATAACTCCGTTCCTAAAACAAATGTCTTCTAGTGCAGTGGCATAGTAGTGCTAATGGGACACAACTGTAGCGTCTTTTGTCACTACAAGCCAGCTCACTTGGGGTTTGGCGTTAGCCATTCTACTAAAAAAGAGCAGCCAGTGCCTGAAGCTTTGGGTATGCCACATATCTCATACATTAGATGACTCATATTATTCCCTATAAAATTGACCGACCGTCCATTTTGTCTCTCGGAAGCTTTCGTGGAGCAGGGCTTTGTAAAGTCGGTTCATCAGATGACTGGCTCGACTCCCTTTTAGCTGCCAAGGGCTGGACTCCACTGGGCATGTGGCGAAGAGATTGAATTTCAAAATTCAAAGCGTCACACGTGTTGAGAAGTGAGAACCCTAGTTCCTCGGATCAGGAACAAAGGAGATAAAGAGAGACTTAGTCCCGAAGTTGCATTGCTGTTGGACCCACTGCAATATTTATCCATCCACCGTCGAAATAGGACACTTGTCGATCAGGCCTACCACGACATTCCACGTAAGTATCCACATCCACGAGTGGCAGATCCACCACTCCCTCATCTTACACGTGTAAGAATCTAATGGGCAATAAATACGTACCTCCTCCGCGACGATTCTCTTCGTCTTCGTCTTATCCAAAATCTCTTCTCCCAGTCTCTCTCTCTCTCTCTCTCTCTCTCTCTCTCTCTCTCTCTGTGGACCGGCAATGGCTGTAAGGATTGTGTATGCTTTGGTCTTCCTTTCCTTCTCCTGTACCTGCTTCAAACTCCTCCATTTCTTTCTCCACCCAGTTTTTCGTCTCACTTCCTAGAACCACCGGATTTCAAGATGAAAAGGAGCTGGAGCTCCCCTGTTTCGCTTCGTGAGTGCATATTTCGGAACTCTGAGTGGTTTTCCGGCGAAAACTAACCGGTGATCGGGTCAAAAGATGTTCGTTTTCACATGTGGAAGCTTGTCATCTTCTTCCTTTTTCTTTTGGGTAGAATGTGAGTGTTTTGAAGGTTAGGGAAATCAGTGGCTCGCGAGTCAACTTTGTGACTCGCCGGAGTTGTGGACGGATTTCCAATATTTGTGCCATTTTTGTGGGATCTTACAAGAACTGTATTCTGCGTCTTGGAATCGTTTGCTGCGTCTAAATCTGTAACTTTTACGGTTAATAGTTAACATTTCTGCATTATTTGGTGAAGTGAGCAGCAATCAAGTTACCGTGTAGGGCCCACATTGGGTTGATCTAAACCGTTAATCAGATTTCTTGTTGTTATTCTATAGGGTCGCTCCCTTGATTTTGGGGCTCCCATTTCCGAGGTGAATTCTCGGACTCATTCAACGGGAGTTAGGAATTATGGTTTTGTTTCTATTCAGGAAATCAAGAACCATTTTGACTCGTTCCCGGGTTCTCGACGTCTTATCTGAGCGAATCCTGCGGTTGGTGTTCATCATATTCCCGGCAGGTGGGCCTCCTGCTCCTTCTCAGTGGGCCCATTGGTGGATGAATCCGCGGTATTTATTGGAAGTTTAATTGCCCAACTACCACCAAACCGTTTTCACAACGACTAAGGGCCATGCGGTTTGTGGTCGCTGGATGATCTTGACCCTTAATATCTGAGCCTAATTCCGTGGAGAAGATAAGCCCTTGATGATTTATTAATCCCGTCGCGCACAAAACCCTAAAAGAGATGACTCCCACATGTAGGCCTATAATTTCTCACCTTTGGAGGGAGTCGACTCCCTATGCGTTAAAAAGAAAGAGAATTGAAAGGGAGTCAACTTCCATCATATGAAAACTTTATACAGAGAGTCCCCTTTGAGGGAGATGTATCTTCCACAAAAACTTTGAAAAAAGATATTTCTTATAAATTTTTATTTTCTTTTATAATCCAACCACATATCATTAATTTGTTTTATCTCATTGAACTTAACTATTTGAAGTTGTCAAACAATAAATTGGGTTCCCATCATTGCTGGTCAAAAGAACACAAGAGTTTAACAGTCATGAGTCATAGCATTTCTCTTGTGAAAGGGTTAGCTAAATTCTCATTTAATATTGCATATGTTAAGGGTATGACCCCTTTGTTTATTATTTGCTCACATAGGTATGTCTTAGACTAATATGTCTAAACTTGCTATCTTATTTACTATGATAGCTTTTACTAGACTAGCTTGGCTATCACAATTAATCAAGATTGGTGGTGTTGTCTTAGGCTAAATTGGAATAGCTAATAAGAGATTTCTCAAACATTCAACTTCTTTACTAGTTGTTGCTCATGCAATAAATTTTGATTGTATTGTCAAATGTGCAATAAAAGATTGTTTCTTAGACATCTAGGATATAATTGCTCCTCCTAGAGTGAAAACCCAACTGGTAGTTGATATGTTGTTACATGTATTAGATACCCATTTTGCATTAGCAAATCCTTCTAAAATTGTTGGATATCCTCTGATAAGATAAACAATATACTTTCTTTAATTTATGATAGCTAAGAACTCTCCCTATAGCCTTCCAATGTTTCACACATGGATTAATAGTAAATCTACTAAGTTTACAAACTATGAAGGCTATATTAGGTCTAGGGCAATGCAGTGTATAAGTTAAATACCAATTGTGCTAGCATATTTTAGCTATGCAACCACTATACCTTCATGTCTTTGTGGTTTAATACTCTAATTATAAGAGGTATGTGAAATTTTCACATCAAGATGTTGAAACTTTTGCAACACCTTTTCTATATAATAGGTTTGACTCAATGAGCAACCCCCACTAATTTTTTATACTTTGATACCTAATATGCTATCCACCCCATAGATCATTCATTTTAAAACTAGAGAATAGAAAAAATTTAGGCTTTTTTGCATGATATCCATGCTTGAACTTATAATTAGCAAATCATCCATGTACAAACAAATAATTACAACACAATCATGATATAACTTGGAGTAAATGCGTGTATAGACATCATTATCCTTAAAACCATGAGATACAATCACAAAGTCAAATTTCTCATGCTACGTTTTAGGAGCTTGTTTTAAGCTATATAAAGATTTAACTAATTTGCATACTTTGTCTTCTCATCCAAGAAGGTCAAATTCTTCTAGTTGTTTCATATAAACTTCTTTATCAAGATTACCATTAAGAAATGCAATTTTCACATCCAATTGATAAATATGAAGTTAATAAATAGGTGTCAATGCCAACAAGATTCTAATTGATGTAGGCTAGCTACTATGTATTTGTATTAAAATAATCTATGCTTTCCTTGTGTCTAAAACCTTTGACTATTAATCTAGCCTTAAATGCTTGTAATTGATCTTCAGAGAGAAACTTTCTTCTAAGAGCCGGTTTACACTCAATGGCTTGAGAACTGGGGAGTAGATTAGTATATATCCAAGTGTTGTTAGATCTAATTGAATATCATTAGTTATTGGTAGCTTCTTCCCAAAATGCCACATCTGTAGATGCCATTACTTCTTTGTAAGACTTAGGATCATCTTCAATATAGAAAATAAAAGGAACAATGGTGATTACATTATTTCTATTTCCTTCAAATGAGAAGATAATAGATCATGCATCTATATAATTGGGACCTAAGTCATTTTGTTTTCTAACTCTCGTACTCCTACAAGGCTCAATTTGAGTCTTACTTCTATTTTCAATACTTATGTAAAGATGATCCGGTATCTTGATTAGATGAAAGTGATTTTTCATCATTAGTTTCTAAAGCTATCTTATTTTAACAAGATTCAATATTCCTTGATTCTACAACAATATTTGATTCTAAGTCAAGTAGTATATGCTTTACTATTTCCTACATAATCAATAAAAATGCCTTTATATCATCTAGGTCCTAATTTAGTCCTTTTTGGATGTGGAACAAGATAGTAGGCTAAGCACCCCCTAATTTAGGTTGTGGTGGCTTTTGAACTCACATTGCATGACTGGGGTTTAATGATGATCTAGCCACAAAATTTTGTTGAGATTTGAATCATGTGTTCCCATATGAAACTTGTGGATTTATGGTTTGAAAAATTAGAACTGCAATGATTATTCTGTTGGAAAATTTTAGTTATGCATTCTTGAGTCTCGAGTTAAACCGAGGTACAATATCATGCTCGACTAAATATTTCTACGAATGAATAGTTGAATGAAATTCAGACTTAAGATGACTCTTGATCATATTTTTATCTGAAAAAATTTGTTGACCTGTGAAAGTTTTATGTTAGGTCCTAATCTCTTGGAAATGGATTTCGAGCTGGAATAACTCTATTGCTCAAATCCCTAATTATTGCAAAGAATGAGACATATTTTAGTAACCACTACTTCTATTTTTCTTTATGATAAATCTTTATGATTATGAAACAACATGAATTGTTTAAGGGCAGCCCCGGTGCACGAAGCTCCCGCCTATGCGGGGTCCGGGGAAGGGGCGGGCCACAATGGCCTAAAGTAGGCAGCCTTACCTTGTATTTTTGCAAGAGGCTGATTCCACGCCTTGAACCCGTGACCTCAAGGTCACATGACGACAACTTTTACCGTTGCGCCAAGGCTCCCCTTCAAACAACATGAATTGTTTGTTTAATAAGGAAATTTCAGTAGGAAAAGGAGCTAACTACGAGTACTTGATCCGATTATGACTATCGAATGTAGAATTATCAGTTAAATACTAGATTTTCTTTCTGATTGAGATAGGGCAGCTTTAGAGTATCTATGTCTCTTATAACAAATTTTTGTAGAGGAAATTATGGAAATTTTTATTGAACTTTCAGAGATCAATATGCTGAACTAAATGTTTAGTAAACTTGATGCTTGGTTTCTAACTTACAAATTTATATGTATAGGCATGTGAGTTTTGATATTTATGGTAAAGTGAGGAAGGTGATGTATCCATGGTTAAATTGTGTGAATTAAATTATTTATAAAAAATGAATGTACTATTGTATTTGATATTAATTCTAAATGGTAATTGAATTTATTGGAAATAGTAATGTGACTTAATAAATGAATTGTGTGTTATCTTAGAATGATAAACACGATGATGTTTATGCTCTTTGGGAATAGCTATATGACCCAATATGAATAATTATGTTACTTGTATTGCAATTATCAGGAATAGTAATATGACTTGATAAATGGATAGTAATGTATGACATTTATTAGGAACAATAGTTAAACTTGATAAATAGTATTGAGTAAATTGAATTTTGGAATTGTTGCTATTGGCATGATAGTGCAAATTCAAATATGTTGTGATGAATGTAGCCTTGAAGTGGGAAAACAATGATTATATTATGATCATAAATATCTATGAGAAATAATGAATAGTTTAGTTGTATTTGCTATTAAATATGTATACATACATATACATAGGTATATATATGAGTAGTTATATCACTTGTATTGAATTTATCAGATGGATAGTAATGTATGAACTTTATTAGGAACAACAGTTGGACTTGATAAATAGTCTAAGTAAATTGAATTTTGAAATTATTGTTATTGGTACGATGATGTGTATTCAAATATATTGTAATGAATGTTTCCTTGAAGTAGGAAAGTAATGATTATATTTTGGTCATAAATATCTATGAGAAATTATGAATGTTAGCTATGCTTTATTTGCTATTAAATCTGTATTGATATATATATATATATATATATATATATATATATGAGTTAAAACCCTATTGTTATTACACTTCTAGAATCCTAGGTTTATTGGGACTTAGAGTGTTATTGTTAAGCTCTTTGCGTTTAATCAAACTCAGAGGGCTCTACACTTCATGAAAGCTCAAGAAACATGTATCTATAGCTACATTGTATGGATTCTCCATCCTTTAAAGACTTAGATTTTTCTCTACAGTTTAGTTGGTTTGATTTGGGGAACTAATAGAAACTTTTTTCATTTTATAATACATTTAAGTTAAATTGTGTTGGATGTGTGAGGATTGTCAATTAACTTAGTGCAACTTATTCATTGTTGTCTTGATGAATGATATACTTATGTGTGTTTGCATGTTAAAATTATGTTGGTTTTAGGTAGATGCCTAGGATAACAAAAGATGTGCTGCCCATTACTTGGAAAAGGGCCCACGTAAGGAATGGATTGTGACATTACTGGTCAAAAATCCAGTACAATATTAGGCCCAGTACCATTCTAGTCAAAATTCACACAATACCAATCAAATACTATAACATTGACTAGTATTTGCATACCACCTAAAGTATGTATTTTGCTGTTAAGTTATGATTGTTCTTTTTTTTTTAGTTCTTATATAATTCATTTCTTCTTGTTTTTAAGGGTAACTATAAGATAAATAAGGAAGGATTAAATGATAAAAAAAAAAAGCACCCTTGCAATTAAATGGGAGACAATTTATCCAAAATAGAAATTACGTTTTTTTTTTTTTTTTTTTTTTTTAGACCTAGCAAGTTGCAAGGCTCTAAAGAAAAAAGAAGAACTTGGTAGAAACAAAGAATTGGTGCTATATGTAGAAGTAAACATATGAATATTACAAACTTTGAGGAACTTAGAAATTATTGTATAATATGTATGAGTTGATTTAAGAAAATTTGAAATTTTTGTTATTTTCTTAATTCAAGTATTATCTGGCGGAAATGACGGAAATTGAATTCCATAGGAAAAGAAAGTCTCTATGGAAAGCATTTTACACCTTGCAATGGAATTATGCCAAACCCAAAAATTTTCTACCCCGAAAGGTTCTTGGGTTTTTGGAGAAATCCCAATTTCTAAGGCTAAAACACTTCGGAACGTGGAGCTCCTTCCTCTGAAAATCAATTTCTTTCCATTTTCTGCCAACCACCCAGGCACTTATATCAAACCATGAATAATGCAATCACATTTTATTAGCGCATTCATGCAGAAACGATATGTATTACTTGCTGCAGTGTAGTGCAGAAATATTGGAGGAATGGTTTTGGCAGGCAAATAATACAAATGCCTCGTAGTATCCTTGTGAATGAAGCACAAAATCAGGCAATGCAGATCGGAGATGGCAAATACCAGCCGAGACGAGTTTCCTTTATTCAGCTTGGAGAAACTCAGCTCTGTATCTTTGTTGTTGGCTTGGGAGATGATCAAAGCTTTTCACGTAACAAGAACTGGTCAACTGCTCTCCTAATCGATTCCTGCGAGAACAACAAACTCGATCGACCGGAAAGGTTGAATTTCAGAGCTTAGGATGGAGTCTATAAGGAAGGCTTCAAATAGAGAAGACGCCCACTTAGTGCTGAGATTTGAAACTGTAGCTTGCCTAGCAGGATTGACAAATGTTAGATAAGAATTTGAGGAACTATCTATCCACTCTTGGTTGATTGGATAAATGATCACATTTATATTCTTAAAGTATTTGACTTGAAAAATAGGAAATTTTGAATTATATGGAGCTTTATAAAGTTGGAAAATCATGCATGGGCATCAGTTCTCTTTACAGCCCCTTACTAAATGATACGAATAGCTGTAACTCCAGATGAACTCATTACGATGATTCAAATAGTTTACAATGTTGCTCTTGACTTTGATGGATCATGCCTCGAGATTATCGTCCATTAATAATCCTCACCACTGTTTCTTGGGTAGTAAAATAGATAATAAAAAGTCTCACCGTTCATTTTACAACTAAAAACAACAGTTGTTAGATCATCAAATGGATGAGAACATCAGAGTATAATATGTAAGCCAGGGACAATATTATGAACAATGTGTGGATCGTCACAAATTTGGGAAGGGCGTTTGGTGAGTTTTATTTTTAATTTATATTATGAAAACGTTTTTTAAAATACCCTAAAAAGGGCAGCCCTGGTGCAAGAAGCTCCCGCCTATGCGGGGTTCGGTAAAAGCACTAAAACAAGAAGCAAGTTGGGGGATGCTTCTCTTTTCTATGAACAATGGAGAGTGCTCATCTACTTTCTTCTTTTGAGTTCTCGGAACATAAACAGAAGTAGTTGTCAAATAAAGATCTAAACCATGCAACTTCTTTGGACTCTCCTAGTTTAACTATCCTAAATTAAGACCATTTATAAAGGGGCAGCCTCAGTGCATGAAGCTCCCGTATATGCAGTATCCGGGAAAGAGGCGGATCCCAAGGGTCAATAGTAAGCAGCCTTACCTTACATTTTGCAAGAGGCTATTTTCACGTCTTAAACCTGTAACCTCAAAGTCACACGATGACAACTACCATTGCGCCAAGGCTCCCTTTCAAATTAAGACCATTTATATTTTAAAACAACAAGTGCTTAGAATTGCAGACGTGCATGATTTTTCATTCATAAGCTAAAAACAGGAGGCTCGAACAAGAAAAATGGCTTAGATCTAGAAAAGAAAAAAGAAAAGAAAGTGGTGTCTGTTAGAAGACAGAATTTAGTTGACCAGATATTATTGGGCCTCAAATATTAAAGATACTCACCAGTGTAAATAATATTTAAAGTTTTGACATTTTTCCTAGATAGCGGACACACGCACCACTTACACACCTTTGGGCAACCTTGAACTCAGTGACGTTCACAAGTGAGACTCACTTTTGCACCACAGCACAACCCTCTCACACAGCCAAAAGTTCTCAAGTATTGCAAAGAAATTTGCAATGCATCGTGCTTTATACCTCTCTAGCAATGTGATGGCAGATACTGAGGACCAAAACAAAACCAAGCAGCCTCGATACGATGTTAGCAGCACTAACCAATCGATGTGCTTGGCTTGTTTTGGTCCTCGGTCTCTACCTCGCAATTCCACAGTCTGAGAGAACACCCATGGAGTGTTTTATAGTGCAAACCTCCCAGGAAAATGCCAAATAAACAGACAAATGTTTTGGGAATCTAAGAAGGATAAGTCAGAAGCGTTTCAATGAAAAAGCAAGGTATCTGGAAAAGTAGAGCTGTTATATAGCTAGTGGAAGGTGGAGACAGTATGTTGACACAAATTTCTTGTGAGGAATGGACCATGAAAGGCGCATGCATGCCATGACACAAATTTCCAACCACAAACTGGTACTTGTATGATTTGCCAGCAAGCCAGATGCATCCTAAAACAAAGTGTAATTTCATTGAGTATAGGAGACATTAGAATCTCATAGTGAAAGGGAAGTTCCAGTGCACAAAGCTCCTGTGTATACAAGGTCCAGAGAAGGGGCAGACCATAAGGGTCAATAGTATGCAATCTTACCTTGCATTTTGTGAGAGGTTGTTTCCATGCATTGAATGAGGTCACACGACGACAACTCTACCGTTGTGCCAAGGCTCACCTTCACATTATAATCTCATAGTAAAGGTGATAATTTGGTAAGAACACCTTTTTAGCAATTGAAAAAATGGATGGCATTTCAGTGGCATGCAAAATTTTAATGCCCATTTGGGAAACTAGATATAATTGTTTTTATTGCACTTCAGAATATTTTCTAATCGAATGTTGAGTTTTTGCTCGGTTTCTATTGTGAAATATTATAAAATATAATAAAAAATTTGTATTGTAGAATTATCATCGTGTGACTTTGAGGTCAAGGGCCCGAGGCATGAAAATAACCTCTTGCAAAAGAGCAAGGTAAAGCCGAGTATTATAGACCCTTCTAAGTATAATTCATGTAGTGATAACTGAATCAAAGAATCAAGAAAAAAATCCGACCCCAAAAAAAATAACCCACTCTTTGTGTGTCATATTAATGTTTAATCCCACTGTTAAGTTAACTTCTTTTGATTATATAAGAGAGTAGAGACACCAAGAAGAAAACGAGATCAAACTTGAGAAAAGAGAAACGACCAAATGAACTCACAAAGTGTTGAAGGTATAAAGGGCAGTCCCAGTGTACAAAGTTCCTGCCTATGCGGGACTGGGGAAGGGAAAGTGTTGAAGGTATCCAAACTGGAAAAGGTAGAAGCTTATCAGCAATAAGAAAAGGATACCTGGAGCAAGTGGAGCCAGGCATATATGGAAGCCAAATGTTGACATAGTTTCCTGTAGGATATATACCACAAGAAAGGCCTGAGAGAATACCCTGCAAATCATATGGAGGGCTACTGCAAGGTTGCTGAGTGGTAGCCCACTTTCAGATTAAGGTCCCATATTTGGTTGATTTAGCTCGTTCATCAAATCTCTCTTTAGCATCTTTTGAGTTTTTTCTTTCTTTTTTTTCCTTTTTTATAAGAAAAGAATTACAAAGCAAATTACTCATACACATGCACTACTAGATTTAATTACCAGCCAAAGGAGAAAATAGCAACTCCAACCTGCAACCAAGCATATTTTACGAGAGGTACGAGTTATCTGTTCTATATACTTTATAATTGCAAGAAATGGATGGCTAGAAAACTTCATCTACGATGGTCAACATTCAACAACATGAGAGACTGTTCTTTTGATGCTAGAATTATCTAATCATTATGACAGACCTTTGGTCTAGACCATATCTAAAGGACAGTCCTGGGGCATAAAGCTCCCGCATATGCGGGTTCTGGGGAAGGAGAGGACCACGAGGGTTTACAGTATGTAGCTTGACCTTGCATTTTTGCAAGAGGCTATTTCCATGCCTTGAACCCATTACTTCATAGTCACGTGACGACAACTTTACCATTGAGCCAAGGCTCCCCTTCAATCTAAACCATATCTGAACAGTAGAAATCAAAAGTGAGCACTTAGCTCACCTTGTTCAATGCAGAAAAATTAGAAAATTCACAAAACAAATTAATGCATTTGAATGATCCGAAATGCTTATTTTTGGTATTTGAAAAAATAAATGACGAATAAAAATTAGTGATTGGTAGTGACTTCACAAGCTGGCCATGTTGCAATTACTGTAAAGATAGTAGGTCTAACGCAATGGCTCATCCTCTTTGAAATGTTTGGAGTATGTGATCCAGAGACTAGGCTCTGAGACATAAAAAGGCAGCCCTGTGTACGAAGCTCCTGCCAATGGTTTCATTGCTTGGTTATGGGCTTGGAAGGTGTTAAATACTAACAATATCGTAAGGGTTGTTGTCATAAATGTTTAGTTAAAAAAAGACAAGTAAAGGTTAAAGGCAAAAAAAAATGATTAATTAAGGCATGTCTGAACGAGTGGCATCAAGTTATAGGCATGTTTTCTGGAAGATCCATGCCATTCATCTCGTTCATCTTCTCTTAGAGAAGCTATCATAAAAAATCCATGCCGATTACTTCTCTCTCTCTCTCTCTCTCTCTCTCTCTCTCTCTCTCTCTTCTTCTTTTGTGGATGTAAGTCATTTGTCATGTTCGGAATGGGTTTACTGAGGCCCGAGACCAAATTTTGAGCCATTTAATACTTTTAGCCAATGTTCTATTTAATCAAAATTACAACCAGCCCTTTATATTAGTTTTTTTCATTACAGAAAATAAGTGGTTAGGATCATCTGCAATGCATTGACATCTCGTGAATTATCTATTTTTTATGTAACAAACATGATCAATAGCATGAAAAAGTTCATCGTTCTTCGATGCTCTTGAGCATCAACTCTTATTGGGACTTTTTTCTTTTCTTTTTCTTTTTTCTTTGTTGTTCCATTTCTAGCTTTCACTGTGGCACCAAATAGCTCTTTCCACGGCTCCTCACCATATTCAGCTACCAAACATGATTTTTATTGTCATTTGAAACACAGGAAACAGCCCTGGTAGCAATTTCCAAATGGGGTCACATAGTGTAGTTACCAAGAAGCTTGAATTATTACGAAGGTTTGTTGGTGGATTGGCAAAGTTGAAGGTAGGACAGTTTGGAAGGTGAAGTGTCATATCTTAAAAAGTAAAGATTGGCCATTATATGTGGAGTTGTTGAATTAATTAAGGACTAAGGATACTAAGCCACTAGCTTTCTTCATTGTCGGCAAGTAGTAACTAAGCAAGCACCAATTCTCTCTCTCTTTCTTACAATTACATACATACATATGCTTGTATCATAGGTGTTCGACAAAGTGAATGGCAGTAGTCCTGACAATTCGGGTTGGTGGGTCGTGTTCGTGTCGTGTCAATACTGACCCGTTATAGTATATGGGCTGATACTAACACAACCTGCTTAATAATAGTATCAAGAACCCGTGACTCGAACACGACACGATTATTAAATAAGCCGACACAACACAACTCGTGTAACACGCTTAAATGAATGTAAAATAACTAATATAGGATGGTTTTTCGTATGAGAATATAGGCCGTTAGTTTTTCAAAAATCGTAAAAATATAGGATGATTTTTGAAAACCCGTCCTATATTGATAGTTTTCAAAAGTCATAAACATATAGGACCAGTTTTCAAAACCTGTCCTATATTCCTATAAAAGTATAGGATAGTTTTTTAAAACCAGTCCTATATTGAAGGTTTTTAGAAAATCGTAATAATATAATATTGGTTTTCAAAAACCGTCTTATATAGAGTATAGGAGTGTCTTTATATGATGGTTAACAAGTTGCGGGTCAGATGGGTCAACACGACGAATTAATAAGTTGCGTGTCAAATAGGTCAACACGACGAGTCAACATTGATTGACCTGAACAAGACCTAGAAATGACACGAACACGATAAGACTGGACTCTAACCCGCTAAATTTGTGTCGGGTTCGAGTCCTATCATATTTTGCAACCCCTAAATGACAGGCTCAAAATTTCCATTTTAATTATTCAAAATGATTATTTAATTGGCCTACCAAATTTCACTTTCATTAGATATCTTTATGTTATTTAGCTTCTTAAGTGAATGAAGGGCTCACTTTCTCTCCATCTTTTAGTATGTTCAACTCATTTGTCCATCATCCCCTTTATATAGAAGTTAGATTTGGTACTAGACCAGGGGCAAGTGAAATCAACATTTTGGCTCACTAAAAAAGGAGAAAAAGTAGCCCACCATCACTTTAAAGAGCCCTTATTATGTATCATACAGTTGAGAGATTGACATTTTACAATGAATTTGGATCAGTATGTTGGTGGAACTACAAGATATTTAAGAAGAGGGATAGTTGGTTGCAGACAACTCAACATCTCTCTTGATGTAAGCTTGATAGTAGGTTTGAGTCACTGCTTCTCCCTTTGACTCAAATTAATTTAAAAGTGTGTGAGTTATTTACTTTGATTGCTTGTAAAAAATATAAGAGAGAGAGAGAGAGAGAGAGAGAAAGAAGAAGAAGAAGAATGCTAGTATAGAATGCGACAACATCCCAAAAGAGTGCAATTTCAGCACTTTTGTATATTGGGTCCTACTTTTCCATTGATCTAACCTTAGATATCTACTAGTTCAATAGCTACAGAAAAAGGGACCAAGAAGCATCAAAGAAATTGCATTTTGTTTCCTTGAATGTTTATCAAAGCTTATGTCCTAAATTCGAGGAGTCAAATGAACAATATGGATCAATGATATAGTAGGGCCCACTGTACAAAAGCGAAGAAGTTGGACACTATATACCAACATTACTCATTAAAAAATGGAGCAATGAGATGCATATATGGGTCCAATCATCCAAAGAGAAATACTCTAGAGAGCATTCGCCTAGCATTCCTTGGCTTCATGAGAATTAAAATTAAGACGATGGTAATTGATTTCACCTAAATCTCTAGTGGGATTTGGCGTCCTTGTCAAACCAAATAAGGGAAATCAATTTCGTGGGGAAATAGATTTCATTTTCCCTCCAATTTCATCTAGAATTTGAAGTTTTAAATAATCTAATGTTGGTGAGCTTTTATTTCTGACTCATCCGTAACAAGCTCCACCAGATAAATGGTCTAGATCATTCAAACTGCGGGTCCCGCTGTCCTACGCTTCTAATGGCCCACCTGAATGGGCCCCCGTTTGGTTCCCTTGTTTTAAGCTTACTCCACGTAGACGGGCAAACAACCATCTGCCAATTCCACGCTGGAATGCCACGTTCAGAACCTTGCAACTAACTGTCGACATTTCAGCCAGTGCTAATAGGAAACAAAACCGTTTCTCCTTCTACCAAAATTCTTCGCAGGCATTCTTCCAAGCACAAGAGCTCCACTTTTTTGCCCTGGAAAACTTGCCGCCTTACGCTTCTCATGGATTCGTCGCATTTCTTCTGGTAAAACAATCCTCCACTCTCTCTCTCTCTCTGTTTTTGTTTCCGACTTTCCCCTTCTAATTTGGTCAAGAAAAGAGATCGCATGAGGATTAGGAGTTGCATGCGTGTTTTCTGTTGTATTCAGCATAGATCTGGATTTTAATGGTTGGAACTGCTATGAACTGTGGATTCTCTTGGCAATAGAACTTCAAACGAACTATGAGTTATATTGCTAGCACGATTAGTACAAAAATACAGAGATAATAGATTAGTATGCGATGGAAATGTCGATGCTTGACCTACATTACAAATTCTGTCTCGAGACAATGTAGGTTTCTGAACTTATTTTTATTTAGTGGAGACTTTTTCTTGAAAACGTCAGCTGCTATACTGCTGATACAGGTAAAAGGATAACGTTTAATGTGCCTTGGACTTCCTCTTGATTGATGCAGTACTGAGGCAACCAGAGTGCCCTGCCCTTGGATGCTGTGTACGATTTGTTCATGTTAAGTACTGCTTGAATACTGCACCATTATAGAGATCATCTGGATCCTTAGGCCTTGCACTCTTGTCAAGCTGAAGTGCTGACACAGGACTCGTATCTTGAGGAGAATCTTAAATGAAAAAGGAAAAGTCCAGGAAGTTCCTGAAGCTCTTTTAATTGAGCACTTGATACCAGACACTGTAGGCTGGGGTAACAGTAAAAAAGCTCTCTGTTGTAGCAAATTTCTGCCACACAACCATTGGCAGAACAACCTCCCTAGTAATGCCTTCATTAGGGTATATACTCTGGGTAGCATCATAATCATTCCCAGCTACCTTGGTACTGCCATCCAAGTTGAGTTTAACTGGCCCTTTGAGTGCTATATAGTCTATTGTAGGACATGTCAACAGTAGTCCCATATGGGCTCAAGGAAGTAAGAGACACTCACTACAACAGGCAGCATTTGAGTCTTGTTTAGGGACCTCCAGGGTAATCTGATAGGTCATCTTCCACCAGCCTGTGTGTTTTCCTTCAAAACTTTTGGAGTTCGCTGCCTTTGTAATGAGTCATAAGACTCATAACATAGACGGCAATAGGATGTTTCACAAACAACTTATTCTTGCAGAGAGCAAACCATCATTTAAAATAAAATTGAGTTGGAGTTCCTCCCATGGGAATATAAAAAATCTTCCCAATGTTAGATATATTCTGATGGGTACTCGTCCAGGCATTATGGTTGGTTTCTTCGAGTTGGTTCCTTGAGTTTGGACATTGCTTTGCAATGTATGGATTTTCTATACCATCCTAGATGGTTGAAGATGACAATTTTCAAAGAGAAGGGTTGGTGAGAACTCTCTTTGTTGTTTGTGGGTCAACTGAATATGAATTCCTTGTAGCTGGAAGCCTGATTTCGGTGATCTATATATGCCTTAGTTGCTTATTTCTTCACTATCGATCATATATTTGCTTACAGCATCCACAAAACATAGTTCCTTCTTTGTTTGATTTATGGTGATGACAGGTCTTCTAGTTGTTTTTTGGCTTCAAATATATGGTTATATGTTCTTCTGCCGCATTTCTCTTGTTCTGTTTAATAAACCCCATGAATTGTGCTTACCAGGACAAGGATGAAATGACTGATTTCAAGCTCTTAGCAAACCAATTGTAAGCTTTACTTATACCTTCTTTCTTCTTTAAAGCTCCACCAGCTCCAGTTAGCTTGCACTTCATTTGTAGCAGGAAATTTAGAGAATACAATGGCGACAATTGAAATCCATGTCATTTGGCCACAAAACACATGTGCGGGAAGCTTTTATCATCTTTTACATGCAGACAGCTCAATTTCATAGCAAGTATATGCATGCTTTATGGGTGTCTAAATTCTTATTTTCATATTCTAAGGAAATTCTTAATGATACTTATGGAATTTTTACAGTTAGGCCTTCTTAGGAAGTGTGCTGTATTCCTTGATGATGTTGGTGTTCTGAAGATAGATACTACAAGGAACGTCATATTTCTCACTGGATGGCTGCCAACTTTAAATATTGGGACGATTGTGTTGATTCTGATGACATGGAAGCACTGTGGATGGACCCTGACGTTAGCAAAGAATGGAATGATGTTGGAGAAACTAAAGGACAGAAGGTTCACCTTTCACGGGATCCTGATGGGCAGGTTTTTCTGACACAGACTGAGATGCAGGTAACAGAACCAAAAAAAGAAAAGAAAAAATTATACCTCTAGAGTATGGATGTATTTTTTGGACACTGAAATTAACCATAACAATGTTTATTTTTGTGGGTCCTCTTGATAGGGAGTATTCACAAGTAGACCTTCATGGATACTTCCTTATTCAACAATTTGGTTTTACTCATCTCCTTAGTTTGTCAAGGGCCCAATTGGCAAGGCTTATACAATCCATTTCATTGGATTATCCCTGATTATTCCATTTAATTTTACACAGAGTAATCCAGTGTAATCCAATTATGTAAGCCTTGACAACCAGGCCATGATATTGGTTAGTAGTCAAAATTTATTTACTCGGACATGTTAGAGATGATATTTAGGTGTTTACTTTCTGTTGTTGAAGATAGACTTTGAGCCTTGAAAAGTACTCATTAGTTTTGGCACTTATGTTTTATTACATGCACCAGGGAAACTCATATAGTTTGATAATCTTCCAGAAGCATCCGTGAAGTTCTTGCTTTATGGTTGCATGGGTCTACTTCACTTTGCAAACAATTACTGTACCTCTTAAACTGTTGGCATTCGGATAACAATTTCACAATCTAAAGTTTGAGCCAATAATATGTTCAGGCTGATTTGGAGGGAACCATATTGCATGTTTTTTAAAAGAGAACTGGACAGCAGAAGTAGAAAAGACCAAGCATTTATGTCAATGTTCACAATATCTGAATTATTTTCTATGGGCAACTATGAAATTTCTGTTGAAGGTTGAATGGCTGTCAAATTTTCTTCAGTTCTTTAAGCATTTATCTTTAAAAAAGGTAAGGGAAAAGGAAGGAAAGTACTTTTAAACTCCAGAATTTAATCAAAAGCAATTGTCCAGAAAGAAAAGAAGCATTAAAAAATTCAGTTGGGAATCAGTAGTCTGCTGTCTTTAGTCACCTCAGATTCTGATGATATTTTTCTGCTGTACTTTTATCCGTCATCCTTTTCAGGCTGTGGCTAAAATTATTGTCCAGAGGCACTTCGATATGCAGATAGACCTGGTAATTATTGCCTATGCATTTTTTCTGTTCCCATGATTGTAGGAGGTTCACTGTTTTGGTTTCACCTATGTGCTTCTCATTTTTCACTCAAAGTACATAGCATAAAGAACTCTCTGTACATTTTCTCTCAACTGTTTAGAGTAATCCAAAATGAAGTGATCAAGAACTACATTCGTTTACTATAACTTTGCATGTACTGGAATTCCTCAATCTCTTTATTGTGGATCACTAATGCTTTGGCTGTCCCTGTTATTCTGCCAGGAACTAAGAAACCATTATTTGGTACATAAAACACTTCATGGTCTTTGACTTGCTTAGAAATGTTCCTTCTATGGATGTTTAGATAATCTCCTATCCTGGAATGCTCACAAAATGGAAGTAGTTAACCCAACTGTTCTTAACAAAATAAAGTGGATTTGTAAATTATCACTGGAACAGTTCTTGCAAATGTGAGCAAAGGCCTTCACAGGTCCGGGGGCTAAGTGGTGAGTGTGTTCAACAGTCAAGAAAGAAAAGATCTTATTGAGTCGTTATGTATTTCTTTCTTAGTATTTTTGTTCTTCACCTATTCCATTTCAGTGTGCATCCATCATGCTTTCTTACATATATGCCGTTACTGATGAGTAATGATAATTTCCTTAAACTCAGTAACGGGAAATGTCCTTCCACAATACTTGTTGGGTGGATAGAAATAGGTTTGCTTTTAGTCTGCACTCTGTCACTAGTCACTATCAGTGATCTTGCATTCTTCTAGAATTGGATCTACTTCAAATAAAGGTGTAATTTCTCTCACTGAATACATACATACATACACTTGAAATCATAACTGGCAGGGGAAAGATAAAGCTATAAAATAAATTCCATCTAACTTCTATTTAGTTTGTAAAGAAAGTTAAAACATTTTCAAGAAACTCCAAATATCATCATATGGTCCTTTAAGATGTTGGAGCTAGAATCTAATCTTCTCCCAGTTATCTTTTGATGAAATCCTCTGAGGTAGAAGACGAATTTAACAAAACAAGTTGATCTTGAACACAATTGCAAGATTCATTCTCAAGAAGTAGTACACAATTACAGCTTACACAGGGGAAACTTAAGAAAAACAAGGAAAGAAAACAGAAGAAATTATGCAGCTATTTGAGGGAGCTGCTTCTTCTGATCACTTCTCCAACCTCCTCCCTTTCCTCTGTCCCTTTCTTGATTTTATTACAATTTCTTCTATAATAGTCTAACTAACTGCCTACTAGAAAACTAATCAGTACCTGCCATGTGTAGGAATTAATCTTCTTCACACGGTCTGTTGCTGACCTGTCAATTCTGTCACTTGTTTGTTTCTTTTCCTGGTATATACCTTGTATGTTGTCCCTTTCTTGATTTTATTACAATTTCTTCTATAACAGTCTAACTAACTGCCTACTAGAAAACTAATCAGTAGCTGTCATGTGTAGGGATTAATCTTCTTCACGTGCTCTGTTGCTGACCTGTCAATTCTATTACTTGTTTGTTTCTTTTCCTGCTATATACCTTGTATATTGTAGCTGTATCAGTACAAACCAAACCCCCCCCCCCCCCAACCAGGTTTCACCTTGTCCTCAAGGTGAAATTCTAGGAACTAAGAACAGATAACTGCCACTTCTTCCCAAGTATTTTCAAATTCAAGCAAATCTTATCATTTAATTAGAACTTCTAAAGTCCCATTGGGTGATCTTGCGGACTTGTCTTACTGTTTCTGGTTGCACCTGAAGTTCCAGTTCATCGGTAAGAAAGGGTGGGATTTCTTGACAGGGAGCAGATGTGTACGATGCACATTTGAGTTGGGATACATGGAAAACAGGGTGAATTTTAGTAGAGGGAGGTAATTGCAAGCAGTATGCAGCAGGACTAATCCGTTCTAGTATTTTATAGGTACCGTAAAACCAGGGACTGAGCTTCTCATTGAGTTTCTAGGCTAAGGATTTTCATCAGTATGGTTGAACCTTGGGGAAGACTAGTTCGCCAAGTTGTAACAGCAGCTCACGCCTCTTTGAATTGGCGCATTTTTTCATCTATGACTGTGCTTTGCAAAGATTGTCCTTGAGCTCTTGTAGTACTGAATTCCTGTTTTGAACAAGGAGATTAACAACTTCAACAATGGAGGGTTCTTCAGTTAAACAAAGTAGAACAAGGGGATCTCTACCATAGAGTGCCTTAAAAGGGGTCATTCCTACTCCTCCTTAGAAGGTTGTGTTAAACTAGTACTCAGCCCAAGCTATGCACTTAGGCCAAGATTTGGGTTAGCCCACAATGAAGCATCTTAAGTAAGTTTCTAGGCACCGATTTATCACCTCCGTTTGGCCATCCGTTTGAGGGATATGCCAAACTCATCTTGAAGACAATTCCAGCCTGCTTAAATAGATCAGTCCAAAAGTTGCTGATGAAAATCCTGTCTTGATCAAAGACAATTGAATGAGAAAGTAGTATCAAAGCCATATAATCCTGTCTTGATCGAAGACATACAATCTCCTTGACAAAGAGAATAGTTACTGCCTTGGCTGAGAAAGGATGACATAGAGGAATGAAGTGAGAGAACTTTGTAAGCCTATCAACCACTACAAAAATAGTATCAAAGCCATCTACCTTTGGGAGCCCTCCAATGAAATCCATGGAAATGTCCTCTCAAACTTGTAGCAGAGTTGGCAGCTGTTGCAACAAACCTGCTGGCAACAGTGCTGAATATTTGTTTTGCTGGCAGGTAGTACAAGCCGCAACAAATGATTTGAAATCCTTAGGTAACCCTCCCCAAATAGTAATGGCGAAATCTGCTTTTAAGTTCACTAAGAACTTGAGTGACTCCCACTTGGAGTGGAGTGAAACTCATGTAGGAGTTTGGGAATCAGTTTAGAATTCCTAGGCAAAACCAGTCGACTCTTGTAGGTGAGGCAACCACGCTGCAACTGGTATCTGGGGTGGCTGCTGGAGTCAACCATCAAGCCATGTATAAGGGTGCGTAGTGTTGGATCTTGCTGCACTTCTTGTTCTAATTCATCCCAGCCCACAAACTTGTTAATAAATATGCAGAGGAACTGCAAGGACTGAGGTGTTCGGAACAGTGCATCAGCCACTTGGTTATTGTGACCAGGTTTATATTGTATTTCAAAATCATAGTTGATCAATTTCATCATCCATTCCGCTGGTTTTCCTCCAATACCCACTGTTCCATCAAGAATTTTAGGCTCTTTCGATCCGTTTGAATGATAAAATGGCCCCCATCAAGTAGTACCTCTATTTCTGTACAGCAAAGACAATTGCCATAAGTTCCCTTTCATATACTGACTTGAGTTATGCCCATGCTGACAGCCCTTGACTGAGGAATGATATGACTCGGCCTTCCTATATCACAACTGTAACAATATCTATGCCAAATGCATTAGTTTCAATGACAAAAGTTTTTGTAAAATCTGACAAGGCTAGAACAGGAATCCTAGTCATGGCTGTTTTTAGCGACTCAAATGCTTCTGTGGCTTGATCATTCCATTGAAAACAGTCTTCTTTGAATAATTGAGTGAGAGGAATAGCAATTATACCGTATCCCTTCACAGACCTAGAGTAATAGCCATTTAATCCAAGGAAGCCTTGCAAGTCCTTGATATTTTGAGGAATGGGCCATCATAACATATTCTCAATTTTAGAGGGATTTGCAACTACCCCTTGAGAAGAGATAATATGACCTAAATAGGGGAGTTGGGGCTGCCCGAAAGAACATTTCTTTCGGTACCAACTTACTATCAGCCAAAATATAAAGAGTGATTTCCAAGTACTTTACACAATTGGTTAGATCTGATGAGTATGCTAATATATCATCAATGAATACCAAAATAAATTTGTGGAGATGAGTGCAAAATATAGAGTTCATAAGTACTTGAAAAGTAGGAGCATTGGTTAACCTGAACGGCATTACCTTGAATTCATAGTGTCCTTCATGTGTTTGAAATGTTGTCTTATGGGTGTCTTGCTCATGAACTCTGATTTGGTGGTACCCAGATTTTAAGTCAAGGTTTGAAAAAATTGTAGCCCCCCGAGCTCATCCAACAATTCATCAATGGTTGGAATTGGAAATTTGTCCGTTACAGTATCTTGGCACTTAGTAATCGATGCATGTCCGCCAACTCCCATCCTTTTTTTTACAAGCAAAATAGGACTTGAAAATAGGCTGACGCTCAGTTGGATGACCCCTGCTATCAACAATTCCTTGATGATTTTTTCAATCTCAGATTTTTGGTAATAAGGATACCTTTATGGACGAATGTTGGGTGGTTAGGTTCCTTCCTTTAGAACAATCGCGTGATTTTATGGGCGTGAAGGTGGTAATCCGATGGGAGCATCGAAGAGGCCAGAGAATGTGTAACACCAACGAAATCTCTGGGATGACCAACATGGCAAAGGATTGAGGATCATCACTAACAGTAGACGGATCCAAATAATAGGCATTGTCTGTTGTTTGGAAAGTTTTCATCATGTTTGAGTGAGATCAGGGATTTTACTAAGGATCAATCCCCTTGCAGACAGACTTGTTGGCCTTCGTACAGGAATTTCACGGTGAGTTACTTCCAATTTGAACAAACATCACGAAGAGACTCTAACTAGGCAACACCCAAAGACACATTTGCTCTAGCTAGATCGAAGGGGAAAAAATTCTTTATGATGGTGATCCCTTGGATGAAGGATCCAGTGGGGGTGACTGTCAAATGTAGTTCCTTGATTAAATCGTTGGAAGTGAAGTTATTGGTTGCCCTAGAATCAATCAAGATTAACATCTCATGGGTACCCAATAATCCCTTTAGTGTCATAGCTTTGATAGGGTTCATACCTGGTAGGGAACTAAGGGAGAGTTCTATCGGTTTACCTGCGACTATTGGGTCGACCATTTGTTTTTCATCTAGGTCAGCTTTAGTCACATCATCTTCCACAGGGGACACCATGAAAACTTACAAGGTTCGATTCCAGTAATGATGACCCAGATGGAACTTCTCGTCACATGTAAAGCACAACCCCTTTTCCCCTTTGTACTGTATTTGATCCTCTGTGAACCGTCCAACTATGGAATCTCTCTTTCCAGTTGCCAGGAAATCAGGTTTCATTTCCCTTTCTAGTCGAGTTGTTGACAGAACTCATCCCTGTTCACTGTAGGGTTCCCAAGGTTTGAGTGGGCTATTCGTTATTGGGCTTCTGGGTAGGTCATTGGTGGACACCCATGAGTAGGTAATATCCATTAGGCCAAGAGGGCAGCTAGGCCCACTCCTTATGTCGTAACTTATTCTCTCTTGCCCAGTTTAAGACCTAGTTGCATTCCTCGATTCAATGCACTTGCTCCATCGTCACCTTTGGATGATCGCCATTTTGAACTCCGGCCACTTCTTTATTTGTGCCCATGTTTGAACCCATTGGTACCACAACAAGGCACCTCCCTCCAGGTAGACGATTACGGTAGAGATTTTCTCATCTTCCAGCACGCCAGCTACCTGTATGTACCGATCCATCTTGAACACCCAATAGTAGGGATCTTTCATGCAAAAAATGGGTAGTTCTAGTTTCCAGCCCCTGGATTCCACCCTTTGAACGTCCCTAGTCAAGGTTGGATGGTCTCCATTCAAGCTGCTGGAATGGCCTGTGTTGGAGATCTCATCAATCAGCGTTTACTCAAAAGGGTCCGAATTCGGTTTCTACTTTACCCGTTCAGCCTCTTTAATCTTCATCATCTCCCACATCTCTTGTAAGTAGTCCTTCATCGATTGAACATCGGCTGACAAATGTTCGAATTTTTGCTCCAATGCTTCCAATCTTCCTTCCATTCGTGTGCCGACCATGCCCAGGGGGTGAGGCTCTGATACCAAATTGATGCAATCCTCCCAGGTAGAAGATAAATTTAACAAAACAAGTTGATCTAGAACACAATTGAAAGATTCATTCTCTAAAAGTAGTACACGATTACAGCTTACGTAGGGGAAACTTATGAAAAACATGGAAATAAAACAAAAGAAATTAGCAGCCATTCGAGGGAGGTGCCACCTCCGATTACTTCCAACCTCCTTCCTTTTCTCTCTCTTTCTTGATTTTATTACAATTTCCTCCAGAACAGCCTAACTAATTGCCTGCCAGAAAACTAATCAAGACCTGCCATGGGTAGGGATTAATCTTCTTCACATGCTCTATTGCTCTGCTAATGCTAGTCTCAAGCCTGGATGAAAAAGGAGGAGGGTCTTGCTTCAGATGCCAACTAGCAAGGGAGAAGTTGAAGATGATTTTGTTATTTCTTTCTTGCAAATGAATATGCATTTGTATATTAGTTTGTGAGGAAGAAATGAAAATCATCTCCAACTTCTTAAAATATGGCAACCCTTGCGTCAGGTGCCAACAGGGAAGGGAGAAGCTGAAGATGATTTTGTTATTTCTTTTCTGCTTGCAAATGAATATGCATTTGTATATTAGTTTGTATGGAAGAATGAAAATCATCTCCAGCTTCTTAAAAGTATGCAACCCTAACATAACATGAATCGAAAACTGACATTCCCTCAAGCTAGGGCATTCCTCATAAGTGATGCGCTGCATCGGATCCCGGGTGTGGTGAAAAATAGGCAAGGGTTGCTAGGGCGTTCTCCCAAAAGCAACACGCTACATCGGATCCCGGGTGTAGTGAAAAATGGGCAAGGGCTGCTAGAGCATCCCCTCAGAAGCGACGTGCTACATTAGAACCCAGATATAGTGAAAAGTGGACATGGGTTCAATTGCATTTTGGTTTGGCCACGAATCTCTGTGTTTTACACCCGCCATTGAATGTACATTCACACGACTTGAGAGACATTAACTTGCTTACCTGTTTGCTTATAACAAGGAGGGGTTAGTAAGAGTGTTAACATAAAAAAACACATTGAAGAATGAAGTTGAATCAAGATGAACTCATTAAAAGGCTGTACATAGAGTCAGAGAGAGAGAGAGAGAGAGAGAGAGAGAGAGAGAGAGAGAGAGAGAGAGAGAGAGAGAGTTACCAGTAATAGAATTCCTTGAGTTTTTATACCTTGAAAACCTGAATACCACTTATTGTGGATTCAAAAAGCGGTTCTTATACTCTTCTTTGATTACAGTGGAGAAGCTTGGCATTGCTGTCCTGTGGAGTATGCAAAATTACCAAACCACATAAATCGCCATGTCAGTTTTTTTGCCTTTATTTATTTTTCTTTGGCTAGCAAGGGAAGCTCACTTTCTTGAAGTGCATTTGAAAACTGGGAAACTTTCCTCTTCCCCAACAATGGAGAAGCTTGCTTCCTCTTGGCTGTTTCTTACAATTGTTTTCTTTGTTGCAAGGCTCAAACCTGCTACCCCAATTCAAAAAGAAAAAAAAAAAAATTTGGCTTGCTTCTTCAGATTTTTGTATTTTTTCTTGAATGTTATGTAATTTTTTCTTGCTTCCTACTTCCCGCTTCCTTGAGTATTCAAGCTATTATGCAGAAAACTTCAAGGTTTAATTGAGTATGCTGGGGTAAAATGTGACTTTACCTTCCTAGTATACATGTTGTGGTAAAATGTAACTTCACCTTGCTAGTATACATGAGTATGCTGGCCCAAGCTGATTTTAGTTGAACTTGAATCTATAACAACCAACTATCATTTAAAGGTGAATTTGATTCTGAGACTACTGATACAAGTCATGGCATTGCTTTTCTGTTTAAGTATTGAGAAATGCTTAATTGAGCCAATAGAGTCCCTAGCATTTTGATACTCATTCTTTTCAAGTTTGGAATCTTTACCATGTTATGCAGGACATAATTTGTGGTATTGCTGAAATTGAGAGTGACAGACAACTCCTTGCAAAAAAATATAACAAGAAAACTAAAGAGGTTACAATGGGGCTTATGCAAATGCTTCCAACAAGAGCAGAATGGCTAGTCAGGTACTACATACACAATATGTTGGCTCATTGACTAATATAGCATCTTGATGATTTTTTTTCTCTTAAAAAATTAAAATTGGAGCTTCCTTTCAGGGAGATGGGTTACAGGACATATGAAGTAGAGGGGAATATAGAGGGGAATCCAGATGCTCTCTACAAGCCTTTCATCAGTGTGTATTTTGGTGCTGCTTATTTAAAATGGTTATCAGGATATGACAGAAAGTATGCTAAAAATTTACTGTTTTCCTATCTGTAGTAGCAGACTCTCTAGTATCACTGTTGAAATACTCTCATAAGAATTATGTGGTCTAAATCCTCTTGCTTTATTGGATTGTTAAATAATGCACATATTTGCAGAGAAAGAAATGAAGAGTTTGTTGTTAGAGCTTACAAAGGTGGAATTAAAAAGGCAACTCACAAGTCAACACTGGATTATTGGCATCGCTATCTTTCTGTTAAGCAGAATCTACCATTGAAGAGGTTTTTACAATCCCCTCAATTTAGTAACTAAACATTCTCATGGTTCCATTGTCCTATACATATACTATCAACTTGTTTGGGTGATGCCCAAGAATAGAAAGAAAATCATATATCTTGCAATTGTTGGTAGTAGCTAACTTCTCATTAAACTAAATTTTCAGAATAATGAGTTTCTTACTTTTGATTTTCTTTGTTGTTTTTATGTTACTACGAGATATAAAAAAATTTGTTCCGTTACATGAATATAAACCATTGGAAAAATTCGTAGGACAAAGCAAATATGTGAAATTACATGAACTACAGGTTGGAATTTGAATTATTTTGGGGATAAAGATGCCATACAGTATTGAACCAAAGACATGTGGGTTCAATGTTGATGACGTACAAGTTTATTAGTGCGGATGCATAGATCCTAAGGTAGACTTCCCATGTGGGCCCAAAGGTGCCTTTCTCCCCAGATGGAAAAAGTTCATTTTTGGTAGTCAGAATCAGAAGGAAAGAAGGAGAATAATGGAATTGTTACCTCAGTTGAAGGTAATTAAGGTCACTAACCCATAAAAGAAAGAGGAAGAAGCATGAGAGGGGTTACCTAAATCAAAATCAATTAAAGTGGTGAAACTAGAAGCAAATAAGGCAAAAAGAAATGGAAAGGAAAATCTTTTAAAACTGCAAAATGGGAAAAAGTATAAATGACAAAAGTGACACATGTTGAAGTTATAAAGAGTTTGCCATTCCACCTAAAATCCTTGGAATTCGTTGATAGTTGGAATAGATTAGTAGACTAGGTCGGCCCAAATTAAATTTAAATATTAAATAATAGGAGACTGAAAACGAAAGTCCCTTTCTTGTATTCTTTCTCCATTGCATTGGTGGAACAAAAATATCTGATGTATCCATATGGAAATATTTGATACACAAAGCCTGGGGAGTACATTCGCAAGAATGAAACTCAAAGGAATTGGCGGGGACCCTCATAAGGGGTGGAGCATGTGGTTTAATTTGATGCAAAGCGAAGAACCTTACCAGGGGGCAAATGCGTTGAGCTGGCTGAGCGGTATATCCTTAAGGCTTTCAAGATACCTACGTTTCTCGGCCTTAAGTGGTTACCGGTTTGGACGTCCTTTCCTAGACTTATATACAGCATGTTGAAGTAGTAAACAACCAGGTATTTTGCATTCCTTTCTCTAGTTTGAACTTAGCTTAGTAACTAAAGATGTCCTATCTGGACTTTAAGACTTGTTCTCTCCCTTAAGTGTCTCCAGTGTTTGATACTGCACTGTAATAAAGTGAATCAGCTCCTGGAGCTATGATAATTGGCACTTCTGATTGATGCAACTTCCTTCACTGATGTGGAGATTTGATCCAGTACACAATTTCTCCCATTGGTCTATCTTTTACAACTGAGACGAGACAAGTACCTCATGGTAATTAAACTTCAGTATCCAACTGAGCTGAAAGGATAAGTTGCTTGGATACATGACCACTCTGCCTAGTATCTAAACAAACACAGAGAAGGTTAGAGCTCCCGACTGGGCTGTATCCATGTTGTATAAACAAGAATGTTGCACAGCAAGAAATGATGGTATAAAGCAAACACATCTTGTAGAACAGGAGCTTTCCAGATTTGACATTCAACTAAGTCATGTGCTGAAGGTACCATGAAGTAATAATACCAATGAATGCTTGGGTGATTCTGGGAAGTAGTGGAGATGAACCTGAATCAGAAGGCAAAGTTTGTAGTTGACTTCATTTTTTCATTGCATTTTGTAATTTATATATACTTGTGTTCCAGGGGTTATATTCTCATCTATCTGAGATAGAGATTTCCTGATTGAACTTTCTGTAAATGATTGGTGCAGCACCTGCTGATCTTTACCTATTATGTATCTGTCAGAGAAAGGGAGAGGCAGAGGGAGATGAAGAAACAAACTGAGAAAGGAGCAATCAGACACTTCTGATTGTGGAACAACTTATAACTTCAACACATAATCAGATAAGTCTCATCAATAAGAGACAAATGACCAAATAAAACCATTGAATTACAAATGCTGCCACTATTCCTATAATACTAAGATAAACAAACTAATGCTCCCGTAAATTGTGGAGAATGAAAGCTGATAATTCCCAACTTACTCTTAATCAACTGATGGTGATAGTTGGACAATGATTTGGTGTTTCTCTCTGCTAGTTGTTCTACCATATGATTGTAGGGAACAGAGATCTTTCTGTTTTTCACCTGTTCAAGAAAAAAAAAAAACTTAATGCATTGAGTAATAAATAAACAAGCAAATAGAGAGAGAAGGTAATTCAAGGAAGTAAGATCTAGCTTACTAGTCTCAAAATCAAAGAGAAAACAACCAGTCATACTCGGAGGTCCTTAACACTAGTTGTGAGGAATAAGAGCAACATAGAGCTCCCAAAATCTTTAATGGTTATCAACAAGAGCCTACCTAAAGGGCTGGATGCGCCCTTATGTTGGAGCATGGGTTTACATAAGGAAAATCCGATCTTAGTCTTTATTTCTCCTTTTTAACTTGAGGTCTTGAGCATAATTGAAAGCTAAAGGACTCAAGTGTCTTACTCTGTTAAGTGACTTAGAAAGCAAAGCAAGCCAAACTCATCATCATCATCAAGACCTTATCCCAATTAGGGGTCGGCCACATGAATCTTATTCCTCCATTCCACTCTATTAAATACCATGGCTTCATTTAGTCCCAAAGTTTTTAAATCTTTCCTCACCACTTCTATCCACGTTCTTTTGGGCCTTCCCCTTGCCCTTTTAGAACCTTCAACTTGTATTGCCTCACTCCTTCTAACTGGTGCCGTTGTTGGCCTCCTTTGAACATGTCCAAACCATCTAAGTCTAATCTCCCTCATCTTGTTACCTATTGGTGCTATCCCTAAATTTCTTCTAATATTTTCATTTCTAATTCTATCCTTTCTTGTCTTACCACTCATCCATCTCAACATCCTCATTTCGGCACACTCAGCTATGAGTATGATGTTCCTTAACCGCCCAACACTCGATCCATAGAGCATGGCCGGCCTTATAGCCATCCCATAGAATTTTCCCTTTAGTTTGAGTGGCACCCGCCGATCACATAAAACCCCGATGCACATCTCCATTTGTTCCAACCCGCTTGGATTCTCTCGGGTAACCTCCTCTCAATCTCTCCACTCTCATGGATCAATGATCCTAAGTATCTAGTGGTCTCTCATGGGGACCTCTTGGTTATCAATCTTGACTGTGCTCCACTCCTACTCTCCTCGCTAAAATTACATTCCATATATTCGTCTTAGTTCTACTAATTTTAAATCCTTTCGATTCATCGCTTCTCTCCATAGCTCTAGCTTTATGTTGACACCCTCCTCTTGTCTCATCAAGTAGGACTATATCGTCTGCAAATAGCATGCACCAGTGAATCTCCTCATGCGTATGTTTTGTTAACTCATCCATAACTAATGTGAAAAGGTATGGACTTAATGCCGATCCTTGGTGCAATCCGACAAGGACAGGAAAATCACCAAATACGCCACTAAGTGGTCTTAACATTTGTTCTTCCCTCATACATATCTTTAATTATGTCTATATACCCCCGAGAAACCCCTTTAACACCTAACACCCTCCATATTAACTCTCTGTGGACTCTATCATAAGCCTTCTAAGTCAATAAAGACCATGTGTAGGTCTTTTCTCCTCTCCCTATATTTCTCTACTAATTGTCTTAAGTAAGAAAATAGCTTCCATGGTAGACCTCCTGTGCATGAAACCAAACTCGATTCTCCGATACACTTGTTTCATGTCGTAGCCTCTTCTCAATGACTCTTTCAAAAGTTTCATGGTGTGGCTCATAAGTTTGATCCTCGATAATTAGTGCAGCCGAATGTCTCCTTTATTCTTATAGATTGGTACAATAGAGCTTTTCCTCCACTCATCGAGGCATTTTCTTTGATTTTATAATCTTGTTAAACAACTTGGTCAACCAAACTACCCCAATATCTCCCGTATGCTTCCAAACCTCTATTGGTATACCATCGGGCCCCATGGCCTTTCCCGATTTCATCTTTCTCAAGGCCTCTTTTACTTCAAGCATTTTAATCCTATGTTCATATCTATAATATCCAAGGTTATTTAGATTTATAGTATTTTCAATTCTCTATTCTCAGTGGCCATTGTCATTTAGCAATTTTGGAAGTAGATTTCCCACCTTTGTTTGATCTCGGCGTCTTTGACTAATACCCTTTGATCATCGCTTTCTAATGCACCTAACATGCTCTAAGTCCTTACTCTTCGTCTCTTACCTTGCAAGTTTAAACACATCTTTCTCACCTTCTCTTGTTCTAGTCTATTATAGAGCTCATCATATGCTTTAAGTTTAGCCTCACTTACTATTCTCTTAGCAACGTTTTTAAGATTCTTATATTGTTCATAGTTTTCATTATTTCTAATCTTCCTCACATGCTTTAAAATGCATTCGTTTTTCTTTAATAGCTTTTTTGCTTTCATTCCACCACCATGTTTCCTTTGTTAATAGCCTTTTACCTTAGATACTCCTAAGACATCTTTTGCCACTTTCTTAATGGACTCGACCATATTAGTCCACATGGTATTTACTGCTTCATAATTCCAATTTCCTTCTACCATCAACTTATTTTTGAATGAGGTTATTTTCTCTCCTTTTAAGTTCCACCACTTAGTTTTTGGATGTGTATTAATTTCCGTTATTTTACTCCATCTTTTGATATGAATATCCATAACCATTAACCTATGTTGTGAGGTTAAACTCTCACCGGGTATCACCTTACAATCCTTACATATAGATCGTTCATTATTCCTAAGTAGAAAAAAGTCTATTTGGCTTTTATGAAGTCCACTTTTAAAGGTTATTAAGTGTTCATCCCTCTTCTGAAAGAGTGTATTTGCAATGGATAGGTTATATGACAAAGCAAAATCGAGGATATTCTCCCCCATCTCGTTTCGTTCACCTATACCATACCCTCCGTGTATTCTATCATATCCTTCCTTATCTTTTCCTACATGGCCATTTAAGTTCCTCCCTATAAATATTCCCTCAGTGTTGGGAATTTCTTGCATGTCTCCCTCCATATCTTCCCAAAACTGTCTCTTAATTATATCTTGTAGCCCTACTTCGGGTGCATATGCACTTATAATATTTATAATCTGCTCTCCTAGAATCATTTTTATTATTATTATTCTATCACCGATTCTTTTAACGTCCACAACTTTATCCTTTAATTCCTTATCCACTATTATTCCTACGCCATTTCTATTATTTTCCTTTCCTACGTACCATAATTTATACCCATCTATTTCTCTAGCTTTAGCCCCTTTCCACTTGGTTTCTTGATACAAGCGATGTTGACTCTCCTACGTTTTTATCGTGTCTACTAACTCCAAACTCTTACCCGTCAATGTCCCTATATTCCATGTAGCGATGCGAATCTTATGATTTGGAGATTCCCTATTTACTATCGCCTTTCTCGACCTCCATGGTATGAACCCATGTCCACTTTTCATCGCACACTGGTTCGATGCAG
The DNA here is from genome assembly GCA_035236585.1 of Warburgia ugandensis. NCBI lineage: Eukaryota > Viridiplantae > Streptophyta > Magnoliopsida > Canellales > Canellaceae > Warburgia > Warburgia ugandensis. Next base: position 63,746,623 of record CP141136.1, on the reverse strand, counting down.
CCGCGTCGTCTTCGAGGGGACGCCCAGCAGCCCTTGCCCATTTTTCACTACACCCGGATCCGATGTAGCGCGTCACTTCGGGAGAACGCCCAGCAACCCTTGCCTATTTTTCACCGCATCCGGATCCGATGCAACGCGTCGCTATGGGAACGCCCTAGCTTGAGCGAATTTCAGATTTCGATTCATGTCATGTTGGGGTTGCCATAGTTTTAAAAGTTGAAGATGATTTTCATTAAAATCATGAAAATCATTACAATCATTAAAATCATCTTCAGCTTCACCCTTGCGCCGGCTACCCGACGCAAGGGTGGCCATATTTTTAGAAGCTGAAGATGATTTTCATTTCTCCCTCACAAACTAATATACAAATGTATATTTATTTGTAAGAAAGAAATAATAGAATCATCTTCAACTTCCTCACGCTAGGCTGGCTACGATACAAGGGTTGCCATCTTTTAAGAAGCTGGAGATGATTCTCATTTCTTCCTCACAAACTAATATACAAATGCATATTCATTTGTAAGAAAGAAATAATAGAATCATCTTCACCTTCCCCCTTGCCGGCTGGCACCTGACGCAAGACCCTCCTCCTTTTTTATCCGGGCTTGGGACCGGCAAGCCAAACTAAAACCTAAAAAGATCAATCATGTGGGCCCTCCCTCTTATGCTTTAACCATCCTAGTCATCTTTGGGTATTCTGGATTGTGCAATTACTCATCTTCAATTTGCACTTCATCAATAGGACTAAATTCCAAGTTGAGAGTAGTGACAACTGACTTGCTAACATAGTATTAAGTACAAATCAGCTTGCTGGCTAACTGCTGATGATGAACAAGGCCAGTAGGGGTCCATTAGTGGCAGGCACTCATGGCATACCAATGGGCTTCAAGAACGTACCTCCTCTAAGATATGAAAATACCTTTTGATGATCTAGCAACCTTGATTTAAGGAGTAGCTCAACCCACCAACATCTTTGATATCAAAGACTTTGTCTAAATATTTCTTAAAGTTTAACTGCTCCTACACATCATGACATGTCAAGATGATATCGTCAACATGAACTATCAACATTGTTGTCCCTTCCCATCTTCTTTTCTTAAACAGAGAGTGATCTTCTCTGCTTCTATGAGATATTCTTTGTTATATCATTAACACACTTCTGAAACCCATCTCGTAATGAAATTCTCAAGTGTCTAAACAAAATTCCTCCACTTATGTACTGGCCCCTCCTCCCATGAGGTACAGAGTAGGAGGTTGTATCATAAGTACTTCTTCCTGAATATGCATTCAAGATTGCATTCTCAACGCCCTTTGTAATAGCCCATTTCTTATAGAAATAATGGAGACTAATCCTCACCAAATGCCACTTGGAAATTGGGTTAGGCTGAAGCAGTCCACTTCATAGGTCTCAGCATACCCATGGCTACTTTATTGGTCTAAACCTCTTGAATGTCCATCATGTTGATACTTGACAGTAGGACATATATGCATTGATATTGGTGGTCTTCCTTCAAGTAACCTCAACGGATCTTTGCGTCTGATTTGCAGAAGCAACTTGTAGATGTTAACTTCTTTTTTTGACCTAAATATCTTATAATCCTCAATAATAGAGTAGCCTGGTGCACGATGCTCCCGCGTGCATGGGGTCAGGGGAGGGGACAGACTACAAAGGGTCTGCAGTATGCAACCTTATCTTGTATTTTTACAAGAGGCTGTTTCCACACGTTGAACTTGTGACCTCCAAGTCACAAGGTGACAACTCTATCATTGCTCCAAGGCTTCCCTTCTATCTTGTAATCCTCAATTATTGCACAAAATCACTGCATCGAGCCAAGTGGTGATATTTCTAAACCATGATTTCCCCAATGATTGGGAACTTGGTATCTCAATCTTCTTGTTCTTTGTACTGGATAATTCTCCTTTGTCCATATAAGATAAGAAGACTCACTGCACAAACAACACAGGACACCTTCAGGATTCTGTAGGAAATAGATCTTGAATTGCCATATGCATAAGAATCTAATCTTAAGCATCAAAAGAAACGCAAGAGATGGGATGACAACTTCAAATCGTAGTTACAATATCCTTCAAATAATTGAAGTTCTTTTGAATGAGGCTGGCCTTTCTATGGGTTCTTATACTTCAAAGAAGTCTCACATCTTTTCAAATAAACAGAAATTACCAAACTGAAAAAGATTTCATGAATAAAAAGTGGATTTTACTGATAGTTCATCACTGTGCTCATGTAAAAATGTCAATTCATCCATAGAAAAGAAAATGACAGTTCATAAAAGCATAATCGTTTTAAAAGAGACTACAATAACAGAAGCTGAATGCATATATCTGGTTTAGACGCTTTAGTATATATATAACAGATATCCTTTTTACAAATAGAAAAAATGTATTTTATTTAAATAAAAATTACATGTATCTTTCCAAATTTCCTGATTTCTTCCAGAAGTTTCTCAAGTTTGCCAAACATTTGCTTTTTTCTGGGTTCTGAATCCTTGCCTTTTGGCTTTCAAATGTTTGAGGCAGGTTGAGTCAGTACATTCCCACAACCTTCATGCTGCATGTGACCTGTCCTTGCATCCCAAACATTGGCTGCATCCCTATTGGAAAGCATCAGGTACACATGTTCAAGTCTGAAAGCCAGAAGGTCTCGGTTTCTAGAGCAACACATCAATTAAGTTTGGAATAAAAATTGAATGTTACAATCTAGCCTGTCTTCTCCGGAACTTTAATTTGGTACACCAAAAATCTTCTACAATGAGGATCTCTTGGATGCTTTATAACTTTAAGAGGATCCAAGGACACTGGAACTTGCAAGACCGATGTGTCAGCTGTGTGACTGCTTGAGATAAAGCCTCCTATTTTTAGTCAAATCCAATGAGATCTCATTAGAGGAAAGGAAGGATCAACCATTACATAGAAGAGATATTTAGAAGGAAAAGGAAAGAAGGGTGCAGGAAGTGATAGGAGGGATGTGTTCCCCTCTCACATTCATGGTTATCTGTATATCCGTGTTTTACAGATCTACATGACATGCCACTATGCTTTATCTTTAAAAGCTTAATAAAGTGCTGATGAAGCTCTGTCTTTAGGGATTTACTTGAACTTCCAGCTGGGCTCTATATTACGGATTTAAATGAAGAAACTATTAGGCTAAAAGAAAGCTAATTGAAGTATACACAGATAACATGCCTGTACAGGAATCTGGTCTAACTGACAGTCTGTATTACTCCGATAAAGTTATCTTGCTTGTTCTTGATTCTGAAACGATAAAGTTGTCTTGTGTATTCTTCATTCTGAAATAATATTGATGAAATTTTACCAGTGATGGCTTTTCTCTTTCTCCCTTCTGCTCTCTCTTTCCTTCTGTTTAGTGACTGACGCTGTTACCCTGTATTCTGGTTATCTTTCCTTTCTATCCACATAAGATCTTGCATATATCATGTTGACTGCTTCAAAGAAAAAGGGAAAGGGGTAATCATTGTGTTTTTGCCTTTTTAAGTTACATATCATATGGGTTTTAGATCTATCTCATGCCATTAGTTTTATATAGTAATGCTTTGTGTGATGTATAAAAACATACATGTCTGAGGTTTTAAGTGGCTGCTGCTGCTGGAGAGAACATAAAAGTGTTATACTCAGTGTGCTTCAGGAAAGCATACAAATGCTTTAGATAGTAAAAGCTTGCATTGCCATAACCATACATTTATTCAGCACTAACCAAACTCAGACAGTAGTTTATGATAATTATTTATATTTCTGCAGATGGGTATTAAGTTGCTGGTAGCAGAAACTTATGGGCTATCTAATAGTTTAAGGGTATTCAAGTGGTTAACTTCCAAAGAGCAACCAAATAGAATGCTGAAATCAATTTTCCTTTTATTCCGTGCAGACAGCCACCGATTTCTGAAAATAATTCTTTGATTGCTGGAGCTTTCGGTTCTGGTGTACCTGCTTCATCAAAGGCAGGTAGTCATTTCTGTGGCATATGCAAGCTGATAGGAACGTTTTGCTACTATTTGATGAACTTGGATAAATGACCTTTCAGATGAATGTTCATGAATTGTTACAATTAAAAAAGGGCAGCCCCGGTGCACGAAGCTCCCGCCTATGAGGGGTCCGGGGAAGGGGCGGGCCACAATGGCCTAAAGTAGGCAGCCTTACCTTAGATTTTTGCAAGAGGCTGATTCCACGCAAGGGGCGGGCCAGAATTGTTACAATTCTGACTCTGAATTAACAAGGTCTATTACCATTTAAAGGGTCATGATTGGCCTAGCAGTTCGGTTAAGATTGAGACTCTTGGTCTGGTTGGAAGTTCTTGGGAAAATGGTTGATTTAGAGATAAGCTACTTTAGAAGGACAAAAGGTAAAGCACCCTGCAATCACAAACACATGAAGTCAGCATTTGCATATACCATTCTAACAATCAATTCACTGATAAGTTGATGTGCTGAAACACACTGTCTTAATGATGTCTAGTTTCATTTCCTGCTCAGATCATATAACCATAATACTTCACTTTTTTATCTCTTGGAACTGAATCGGACTTTTTAAGGTTACCTGTACCAGAAAAGGGAAAGGAAGCTCTTATCTAAACTTCATATGTTATTTCCTTTGGTCTATTTTCCATTTGCTTCTTGATATTAATCATCTTCTTTTCTTGAACATATAAATTATAGAGGGAAAAGGTTATTGAAACAAAATGAGTGAGCCTGTACTAATAGTGACCTGGAAATCAAGAAAAACTGGTAATCAATTCAAATCATGACTTTAATTTGTAAACAACACCTTCTTCATGGAGGGTTCCACACTCTGGTCATGTAGAAGCCAAAGCATTACATTTCTTCATGGATGAATCAGAAGTATGCTAATGAAAACCCAAAAAGCCATCATTCGTCTATTTGCATTCTCATAATAACCTCCAAGGTGCCTGCATTAATTTTTTAATCCAGATGTGACCGCAACCAAATACACCATATAAGTTAAAAGAATCTGGCTCTGATAAACATAAATGTAAAGATTATTTTGTGACTTCAAAATTTATCCCAGCTATGAGAGATTAAATTGATGGATTTTTGGAGTCAAACCTTAAAAGACTCCCTCCAAACATCCTCTGCAGGGGGAATTGTTTATTGCTTTCCTCTTTCTCCTTATAGTTTCATAAGTGTTCTTCCAATACCCATCACTTATTCAACAATCCAAGCAAACAGTATCGCTATACCAGAAACACAAAAGAGGGAGCGAGAGTGTGTGTGTGTGTGTGTGTGTGTGTGTGTGTGTGCGCGTGAGCGCACAGGTGCTCAGGGGGGGCTTCCAAACAAATTGCTTCCTATAACTTCCTGTTATTTGGGTGGGGAAAAGGGGGGCTGCTTCAATCTAAGTCCAGGAAATTAAGTGCAGAGTTTCTTCCTTTAGCTGCTGAATAGATAAAAACCAAAGATTGAATACCAGAGCATAGGTTTTCTGCAAATAAGGATATAAGAGGTTTCTTTGCACCAGTTGGCCATGTAAGAATGCAACAAGAGAGCTTCTGAAGCAAAAAATAATATATCAATAAAGAGTTTCACTTATAAATGTTATGTAATAGCATGTGTATACGTACATAAGCTATGTAAACATAATTACAGAAAGAAACAACTAAGCTGCCTGAAGTAATATTTATAATTACGTACATCCAGCAGAAGGTAAAATTCATATTTGATGACATATTTAGCTCACCTTTTTACTATGTCTATGGACGGGAACCAAGATGTGCATAATTAATGTCCAAACTTGCATAAAGATTCCTTAGGAAACTAACATGCAGTATACACTGAAGAAGTTGTAACTTTCTATTGGAGCTGAACTACCTTAGCATTTGCAGACTAGATATTACGTTGTGGTTGTTATGATTTACCAGCTAAAGCATTTTTTAATTTCAGGACTTGTAAGTATGCTAGAAAATTCTTTGTACATTAAGAGGAATGACAGCTGCACATGCAGCTATCACACCTGCAGGCCACATTTGTAGCCACATGGTTTTGTTCCTAGAAAACAAGGATTTGTGGAAATTTTGAAGAACTGGATACCCAGTAGAAGAAATCCAAGAACCTATCATTTTGGTTTAATAAACAGAAATAGCAGAGAAATCATGATTTTGTGGGAACATAATCACGTGGCTGCAAGTGTGGCTTGCAGATGTGATGGCTGAGCATGAAGCTAGCATTCCTCATACATTAAAGGTTTGTCTTGATTGGACTAATGAAGGATGAGCGGTGCTAACAGTTAGGACTGTTTATGTCCATGTCAATCACAAAGGAGTAGATAGTTTCTTGTCTAGTGATGTTTGGTGTCTGGATCCTCAGGCATATCACTTTTTCAACTACCAATCTTTTATGGTGCAGTCTTGATGCATTTTTTTAAAGGATAATTGTCTATACCTCATATTAGTCTGTTGTCTGTAGATAGATGATTTCCTTATAATATGTCATGAATGTGAGCAGACAAGGAATGGAAATATTGGGACTCAAGAGTTTCTTCCCAAGACATGGAAGAACTGTGGAGCCATCCTGATGTCCTCAAAGAGTGGACAAAGTCTGGAGAGAGACGAGGAAAAGTACGATTTTCCCAGGACACAGAGAAGAGACCATACCTTTCTCGGGAAGAATTAAAGGTAAGATTAGGCCTAAGAAGAATAAACATATAACAAATATACTTAGGTATACTTGCAATGTTATTATGACTGTAAGTTTGTCTTTTGGTATCCCACTCAAGTTTCTATTTCTTAGTCTGAACTTTCAATAGATTGGCCATTCTTTGGTGTCACTTTGTGCATCATACATGTCTAAGCAATATCATGCAACCATAGCATTCATCAGCCATGGAGAGATGTATTCATACACAACTCTAACCCAGATGATGCTGCCACCAGTGGTTCTGACACTAACTTTCCTTCACCAAAGATCTGTATGTTAGGAAAGAAGTTTAAAGCCTCCTTCCTAAGTAACTCAATGAGGCAACAACAATCAGTTTTAATTCATATGCAACATTGGCGAACAAGGGAGGTACGATAGAATCTGCTCATATATGTTGACATTGTCAACCTGAATCTGCTAGCATATCTTGATATTGGCAGAAGAAGAAGTGGACATGGTTAGTGAAAGAGAATGAAGAGAGAAAATGAGTCTGTGTTTGTGAGAGAGGTCGTTTAGGGTTTCAGAACTCTTAAGGGAGAAGGAAGGAAAGATCAGAACCATTGGCTTTGCTACCGTGTGATTTCATAAGTTCTCTTTATAATTCACAGGAGAGATTTCATTTTCTATATATAATTGTGTCTATGCAACACATGAAAGCCTACTTAGGTAACTGGAGAGAGATACACTTAAGTTAGAAAACATGCAATAGTAGAAAGATGAAGGAAACGTATTATTAACACTAATAGGATCACCAAAACGCTGGTCCAACTCTTTGTAACCATTGTTTTGGCTGTTAGTTTGTGAGCTGACTACTTTATAGAGCGCGCCCCCCCCCCCCCCCCCCCCCCCTCTCTCTCTCTCTCTCTCTGTACACATGTATATATATTACCTTCCACAAACAGCAGCGAGACAGTGAGAGACATTTTCCCAATGCCCACTCATGAAAAGCGTAGACCACTGGCATCTTCAACTATTCAAGCTATTTTCTTTGTCTTGTGTTTAAATATTGTTTCACCATCTTTTTCTTATGCAATTTCCATAATTGTCAGAATCATTCGACTGATTGAAACAAATATCACAGGCTGTTGCTGCAATCATTATCTCAAGACACTTCAGCACAAGCAGAATAAGATCCGTAAGTGTATTTCTAACCTTTTACCATGTGAAGAGTTAGGCCTTAAAAGTTCAACAAAGTCTTGATTTTTGCTAGTTTGGTTAGAAAATAAATTTGGGGAGGTTTTATTTATGTGCTCGGCAGTTGAGAGTCCCAACAAACTGTAGCAGCTGATTTTATTTGTATTTCACACTCAAGCAATTTGGAGTCCCAACAGCATGAGCTCCTCACAGTAAATTTGAGACGGAAATGTCATACTTTCAGGAAGATGGTTATAATTGTGTTTTTGTCGTGTCCTAAGTCTTTTCCTTTCATGTTTGCTTTTTTGGTACCTTTCTTTTGCATCTCATTTTCATGGACAGTTTTGCTTTTGTATCTGCTCTCAAAAATCTCTTCCATCCTAAACTTTCATCTCTTTTCATTGGTTACAGCTTCTATTTTATTTCTGCTGGTGCTCCAAATCAGTATGGTACTATATATTTCCTCCATCAGTTTGCAACGTTTGTAGACATTCTAATCAAGAGTATTATGTTTGCTTATTCCAAACTCTTGTGCTCTGATTACAGAACTTATCTATATCAATTTTGAAATGCTACTTTTAAATGCCTTTCAGCTGAAAGATAAATTAAATCAATGGATATCCCTAAATTCTATCTAGAGCACTTCCGATACTTGGGATTGATAATTCATGAGAACGGAGAGATTGAGAGGGAGGTTACCCAAATAATCCAAGTGGGTCGGAATAAATGCAGATGTGCCTCTAGAGTTTTGTGTGATCGGCAGGTTCCACTCAAACTAAAAGGAAAATTCTATAGGATGGCTGTAAGCCAGGCCATGCTCTATAGAGTTTTGTGTGATCGGCAAGTTCCACTCAAACTAAAAGGAAAATTCTATAGGAGGGCTGTAACCCAGGCCATGCTCTATAGATCAGAGTGTTGAGAAGCTAAGGAACAGCGTGTACATAGGATGAGTGTCGCAAAGATGTAGATGTTGAGATGAATGAGTGGCAAGACTAGAAATGATAAAATTAGAAATGAAAATATTAGGGGAAACTTAGGAGTAGCACCAATAGGTAACAAGATGAGGGAAATTAGACTTAGATGGTTTGGACATGTCCAATGGAGACCGAAAACAACACTGATTAGGAGTGAGGTGATCCAAGTCGAAGGTTCTAAAAGGGCAAGGGGAAGGCCCAAAAGTACATGGATAGAAGTGATGAGAAAAGATTTAAAAACTTTGGGACTTAATGAAGCCGTGACACTTAATAGATGGGAATGGAGGAACAAGATTCATATGACCGACCCCTAATCAGGATAAGGTCTTGATGATGATGATCATCCCTAATTTTTATCTATACAAAATCATGACTTCACCAAAAAGTTCAACACTTCCAAAGTATCTTGAATATGCCTGCAGACACTACTATATGCTACAGACTAGAGACTAGAGACTAGGTCTTTTTTTCTAGTTAACCAAATTCCTTTAATAACTTCTTCCAAGAAATTATCCTTTTTGAAAGGAACAACTTCTACCAAGAGATTCCTTTTCACATTCTTATGAACATTTCAATAACTTCTAATGAGTTAAGACTGACTAGAAGAATATTAAACCAAAACCATCATCTTAAAGTTGCTTACATGCTGTTTGTCATAGCTTTGATATAGTAATATGCACTTCTTCTTTGAGAAGTTAAAAGTTTTTGCCTTTTTTTTTTTTTTTGGATGACTGATTGGGATATAATTAGCTAATTAGTGCTTTACAGGCAAATATAAAGGATCTACTCTGAATAAAGCCACTCTCACTTTCCAACGACCCATGCAGCTATCAAATTGTCTTGTTCTGATTCAACAATTATAGGCCTGCTTATAGCTGTATCAGATATAAACTTCTAATTTTCTTTCATCCAGTAACCTATCGTTACGGAAGTTTGCATTCTCTTAAGCTGCTTCACTTTTGGATGATCTTGGAATTGGTCTTTCTGAGTCTCATCCACTGTGCACAGTCAGTTTTATCAGCCCTTGGTGAGCTTAATAGCATGAGATTCGTGAATGGAGTGGGTCCACACAGTGGAATAATGGGGATCGACTATCCAACCGCTATTTGGCTCTACACGTAAGTATATTTGTTTTACTGAATTTTTGACAGAGCCCTGTTGCCTGAGCATTGATTGCGTATGATATATCTCAGAGTCTCATGGATGCTATATTAAGGCTGAAATGAGCCTGAACGTTTCCATCTTTTTTGTTAAGGAATATGGGCTATAGGGCTTACCAAGTTGAGTCTGTAGAGGACCTATCCAATCCATTCGTGTCAGTGTACTTTGGGGCAGCCTATGTGGCCTGGCTATCATCATATGAGGGGAGGTGAACATCTCCACCTGTCAAAATGATTACTTTCTCACCAATTGAGCAATTATGATTCATGAACAAGGTAAAAATTCATCTATGTGCCATTGTTGTCTGGAATACAGGGAAAGAACTCCTGAGTTCATCGTTCAAGCTTATCTGGGAGGTCCAGAGAATGTTAATCCTCAGGAGACTGGTCCACTTTGGTCTAAATTTCAGGAAACCTTATCCTATTATGAGGAGAAAAAGAAGTAGGTATTTTTCCAGTACTAGACATTAATTTGCATGATTTTTTGTGCTTATCAACTAACAATTGACTATCCCCATTATAGGGAACAAGGGAGCTGCTCCATTTTATAAACTATTCTTAGTTTAAGCTTCCAGGGTGAGCCAGCTGATTCTGCTGAAGCTTTCTAGGTACAGTTTCCTGTATCTCATAAGGAGAAAAGCCTGAACTGAAACTGATCAAACAGCAACTTCCTTCAGAAGATGGTAGTTAGCCTGTTGCAAATTTGAAAAAGAGGTTCCTTATGAAAAGCTTGTGTTACTTCATTCTGATTTTGGTACCCTTTTCTTGCATGCTATTGGTGGCTCTTATTAGTAAAGAAGGTACAATTCCTTTAGTAAGTCGCGATTTCTTTGGACAAAAACTGCAGTGCTTAGGAATCAATATGATAAGATGTATAGGTAATGTCAATCACTTGTGATTAGTTCTTGGAACCATTCTCCTTGGTTCTATTCACTGGTTAATATGCCCCAAGAAAGATGATCTTTTGCTCTAGCAGGTAAAACTTTATACCCTAACCACATTTCTTTTAGACCGCACCATTTCATATTACCCTGATCAATCCTTCAAAAACATGAAAACCACTAACATTTTCTTGCAAAGTCTAGCTTGGCCTTGTCTCCTCCAATTAATAAACCTGTTATACAAGTTTACCATACTAAGACATTTTATCTTCACAAATTTTCATTAATCATACACAATATTTATATTGTGTCCAATGTTGATATGACCTTAATCAGCATCTGTCTACATGGTACTTATGAGTGCCAACTTGATTATCATACTCTAGGGTTGAGCTCACTGCTAATTTTTCTTTAGTATTGTATATTTCCAATGAATTTTCAAGCAATGAGTCCTCTCAATAGCATACCAATTTTGAATAAATAATTCATTTCCTAAGTCAAGTCTAGTTCAGTTTTATGACCTTTTTACACGGTATGTATCTCTATGTTCATTAGTCCTAGTATACTGTAAATGACTAGCGTCTCTTTCTAAGCTCATATCTGTGTTTATCTGTATACATATGCACATAGGGGAACCTTGTTGCATATGCTGTCTGCAGGGAAACGCCAGATCTCCATACTGTTTTCTAAATCCTGTCACCCTGATGCTGCTTTATTTAGTCTTACACTAGGACCAAAACTAGCAAGAGTTTCCTGACTACATCTTCAATCTCCTCCAGTGCAGCGTTGCAAGGAGGACCCTGTCTCCTGGTTGATCAGGTTTCAAGGCTGCTCGAGGGTGCTTATGTTCAACATTCAAACAAATAAAAAATAAAAGGAAAGAAAGAAAAGGCTGGAGATTTCCAGCTCTCCAACCAAAAACAAAAAGCAGCCTCTAGAGGCAGGCTAACTTGTAATTTAACTTATTTTGAAATTGTCATTATCTTTTATAGGAGAATTAAGAAGCTTCACAAGAAAGCAAATTAAGTAAATTGAATAGAAGCTGTTTGGATATCTATGTTGCTGTCAAGTGAAAATTCTTTGAGCCATTCAAATCTCAGCATCATTTCACCCATTGATACATTTTTAGAAGGTAACCAAACTCCACAACAAATATTTGAAGAACTCAATAGTTAACAGATCCTGGTGGTAACTCCATGGGAAATTGCTCAAGGGCCTGTTTGGTTGGCAAGAAAAGGACGAAAATTGATTTCCACGAAAAAAGCACTTCTCATGGAAAGTGTTTTGCGCCTGAAAATTGAATCGCCTCCAAACACCCAAAAAGACTTTCATGGCCCTAAGATTACTTGCATGTCAATTATGTCATGCATATTTCCTGGGTAACCCTCCTATATACAATTGGGCTTCCCTCTTTGATAATTGAAAGAATTCATCTGTTGGCCTTGTTTTAGAGAGGCTTTGCTTCAAATTCTCATGCACGGACAGTCCCGAAACAGATCTCTTTACCCCTTTGGAGCTATAAAGGGAAGGATCATCCAATACATTTCGTTGCATGGCCTATGAAAGATGGGAACCAAGAGATGAGTGGCTCAGATCTGCAAGAAGACAGGTCCCAGTTTTTAGCCACTGGTGGTGTACTTACTTTGCTTACACGCATGATTAAGACATAAGAACTTACGCGAGAAGCTTGAAAGTGTAGCCTAAAATCATGTTTCTACAGGCTTTATCTGCATAACAGCCATTGAACAGCCTGGCCAACTGATCATCCTACTTGAAGTTGAATCCACGAGATCGTATAAAATTAAGCATTAAAATATAATCAAAAGTTATGGAATTGGCTTTTAATTAACGACCAAATCATAGGCCGAATTAGTGACAGATGAAATACTGGTCAAAGTCAGATTGACCTATAGCTAATAAGTTGTATTTTAAAAATGAGAATCTCCTAGGTTAATATAATAATAATAATAATAATAATAATAACAACAAAATAATAGTGGATCCAATGCACTTCCCCATCTGCACATTGGAACTTGTTTATGTGCTCGGATTTGATGAAGAAAGAGACTCAAAATATCTTATTTATCAAAATCAAAGTCCATGAACATGACCAAGAAAACAACACTTTAAGAACCTTAAATTACTAATGCTGTCCTCGTGATGGTTAATAGGACCAATTTCTTAATCACTTGCAAAACGGGCTTTAACTTGTTTATCAAAGCTAACTTCTTCTTGTTTCCTTTTGAAATTACGAACCGCATCCACTGCTCATTACTGTTGATCCCAGTCATATAACCGATTAACATAGTCAGAGGTTGGTGTCGATCAAGTCCGTAACATTTAACTGATGGCCTACTTTTCCATGCGATCAATGGAGGTTACAAGCAAATGGACCAACCCAGGGAGAGGATCTTTGGTCACATTTGATCCAGAAAATGCCCATAAAAGAAGTTATTTATCCACTAGTCGGTGTAAAGTAGAGATTTGTATGCATGTATATAAGAAAGGTGGTTCATCCAATCAAGTTATGGTCCCTAAGTAACGCAATGAACCAAGTAGTTTGGATTGATGGTAAAGGAAAACTGGGGGCTATATGGTTTACTAAATTGATAGTGCAGCCTGATTCATCACATGGCATGCCTAGTTTAATATAAGAACCAAGTCCACCCATATTCGATTCTTTCAACCCATCATTGCAGGGAAATGGGTATATAAATTGTTGTCCCATTCTCAGATATAGTAGATATATCGTGCTTTGCACATGAGAGAGAGATAGAGGTATGCATAGTTACCAAAGCATCTCAAGGGCCAATTTTCCATTTCTAGCATCTACACAGGCCAAAAGAACAAGTTCCCATGCAAAACCAATGAATCCATACAAAACCATCTCCCCAGTGGTGGTCCTTAACTTAGTCATGTAGTTACCAAAGCTATCCCAAGAGTCAATTTCCATTTCTAGCATCTGGACAAGCCAAAAGAACAAAGCAAAACCAATGAATCCAAACAAGCCATCTCCCCAAGAGTGGTAGTTACTAAACTTAGTTACAGGGGGCAATTCAGAAATGTGAACAAACTGGGTTGAAGGGGAGTAAGGTGTAAACCCTGTTCTTTGGATAGAGTGGGAAGTGGTGTTGAAAAGAGAACCAGGTGTTTGAGATGAAGTGATGAATCAGAAAAGTGGTGTATTGGGGAGACACAAAAGTGTCAGTGTCTAGACATTCACCCCTTTTTCATGGTTAGGTTTGCTGGTGTCTTTTCAATGTTTTTTATTTTTTTCCAAAAACCATGGCATATTTGACCGAGCCTGATGCATGTGACATGGGGTGTGTGCCAAGAAGAAATGTTGTGCACATGGTAGGCCACCTTGCCACTGCATCGCCCTTGTCTCACTCCTGTTGACCTACATGTGTCAGTTTCATGTGAACTTCAAGGTATCCATTGAGTCTTGGCCTTGGCCTTGGGGTATTTCAGCTTTTCTCTCCTGTGAAATCCAATCAAAAGAAAAGGAAGGTTCATAACCTTTTAGATGTTCTGCCTGATCTGCATATGTAAATTCCCAATGCTGCATAGTCCTTTGCCTTTTGTTTTGGTCTAATTTTGCATTCGGAAACATTGTGTGAATCACCCAATTGATGGACCGGTGAATGGATGGGTTGCAGATATAAAGTGGATCAATTTGATGGTCATCCATATTTCTTGTAATCTTCCAAAAAAAAGGCCATCCCAGTGCACGAAGTTTTCGCATATACAAAGTCTGCAGAATGGGCAGACTATAAGAATCAATAATATGCAGCCTTATCTTATATTTTGCAAGAAGCTATTTTTACACTTTGAAACTCTAACCTCAAAATCCGTAACGACAACAAACTTACCTTGCATTTCTTGTAATCTTCCAAAACTTACCAAGTTAGATTCAGTCATATGGCCCATCGGCTGACAATCTTATCCCATGGAATATGTAGTACATGGTGGAGTTTGTACCCCACGTTTCCATGCTTAGGAGACAACATAATCTCTTGCTATAAGAAGATAAAACCTCTTGTCTAATAAAGGGGAGATACATGCATACTAGACGAGAAACATACATTATTCTCTCTCTCTCTCTCTTCCGAAATTCTAAAGAGGTTCGTCTAAAGGTCACAAGACGATAACTCTATCGTTGCGGGAAGACTCCTCTTCTAAAAAGACACCGCTATAAAACCATAAAAAGATGAACATTTTCAAGAAGAATTCTCACTGCCTGCCTCACCCTTTCACCTGGTATGACTTGTGGTCTGATTTGTTGATCTTCTGGGTTCTACTTGATCAAGCAACACCCAACAATTCAAGGTTAAACTTATCTTCAAAATATATTGGGTTTTCCCTTTTCTTTCGTGTAAATGGTCCAAGGAATGCAAGCTCCTATAGTGGTAAGGATAGGGCCATATGTTGAAGTTGAACTCCTGATTGGCACCAACTTCCTCTCACTTAAGCCCAATAGTTAATTCTCCTTTAAAGTAAATTTAATTGCTAGCTACTAGCTTTATTTCTTTTTCTTTTTTTTTCTTAATATCGAATATACGCACTCGTATGCCATCCCGAATATATGACTTGCATGAGTAAGACTTGCGACCAAAGGAAAAAGCGACAACTTGAACCTAAAATCAAACATATTTAACTGAAGAGACAAATTATTTGCAGATGAACCATGAAATGATTATATAATATTCTTTAAAAAAGGGAGAAAAAAAATTTTCTTGTTTCGATTATCATTAGGCGTGGCTAGCTCCATTAGTATTAGTATAGAAAAAAGTACATAAAATAAACCAGCTAGGACCCACTAGGCACGCGCCTAAAGAGCCCATGACTCGCCACGTCATTCAACTCAAATTATTTGGATTCCTGACCCTCCATCAGAAGTACCAGTACAGATAAGATGCCTTTCAATCATTTAACGACTTAAATGACCATATAGTCCACACTTCCCAGTGCATTACAGCATTTTATGGGCTTAGTGGGGCCCCTATTTTAGTCCATCTTAGCCGTCTGAGGTCCTTGGATTTGTAATCTTATAACAATGATTCCGGATCCTTCACCACAGTCCACTGATTACTAATTGACGCTCAAAGGTGCAAAATCAGATGATTCTAACCGTCACCTTCAAACAAAAGTGGAAAGGCATAACTCGTTTTCATGTCGTTAGCAATCAAGGAATCAAACGGTCAAGATCAGATCCCCATTAGAATCATCCATCTTGCACGATTTAAGGTGTGGCAGGGAGATGACCTTGTTTCAAGATCGAAGGAGGGATCCGTCAATTTGTAGCAAGTGATGGGAACTTGACTGGACTGCCCACGTTAAGAAAAGACTTCTCGGACATGGAAAATGAAAGCAGGTTCAGTACAGATCTACACCATCCATCCCTCTTTTGGAGGAATCCAATTCTGTGGATAGTGGCCTGATCACAAAGTACAATATAGTCAGGCGGCTAAGATTCGAAATGGATAAGCTGGGGCATGGCCCACCAGAGACGGACTGAGGAAGGGGACTTGTAATCATCTGAAGTTGGGGCCTACTTGACCCTTTAGCGGCTACTTGGGGATCCTCCGGGGGAAATACATATGATCATAACCGTCAATAATCTTTTCGTACCATTTTTTTTATAAATTTAGCCTTCCATTTTATAGATCAAAAGCGTAAAAGCGAGGATCAAGCGATGGATGAGGTATTAGGACATGGTCTATCCATTAATAAGGTTCACAGGATGAAGGTCTGATAAGCAAAAACTGGGTCCCCGGTTGGACTTTTGGCTACTCGCCTACAAATTATAATGTACTCCCACGGGTATGAGGGTGTAACTATCAAATTGGAGGAGTGTAAATATCATTTCCCGAGAGGGAAAATCTCTATAAAAACAGTCAATGAGGAACATTTCCACGGCCATCTTCCCTTCCATTCCCTTTCCAACGTCCGAAGAGGAAAATAACCAGACACGCACACGCAGATGACACAAATGGGCCTCGCGTGGTGGCAAAAACATGACTCCAACTCCATTCCTAGCGGAGCAAGCAGCGGGTCAGCCACAAACACCACCAGAAACCCACCACAGAGCTGCTACTGTTGGAGAAGGTTGATGAGAAAGCTGAAGAAACGGAGCAAAATGCTGTGTTCCGCTACCAGAACTCCCACATTCCACTGCCATTACGACCCACTTAGCTATGCCAGAAACTTTGATCGAGGAGACTGCGGAAGCTCCCTCGATGATGATTATGGGCGATTCTATGCCTTCTCCTCCAGATTTGTTGCCAATCCATCAAATGCTCGAACTGTTCTTGCTGTCTCTAACTAGACATAATATAGCAGTTTATATTATATATTTTTCCTTCCTTTTCTTTTCTTTTTTACCATTTTATTGTTTTTGAGTTTCGTGGATGTGAATATCAATGGAGGATATATAGATCCCAAGTTTTGGTGGAGGAGAGATGAAGTGTCTATACGAGTGCGAGTTAGTGATTTGGATCATGTAAGTGGCTGTATTTTTGCCTCTCAGATTAATTGAATCTGAACTACTGTGGGGATGTTTGATCTCTTCTTAATGTTATAGGCTTTCTTTATGTTTTCCCTTGCTGGCCATCATTTTTCTCTGGGTTCCTATTGTTTCCTTCCTTTTACTTATTCCTCTTCTACGGTTGGCTTTGGTTTTATGTATATGCACATTTATAGGCTTTTGTTTACCTCTGCCATCTCTTCAAGCCACCTTGGTCTATAGGGCTTGTTTTAGTTTAATGAAATTTAAGCTTCCCTGTTCCCCCACCCCGCATAAAAAGGAGAAAAAGGAAAAGGAAAACTCTGGTGTTGACCTAGTTATAGGATTGTGACTGAGATCTCTACACTGCCATGATCTTGAATATCATTTCCTGATTCACCTTCATATGGGGATTGGGTTGCTGTAACAGCTGATCACTATCACTATATATATATATATATATATATATATATATATATATATATATATATATATATATATATATATATATATATATATAATGTAATGTAATGTACAGTTGGTGGCATGTGATTTACCTACTTGAAACCGCTTACGAATCTCTAGATGGTTTTATGAGATGGATGTGAGAGATGGATACTAAATTATGGCTCACAAAGATTTGATATATATGAGTGGAAATAATGTAGTTCCTAGGGAAAGGTTGAACTCTTCTTTTCAGGAAACTGTCATCTATTTGATATGCATTACTCTCTCTCTCTCTCTCTCTCTCTCTCTCTCTCTCTCTCTCTCTCTCTCTCTCTCGGTGCCCAGAGAGCCTAGGTGAAAAGATCCAAACCAATACGCTCATTCACACGCAAACGCATCGCCACACACCCATAACCCACTGGTTTTATCTTTTGAGAGATCAAGCTTTTCATCTAATCCAATTTGCTAAATATATATATATATATATATGTATATGTATTAATTTCAGCTGTTTCATGTAAGTATAAAGAATAGGTAACTTTGATTGGCAGAAAAAAATTAGAAAACAGAAAAAGTAAATGGCATCCTGACCAATCAAATGAAGATAATGATTTGTAAGTTATAATGGATTCTCAATGAGCATTAAAATATTCTTTGTTGTTAACAGTAACAGATGCATTAACGTATATTATAGTAAAAATATAAAAAAGATGTAGTAGAACTGTGGAATTTCTTGGAATAGATGTCAGAACCGTTTAAGGTTCAAAGATCAACCTTGGTCAAAATAGAGATCGAATTAAGATTCAATTGTCATAATAAATCAAACATTGGTTATAGTTTCCTTTTTCACTGTAAAATATAAATCAGTAAATCACATATCAATTAATGATGAAGAACCATGGCCTCTTTCATTTACCTGTTTAAAAGGAAAATATAACACAAAGAAAATGGACAGAAATCGAGCTGTTGAGTTAAACACTAAAAAACATGGGTGAGATCGGATTTAGTGGCTATTGTTAGAATTATAAACAGCCCGCCTGTTATCCTTAGAAAGTTGCACATCATCATCATCAAGACCCTTACCCCAATTAGGAATGGGCACAACTGGCAAAAAAAGTTTTCCAAATTATTACATAAATTTCTTCACCAGAAATTTCTGTTACCAAGTAAAAAGCACTTGTTTGATTTTGAAATAAAAAATTCAATAAAACAGAGAAAACAAGTTTTTCAAACACTCATTGATACTTCTGTAGATTGTTTGATGAAATACGACTCTCTTTGTAAGGGGTCAAATGTGCCAATCTCTTTCCTTTCTGAACTCACACCTCACCTGATCGACATTGTAGAAGGTCTGTGAAAGAGTAAGTTTCGATGATATTTTTTCTATCTATATATAATTAAGGATAACTTCAGATAATCCAAAGAACCCCACTTCCCACAATAAAAATTGAAAAAAGAAAAGATGGTGGCTGGAAATGAAGCAAAAAAAATATGGTTAGGGTTAGAAATGAAAAGCTTATGAAATGATATATATACTGCCGATAGCCTTATCTGTTTCTTTTGGACGCTCATCATCATCATCAAGACCTTATCCCAATTAGGGGCCGGCCACATATTCATTCATTCCTCTATATTAAGTACCATGGCTTCATTTAGTCCCAAAGTTTTTAAATCTTTTATCGCCACTTCTATCCAAGTTCTTTTGGGCCTTTCTCTTGCCATTTTAAAACCTTCTACTTGCATTGCCCCACTCCTTCTAAACGGTGCCGTTTTCGGTCTCCTTTAGACATGTTCAAACCATCTAAGTCTAATCTTCCTCATCTTGTTACCTATTGGTGCTACCACTAGATTTTCTCTGATATTTTCATTCCTAATTTTATCCTTTCTTGTCTTACTACTCATCCATCTCAACATCCTCATTTCTACAACGCTCATCCTATGAGCATGATGTTCTTTAACTGCCCAACATTCTAATCCATAGAGCATATCTGACCTTATGGTCATCCTATAGAATTTTCCTTTTAATTTAAGGAACACCCGCCGATCACACAAAACTCCATATGTACATCTCCATTTGTTTCAAACTGCTTCGATTCTCTGGGTAGCCTCCCTCTCAATCTCTCCAGTCTCATGAATCATTAATTCTAAGTACCAAAAGTGGTCTTTTACAGGGACTTCTTGGTTATCAACCTTGACTGGTGTTCCACTTCTACTCTTCTTGCTATAATGCTTCTCTCCATAACTCTAACTTTGTGTTTACACCCTCCCTTGTCTCATCAATGAAGACTATATCATCTACAAATAGCATGCATGAGGAAATCTTTTCGTGCAGATGTTTTGTTAATTTATCCACAACCAACATGAAAAGGTACGTACTCAATGCCGATGCTTGGTGCAATCTTATAGTGACAGAAAAATCACCAGCCTCGCCACTAGCGATCTTAACATTTTTTACAGTTTCATCATACATATCTTTAATTATGTCTATATATCCTTGCGAAACCCCTTTCGCACCCAACACCCTCCATATTAACTCTCTAGGGACTCTATCATAAGCTTTCTCTAAGTCGATAATGACCATGTGGAGGTCTTTTCTCCTCTCCCTATATTTTTCTACCAATTGTCTTAATAAGAAAATAGCTTCCATGGTAGACCTCACAAGCATAAAACTAAATTGATTCTCTAATACACTTGTCTCATGCAGTAGCCTCTTCTCAATCACTCTTTCAAAAAGTTTTATAGTGTGGCTCATAAGTTTGATCCCTCAATAATTAGTGCAGCTCTGTATATCTCCTTTATTCTTATAAATTGGTATAATAGAGCTTTTCCTCCACTCATCAGGAAATTTCTTTGATTTTATAATTTTATTAAACAACTTGGTCAGCCAAACTATCCCAATATCTCCCATATGCTTCCAAACCTCTATTGGTATACCATAGGGCCCTATGGCCTTTCCTAATTTCATCTTTTTCAAGGCCTCTTTCACTTCAAATATTCTAATCCTACATTCGTGCCTATAATATCCAATGTTATTTAGGTTTATAGTATTTTCAATCCTTATATTCTCAGAGCCATTGTCATTTAACAATTTTTTAAAGTACGTCTCTCACCTTTATTTAATTTCATTATCTTTGACTAATACCCTTTGATCATCACTTCTAATACACCTAACATGATCCAAGTCCTTACCCTTCTGTTCTCTTACTCTTGCAATTTTAAACACATCTTTCTCACCTTTCCTTGTTCCTAGTCTATTATATAGCTTATCATATGCCTTAAGTTTAGCCTCATTTACTATTCTCTTAACAACCTTTTTAGCATTCTTATATTGTTTATTGCTTTCATTATTTCTAGTCTTCTGTCATGCTTTAAAACATATATGTTTTTCTTTAATAACTTTTTGCACTATTTCACTCCACCACCATATTTCCTTTCCTAATAGCCTTTTACCTTTAGATACTTCTAAGACATCTTTTGTCACTTTCTTAATGGACTCAGCCACATTAGTCCACATGGTATAGTTCCAATTTTCTTCTACCATCAACTTATTTTTGAATGAGGTTATTTTCTCTCCTTTTAAATTCCACCACTTAGTTTTTTTTATGTATATTAAATTCAACTCTTTTCCTTCATCTTTCGATATGGATATCCATAACAATTAACCTATGTTGTGAGGTTAAACTCTCACCGGGTATCACCTTACAATCCTTACACATTGATTCATTCAGTATTCCTAAATAGAAAGAAGTCTATTTGGCTTTTATGAAGTTCACTTTTAAAAGTTATTAAGTGTTCATCATTACAATGGCTAAGTTATATGACAAAGCAAAATCGAGGATAGTTTTCCCCATCTCATTTCGTTTGCCTATACCATACGCTACGTGTATTCTATCATATCTTTCCTTTTCTTTTCCTACATGGTCATTTAAGTCTGCTCCTACAAATATCCCCTCTGTGTTGGGAATTTATTGCATGATTCTCTCCATATCTTCCCAAAACTGTCTCTTGATTATATCTTCTAACTCTACTTATGGTGCATATGCACTTATAACATTTATGATCTTCTCTCCTAGAATAAGTTTTATTATTATAATTCTATCACTAATTCTTTTAACGTCCACAACTTTATCCTTTAATTCTTTATCCGCTATTATTCTACGCCATTTATGTTATTATCCTTTCCTACATACCATAATTTATACCCATCGATTTCTCTAGCTTTAGCCCCTTTCCACTTGGTTTTTTGGATACAAGCGATGTTGACTCTCCTATGTTTCATCGTGTCTACTAACTCCAAACTCTTACCTGTCAATGTCCCTATATTTCATGTGGCAATACAAATGTTATGCTATGGTGATATCTTATTTACCAGCGCCCTTCTCAATATCCATGGCATGAACCCTGTCCACTTTTCATCGCACCTGGGTTCTAATGCAGCACATCGCTTCCGAGGGGACACTCTAGCATCCCTTGCCCATTTATCACTACACCCGGGAACTGATGTAGAGCGTCACTTTTGGGAGAATGCCTTAGCAACCCTTGCCCATTTTTCATTGCACCCGGGATCCGATGTAGCGCGTCGTTTATGGGGAATGCCCTAGCTTAAGGGAATGTCAGTTTTTTATTCATATTATTTTAGGGTTACCATAGTTTTAAGAAGTTGGAGATGATTTTCATTTCTTTCTTACAAGTAGAAAAAATATAACAAAATCATCTTCAGCTTCCCCCTTGCTAGCTAGCACCTGATGCAAGGGTTGCCATATTTTAAGAAGCTGGAGATAATTTCCATTTCTTCCATGCAGACTAATATATAAATACATATTCATTTGCAAGAAGGAAATAAATAACAAAATCATCTACAACTTCTCCCTTGCCGGTTAGCACCTGACGCAAGACCCTCCTCCTTTTTCATCCACGCTTGGGACCGGCTTTGGTAGAGTTTTCTCTTGGACGCACATATGAAATGAAATACTAGTGGAATAAAATGGATGGCTGTTGATGGTCCAATATTAGAAAAGAAATCATGGTGCACTCATCTAGCCTTATATTTGTGAATACATATAAGGTTGACCCACCCTTTGTGTGCCATACATACTCGGTGAGTAACATTGTAGAGATATCATTTTATCTTGATCTCGCATTCATTCTATGTAAGCATCCACTTGAAATAAGTGTGGATTGATATCTAGGAAGAAAAAAACTGTCGTTGGCTTCTGCTCTCTCTCTCTCTCTCTCTCTCTCTCTCTCTCTCTCTCTCTCATTGTAGGAACTATGTCAAGGTTGTAAGTGACAAAGGAATCAAGACAACTTATGGAGCCCAGAGGCACAATCGTCGTCCTTCTTGTTATTATTATTGATGTCAAATGAGTGAAGCCAGTTCTAAGGATCTGCTATGCACATTGAGCATCTAACTTTTGGATGCCTTTTGGTCGTGTACATCTATATCATCAAGCTCTACTCAGTTTGATAGTACTAAGCTCTGGTCATATTGCCAGTGAGGTTTGAATATGCTATTAACAGCAAAAAGAGAACTAATTTGAACTAGGGCTACTTGTTGCAGAATAAAAACTCTTAGAATTGGAGAGGATTAGAGAAATTGCATTTGTCAAGGTGTATTCTTTCAATAAAATTGACTTGCTTTTATAGGCTTACAAACTCCTGATATTACTCATCCACATATACCATGTATACTACTAAATCCATTACGTGGATCTAAAAAGAAACAATTTGAATCATTTTTCAACACTCCCTCTTGATTCAAAATTACATACACCAAGACATAACCTAAAGTAATTATGCTTTGCTTGAGGAAGTGATTTTGTGAGAATATCCTCAACTTATTCATTTGTGCTGCAATGTTAAAGATGAATCAACTCTTTTGCCACCAGCTCTCAAATGCAATGATGTCGAATATCTATGTGCTTTGATCTTCTATGAGAGAATGGATTTTTGATCATTGCAATTTGCTAATAAATTATCACAGAAAATTTTAGTTCCCCTTTTTGCTCTTGATAAAGATGAGCAAGTAATTTCCTCAGCCACAATGCTTGGCATGCTTAAGATTCTGATGCAACATACTCCTACTACTAGACAGGGGGCTTTCAGAGTCGGTTAAAAAGGATAATTACAATCGCTTACAAAGCAACTTCTATCGAGCTGACTTGGAAAGTCACCAACTTTTAAAGTCGTTTATCTCAATGACTTTAAAAATCAAGTACTTTTGAAGTCGTTTATCGTAAGTGACTTCAAACGTATGTGACTTTTGAAGTCGCTTAGCATAAATGACTTTAAAAGTTGTTTTTACCTAAGTAACTTCAAAAGCTCAACCTTCTTTATGGAGTTTTGAAGTCGCTTAACCTAAACGACTTCTAAAGTTGGTGACTTTTAAAGTCATTTTTATCTAAGCAACTTCAAAAACCCAACCTTTTTTGTGGAGTTTTGAAGTTGCTTAACCTAAACGACTTCTAAAGTTGGTGACTTTTAAAGTCATTTTTATCTAAGCAACTTCAAAAGCCCAACCTTTTTTATAAAGTTTTGAGGTCACTTAACCTAAACGACTTCCAAAGTTGGTGACCTTTAAAGTTATTTTTATCTAAATGATTTCAAAAGCCCAACCTTTTTTATTTATTTTCGAAGTCGGTCAACACTAAACAACTTTTAAAAAAATTTAAATTCAATTTATATCCGAGCAATATCACCTGTGTACAATTGAATAACAAACATCCTAATACTCAACCAGTATCACCTGTATACAATTGAATAACAAGCAGTACTACATGTATCACCTAATACTTAGACAATCTTTATAAGCATTCAAAACATGTTCCAATACAATATTCATCCACTTCTTAATACAATACAACCTGCATCCATGGATTTCCAAGCATCATATGCACCTAATACTTCAATCTCCACAAACATGAAAAACCAACATCCACTATAATGCATCCACATCTTTATAAGCATTCAAAACTTGTTCCAATACAACATTCATCCACTTCTTGATACAATACTACCTGCATACATTGGTATCCAAACATATACACATAATACTTCAATCTCCACAAATATAAAAAACCAACATCCACTACAATGCATCCACATCTTTCTTGATGCATTACCACATGCGTATATATTGAATAACAAACATTATATAAACTTGATACTTCAAACAATCTTTATAAACATGAAAAACCAAACATCATATGTACTTAATACTCCATTCTCCATATACATTGGACACCAACATCTACCACAATACGTTGACATCTTTCTTGATACACTACCACCTATGTATACATTGAATAACAAATATTCTATACACCTGATAATTCAAACAATTAATCTTTATAAAAATTAAAAATAAAACGTCCAATACAACATGTATCCAACACAACAAGTTTCAAATTTACTTCATCCATACTAATTTATTCCCACAACCCAAATTTTCAAAGAAAATAATAAAATGTAAAAGAACACACACAAGTGAATAAAAAATACTTTATTATATATTTCAAGTTCATGTAACTACTTCAAGTGATCTAACTAAAACTCATTACATACTCAGCTCATTCAATTCATATTTCATTGAGATTTACTCTAAAGTAACTCTTCTTGTTTGCCTACTCATAAAGTACAGCAGCATGAAATACAACATATTTAATTAAGCTTAAAGTTTTTATTTATATCCATAAAAACTACAGAAAAATATAAAATTATAAGAAGTAAAAGTGTTCTACCTTTCTTAAATGGGAGATATGAATACAATCAAATATGAGGGTCCTCATATATTTCAGGATATAATACCTACACTCCCAATCAAATTGTTGTTTAGGGCAATGTGCAATAAGGGCAATAAAAAAGATCTTATAAATATCATTTGTAATAATATAGGTTTAATTAGTGGTAACTTAGAGTAATTAACTGATTCATATACCATGACATTCTTCTAAATGAGTTTTGGCGGTTGTACAGTCTCGGTAATATTGGCTTATTCAATCCAAACTCTACAAATTTAAATTTCAAATACATTATAAATGAATAATAAATTACTTATCTACACATAACATATAAAAATAAATAAATTTTACTTGTTTATAGTTTCTATGAGGGCAGGATGGATGTGGGATCCACAAGAATAAAAAAAGAAAGCATGCCTGCTATGCACATCCAAAATGGGCAACATCCAATGATACATACATAGACAGTCTTATAGATTGTAATGGAAGTTAACAATCCTTAAGTATAGAATAAGTTGGCAAAAAAAAATAAATTAAAACTTATCCACTATTGTAGGGAATCATTAAGCCCTATCTGTGACAGTATGAAAAGAAGCCTGGTAAAATATCGTAAATACACCTCTCTATTGACCATTACTCCGCCACTCCAAAAATGATGTCAGGGTTAAGGAATTGGTAGAGTGTACCCTCACCCTCAAAAAGGCTAAACGTATCATTCAAGAAGCTTCATAAAAGAAATAATTATTACATATACAATTAAAATATAACATGTAAATGTCAAGTGATTTATAAGCAAGTATGTCCATATACCCCATGTAGGAGATAATGTGAGAGTGTAATAGTTTCTCTACCATAAGTGGCACTTTAACAATGTCTTGGGCAAGCACTCTCTGCTTGATTCATACAAGATTGATTTCCATTTCGCCATTGATGAGACCATAGATTAACCTTATGGATCGAGGCGTATTAGGTGGGACTTCCACACGCTCCTTGGATAGTTGCTATAAAATATGTAAAACTTTTCAGCTAAATAATATTAATCAATGAAGAAGACCTAATTTATGATGGAAAAAAATCAAAGATATATACAAGTACTTGTTCCTTTAGTGCAACAACAATAGGTGACAATAGAAAGGCGACTGATCTCGGTGCCACGTGTTGTTGCTAATTAATTGTGTATAGTTATTAAACAATTAAGTAAGGTATTTAGCTAAAAAATATTGATGAGAAAGGTAGTATGATAAGATACATATTGTGGACTCTATGGGAATGACCAATGCCTTTGGCCAAGTGATGTGATATGCAACTATTTGCCCAACGGTTATAATATTTTTCATTTCTAATGGAAATGGCAGGCAGGAATTAGCATTCAAAGCCATGGTAATGGACGTTAGCTTAGTATGTGGTGACATACTAACTTCGTGCAAAACATTTGATTCGTGCTCGTAGCATGAACCAACTATCACAATATTTTGAGTGGAATCTAAGGCCAATAAGCATTAACCCACCTGCAAATCAAATATATAATAGAGAGGTTGAGATTGAGAATTATTACAGAAGGACAATGAAAATTTTTAGTTTTGTCTATATATATATATACCTCTTGAGTAGGAATTTCCTTTTCGAGGGTTGTTGGATGTCCTTTATTATCTTCTTTAGTTGAAAAATTCCAGGTCACATTTGATGGAGGTACAGGGGTACTACGAGAATTATGAGCTGGGAATAAAATAACAATCATCAAACCTCCATCACACAACTAACTAAATATATCAGTCTTTATTTTCATAATGAGCTCATTGTAAGCCTCCTCATCATCTTGAA
This sequence comes from Warburgia ugandensis, assembly GCA_035236585.1. NCBI lineage: Eukaryota > Viridiplantae > Streptophyta > Magnoliopsida > Canellales > Canellaceae > Warburgia > Warburgia ugandensis. The sequence goes on along the minus strand of CP141136.1, from coordinate 63,719,276 downwards.
CTTTAAGTAAATGTCCTTTACTAAAGAATTTAGAAGGAACAACACCACAACCCATGCCCCTAACTCAACTAGCGTGGTCCTTCTTATTTCCCATAGCCATATACAAGATGTCCTCATTGGCAATAGTGCTACTTAGAGTTCTTGTAGTAATGCTTTCTTGGGTAAGAATGTCCTGCAAAATTTCATTAGAAAGACATGATCATGTCATCTAATTAATTGTATATAATTTATAAACAGGTGGAACCATTTACTATACAGAAACAATTTGAGCAATACTTTTATCTGAGAACTTGTTGCTAGTATGGCCCACCAAATGTGCCATCTTTTAGAGGATGGAGCGATCAATGAGTTTCGTAGTCCTAACTTTTTTTGTTGTTAAGCAAAGACACTATTGTTAGAGAACAACATGTATATAACTATAGTAGTATTAAATTAAATGAGATAAATTGTCATAAATGCTTACTTCACGCTCTTCTAAACAAGCGTAGCCTAACCTGGTCAACTAGTGCTACATATTTGTTTCATGCACCTTTCTTCCCCTTGCACTCTTTGCATGCACATTTGTACATGCATGATTAAGTGTAATAATCAAATGTTATATGCAATTAAAATGAAGCATCGTTTTTGCACATACCTCAAACTCAGTGGAGGTGCGGTTTTGTATAAATGCATTTCAAACCTCCTGGTCAATGATGTCAGAGTAAATGGAAGGCATTGTACGTGTATAGCCTTGACGAATCGTTGACATTTGGAACTATGTAATTGAGAACAAGGTAATTCTTTCATTTTCTCTATTGCTCACCCACCCCTTGTAAAGCACATGTCTTCTTATCATCCAGCACATCAAAGGCAGTCTACAAATTGTACACATCAATTACTATATTTGAAAAATAAGGTAAGATATAATGTAAATAATACATGTACTTATCTTTACATACCTTTATCATTTTCCATATTAAATCTTTTGTCGAGGATGACAATTGTCTCCGATCCTCAAATGTGATAGGAACCATGTTTCTTATTGTAGAGCAAAGGAAACTCTTATAAACAGGTGCACTCTAACCAATCTCTTGCCCTCTACTATTGTATTGGACAGTTTCTTTAATTTCCTTCGACTTTCTCTTGATAACCTTTTCCATTGTTGTTCGCCCTCTGCCCTTTTTTTGAGTAGTGCTCATGTTGGCCTCTTATTAATGCTCTTCAATGTGGTCGTAATCTTCAATTTGACATTCTTCTCGTTTCATCATTACTACAAAGAAGAACACAATGATATTTGAACAATAGCATAAAAAAAGGCTATGTAATTCATTTAAAGAAACCAAACCGACATGATATATGCAGCAAACAAAGTAAAAGCAAATCAAATAAAACATGCATGAAAATAAAAAAAATTCTAAAGAACAGATATTTCTAAAATTAAACATTCCTAAAACTAAACCTAGAAACTAATTTGCATGATTATAAGTAAAGCAATGTTAACTTGCATGATTCTAAGTAAGTCAAGATATAAGTAAAGCAATGTTAACTTGCATGATTCTAGCCATCACATAGCACATCTATATACACGTTCATTTTCTCTCATATAAACATGACTAAAACAATTTAGCTTCGTGGAAGCAACTACTAGCATTCGATAATCAAGAGACACATCTTAAAGCATTTACTAGTAAGTTCGCATGTATGTCTCATTCATCTTGTTCATTCCCATTTTTAAAAATGCATTATAAGTCATTCTTATCAAAATGATCAAGCATGTACTAGGATCTCTTATTGATTAGTTATGGGAAACAAGTGTGTATTTGCTTCAATTCTAGTCCCTTCTAGTCCATCTATATTCTTAAGAATTTATTTACCACTTGTCCTCAAGTACATACACACATCCATCTTTTGTTCTTAGACACAGTTAGGTGAATTGGCATTAAAAAATCTCAAGTACTGCATGTTTCTTTTCTAAAAATCAATATTTTCAAAGAAATTATCTCCTATATTTCTACATATTATCTACTATAGCTTGATGATGTGTTGTACGTTATAATCAAAACAAAGTATACTAAGTCTAATTGCCTAAAGGTCATTTCTTGCTTCTCTTTTCCTAGGAGATGCTCTCACCTAAATTGACTTCTAATTTTTTTCCTACCAGATTTGGTTATTAGCGCTTGCATATGCTACTACTTGAAACTTATCAAATGTTTTCTTTTCTTACTTTTATACCACCTAGGTGGCACAATTGTTCTATTCGACCGTAAAATGCTAAGAAATTTTTGAAAAGATGGCCACAATTGGAAGAAGAAGAAAGACAAGGAGACAGTCAAAGAAGCTCTTTTCTATATATCTTCTTGAATTTTGTTCCATACATGTTACTTTTATGTACCCAAAGATAAGTAATGAGCTACAGGATATTAATGTACAAAAGTATTATATCCCCATGACCTACCCAGCTTTGAAGATGACAACCTAATCTCCACCACTGTGAGGTTCCAAGAGCTTCATAAAAGCACATGGGTTCAATAAAATAAACATCACTCAAAGTTCTCCTTATGGCCTTACTATGAACAATGAATTTAATTTTCTCTCTTGCTTTGAGTTTGCAGTTTTCTGTTCATCTTTCTTTATGTTTTGGACAAAAATAGGAGAACAGATGAATTAGAGAGGGCCTCATATCTAGTTCATAGATCCCTCCTCCAAAATTCACAGCTTTCTCCCCAAGGGATCGTATTTTTATTTTTGTTCTCTCTGTTAGTGCTTATTTAGCTTCCTGCGGTGTCTTTACTTCATGCTTCCTCCCTCCTTTTGGCAATCTAAAATTTGATACACTTGTCCTGAGATCCTGCAAATACTTGGGAAAGCTATGGACAAAGTAGTACTTCCTAACCCCTATCCCTTTAGAACTTGTATCCTTCTCCTATTACCAAAAGGCTTATCTCTAACTTGAAAAACTGATTACAAGACTTTGAGTGTGACTCTTTATGTAATACACTAGCACCCTAATATCCACACCATTAACCATATTCCTAATGACAACTTTTCTTCATAAAGCTTTGCTCTACTCCCTGAACCTCCATGTCCACTTCTTTTTTTTGGATGATATGCCCATTTCTATTATAGAGACTTTATTTTGAAGACCAAGATCGCTATCCTCATCCTCCTGTCTTCTTAGATTTGGAACCCCCTTATCCTCTTTTTACTGAATGCTTAAATATTTGGACTCCTCTTTGCTCCAATAGAAATCCTATTGAAGCTTCACAATCTGTTTGTAGACCAAAAGATAAGTTGTCTAGTCAAGCTAGAATGAGAGTAATCCTTAGAAAAAAAGTTAGGAAATTCATCTTGCTAATTTCTTCTCTATCACTGGGAATGAGTAGTCGAGCACATCAATGGAAGATCTTTTTTCTCATTAGGACTCCATATTGTAAAAGATGCTTGTATCAGCCATCACACTCTTGCTTACACTTACTTGTAAAGCAAAAAGGAAGGAAGAACCATGGTAAAAGACCCCCCAAATCATGGGGATGAAAAAGACAAGAAGAAGATGATGATGAAGGGTAGGGGAATCGAGAGAATTTTATATTATCGATACTTTGGTAATCTATTATGATACTACCACTAATTTCCATAACTTGATGGGCCTTGTCTATATAAGCATAAACAGCTAAATAATTGCAATAGATATGCAGTATAAACACCTGTGGACACCTTCAAATTTCTTAGAAGCCCAACCCATATCTGCCTTGCTTAGTTTGAACTAATGTTGCTAACTAACTATGACGGATGCCTATAATGCTTATAAGTAGATATAAATTTTCTTGGAACTTCTCCATGAACAAAATGACAATCTACTCTGACATGCCTAGTGCTCTCATGTGATAGTATATACTACTAAAGCAAGTAGCTACTTTAATTTTGTAAAATTTACATTGCCAACTAACCTCAAATTTATCTTTTCTATGGGAGTTTATAACCACACTGATTCACATGAGGCGTGAACAAACTCTCTCCTCTTGCTCATCCTTGTAACTATATTTCTACATACAATATCATATCTTATTGTTGTCTTTAAAAGGCCATACTACCTAATTCAAATCCAAAGGGTTAAAAAAATAATTTCATTGGTAGGTACATCCTTTAGGCGTAACTAGAACATGTCTAACTTCATCTCAGTGATCAACATTGAGCTTGCATTTACTAGCCTAGAACACTTGTAGGATAATATCAAATGGGTTATTGTTAAATAAATTATCCTTCCAACTATGTGATGCTACCTCCTATGAGGAAGTGATTTGGTCCCTTCTAAAAAATGACTTTTTTTGGCTTAGAAACCCAAAACTATGAAATGAAAGTGAATGACAATGTTCTTTAAGGTAATGCAACAAACACGTTGAAAGGTGAGATGAGAAATGTGCAAGGGATTGAGTGATGAAAGCTTCAAACAAAAAATTTGTCAAACACTTGGGGAATGAAAACAAAAGGTTGAAAAGATTGAAGAACTTGCACACAAAGCAAGTCACACATGCATTTCAAACAATACTTGCTGAATGAATATGAAAAACAATGAAAGTTAGTAAGAGGAAAGGATTCAATGCTAAGACCCAAGGATTTTTAAAAGTTTGGCAAGCCTACTAGGCACCTACTTCTCTCACAAGGAGTTTCTCACCTTGAGTTTCCACTAATCTTTGTGAAATTTTATATGCCAAATCAAGTCAATTGTTCCCTTAATGGAGCTGGAAACAACTTCCTAGTTGGATGTTGTCTTGATAGTTGAACATTATGGCCAAGAGTTCTAGAACAACCTCTCTGGGTGCACTGTTGAAGTTAACTAGCTCGGATCAACAATCCAAGCTGTCGTCGTCTCTTGCGAGCTCCAACTCCGGTGTTCAACCCTCCTTTTATTTTATCTTTTCCTTGCCAGTGTGCCAGCCTCCTCTGGCCACCAGATTTTTCTCCTGTGTGTGTGTGTGTGTGTGTGTGTGTGTGTGTCTTTGTCAAGCCTGGCAAAAAAGACCATGTAGTCTGTTTCATTCGGCTTAAGTAGGGAGGGGTGCTAATATCAATTTGGCCCCCACTTGTTTACTAATGTGTTTTTTTTTCTTCTTAATTTGATAAAAAAATACCCTTTGTCCTTAAAGTGTCATAACTTCTTCATTTGAACTCCGATTTCATTGTTCTTTATGTTGTTGGATTCATTTTTTCCAAGTAAAATTAAAATTTTGAGATTTTAGGGTTCAATTAGGTATCTTTCTGAAGGTAAACTTATGTGTAACCTAAACATGAACATTTCCCATAGGTCATGTTACCATTGTTTGTATTTTTCTCATAGCCAAACACCACCCAAATGGGGCATGATCCTAGGCATCAAATTCCTATTTTCTTTGTGGGATTTTTTGCTCTAAGATAGTCCTTCACTTCTCTGACATTTGTATATGTTTTACCTCTTGAAAGATGGATTACCATATTCTTAATTTAAACCTAAAGCAACATTATGATTTCAACTTCAATAATGTCTAAGTTATCAAAACATTCTTTTTCATAACCCAGTCATTTTATTAGTCATAACAAAGTTTCCAAAAATGTAGTTTTAGAATAGTATTATTCTATTTTTAGAAACTTCCAAAAATCTATATTTAGTAGGTATCTCAACTTGCTAATTTATCATGTCAATTCATTAAATCAAATACTTCCAATTGTGCAAGTTGTCATCATACATTCTTATAATAATAATAAAAAGTATACTAACTTTCCAAATATATGAAGCACATAAAAATCACAAGTTATTAAATTCACATTATTAGCAAAAATCAATGGAAGTATGCATATTTACAAAAATTAGGCTAATCATGCTAAATCTCAACTGTTCATGCAAATTGAAGAGATAACGAACATAATATAAAACACATAGAAGATCAAATCATATATCCAATCCGAAACAACCATGTGAGGAATAGTAAATATCAACTTTGTTACTTAAAATGAAGATGTAGGTGGTTGGTGGTCGGGTGCGATTGGCTGGATCAAAGAGGAAAGCTGTGACGACCCGGGTTTTCAAATGAAATTTTAAATACAAACTAATTTATAATGCAGGATCAATCCAATTTGAAATAATTTTTGTCAAATAGTGCAATGCAGTGGAAAATATTTTATTTCAAATTCACTTTGAAACACCCTGAGTGTCATTTTTCTTCTATCAAAAATAAGGATTCTCGGTGAAATGAGCGCTCATTTCTACCAAAAATCCTACAGAGTTTCATCTGTTTTTCGGACATATGACATTTAACGCATGTCATTGTGAAGTACCTGATAAACATTGTTGACAATTTTAAAATATAAATGGAGACTCTGTCTCCTTTTCATACATCTAACAAAACAAAAACAGTTTACCTCAAAACAACACACCCAGAACCTCTACAACACAACCTAGTTACATAAGTCTTCCAAATTCTCATAATTACATACAATGCAGTCTCTTTTTCATTTCTAATACGACAACTTCAATTCAAAGACCAATTCTTACCTATCCTCTTCCCAACCTTCTGTTAGCGAACTCCTGTCAGTAAGTAACCCCTATTCCTTGGGAGTCCTTTGTTCTGCGATACTGTCAACATGTCCAACCTGCTACTATTTTCTGTATCTGAGGCATTGCAAACCAAAGAAATGCCTCAGCAAGCAATTGCTTGTGTAGGTGGAGTAAGATGTAATATTTTATATAAACAGAAATCATGATAATTATATATATATATATATCAATTTAGTAATGCTGAATCATGCAAACAACAATTCAATTATCATTTAACTTGAAATCATTTAACATTATCAAAATCATGAATCCATGCTAAGATGGAAGAAATACCAATGCATCAGTACAAAACACATTCTTTGAAAAGTAAAGTATGCAATCACATGTCAAACTTACAAGTCATTTACATTTCTCATACATGGTTTACAATAATGCATAGCTTATGCATAAACCATTTATTCATGATTCAATTTCATCATGCACATTCATCTTATCTTTCATATAAACATAAAAGATTCATTTCAATACTTGAAATTCATACACACATGCATATATAGCGAAAATCATAGCAATCTTAATTCCACCTACCTCAATTGGAGATCTTCTAATTCACTTACGCGAGTACTTCATTCAGTTGGCGTACGCGCTCCTTATCAGTCACCTCTATAATAATACAAACAGATGTTCAGTTATACAATTCTAGAACTTCTCCTAGCTTCCCTAACACTATTTGGCATAAGGCAAAGTGACAATGTTCATTACTGTGCAAAAGGCGTTTCATTAGCTATTGGTTGATAGCTAATTTAATGGCAAACAGTTATTGGATTTCCAATCCATGCCATCGGCCCTGGATTGGCTATTCACTACTCTTCTTAAGTGACTGTAAGTCACTTTCACTATTCAGTGATTTGAACTCATGATTCATATCTAGATCAACTCTTGGGTTGGAGGTGGATGTTATTTTTCATACTTTATATCATATATAAGCTAATTCAGGGTTCAAAAATCCATCTGTGACCTCAAATCACTCATCTAACATCATAAGGTGTCTATTTAAATAGTGACAGATCGGACGGCCTAGATTATCCAATCTGTTTCACTTCTAATTCACATCATTTTAATCATTCTATCATTTTTTATGATGAAGAACTCATCTGTGGTGTCTGATTGTCGATTAGACATCACAAAGTTACTATGTGAATGGTACCCGATTAGACGGCTGAGATTGTCTGATCAGTTTTCAGCCTAGATCTGATGTTTTTTGTGTTATCCAAGCTACATCATGCCCTAAATTACTTATCCTTAAGCTTTGATTTGAAAATGGACCATTGGATTACCCACAAGACCTAGATCTAGCATCAATGGTGTGGATTTAGCTAAAATCTCAAAATCAAGAATAAGGTTTTGTAGATCTTACCTTCTAGATGCATTTCCATACATTTTCCACCATTGGATGGGCTAGATTGGTTCAGATCAGTCGCAAAGCCTCCAATCTTCACCATGCTACGTTTCCCCTCTTCAATCAATGGTCAAGATCACATCGAATCCCCCAATAACCTTGGGGGTTTTGTTCGTCTCGTCGTGCTGGACAACATGACCAGTCAGATCATTGATCCGAGCTGGCATCATCTCCGGCGACGGCCTAAATCTCCTACGGCCCAAAAACCCCGTCTTCTCTGTTTTTGCCAGTGTGCCATTAACTCTGATAGCTCGGCCCCCTTCTTCTCCTTCTCTTTCTTACTTCTCCTCCTCTTCTCTCCTCGCTTCTTTTTTCCCTTCTCTCCTTATGTCCCCATTTCTCCCTCTAGTCGGTGTTCTGTGGGTGTTTGTTTTTGGGACTGTTCTCACTTCACTTAAACGAGGTGGGGTGCCCGTATCAAATACGACCCCCCTGTTTAAGGCAATTTCATTTTTTGTTTCTTTTTAAATGTTACGAGATGAAAATTAATGAGTTGTTGTACATACAAAAAAAAAAAATACTAATAACAAGAATTAGTGAGAAGAGAATGTTTATGAATTATTGTGAGAGTTTTAATTATAATTTGAAATGTATATTGCTTGGAGGACATGACAATTACCTTATGAGAATAAGTATTAATATGTGAAGCCTTGGGCCGATGAAGGCGGGCCAAGAGAAGGCTGGTAAGCTTCTAGGCTAGGGTGAGGGACAGAGAGTTAGTCCCACATTGCCTGGGGAGAGGAAACTGGGCTGTTTATAAGAGTTTGGGGAACTCTAATGGTTACAACGCGTCCCGAGGGGTGAAGCTCAAGAGGGGTGAGGGACCTAAGGGACCAAAACCTTGAGGGGTGAAGCTCAAGAGGGTGAGGGACCCAAAGAAGACAATATTGTATCCACTGCGCACTCTGCCCACGGAACAACGTATTTTCCCTAAGAAATTGGGGAAGAACAAAATCGTGAGGGGTGTATGGGTGCCCCAAAGCAGACAATATTGTGACTGTTCAAACCCCGAGGTGTTACAAATGGTATCAGAGCCAGTTTCCCTCGTGGTGTGGTGGTTAGCCGCACGCGGGCACCTGGTCATGGCTATCACGCGAGGACGCGTGTTCCCTAAGGGGAGAAGATGTGAAACCCTGGGCCGATGAGGGCGGGCCAAGAGAAGGCTGGCAGGCTTCTAAGCTGGGGTGAGGGACAGATAGTTAGTCCCACATTGCCTGGGGAGAGGAAACTGGGCTATTTATAAGAGTTTGAGGAACTCTAACGGTCACAATGCATCCCGAAGGGTGAAGCTCAAGAGGGGTGAGGGACCTAAGGGAACAAAACCTTGAGGGGTGAAGCCCAAGAGGGTGAGGGACCCAAAGAGAACAATATTGTATCCGCTGCGTACTCTGCCCACGGAACAACGCATTTTTCCTAGGAAATTAGGAAAGAACAAAACCGTGAGGGGCGTATGGGTACCCCAAAGCGGACAATATTGTGACTATTGGAACCTCGGGGTGTTACAAAAGCCAAGGGCTTTTGCCCATTGCGGATGAGAGATAGTGGTGATCGGAGCAATTGGTAGTGGATGGTGGTCAAGTGCAATTGGCTATGTCAAAGGGAAAGCCAACGGGTTTTGCACGTTGCCGGTGGGAGATAATGGTGAACAGTGTGAATGGCTAGTAGTGGGGCACAATTGACCAAATCAAAGGGAAAGATGCATCCCACACTGAGTCTAATCATATAGCTAGATTGCTAATGGTCATTCATAAGATTTCTTAAGGGTTGAACTTCTTAATTTTAAATGACTATATGTATTTGATTGACACTAAGTTTTCAAAGTTTACTTGTACCACAAAATATTGTAGAAACACTCCTATAGAACTAAAAATATATGATAACTAAAGAAGTACAAAAATTGTAGTAATAAAAAAAACTTTAAGCAAAATAAGATGATTAAATTAATTATGATGTGAGAATGTGTGTGTGTGTGTGTGTGTGTGTGTGTGTGTGTTAGCTTGAATTTTTTTGTCCATTTCATGAGCTGTAGTAATAAAAAAAACTTTATGCAAAATAAGATGATTAAATTAATTATGATGTGGGAATGTGTGTGTGTGTGGTTCTTATATTAAAGTTTACTTGACACCAATTTCACATAATTTAAACTTTTATAAATTGTTATTTAAAAATCAAAGATGTTACATAATGATTATTGTAAATTTGGTAGGTCATTTTTTGTGCTAAAGTTGATTAATCATAAAGAAGTTGTTTAATGGAAATAACTTTAAAAATGTATACTTTTCAAGTCATTTTAGTGATAAACAACTTTAAAGGTAACATCTTTTAAAGTCATTTATACTAAATGACTTTATAAATTATTTTTTATTCAAAAAAAATATATATATACCTTTTATGTTAGTACTTTATAATATTATATATATTGCAAGTGACTAATATACATTCTACATATCCCCGTCTATATATTGTTTTCAAACCTAGGCACCATCCTCACTGTTGTCAAGCACATAATCCTCATTATGACCAAGTACTACTTCAATTGATGGGATTATTTTGTAATAAAAGGGTAATTTATTTCCGTATCTCCTATATCATCTTCATCATAAAAATTCCTCAAACAGGATAATAAAATAGTTGACAATCTCTTATCACGTTTATCTTGCAGTAAAATATTTGTTTTGCTTGAGATGCCAAAATAAATTGATCATTTTTATAGCCGATCCTATTGAGGTCAACCAATGTTAATCCAAAGGCATTATTTTTTACATTGTCTTTGTTGGGTTCCACACCATTGCACTTCAACACAACCAAAGTTCTAAAAGTATAATCCAAGACCCAAATCTCACTTATAACCCCATAATAAATATCAACTACCACTATTGGCATGTTATCTTTTGAACTCGAAAAGAATGTAGCATTGACAACTAAGGTAACTCTACTATTTTGTTGCACTTTTGAGTTATCACGATCTTTCATGTAAAAGTGATAATCATTAATGGCATATCTAGCATATTTTATTACTTGTGGTCTTGGTTCCGTCACCATGTAGCCCAAGGCTTCTAATATATCTTTGCTTGCTACTTTTCATTAATCTTGAATATATGTATATTCATATTAAGCAGGCTTACGTAAGATTAATATATACATATATGCAGAATGTAATTTTCTAATTAATATTAAGTGAGAATTCTTTCATTTTACTTTCTTACGCAACCAATTATTAAAAGTGTGACAATGCTCAAATTGTAGCCACTTCTATTTCTTTGTATAATATGGATTCTTTACCTTGAGTACATCTATATGTTCACTATATACACACACAAATTAATAGAGTAATAAAAATATATAATTAACCATCAACAATTAAATTTTACATAAGTGCATGCACAATCAACTTACTCCCCCTCCTCACTCACTCTTCTGTCTCACACAGACATACATAAGCATGCTTATTCTTGACCATTAGATCCTTTGTTACCAGCAAGACCGACTTTGCTGCAAAAGGATACACTAACCTTAATCTTATTCAAATAGTTTCTTGAGAATCTCTACAGTTACCTTCGCATGGGAATACAAGCATAGAAAAACTAAGTATCAGCCAGATTATTATAGTATTTTTAGAATACTGTATAAAGGTGACAAATTCCAAGAATCCAATTAAATTTAATACTTATGAAGAGGAGACACCTAAATCTTTCAACTCCTAAGTAACTTCATCAACTTACCTAGGTGTTGGGCAATAATTACTTCTCCAAGAACACTTATTAAGTAAAATGACCAATTGATAGGAAACACATAAGCTAATCAGTGCCTGAGATGATTACTTTAGAATGCTGCATATGATCATACCTATCAATAATCTTTAGGCATCCTCCCAGTAACCAGAACCCTATATCTCCAGTATGAAGCCACCCATCCTCATCAATTACATCTTTTCTGTCCAATTTGATTCAAGTGTTAACCATATCATCTAGAAACAATTTAAAGTCAAATCAGTATAGCACATCTAGAGTGAGTATGTCTAAACATCATCTTTGTAGTATCTCTGAAAAACAATAAGACCACTAACGTAGATTTCTCCACGTGGATGTGGTTGATCATCAAAAGTGTAATTCATATCACAAACATCAATAAGTTTTATTTCTGGAACAAAAACACCAATCCACTTTAAAATAAGAGAAAATTCCATTTATAAACAATGTAAAGGAGCAAATTAATACAGAACAACTTTAAGCAAATAGAATCCTCCACCAAATCAATTATGGTATTGGAATTTGATAAAATAAAAGGAAAGAGTCTCTTTTCATTGTAACAGTTTCAAGATAAGTATGGAACTCACTAGGTACAAATCCAAACTCATTTACAAAATGTTAGCCTTCATACTTTAAGAAGAGTGCATATATGTATCCATTTTGGAAGGAAGGATGAGCTACTATATCCTAGGTTATAGACTAAAATGATGCAAAATGTAGTAAGATGAAGATCTTTGTGAGTTTAAAGTACACAAGGGGAAACTACAAGAGGCCAAAGCTGGTCTGCTATGCATGTGAGAACTTCAAAACAGAACAACTTCTAAGACAATGAAAACAAGCGAGATTTGAAAAACAATCTCCTCCTGTAAATTGGAGGTATAATGAAATACATGCTCCAATATCTAGTCAAGAAATTAAAGGATAAAATCAAAAGCTCACCACAAGCAGGATTAGGAGAACCAACGTGACTGTTTAGGTTGTCACCCTCATCCATTACACTTATAATACAAGAAGTCTTTGTCATTCCATAACCTTTAACTACTTGACCACCAAAGCATCTGTTGAATGAGTCATACATTAAAAATTATATATTGCATACTCAACATAAATTTGAAGGGGAGCCTTTAGTGCAACGGTAGGGTTGGTGCTATGTGACTTGGAGGTCACAGGTTCAAGGCATATAAATAGCCTCTTGCAAAAATGCAAGGTAAAGGTACATACTATAAACCCTTGGTTGTTTGCTCATCCTCGGACCCCACATACATTGGAGCTTTGTGCACAAGGTGGTTGTTTTTATAATCAGCATAAAGTTTCTCTACTATATAACTCAATAAAGCAAACATGTCACATTTTCATAAATAAATTTACACCTCAAAAAGTCCATGATGTCTAAAGACATAGTGAAGCACCTGAACCCATAAAGTCGCACTTAGCCCCCAAGTTTCTCCTTTATTTTATTGAATACCAATATGTCCCACATTGGTGATAGATTTCTACTTGAAATAGTAAGATACAATCAGCAGACTGACAACATGAAGAAAGAAGAGGAAAGACATCTAAACAAATTTACATAGACTAGGAGAACTCTAAATTTCACTCCAGTCAACAGCATGTAGAACAACATTGTTTGTCAAGTTGGGTTACCTGGAAAGAGGAACAGAGGTGCCTACTTGGGTTGGCTTTTATAGGATTTGAGAAAGGCAATGTAGGGTAGTCAAAAGAATGGTTTACAACATGGGAATAAGAACTTACAAGAGGTTTAGTAAACAACTAGGCTGTCAAAACATGACTATGAAGATAACATATATTCAGATTTTTCAAATCCCAAAATCAAATTCAAGAGAACCTCAAGACAGTGCCATCCTTTCAATTTATCTATCTTACTCCTCAACTAAGTTTCAATAGCTAAGTAATAGGATTGTGAGGGGGAGATGATATTTCTAAGTAATGTACACAGTCCAAAATCATTTAGACGCATTCCAAATTCCACTTGTATGACTGGCCTTTGGTTGACCCTTTCCTCGTTGCCTAAGGAAGGTAGTTTGAAAGGATGATTTTCAGAGATCTCTTACTTGAACAATCTCTTTCCTTTGTGAGATTTGAAGAGAAAAGCACATAAGTAATTAGACTTAGTATTAGCTCTTAATTCCCACCTTGGACCGGTCCTTGTATCCATTATATGATTCATAATGTATTATTTTGTAGTACTAGCTATTGAAAATGTACAGGGAAAAGAATAAATGAATCCCCAATGTCTTATCAATATGATCTACTTGGGGATGGCATACCATTCATTATGGCTTGCCTCTTGGAATTAAAAGCAGCATTAAATAACCTCTCTCAAGGCACCAGATGGATTTATAGCACTAGTAATCTAACCAAATATATAGGGCATGAATTAAAAGTAAATGACACAAAAAACCATGGCCACAATGAAAAAGTATATGATGCAATAAACTATTACTTTACCTAGCATATATTCTATTGTACTGTAATATCCTTAATTTTTAGGATAAAATAGGAAATTATTAAATAAATTAAAATAAAAATTTATGGATGAAATTTTTTCCTGAAAACATAATAATTTGAAAGTGCTCGTCGATAGGAGTCCAACGCCACCAAGAACGCGAAAAACGGAGCTCAAACGAGGGAGTTATGAGCCGTCGAAGTTGTAAGGGCAATTTTGTCATTTTGAGCCGTAAACGTATAACACAGGGGCCCAAATTGATAATGGCACCCCCGTCTTCCACACGTCTGTACCCAGATCCGGAAAAATCGCCGGAGAAGCCATGGAAAGAGGCATGAATGGAAGAGGTTTTCTTCCCCTATGACTCTAGGCCTATATCTACTCTCCCCAGGTTGCCAAAACGCTCCACTTTGAGCGTTTTCTCTGAGTGTTTACGCAAAACCCTAGCCCTGCAAAACTTGGATTTTTCCGGCGAGTGGAGCCCCGGCAACACGAGCAACCACGGCTAGATGCAAGGTAAGCCTTAAAACTATGTTTTTTAGTATTTATTAAATAGAGAAAATAATTAGAAAACCATTTAAAAATTAGGAAAAAATCAGATTTTTTTTAGGAACTTTGTGCACGCTACTGTTGGAGCGCGATTTCATAGACCAAACGTTGTCCGTTTGGAAATCGCACCGTCCAACTAGTGCACAAGAGACCCAAGAGCAAACCCTTTAAATTTGGGAGTGATCCAACGGTGGATTTCTCCAGGAAATCCAAAAACCAGTACCTAGGGATGTTTTTAGGAACTTGGGAAAAACCGTTTAAAAAACATGGTTTTTGGAGAAATCAATGCAAAAGGATGATAGAAATGGAAATTAGACAAAATTTGGAACAAAATGGTTCAAAAACCAAGTGATTTGGACACCTGTAGGGTCACCGGTGATGACCGGAAGCCGGTCGTCTTCTCAAGCGCCGGTTTCTGCATCGCCGGTGTAAACCAGGCTGCCCGTGTAACCCAGTGTACACTGGGTGCCGGTGTAACCCGGTGTAAACCGAGCCGCCAGTGTAACCCAGTGTACACTAGTCGCCGGTGTAACCCGGTGTAAAGCAGGGCCGCTGGTGTAAACCAGTGCACCCGCCAAACACCCTATAAATTAATAAATATTAATTTATGAAGTATTTTCACTTAAAATTGATTTTTGGGAGCTAGAGGAGTCCAAATCACGATCCGAAAGATACGTTGTGACCGTATTGACGACACGGACCTAGTTTTAACTTAAAAACTTATAAATGACCACTTTTTATTTAGAAAAATTTTAAAATAGTGATGTGACATGTACAGGTGCACTTAAATATACCAATTAAAGGGAGTTATTAGCAAGCTAGTGATCTCACACTGAGGTAGGTGGCGACAACTAATGTTTTGCCTTGATTTTTAAACCATGTTTAAACATAGCATCATGTGTGATTGTGTTTTAAAATGCAATTATTATTTACCGTGGATTTCATGCTACATTGCGTACAGGATGGTTATTCCAAATTGAAATCTTTTACTGAATAAACTTATTTCAAATGCTTTTACAAGTATGATGTTAATTTGTTATGCTTACTTAGAGACTTATTTCTTATTATATATATAGAAAATGCATGGATTTACATGGAAATGAGAATAGAGGCTTATTACATGGCCTTTAATAGGCTAACCCGTGATGAGGGGGCATGTCTTGGGGATTGCAAGCTATAAGTGCTCTTGAGTTTTAGCATATACATATGATTTCCGTGTTTTATATTTGATGACGGGTGCTCTCGCCGGTGGGCCATGCTGGGAGGGATAGGGCTCTGCCACCCACCTTCCGAGATTATGATGTGATGAGTTTGTGATATGATGACACTCGCCCATAGATGGCATTCGGTAGGGGTTTGGTAACATGGATAGTCCACACTACCGTCGAGCCTTTCCATGGGGACAGACGCTAAGTCTCCGTTATGGTGTCGACGGGGAGCGGCGGTGGTTGATACCCATGGAGGGTTGCCACGGCAAAGATGATGACCCATATTCTTATTATGTGTGCATGTATGATGAGCATGGTTATGGATTATATGCCTGGGTGTGACGACACTCAGAGGTTGACTACGTGTACTCCTGATCGTGATGTTAATGCGATGTGATGGGACCCATTACCTTAGTGGTGCCCTTATTCTCGGATGTATGCTCCATTTTATTGATTCATGTCATGTTTTAACTCCGTGAATTTCATGTTTTAGCATATAGAATAAATTGGCATTTATTGAACATGGCATTATGATATCACTATCTTCATAAATGTTAGATTTTTCATCAGTATTGTTCATTATTTCTTGCATTTATTACATTAATTGTCTATGTACCTGCACAAGCGATAGCTTCTTCGTGAGGCATTGCTTTGTTTTGCAATGCCTTAGATCTCGAGCGCGATAACAGGAAAGGCAAGGCTGTTGAGAAGCCGTGAGAGCTGCTGAAGACCATTTTTCTATAGTATTAGACAGTGATGTGAGTCATTAAACATGATTATCATTTGGATTTTTATTATGGACTGCATATTTTATATTGGGATGTGATTTAGATCTTTGGACATATGTTGGACATTTATATGGGATGTTATGATGGATAGACCCTGGGCCATATTATTATTGTCTTTTGGACGTTTATTTGATTTAAAATAAAGGCGCCTATTTATTTGACGTTGATTTATACGCGGATTATTTATTTATGTTTAAATTACATGTATGTCATTTTGAGAAAGGAAAACTAACACCCGGAGTTTTTAAGATAGGTTTAGTAAAATGTTGAATAAATCTTTTCTTATGGGATCCCAAATGCTCTTATTTAAATTGCCGTTATAAAAAAAAAAAAATTGTCTTAAAAATCCGGGGTGTTACATGTACAATCAGGGAACATTGTAAAATATTGTTGGTGTTAAAGCCGCCAAGTCATCCATCAAATTCAAATTGTCCTCCATGCAACCAACAATTTTCAGCAAACAAGCTAAGTATTAGGAAAGGAGTAATTTTTCTTTCTTACCAAAAGCCAATTGTATCTTTCAAGCAGTTGAAGTCCATAAATGAAGGTGGTGTAGCACCAGAGATATGAGGTACTTAAATCTTTTGTAGATACAAAAGGACATCAATATTTCCATATCTTCTCATATCCCATAGAGAAGTTAATATTAAGCAAATTGAGTGCATCATGAATGTAGGGAGAATCAGATGGCTACTCTAAAATAGAGTTAGGATATTAAATCAAGTTAGTGTTCCTTCTTGAAAATGAATCCACAGTTAACAGCTTGATCGAATCAAAATGTGAATTGTGGACTACAAAAACATCCCAAAGTGATCGAGATGTTAAGTCAAGTTAGTCTTTATCCTTGAAAATGAATGCACAATTCATAGTTTGACAAACTTAGAATGTGACTTATGGACTATGTAAGGATCCCAACATGATCTTGTGGCATAATAGATAAGTATTCCGACCCAAAAATAAGATCAATGAATTCAAAAACAAAGAAATAATCTGTCAAATGCTTGAATAGTATAGATTGGAATACATAATTTCCACCTAGAGAAAACTTTTTGCCCTTGAAAGTTACTTGATATAATGCACTTTGATTTCAAGCAATTCATGGATCTTCAATGAAACAACTATTTGCATGATTCTCAAGTCAATAGTACACATGCATACAAGTATCACTGCCAAAAACAAACTCAAATAGGGCATCTAATAATAAATCTACAAATAGAACACTCATTCATTTCTAGCAAAATAATCACCACCATAGAACTGCAATTTTATCAAGTTTAGTTAATTAAATAATTAACTTGCATAAGCTATAGAGTGGGCTACCTTGTTTCTAAGATTTTCATGTATCATCATCACCAAGACCTTATCCCAATTAGGGGTCAGTCACTTGAATCTTATTCCTCCATTCCCCTCTATTAAGTGTCATGGCTTTATTTAGTCCCAAAGTCTTTAAATCATTTCTCACCACTTCTATCCATGTTCTTTTGGGCAATTGCCCTTTTAGAACCTTCAACTTGGATCACCTCACTCCTTCAGTTGGTGCCCTTTTTGGTATATGTTGGATACATCCAACCCATCTAAGTCTAATCTCCCTCATCCTGTTACTTATTAGTTATAAATCTTTATTGCTTCTCCACTCCTACTCCTCTCCTTGCTAAAATTGCACTCCATATACTCTGTCTTAATTCGACTAATTTTAAAACCTTTAGATTCTAATGTATCTCTTTACAACTCTAGCTTTGTGTTTATGCCTTCTCTTGTCTCATCAATCAAAACTATATCATCTACAGATAACATGCACCATGGAATCTCCTATTGCAAATGTTTTGTTCACTCATCTATAACTAACGTGAAAAGGTGCAAGCTCAATGCTGATTCTTAATGCAATCCTATAGTGATAGGAAAATCATAGGTCTCTCCAATACTGGTCTTAACATTTGTTATCACTCCCTCATACATATCATATACCCCCTTGGAACCCTTTTCTTGCCCAACACCTGCCATATTAACTCTCTAGGGACCTTATCATAAGCTTTTTCTAAGTCAATAAAAACCATGTGGAGATCCTTCATCATCTCCCTATATTTCTCTATTAATTGTCTAAGTAGAAAAATAGGCTCCATGGTAGACCTCCAGGCATCAAACCAAACTGGTTTTCTAATACACTTATCTCATGCCGTAGCCTTTTCTCCATCACTCTTTCAAAAAAGTTTCACAGTATGGCTCTTAAGTTTGATCCCCCAATAATTAATGCAACTCTGTACGTCTCTTTTATTCTTTTAAATTAGTACAATAAGGCTCTTCCTCTATTCATCCAGCATTTTCTACAATTTTACAATCTTATTAAACAATTTTATCAACTAAACTACCCTAGTATTTCCCATATACTTTTAAACCTCTATTGGGATATCATTAGGCCCCTAAGCCTTTCCTAATTTCATATGCTTCAAGGCCACTTTCACTTTAGGTATTCTAATCCTATGTCATATTTAGGATTACTGTGACCCTGGGTCCAGTTATAAGTAATTGAAAAGAGGAATAAGATTAGATGACGAAAAGATACCTTAAATCATTTACATCTAGAGTGAGTTGACAACTACAAGAGTTACAGCAGATGATGAAGAGACCACATGTGAGATAAAGTTGTATATGCAGGAGTTTGGCATAAAAGACAGAAGTCTTCTTCACCAAGTAAAAATGGAATATTTTGAGCTGAGACCACAATAGCTAACCCGTTAGAGCCTGACATGAGACTACATTCCTTTAGTCGATATTGAAATTCAATGAAGGACTAAGTATCAGAAGCAGGCTGTGTGAAATGAGATTTGGGTGATTTTTGAAGAACCAGATGGAATTTTGTAATTGAGTCATGCAACTGGATAGGATTCTTAAAGACATTATGTAGAAGGCCTACAATGAAAGTAATCCATTCTCATGTGCATGAGCTTTTTTGTAAAGGATTGACATTTGTGATCACAAACATTTGAATGTGGGTGCTTTTGAACAACATTTGTGATCACAAACATTTGAACATGGATGCTTGTGTTATGACTTCTTTATCACAATCATGAACACTAACTAATGATCAAATATACAATGGTCATAATGAAATGACACAATAAAGTCTTTGCTAAGTACATATCTTATTTAGTAACCCTATGTCAATGTATCTAGCATTTATACAAAATCTGCCTCCTTGGACTGCCACAGGCATATGAGTTACTTATAAGACCAATTTCTTCTTAGATTGTAACATGATAATCATAACCTTGTAAAAATAACAATCTTAAGATAATGTGATGGGGGATACTTTGATGGTGTGGCCAATCTAAAATGGGCCCATCAAATGAAGATTTGGATCACTAGAGATGGCAAAGGGTCAGGTCAATAGGGGACTCAACCTAATTGGCCCATAAAGGGTTAGTTTAGGGACAATGTCAAAAGATGTTACTAGATTATACTAGGGTTAGCCTAAAAAAAAATTAATAGAGGCCTTGAACATTATTCTATGTACTCATGTATCTACTCAAGTGCCCCTTGATGTTAAATTATTATGGGTCAATTGTTTTTTTAATCTCATAAATTGAATTGCTTCATTCAAACTATATTTTCTTCCACTTGCTTATTTTATGTGTGGTGGAAATTGTTCACAATAAAAGTTACAATTACTTGATAATTGTTGTCAATGATTTTTTAGGTGTTTGAGTCAATTAGGCTACTTGATGCTAATTGTCCCTTATAAGTTAGGGCCAACATAATAATATTAGGATAAAAAAAGTATGATTGGAGGTTAGTTATGGTTAGAATAAAAGTATAGTGGGAGTTATGTCTATCTAAAATTTAGTTCGACCTTGTAACAACTTTCATTTTCATAATATAAATATTCTCTTGCATAGAATTGACAATAAAGAGCTAATTGCCCTAATGGCTATAGAATGAATAGGCAAAACTCTAGAATTAGAGTTCACGTCTCCAAAGACAACTTTTTTGGAGAAATTCCCTACCCAAAACTAAGAAGTGTCTAGGCTACACTAAGGATCACTACCTATTTTGCGCTTTGGATAAGAAGACTGTAGAAGAACAATCTCGTCTACAAGGTAGGGGATCATGATTATAGGAATTTGCCTGAACTAGTTTGTCTTTCAAATCTATACGTACATGATTCCATTCCTAATTTCAATTTGTTATTTCTTGGATCTAAATAACTTTACTCTATTTCCTTACACACAAGATTTTAAGGGGATTTGAGTAACATTTACACATGCTATGATGTATGTTTTACACTTTTTTTTATAATGAGTATTAAATTCGAATGTCTGAGATTTGTTGTATGCTAGAGGATATGTATGCATATGATATTGGCCTAGAATGCCCGAGTTTTATGCATGTACTTCAATTTTACATATGCACATGATATGGGACATGGAGTGGCCAAGTGTTCCATGTGATTTTTCATGCTAGATGCGCATGGTAACAAGGCCTAGAGAGAACAATTTTATTTGTAGATTTTGTCATAGTTCTATATGTTAGATGCTCATGAGTGTTATGCTCATGAGTGTCATGCTGAATCTTAGATGGTTTATGTGTGTGGTGCGGTCGTTGAAAGGCCATGAATCCATCATGAATATAACATGGAATTTATACATGTTTTAGGGCCTTTGAAAGGCCAAGATCATATGGTAAGTGTGCGTGGTGTTGGGCCTTGAAAGGCAGAGCTTTCCTTGTCTGCTTTCATACTTTATTTCCAAGAACACATGCTCAAGATATATTGCATGAATGGTTCGGATTGAAATGCTAAATCTAGGATTGTTTATGTAACTTGTGGATGTGATTCAATTTCTTTTCATTGACAATGTAAGCATGCTAATCTTATATTAGAGGTTTAAGCATGATCTCGTATGGGCAGATTGTGTGATGACCCAGGTTTTTGAAACACATTTTATAATATATTTTTCAAAGGCAAGGGCGTCCCCTTAGTAAAAAAAAAAAATTTCGCAAAACAAAGCAGCGGAAATTCTTTTATTTTAAAACTTGTTTTGAAAACCCAAGTCACCACTTCATACATAACATAAGTACAATTTGTGTACAAAATAAAATTCCATTGAAGGAATATGATTTTATTAAACTTCCAGGATCCATCCAGTGGTTCACAGTACATAACCCATTGTATCCTTACAATACTTGTCCAAATACACAATTCAAATTACAAAGTTCTAAATACAATACATGCTCTCTATACAATGTTTCAAGGGATATACCCTTATTACTTATTCTTCACTAATTCTTCAAGTCTTGAGCTCCTAAGTCTCCTTCTCTGTGCCGAGATATTGTAAAACATTCGAACATTTACAATATCTCAAAGAAGCTATGCTTGGTAGGGGATAAGAATGTAAGTTATTGACAAGAAAATCTCAATATTCAACTATCCCATAATTCATTCTATCATAAACACATTCTGAGACCACTATTATTTATGTGAACATCTCATTTCCTTATCATTTGTGTTCACCTTTATACATACACGATATATAAGAACAAATCTGTTAAAATTGTAAAAATAATCAATAATCATTTCCATACAAAACTGATCAACTCTTTTCATTGTATTTCGACGAATTCTTATCTTGGGATTTTCCCTTCTTGGGAAAAATATTGGTAATATACAATTACACGGCATTTCATCATGCCATCCCTTAAGGCATTTCACTATGCCAATTTCATATGCATCATAATGCAAAATAATCAAGGACTACTATGCTTGCCGATCGTCAGTAGCGCGCTCGGATAAGCGTTCAATAATCCACTTATACCATTCTCGGTGGAAATTACAATATCCATGTCCATATGGGGAGGACCATGGTCATCACGATGGTAGCCTTCCCATAATTGCCCCACTGACTTTTAGCCTTTCTTAGGCTTGGTATTCAATATCATCAAGTTTCGGTGGGTGGCCAAACCCTCTTAACTCTCTTAGCATAGCATCCGCAGTTTACTGCCCGTTTAAAACAAAACCACAAGCATCCAAGCTTGTATATAAAATAATACTTATACATATCAGACTATCTGTCTGTTTAACTAGGCCTGAAATATTTTCTACTTTCCTATTCACTTAAGGTTGTTCTCAATTCTCAACTTAACCATTTAATACTTATTTTCCTCATCATTTGGTTGGATCATATTTCAATTTGAGGTATTTACCTTAATATATTGGTATCATACATGTCAATACTTCAAAACATAAGATCATGTATTAGACATGTATCTTCATGTAAAGGCATTCTTAATAATCCACCTACCTCAATAAGGTATTCTTACTCCTTGAAATCTGTCATAGTCTCGTTCAACATATATATGTCAAATCATATGTATAATGTCATTTTTCTAATCAAGGGTACATACTACATGGTCTTTTGATCATCCTTATGTAGGATGATCTGAATCTTTCTTCCTTGAATATCATATATCAATGGGTTTAACATCATCTATACAAATACTATCTATATCATACATAACAATCTAATTTACATTGATGTTTCTTTTTTCTTATTGTTTTTGATCATACAAGATCTCATCTTGTTTGATCATCCTTATCTCACTTACTATTTTTTTTAGGGTTAGATAATTTGCTATCTTTTTATGTTCTTATTATTATTCAACCAGTTAGTGTCTTACTTGGTTGAAGATAATTTATTTCTTCCTATCACTAGACAACTCCTCCTTATTTCAGGATGACCAGTGCTTACCAGTTAAAGTCTGCTCAAAAAGTGGTTAATACAACCCTCATGTAAGGAGGCGTTTAGACCTCTCTTATGTCAATGGGAGGTGAGGGAAAAGCACTTGGCTCTAGTATACCCCCTATAACCACAACGTTCAGAGTCCACTGGAGTGGTACTAGCTCAACCTTTGACAAGGTTCCTATGAGCTCTTTATCTTAAGTCCCTTCTCTAATTGATTTTAATTAATTTCCATGGATATGCACAATGTCATCATGGATGTTCATTATTTTCCTCCTTTGGGCCAAGGAAATGATAAATCATTCTTTATATTGTCCTACTAACTATAGCCCTTATTAAGTCAAAATCATTCATTCATCTTAGTTGTGCATGAATTTCTATATTTCATTAGTTTACATTTTTGGTAATTTATGCTCCTTATATCTTAACAATTACTTAACAATTGAATAAAATTTGACAATAAGTATTTCATCAACTTGAAAGCATAAATCAAATATAAGTTTAACAACTATATACTAACATTCTTCCTACGAATGTAACTTAAGCTAGTGAAATAAAACTAACATGATCCTAAGTTATGAAACACATCTTCTATCATAATGAAATCATGTTTAAATATCTAATTTACACTAACATGATCCTAAGATAATCAAATCTACTAACAAATTACTCATTTAGGGCATATCATACTAAAATTTAAAGATTACACTATCATGCTTTCTAACTTATAACATAAATCACATTTACACCTTTATGTCCAATAAAAGACAATTAAAACTTAGAACATAAATCACATTTACAGTTCTATATCCAATAAAAGACAATTAAAGTAATTATATTAAGATTATTATAAGCCTTTAAATATGATCCAACCATTAGATCTTAGGTGTTTTCCTTTAGATCAAGGGGTTTAATTACCTTTAGGGCTTTTTAATCCATTAAGGTTCAAAAATTATATCCACTTGATTTTGTCACATTTCATCCATGATCTAACTGGATTTCATCATAATATCATCCATTTAATCCATCCCAAGGATCTGATCATACTTGATCTCATTGATCAAGTGGGTCCCTTTGTATTTTTTTTTTTTAGGGTTTTTTTACCATAAAGGGTAGATCCCCTATTTTATCCAAGATCTATCCAAATTAACCATAGATATTACTTTATTACATTATTATATCATCACTAAAATAAATTTCAAGATCGATCACCTCGGATCTTAAAGATCTTAGAAATTGGACACTTATTTCCAAAATACGAGAAAATACTGATAAATTTTAGAAATATTATGACTTCATTAGAAACTAGGCATTACAAGATTTCCATAGCTTCTTTCTTATCTCAATTTGGAGTTCATATGACTCTACAATCTTAAATTGAAGTTTTCAGCTGTTCCTAGGGTCCAGATTTGATATGGGCCCACCAGAATTAATCTCTCTCAATTGAGGGTCCAAACCTTGTTAGATTTTCTCGAAAATTATACCCTAGGGGTTTTTGACCCTCCTGGATTGATTGGAAAGCTCATAATTTCAATCTGAGCTCTCTATCACCATAATTTGAAGGGGCTGGTATTTACTTTATTTTTACCATTTTTCATTCAAATTAAATTACAGAAAAATAAAAATTATAGTAAAACATAATAAATATGAATGGGAAGTAGTTCCACCTACCTGATTGGAGAAAAAACATATATTTGATGCTCAATTTGAGAGAATTACCGGTTGATGATAACATAGCCCGATTGTCTACCTTTTTGTGGTTTTCTGTTGTTGGAACCGTTGGATCTTGAAATTGATTTGGGGCTTTTGTATATACTGTGGTATAAGAGGTTATGGATGGTGGAATTGATCAGATTCTACCTGGAACGGAGTGCCTAATTGAATTTAGGTCTCTTGTTCCACTTAGAAAGAGGAGAGAGAAATAAGAAAAATAGAGATTGGGGAGGGATGAATGAGAATTTGGAGCTGAAACTCCAGGGAAGATTTGAAAATTTCGTGGTTAAGGTTGTGAAAATTTTTGGAAATTTTTGGGACATATTTATAGCCAAATTTGACTTTTTTATCATTTCTTTTGATAGGATATTTTATTACTTTATAATTTTTTATTACAAGTGCATTCTCCATTCTCCACTACAATCTTCACTACATTCTCCACTACCAGCAATAATGCACTGACCAATTATTGTTGCTTCTAGAACATTGGCCCACTTTGTGGGCCCCACTTTTTATGTGAAAAGACGTTTTTGCCCTTTGAACTCCAAAATTGGAGAATAATAGGCAATATTTGTCCGAACTCAGAATCGAGCGTACTTAGTGGCGTTGGAATCGTATTTCTAAGTACTTCATGAATATTGAGGTCTTATTTCTTGGATATGGAATATGGGTAAAATTACCATTTTACCCCCAAATGGAGAAAATTAAGGAATTTTCATTTTAACTCATAATTGAACGTACTTAATGTTGTTTCGATCAGTTTTTCAAGTACATCCATAATTTATATGTTTTAATTCATGATATAATCTTCATAAAAAGAGAATTTTCAATAACCTAATATTCCAGCCCAGAATTTCTAAAAAATCAAACTTTATGAATTTGCCTTAATAAGTTACAAAAATTCGGGGTCATTACAGATTGTACTCATTTCATGGTTGTTATTTGATGCGGATGAGTCACACGCATAGAATTTCAATTATCATGTTCCGAATAAGTGATTTTTTATTTTCATTCTGCCCTTTATGATGTGCATGCTCAAGAATTGCATGTTGATGGGTTGAATTACAGTTTGAAATTCAACAAGTGGGTTATCATCCATGAAGTGGTTATTCAAAATGGACAAGTGGATTTAAAGTGTTGCTTTATGACATGAACATAGTCTACTAAAGAATTCATATGAAATCAAGCATGTGTATTTATGATTTTAATTGAATCTTGCATGCTACGAATATGTCTTGGTTATGGATATAGAATGTTGTCCTCATTTTGATCCAAGGATTAAATGCGTGTAGTTATATAGACATAAACCTAAGTGCGTAGCATTGCTTGATATAGTTTTAAATCATATAAATCTTATGATGGCTTCTCCTATTAATAAAACGTAAGGTATCATCACTTGGGTGACAAGATTACCACCTTATACATAGTGTTTTGCATGGCACTTAGTTCAAGCACATACATGTAATACTTATTGAATAACGTGCTCAACATCTAGTGCATGAAAGTTTGACTTGCCAACTTGCATGCCATGTATTCAATTGTGGAGAGTGGTTGGTATCTAGTGCATGGGCTATGAGTTTTAATTGGATTAACATCATATGATTTATTTTTTTTATTCAAATAATTGTGGACTATGTGATACCTTGCTAGAATTGACTGTTATTTATTATTTGATTTTAGCATGCATTGATAGGTTAATTCATGTATAATATTTAAGGCATTCCATAATCTTGCTTTGATCAAGGCATCTTTTATAACACCTAGCACATTCACATGCATGACACCGTACACATGGGGTGGCATAAATAACACTTAGCAATGGGTAACACATGTCACCTAGTGCATGGGCAATGTGTTGTGGTACCATCACATGGGTAGTACTCATGGCACTTGGCGCATGAGCAGCTTACATGGCACCCAACGCTTGGACATGGCACATCCCACCTAGGTCAGGTATGGTGCATTGTACTAGGCATCGTGCACGGACATAGTTCATAGGGCTCATCACAAGTATCTATGCTAAGACTAGCTTAATCTAGTCAATAAACTATGCCAAATGAAATATGGCTTGTGAATGGAAAAGTTTGTAAATGCTTATTATAATGTATTGAGCAATGTGAAATGATTTAGTGAATGAAAATTAGGCAACTTAGAAGTGTTGTGCTTGGCCTAAAATTAGGTGGCTCGTAAGAGTTGAGCCTAGCATGGGGGCAAATTATAAAACCCCTCTGGTTGCTATGCTAGGAAGATTAGTTGGCCATTGACTTCTAAAAGTTGATACCTACCCTAAGAGGCTTGCTGTAGAGAGTATTGTATAATGGGGAGACTGCTCTCTTGTGATCAAGTGCCCCCATAAGGACTGGTGTAACCTGTGCGGTATCCACAGCCAAACATAGTTGATGTGAGTCCTCTACGTGCATAGTATACCGTACAGTTATTGGACATGAATGGAAATGTCAGTCATCCACGAGGATATGGACCATTGCCCAGATGGGTCTGTGATAGGACGCTACTACTCAGTGATATGATAGTTTGTGATATGTCATTCTTTGACAAAAGTACTAATGGGCTTTTATGTGTGAGATTTGACGGATATATTAGAATTTATTGGGAACGCTAGATGTTTATGAAGGTATAAATGTCTTATAATGTTTATATCATACTTTTAATTGAGCATTTAATTGTTTGCACTACTTAATTTATGCTAATACTTTTGCCGTGGTTTTCAAATGGCTGGTTTATGTTTGTTCCTATTGAGTCTTTGTACTCACCCCTACAAAACATTTTAGGTGAAGCACGAGAGGACTAAGCAATTGACTAGAAGAAATTAAATAAGGAGAAAAGAAGTATGGATAAGTGTTTAGTTAGACATTTTAATTATTATTTTGAAACAATGAACATTTGAGATGAATGTAATAAGACAGGTGACATTGATACATTTAATCTAAACTACAATTCGAACTTATATTCCATATTGTTTGGGTTGCGCCCAGGGAAATCCTATAATGGTATGTTTTTATTCTGTTATTATATGTGAAGGTTTTAATATGACACTAGGTTGAAGGTGGGACTAAGAAAAATAAATATGTATTATGCATTTCAAATGTTAAAAAAAAAAAAAATTCCTGCAGGAGAGTTTTATTTTCAAATAATATTTCAAAAATCCTTTTCTAAAACCTGGGTCCCCAATCACCTACCCTTTGCCATCCCCATAGTTCTAAGGAAATATGCAAATCCTCACATTTCGCATGCATAGCCATGGTATGGGAAGCTCAAACACATGGGTTACAACTACTACTATGGAGCTTTAGATTCATGTTAAGGATTTGCCAAAAAATTTCCTCCTCCTTTATCTAAGCTTGGGACTAATTTCAAGATCATAAAACCACACAAGTAGAATTTACCACGAAGCGTTATCGTGTAATCGTACTAGTATAATGGGTGTAGGTGATCTCAAACACATGGGTTACATGGCCTTTGCTACGTAGTTCTAGCAGTAGACAATGGGAGCAGGCTTAAATTTCTTGAACGTAATTGTTCAATTTATGGACTTTGAAATTGTCTTCTTAAGTCAGTTCCATCTTCAAGGAACAAGAGACCACTTTCTCTAGCACTGCCAATCATCCCCCCCAGGCTAGTTCCTAAAACTCACACCGAGAGGCATAGAAATTAGCTTGACACTTGATATTATTGGTTAACTTGTTAATTGCCAAAAGGTTGCAAGAAAGGTTAGGCACATGAAGAACATTATGCAAAGTTAAGGTGATATAACAATGGATCTTGTCCCAGCAATTGCCGAGAGAGATCCATTCGTTATCTTGATTTTTTTGTTCTTGCACATGGAAGATAAGTTGAAAAAAGATTGGAGTAACTTGTCACATGATCAGTTGCACTTGAATTTATGATCCAAGAGTTGCTTTGGCTGGGATTGACACTAAGAAGGGCAATAATAAAGTTACCTTTTTGGGCCAAAGAAGAAGGGGGGTTAATATTGAATTATGGAAATTAGAAGAGTTTGTACAGGTGCTCTAGCTGTTCCTTTGTGAATGGAGATGTTTTTTAATTGACTTGCTCCCCATGATTCTCTTTATGTGAGGTTTGGAGTGACCTGTTGTCATTTTCAGGTTTCTTCTTCCAATTTAGAGGCTTTCCAATTTATGGACCGTAAAAAATCCTTTACTCATATAGTTTACTCGTCCAAGGGCCAAATTTCATGCCCAGGCGCAATACTTGCGAGTACTGGCCCTTCACTTCCTTTCAGTTCTAAGTTTCGACGGCAACTTCGTTCCCTAACGTACTGGAGCAGGCAGAGGCGCGGGATACTCCAGTTAGGGTTTTGGAAGCCTCCGCAAGTTTCACGTCCTGGATGTAAATCCCATCAACATTTCTTTTTCTCGCCCCAAAAATTGAATCATCAAAGATATGGCTGCTGCTCTTTTTGGATCCTCCATCGCCAGTGGTGTATGCTAATTTTAAACCCCTGGTTTCTTCCCTTATTGTTGTTCCTGATGTTATTTCCTGATCGCCTTATTGTATTTGACATTGATTGATATAGTAATCTCTTGTTGCAATTGTGATTGATTGAGATTCATTGCCCTTTTGCTAGAATTTATTGCTTTCAGGCATACTTTCGGAAAACTGAGACGTACTCTGAGTCTCTGACTGTTCTCTTCATTCCCGTGTTAAGCATTTGACGTTAGTTTGTTTCTGAGACTCTCATTTCTATTAATGGTCTATATAATCTTGACCATAAGGATGGAAAGTTAACCTCGACCGCAATGGAACCTATGCTCTGTAAAACCTTGAGGCGACAAGGTGCGGAAAGCAAAATTCTTAACCTGGATCATAAAGGAGCTAATAGTCTGTACAACCTCGAGGCATTAACTAGTGGAAAGCCAGATTTGTAACCAGGATCATACCAAAACCAATGGTCTGTAAAACCTTAAGGAAATAAGGAGAGTAGAGCTAAATTCTTAACCAAGAATGCAACATTATGCATGATGACAGGACAACAGGTTCTACATATGAATCAAATTTGCTTTCATTCTAGTTCAAATTTTTACTTTGGTAGTTGTTGCATGTTTTATTTTCATTTCTTTTTGAATGGTCATTCTTTTGTGTTTTAATCTAGCCAATTCACAAACAACAGCTCAGTCCAATTCTTTCTTCTCATGGGCATGCGCCATTATAATGGCATCAGAAACATTGGAGATACTAGCATCTTGTTCATTTATGCCAAATCTAAATTAAAACTTACTTACACACCTGAGGTGTCTATCTGTGTTGGAGGGGCTGAAATGTGGATTATTTTGGGCATTTTGCTCCGTGGTCGATACTCTTTTAAAAGAAAGTTATATGGCTACAAAGTATTACGTGATGACTGAAATTTTTACAAGACATACATACAAGGATATTTTACCATTGTCAAATAGAGACACAGGGGTATTAAATTAGCTATACTGCACAGATGTCAACAGTCATGGTAGTGAATTTCTTTGTGGCCTCCGAGCATTGAAAGCAACCTGGTCAAGTCATGTATAGCATTGATATTTTATTCCAATTTGCAACCAGCAAGGTGTGCCCTCTTAATGTAGAAACAGTTTGATGGGGCCTTAAATTTATGGATTTGCTTGTAACTGGTGCCTTCCAATAATTCTCATCTTATGGTAGTGTTGATTTGGTTTTCTTGTCTGGGGATTTCGCTTTCAGATATGATTATCAATAGCTAGAGTCCAATTCTTGATGCCCATGGTGGAGAATTACTGCCCATGAAGAAGCAAAACAGGTCATATAAGTTACCAAAAAAACTCCAGTTCAACATCATGCTTGCAGTTTTGTCTTTAGGAGTGCTCTTTCGGTTGTTAATAAGCTCTCGTGGAAGCATGTGCATAATCATGATCAATGCTAATGTTATATTTGCTTCCTACAAATTAAATTGGTCTACTATTGGGCAGTTGGTTTTGGGGGTTCATGCCCTTTATTAAGCTGAAGTAGTAAACCCAGGAAGCTATCCTCCTGTCTAAAACAAGCTCAAATAACTATATTCAGTTCTGCTTTGGTAACTTTGTCCCCACGGGACTCTGGCATCTTTAAGAAAATGAAGAAATTTGACTCTGGACTACACCGTTTTTTTTTTTTCAAATTGTTTCCTATTACACTGTTGGGAATTAATTTAATTTATTCTTGCCATTGCAGGTTGGATTGAAGTTGCTGCTTTGTCCACTCACTTCCAATATTGTCATCCGAACAGCATGGTGAGCTCTAAATTAATCCATTTTGAAGCAGAGTAGTTTGCTGAGAACTTTTTGTTGTTGTTTTTGTTTTTTGTTTTTTTTTAAATATACATACTATATACTGTTGTTATGTAAAAGTATAGGTTTTCATGAAAACTGTTAGTGATCTTCGTGGTAAACTTATCTTATGTGTTTCCATATCTGAGAAGTTATCTTTTTGTTAGAGAAGCTGTACAATATTTGAGCTTGTGCTTTGTACCATTAGAAAATTGGAGATTATGAAAAATAAGGCTCCTCTACCTTGTCTTCCAGTAGTTGTTGTCTGATTATGGGTTACTGGATGATGTCATCTCAGTATTTATTATCGTATGCTTCTTGGTTTCTTCAGTTGTTCAGTGGGCGTTGTTTTGCCTGTGTACTCTACATTCAAGGCTATAGAGGAGAAAGATCGGACAGAGCAAGAAAGGTGGCTTTTATACTGGACAGGTTCATAGTTTTACTTGATTGCATTTGGGAATTTTTGTCAGATATTTATCCTTCTGCTTTCTTTTCTTCCTTTACATGTTCTAATGGTGGAAGAAAGAAATCTGTGGATTGTTTTAGTAGTTAGTCCCAGAAACTTTTGTTTAGTGTCTGCTACAGCTCACAATTTTGTTTTATTTATCCTGATACATCAAACACTTAGTGCATTACAGGGGCAGTGTCAAGGAACATGCTTAATTTTCTGATGGTTAGAGTCAAACCATACCAAATGTGAACATCAAATCCCTATTACCTGAAGCCTTCCCTCTACTCATTGTTTATGTCCTCAGTAGCTTATAGTAGGGCATATGTGGTGCTTCCTATTATATCTACTAGCAAACTAATCTTTTCCTAATGGAAGAAAATGTTCTATTGTCAAAAGTGTGAGACTAGTTGTTTTGAGTTCATGCAATTTGGTGTCAAGAGTGTATTAGCTGCATATACAGAGGCCTTAAAAACAATCAATTGAGTCTAATGGAAGATATAAAACATATTCATAACTTGAACAGCATTATCTTGAGGAACAAACACTGCAAGTCCATTTTAAAATGCTATGATTCTCAAAAGTATATGGTCACAGCATCATATTGGGAATTTTTGAGACCCAAGATTGACATAGGACCAACAAAATAAAACCTTAAGTAATTCACACTATTGCAAGAAAAACACTAGATACTTGACCTTTGTGGGTGACTCATCGTGCTGACCTAGGCCAAGTCTGTTTTTTTTTTAAGAATCTCAACAATCATGTAATTGAATGAATGACAATTGTCAAGAGTGGGATGGTCTTGCAGCTGGTTCTAAGACTTGATAGAGGAGGGTTGCGTCAGGTACCAACCAGCATAAAATTCTTTGGCAAATCCATGGCATGAATTTAAAGCATAAGACATTTCCTTAGGCTAGGGTGTTTCCCATAAGTAACGCACTGCACCGGATCTCGAATGCAGTGGAAAATGGGCAAGGGCTGCTAGGGCATTCCCTTGTAAGTGATATTTTGCATCAGATCCCAGATGTAGTGGAAAGTAGGCAAGGGTTCACGTGCCATTCTAGATGTGTGTTGATAACTAGCTCAGGAAAATCAGATTCATATCGCTACATGGAAGATGGGCACATTGACAAGTAAGAGTATAAAGTTAGTAGATACGATGAAACGTAAGAGAGTCAACATAGCTTTTGTCCAAGAAACTAAGTGGAAAGGGGCTAAAACTAGAGAAATTGATGGGTATAAGTTATGGTACGTAGGAAAGGACAATAATAGAAATGCCATATGGATAATGGTGGATAAAGAATTAAAGGATAAAGTTATAGATGTTAGAAGAATTAGTGATGGAATTTTACTAATAAAACTTGTCTTAGGGGAGAAGGTCATAACTCAAAGGTAGGTTAGGAGATAAAATTAAGAGACCGTATTGGGAAGATATGAAGGGAGTAATGCAAGAAATTCCCAACATAGAGACCATATTTATAGAAGCAAACTTAAATGGTCATATAGGAAAACGAAATGAATGATATGATAGGGTACATGGAGGGTATGATATTGGAGAAAGAAATGAGATAGGGAAAGCTACCATTGATTTTGCTTTGGCATATAACCTAGCTGTAGCAAACACATACTTTAAGAAGAGGAACGAACACTTACTAACATTTAAAAGTGAATTATATAAAAGCTAAATAAACTTCTTTCTACTTGGGAAAACTGAAAGATCAATGTGTAAAGATTGCAAGGTGATGCTCGGTGGGAGTTTAACCACATAACATAGGTTAATGGTTATGGACATTTACATTGAAAGATGGAAGAAAGGAAATAAATAGGTGTTCAAAAACTAAGTTGTGGAACTTAAAAGAAGAGAAGATAGCATCATTCACAAATAAGTGAAAGTAGAACAATGAAATAGAAATAAACACCATGTAGATTGATATGGCTGAGTCTATTAAGAAAGTAAAAAAATGCTCTAGGAGTATCTAAAGGTAAAAGACAACCAGCAAAGGAAACTTGGTGGTGGAGTGAAAAAGTATAAAAATTTATTGAAGAAAAACGAGTATGTTTTCTAGCATGGCAAGGGATTAGAAATACCAAAAACTTTGAGCAATAGGAGAATGCTAAAAAAGTTGCTAAAAGAGTGGTGAGTGAGCCTAAACTAAAGGCGTATGATTGTCTCTGTAATAGATTTGGGTCAAGAGAAGGTGTGAAAGATGTATTCAAACTTACAAAAATAAGAAAATAGAAGAATAAGGACTTTCAAAAGGAGAGAATTGGTGCAACGGTAAAGTTATTGTCATGTGACCTTGAGGTCAAGGGTTCAAGGCGTGGAAATAGCCTCTTGCAAAAATGCAAGGTAAGGTTGCGTACTATAGACACTTGTGGTCCACGCCTCGGACCCCGCATACATGGAAGCTTCGTGCAGCAGGGCTGCCCTTTTTTTAGAAGAGTAGTGACTTAGGCCATGTTAAATGCATTAAAAGTGATGACCAAAAGGTACTAGTCAAAGATGATGAAATCAATCAAAGGTGGGAAAGTTACTTTAAAAAATTACTAAATGACAATATAGAGATTGAAAAAACCATAAATTGGACTATGTAGATATGACCATAGGATCAGGATACCTAAAGTGTAAAAGTTATTGAAAAAGATGAAATCATGAAAGGCTTGGGTGCGCGATGGTATACCTATAGAGAGTTGGAAGTATATAGGAGATATTGGAGTAGTTTGGTGACAAAGTTTTTTATCAAGATTGTAGCATTGAAGAAAAATCTCAATCCTACTAATTTATAAGAATAAAGAAGACATATAGGGTTGCACTATTTATTGTGGGATTAAACTTACGAGCCACACCATGAAACTTTGGAAAAGAGTGATTGAGAAAAGGCTATGACATGAGACAAGTGTATTGAAAAACCAGTTTGGTTTCATGCGTAGGAAGTCCACCATGAAAGATATTTTCTTAAGACAATTGATAGAGAAGTATAGGGAGAGGAGGAAGGACCTTCATATGGTCTTTATTTACTTAGAAAAAGCTTATGATAAGGTCCCTTGAGAGCTAATATGGTGGGTGCTGGGAGAGAAAGGGGTTTCACGAGGGTATATAGCCATAATTAAGCATATGTATAATGGAGCGGTTACAAATGTTAGAACTGCTATCGGGAAAACCGGTGATTTCCCTATTGCTATAGGATTGCACTAGTGATCGCCATTGTGCACGTGCCTTTTTACATCAATTATGGATGAGTTA
Organism: Warburgia ugandensis; assembly: GCA_035236585.1. Taxonomy (NCBI): domain Eukaryota; kingdom Viridiplantae; phylum Streptophyta; class Magnoliopsida; order Canellales; family Canellaceae; genus Warburgia; species Warburgia ugandensis. Next base: position 63,684,119 of record CP141136.1, on the reverse strand, counting down.
ACAAAACATTAGCGCGAGGAGATTTCATGGTGCATGTTATTTATAGATAACATATTTTTGATTGGTAAGGCGTAAACACAACGCTAGAGTTGTGGAGAGATGCTATAGAGTCTAAAGGATTTAAAAATAGCAAAACTAAGACAGAATTTATGGAATACAATTTTAGCAAAGAGAGGAGTGGGAGTGAATTACTAGTAAAGACTAATAACTAAAAAGTTTTCCAAGAAGACCACTTTCGATACTTGGGATTGATAATTCATGAGAGTGGAGAGATTTAGAGGGATGTTACCCAGAGAATCCAAGTGGGTTGGAAGAAATGAAGATATGCCTCTGGTTTTATGTGATCGGCTGTTGCCACTTAAAGTGAAAGGGAACTTCTATAGAATGGCTATGAGCCTGGCCATGCTGTGCGAATGAGAGTTTTGGGCAGTTGAGGAACAACATGTACATAGGATGAGCGTAGCTAAAATGAGGATGTTGAGATGGATGAGTGGCAAGACAAGAAATGATAGGATTAGAAATGAAAATATTAGAGGAAACTTAGGAGTGGCACCAACAGTTAACAAGATGAGGTAGGGTAAACTTAGATGGTTTGGACATGTCCAATGGAGACTGGAAACGGCATTGATTAGAAGGAGTGAGTCAATCCAAGTTGAAGGCCCTACAAGGGCAAGGGGAAGGCACAAAAGGACATGAATAGAAGTGGTGATAAAAGATTTGAAAACTTTGGGACTAAATGAGGCCATGACCCTTGATAGAGGAGAATGGAGGAACAAGATTCATGTAGCTGACCCCTAATTGGGATAAGGCTTTGATGGAGTAGATCAGGATACTCGAGATGCTTTTTATGAGGAATCTATTACTTGAATAGTTCTCTCCTCAACTATGTCACTATTAGTTTGCATGATTCGAGAAGCACTATGTCATTGTGCTCTAAGATGTTACAGAAGCTATGTGCATGCATGGCTTATCTCATTAACTTATTACCATATTTATGTATTTAGCAGTTATCTGTATTGCCAAAGGCAAAGGATCACATAGTTCACTTAGTTGCTTCACATTCTCATTTCTACAGGAGTACTAACAAGAGTAGTCTTTTGCATTTTTGCCTCTGATAGAACTATCACGTATTTGCTTATGACAGTCTGAACCAAATTTCATCTAGGTGCCTTACTTCCAAGAAAATACTATAGTTGATCTGAATGTTTCTTCTGTAAGTGTTGCAGAAGATGTTCTTCTGGCATCAATCCATGTCCTGAAGTCACTTGTCACAATAATATCATTAGATATACTATGGAGATGATAATACTAGAGCATCTCTTCAAACAAAATAATATGTCATAGATGACTCTTGCCAAGCACATGTAGTAACAGAACTACTAATCTTCTCGTACCATGCAGAACAACAATTCAAAACCATAAATTGCTTTCTTCTGTCGGCTGAGCCTCAAATCTAAGAGGTTAGTGTCATCTACACCTTTGCTTGTAAATCACCATTTCCAAGAGCATTCTTTGTACCAGATTTCCATGGTATAACCACAGTGGAGATGGTTATTTGATAAAAAGGGAAAATGTGTTAGAATTACAGAAACATAGGTTTAAATGTACCCTTAAAAGTTAAAACCAATGAACTAGACATCAAAGATGCAGGCAGACTTTTACCCAATAAAAAGGCAAAGATGAAACAGAGGATTTACATTCATACTAACCCAGTTGTATAGCAACAAATCCACTTCAAAAGTTTTGTGGTCAACACTCTAGGAAGTGCAGGAGTAGATAGTAACAAAAAGCACCCTTGTGGCACTCCATATGTAAACCGGGGAGTTGGTACTCTACCAGTTCGTATGAAGGTTAACATAGTCAGCAAACACTTCATATGAAGATCAAGGCAGAAGTCAACTGTTCCACATGAAAGTCAAGGCATCAAGCCCCTTCATACCTGATTAGTCACTGAAGGAGAAATACTTTTTCAATAGCAAAGCACAAAGGCCCAGCTAACATCCTGAATTTTTTCTGTTTGGAAAGGAGACAAGGCCTTCAATCTTGTCATTACAAGACAGCTTAAGGGATAAGCAGTCAAGGGCTTTTAAGAATTCAACCTAGAATGTGGTGCTTACCACTTTGAGGCAGTACTTTTAGCTATTCATTATGGTTATTGGCATTGATCTCCTGGCGACATCCAATTGACATGGTCAGATAGATGGATTCCGAAGTTGAGTACCCCCTGGAGGCTTGCACAAGTCATGGAAAGTTTTTTCTTTTTTTACCTTTTTTTTTTTGGTTAGCTTCACTAGGCAGATAGAAAATTCCAAATTCCTTGCCTGTGAGAGTGTTCCTTGCATCCTATTGCTGTTAATAAGGATCCCCTGGTAGAGATTGAGCTCCTTTTGTCTCATCTTTGCTGTTTATTTGATTTCTATGAATTAATAGGCCATTTGTTTAATGACACATTGGGGACTTCATGACTTACTTACCTATTAGAGGAGGTTTGTATCATTGCTTGCTTATTTGGCAATCTTTGGCTCTCATGTAAAGCAGTAAGGTGGAAGCATGTTCCTGCACTCAGTTTCAATTAAATTCTATTCTTAAACATCAAAATGCCAAGGCATTGTTTTTTTTCTGTTTTGATGGAAGTAAATGGCTCTTAAAGTCTGACATTTATTATCGTCATCTTAACTGTAATAAGTTGAACTTTTTGTATGTTGATAATTACTGAACCCTCATGTCGTTTTCATTCTTGCAGTTTATGGATCTTTCAGCCTTGTTGAAGTTTGTACAGACAAAATTCTGTATTGGTATAGATGTCTGCCCATGCTTCTTCTTGATGTTGTCCTACAAAATGAAATAATTGATCCTTTCCTAGTGATTTTGTTAGGCACAAACCTTTGGCATTGGATTTGGCTAGTAATAGTAATTTACATTGCCAGTTCTATGATCTTTATATTCTGTTAGTTGTGACAAAAAAGTATAACAAGGCGAGTGTTTTTCTTTCTTTGTTTGCTTATGCTTGGTATTCAATTTATAGTTGTACACATTTATATTTATATTAATATCAGTTAGTTAACATGATATCATGTTAATGTACGTATTAGCTGGATTATAGTAGATTGACTCATGATATATTTATAAACATCTTTTGGATGTTCTGTTCATAGAATCCTGGAACCAAGACTGGTAAATCAAGGAGAAGACAAAGCAGCTCACATAAATGGAGTTAAGAGAAATACTTTGCTGCTATGGAGTTCATGTTACTATTTGTATTGGCTGGATTATCTGCATGTTCATTCATTGTATATCAGAACTCAGAAGCATCTCTTGGCATTCTATTCATGTAATTAGGGCACTAAGCTGGTTGGTTACTGTATATTTGTAAATCAATGATACAATACACATCTCGTTATAAATGGGACTAAGCCATGTAATTAGTTAGGTGATATATGGACTGAGTTTTGCATATCAAAAGCACCTCTTAACATTGTATTCATGGAATCAGGGCACTAAGAGTGATGGCTTTCAAGTTTCAACGTACATGTAAATCATGGACACAATGGAGTAGCTTATAGTAATGGTTTAAAGAGAAGTGAAGTGATTTTTGTGAAGATATTTATGTGTCTTCATTTTGTCCTTCAATTATGAGATTTATGAATGCAAATTGTGCCTATGACCGATAGTTTCTGGTAAAAGCGAATATTAAACTTATTTAACTTGGGCGAACTGGTTAATGGTGAACCCCTCATTAACTTCAGTGTGTTAAATATTTTGATTAACTTGGTAGGGCTGGATTTCAATTTACTTAGAATTTATACACATATCTTGGTATTTCTTTTAGCGTTCCCCCTCAAGTTTTGACCACCGTGGATCGCAGAGGTTGTTGCCTAACAGAACCTCAAAGGCAATGTTAGCCCAATTTGAAGGGTGTTGGAAACTTCAACTTCTGCTGTCCAGGTCTATTTGAATGTTTCTTGTCATTTTATTTGTGAACGCAAACATGGGTCGTTAGAGTTGATACAATTACCGGGACATAACCCCTAAAAGTCTAGGAAAATGGAAACTTTTCTGGACCGAGTATATGTTGCCAAGGGCTTGAGAAATGAATGCATTCAAATGATCCAACCACTTATTTCAGTTGAAAATCAAAACAACTGATTTTCCCATTTGACATGGGCGCCGACTGCCATACCCAAGCTCGGATAAAGGAGGGTTTTATGTTAGGTGCTAGCTGGCAAGTAAAACCCATGACAAACCCCGTCCATGAATTGATTTTTGACATTCCCTTGGGCTAGGGCATTCTCTGTAAGTGACGAGCTACATCGGATCTTGGATGCAGTGAAAAGTGGACAAGGGTTGGTAGGGCGTTCCCCCGGAAGCAATGGTTGCATCGAATCCCAGGTGTAGTGGAAAATAGGCAAGGGCTGCTAGAGCATTCTCTTGGAAGCGAAGCTGTGCATCATAACCCAGATGCCATGGAAAGTATGCATGGGTTCCCACATTGTTCGGGAAGTCCGCAGGTAAATAGGCTGGGTCAATAGAACCACACTTGCATTACTACATGGAATATAGGCACGTTGATGTGTAAGAGTCGAGAGTTAGTAAATACGATGAAAGATATGAGAGTCAACATTGCTTGTATCCAAGAAATCAAGTGAAAAAAGGCTAAAACTAGAGAAATAGATGGGTATAAGCTCTGGTACATAGGAAAGGTAAATAATATAAATGGCTAGGGATAGTAGTAGATAAAGAATTAAAGGATAAAGTTGTAGATGTTAAAAGAACCTGTGATAGAATTGTACTAGTAAAACTTGTTCTAAGAGAGAAGATCACAAGTAGGGTGAGAAGTTAGAATCAAAGTCAGTTTTTGGGAAGATATGGAGGGAGTCGTGCAGGACATTCCCAACACAGAGGGGATATTTATAGGAGCAGATTTTAATGGTCATGTAGGAAAAGAAAAAGAAGGATATGATAGGGTACATGAAGGTTATGGTATTGGAGAAAGAAATGAGATGGGGGAAGCTATACTTGATTTTGTCTTAGCATATAACTTAGCTATAGCAAACACATACTTTAAGAAGGGGGATGATCACTTAATAACCTTTAAAAGTGGACTATATAAAAGCTAAATATTTTTTTTTTCTACTTAGAAATATCGAAAGATCAATGTGTAAGGATTATAAGGTGATATTATGTGAGAGTTTAACCTCACAACATAGATTAATTTATGAGATATCTACATTAAAGCATTGAAGAAAGGAAATGAACTTAATAGGTGTCTGAAAACTAATTGGTGGAACTTAAAAGGAGAGAAGATAGCATCATTTATAAACAAGTTGATAGTAGAAGGAAACTGAAATAATGAAATTTTGATAGTAGAAGAAAACTGAAACAATGAAACAGAAGTAAACACCATGTGGACTAATATGGCCATGTCTGTTAAGAAAGTGGTAAAATGTGTCCTACGAGTATCTAAAGGGAAAAGGCAACTAGCAAATGAAACTTGGTGGTGGAGTGAAAAAGTTCAAAAAGTTATAAAAGAGAAACGGGTTTGTTTTAAAGCATGGCACATGACTAAAAATAATGAAAACTTTGAGCAATATAAGAATTGCTAGAAAAAGTTGTTAAGAGAGTAGTAAGTGAGGTTAAACTCAAGGCATATGATGGTCTCTATAATAAATTAGGATTAAGAAAAGGTGAGAAAGATTTGTCTAAACTTGAAAAAGTAAGAGAAAAGAAGAGTAAGGACTTAGACCGCATTAAGTGTATTAGAAGTGATGACTAAAAGCTACTAGCCAAAGATGACGAGATCAAACAAAGATGAGAAATTAACTTCCAAAAATTGCTGGATGACATTTACCGCAAGAATATAGGGATTGAAAGTACCATATACCCAAATAACGATGGACATTATAGATATGGCCATATGATTAGAATACCTAAAGTGAAAGAGGCATTGAAAAAAGATTAAATAAGGAAAGGCCCTGGAGCCCAATGGTGTACAAATAGAGGTTTGGAAGTATATGGGAGCTACTGAAGTAGTTTGGTTGATAAATTTGTTTAACAAAATTGTAAAATCAAAGAAAATGCCAGATGAATAGAGGAATAGTTTTATCGTACCAATTTATAAGAATAAATGAGACATAAAGAGTTGCACGAATTATCGAGGGATCTAGCTTATGAGCTATATGTTGAATCTTTTTGAAAGAGTGATTGAAAAGAGGCTACAGGATAGAGGAGTGTATTGGAGAACCAGTTTGGTTTTATGTCGGGGAGGTCTACCATGGAAGCTATTTTCTTGCCTGGAAAATTGATAGAGAAATATAGGGAGATGAGGAAGGACCTTCTACGTGGTATTTATTGACTTAGAAATAGCTTATGATAGGGTTCCTAGAGAGTTAATATGGTGGTTTTTGGGCAAGAAGGAGTTTCACGGGGGTATATAGGCATAATTAAAGATATGTATGAGGGAGCAATAACAAATGTTGGGACCGCTAATGGATAAATTGGTGATTTTCCTATCATTATAGGATTACACTAAGGATCGGCATTGAGCCCGTACTTTTTCACCTTGGTTATGGATGAGTTAACAAAACATATGCACGAGGAGATTTCATGGTGCATGTTATTTGTAGATGATAAAGTTTTGATTGATAAGACAAGAGAGAGTGTAAACACAAAGCTAGAATTATGGAGAGATACATTAGAATCTAAAGGATTTAAAATTAGCCAAACTAAGACAGTATATGGAATGCAATTTTAACAAGGAGGAGTGGGAATGGGGCACCAATAAAGATTGATAACCAAGAAAGTCCCCCCTAAAGGAGCACTTCTAACACTTGTGATCGATAACTCATGAGAGTGGAGAGATTGAGAGGGAAGTTACCTAAAGAATCCAAGCAGGTTGGAACGAATGAAGATGTGCCTCCGGAGTTTTGTTTGATCCGTAGGTGCCACTCAAACTAAAAGGAAAATTCTCTAGGATGGCTACAAGGCCGACAACATGTACATAGGATGAGCGTCGCCAAAATGCAGATGTTGAGATTGGATGAGTGGCAAGACAAGAAGGGATAGGACTAAAAATGAAAACATTAGAGGAAACTGAGAAGTATTACCAATAGTTATCAAGATGTGGGAGATTAGAATTAGATGGTTTGGCCATGTACAATGGAGACCAAAAAGGCACTGGTTAGAAGGGGTGAGGTGATCTAAGTTGAAGGTTCTAAAAGGGCAAGGGGAAGGCCCAAAAGAACATGGATAGAAGTGGTGAGAAAAGATTTAAAAACTTTGGGATGAAATGAAGCCATGACACTTAATAGAGGGGATTGGAGGAACAAGATTCATGTGACCGACCCCTAGTCTGGTTAAGGTCTTGATGATGGTGAGGATGATGACATGGGCGTGGACTTCTTCACAGGCCCTTGAGAATCGACTCCTACCAGGATTCTATAAAAGAAAGGTCAAATAAGTGCTCCAAATTATGTAGTCTACATTGATAGATTAAAATAAAAGAGGGAAGCTAACTTAAAATATAAACTTATGACTGAACTCTTCTTCTTTTTTGTCCAGACACATTTAAACATGTCGACATGCATCTTAGAAGTATACATGTTAACATGCTTGTTGACTTTCAACTTCAGTATCCAGCGAATCAGATCTTTTGTCCTCTAGAGGTGGCCTGTGATTGGTAGAAAAATGAAGCATAGTAGTGTCAGTGCCGTCATTTGGTGCTTGTTGCCTACCATACTGGATCACTATGATATCTTATATAGTCTACTATATTTTCTAGCTTTAATTAAGGACAGATGCTTGAAATGCCTGAGGTGCAGTTGTTATGGAGCAAAGTCAGACATTTATGGTTCCAGGAACCCTTTGATCAACTAAGTCTTAGTCCAAATTCATATTGAACCACCAACTGGGGGATGGTTAGAGGCCAGGGGCCTGATGAAGCCACCTGCCTTATGTTTGTCAAAAGCCATCGGAGGAGGCTAGCTTAGCCAAAAGATGGTTATTGGTTACAGGATGCGACGTGACCTTGTTTTTTCATGGTGTTACGGCGCTGAAGTATATCTATCTCTTATAACATCTCGAAATACATATCTATTCTCTAAGGCCAAGTCTTGCTCAGTCTTAAGCTTTTTTGCTTCCCATTCACCATTTAAAATCAGGCTTTATTGCCTTCTACTTGTGCTGTAGTTTGGTCTGTTTGGTGGATGTTTGTCTTGGTTTCAGATACTAGCATCCTGTTATTGGTGAGGTTACTCTAAAGTTGGATATAAGACATGGCTGGAATGTTGTTTGCAGCTGTATAACTATGTTCAAACAGAAAGTGAGATTTTCCTTCTGTTTTAAGGTTTTGAGTGTAGTTGACATCGATAGATGACCAAACAGACTTATGACTAGCTTGATTTACAAGTTTTCTGCAGTTCCACAAATCTTCCATGGGAAATTGGAGCAGGACATGCCTAATTCTGAACAAGTTTTCTCACATTAGTAGACAAATTCAATCTTCATGGCTTGAAAATCTTGATACTCCAATTATCTCTGCCTATTCGATAATCTGGTGTATGACTTTTTGCTTGCACATGACAGAACCTCAGTAGGTTTAGGTAACCTATTTTAAAATGCCTTACCCTCTGGGCATATTCATACTTTCTTTTCTCAGTCCAATGCATAAAATGCGCAGGATTGTATTTGCCTTAAGTTTTTATTTCTATCTCCCTGTAGTCGGAGACTTCTGGCTCTGTTTAACATATCTCTCTCTCTCTCTCCACATGCGCGTGCACACACACACACACACACACACACTCTTCAGGGCACTCTGTGTTGCATTAGTCTTTCAGAAATTGTTTTTAGTTATATTGCAGTTAGAAGTCTTTTAGGAAGTCTCATGTTGCTCAAGTCTTATGTTTTTGAGAAGTCCATATAATGTAAGTGAATTCTAGAGAAAATCAGTGAAGATAATTGAGTCACTTTTTTCTTCTTCTTCTTTCTTCTGTGATTTCTTCTTTCTGGTTTTCTTTGTAAACTGTGCTTGAACAAATTCATGGGTTTCATCTGGAAATCTTTGGGCGATTTTCTGTTGTTGACAGACACCCTTTTAAATCTATTTCCTTATCCTGGATTTTAGAGTTAAACCCTGCATCAGTAGGTTATGAGCTCTATGACACTAAAGGTCGTCATTAGGGTCAGATACCAGTTAGCAACCTTCAGAAGCCATATCTGTGGCTCACTAAGGATAGTTGATATGCCAGTCCATTGTGAAGTGACCACATGTTGCCATTCACATACCAAACAGATATGCTAACTGGACATCATTGCTTACAATGTCAACAAGTAAGCTTCTTTCAGGTAATTCTAACAGATGCCCTCTTGATCAGGAAGACAGGGTTAATAGTTGAGCTGCTCAAGATCTATTAATTTGATCACATACACTACCAGAGGAATTGATCATTAGGATATATCATAATAACATGCAGCGGCTGAGAAACCAGAGAGAGGGATAAGTTGAACTAATTCCTTACTTCTGGTGATCATATTAACCAAAACTTTCTACTTTGGGAAATCAGAGCATATTGGACAGCTTCTGATGTTGCTTGCATTTTCTATAAAAAAATTGGTACCCCTAGTGAAACCCAATTTAACATACTCATGTTCAGCTTAAGTTTTGGTAAAAAAAAATAAATCCCCACAAAAATTGTCAGAGAAATTTTGCAGCACCACTTTGTCATTTAATTATGGTATATATAAGGCTTCATGGATTTCTGTGTTATGCATTTTTCATAATTCTAGACAACCCCTCAAACTTTTCAGAACAAGTTATTGATTGAATGGAAAAGAGCCATAAAAGGGGTGAATACACAGATGATTCTGTAGGCTACTAAGAGGAACCAAATGGAGCTAGAGTAAGAAGGAAAAGATAAAATACAAATGGATAGAAAAAAATAGATAGATAAAATACAAATACAGCCTTTCTGATGCCCAAACCCACTTTTTTCTCTTCTGTGAAGTTCTTTTCTCATCAATGGAGGACAGTTTCTACCAAGGAAAAGCCACTAAATCCTTCACCCCTCTAAACAGGTCATGTAACAAGCAAGGAGTCTTTGCATCACCACTGGACCAATTTAATGTGAAAAGAGTCTGTCTTATAGTGACATGACTGTTCTCTTGTTTCTATAACAACTGCTTTTGTGCATATTTTGAGAAATAATTTCAGATTAGGGATGTATGTTTGATGTGAAGGTATTGCATTGAATTGTCTTTTTAGCAAAACTTGAAATCTTTGGATTTTGTTTATAATGTTTTCAGGTTTCCAGCATACTACTATATGAAGTTTGCATTTCTCCTGTGGCTCCAATTTCCATCTGCTGATGTAAGTATTTGCAGAACTGATGCAGATGAAGAGTTGTAAAATTGCCATTATTTTTCTTTTCACATGTAAGTTGATAAATGTTATTAGTTAGGCAATTTTTTGTACAAACTGATGTTGGACAAGTCAGAGATAAGTGAACCTATTTTCTTGTTTTCATATTGTATTAGCTGTAGTATTTCCTTGTTGTTGTTGTAGGCACTTTCCCAAGTATTATGCAAGTGAAAGTCATTATCACACCCATATTCAGAAAATATGATCTGTGGAATAGAAGGTTCACTGATAGCTAAGAAGGACTAAGAAACTAAAATATGAGTCCTTTAAATGCTACATCACTAACTTGACAGGTGAGGTTTACTTAGTAGTATTATCTGATAAATAGATAAATTTCTTCTCCAGACCCATTCTAGGAAAATGTTAGAAGCAATTTTTCAAGAACTTGGAACCTTTTCAATTAGTAAGTTCCTAATACTTTGTCATTGGTCTAACTCTGACAATTGAGAAAGAAAAGATAGAGTAGAGAAAGAAATTGTGATTAGAATTGGCTAGGAAATTTAGTGTTTTCTGGTGCTTTCTTTCCTTCTCTTAACATAGAAACTGAAGTTTTATGTCCATTAATCTAAATGATTGAATACATAGACCAATGTTTAAGAGTAAACTAGGCTTCGTAGGCTTTCAGTTGATATTTGAAGCTTTGATGTGTTCTTGGCCTATACAATGAGGATGATGATTCTCTTGGAAGAGCTTTTAAGCATTCTCCTTTGTTCTGCACTGTTAATCTCTTTCATGTATCCTGTTCCATATTACTTGGATTAGTTGTTTGATTATCCAATTCTTTGTTATGTGTTCTAGTTTTGCTGAATACCTTGATAGGTCCATAAGACTGTTTGTGGACTCAAGATGGCCATAGGGCAGGATTTTACAATGATTTTGAGAGATAGTTGATTGGAGAAAGTTCTCCTATAGAGATTTCTAAAGCTTGATTAACTTAATTTGGTTATGGATTCACTAGACAGGGAGCAAACAATAGCTAATAGTGGAGATTCTGACTACATTGATGAAGGAGATACCAACATCAACCCATCGTTGGTGGACAGAGAGGAATATGAGGGCTTAATTCAATGTGAAAGTAATGAGACTCAATTTGTGGGAATGGAATAACAAAGTTAAGAATTATGAAGAAAGATAGTAATACCAGCTTATACAGTTGTTGTCCCTAAATACAGGGATTGTTGGACATGGTATTTCGCAGATTGTGAGGTAATAATGTTGACTAATCAAAATAAAATTTTAGTAAACTAACTGAATGATCCACTACACTATCAACATCCATATATTCTAAAACAATACCCTGACAGCTCCAAAAGTCATCAATTGAAGAATGGTCTTGTCTGATTATCTTATAAGCAACGTGTAGCTTGAGAGCAAAACTAGTGTTGTTATTGATGGAGAATCCAGTGGAAGTATTGTTTCGAAGGACATTGTGGACAAGCTGCACTTGAAGGAGGAAAAGCATCCAAAATTGTACTAGATTCTATTCTTCTCAAAGCTAGTGAACTACATCCTACTACAAGGTGCTTATTTATATTTTCTATCGGACAAATTAGGGATGCACTATGCCCCAAAAGAGCTTGCATTGGACAATCATAGATGGATGTGGGAGCAAGTCAAAATGTTCTGTACAGAACTGAAATGTGACGACGGATTCATGTTGTCATCACTCAAAATGGACTTCATCATTGGAGAAGCTATACTGATAAGCAAATATAATTAAGCCTTTTTAACCTTCCTGTTTGTGCACCACTCACTTTAATTTGTCCACTGTCTTTTATATATAAGCGGTTATTAGTGGCTGCCATACAGTTTAACTTAGATAAGTGGTCGGTAGTGGCTGCCATATAATTTGGTCAAGGTAGCAGCAAGTGGCAACAATAAATTATTAACTCAGAACAAAAAGAAACAGTTTACCTGGTTGATTAATTTTCTTTTTCTCCCTCCTAGTGCAATTTATGTAACTAAGAATGTCAGTTTTGCCTGCCTATTGTGTCTCTCTAAATGGTTTCATAGCAGACACATAGTCCTTCATCCTTGTCAACTTTGTGATGCACCTTTTTGTTTCATTTTTCGATTCTAGATTTCTGGATGTTGTGAGAAAATGCAATGCTGGATCTTCTTATTTGTGTATTCCTTTTCAGTGCTTCACATCCATTTGAAGTGCATGCTAATTGTGTTTCTAGTTGCACATTTGCCTTTGCTTGTTAGGATTGACCATTTCTCGGTTAGATGTGTCTAACATGTCTGCTCAACACCACTGGCCATTTGCTATTTTTCTGTCAGGGATCAAGACAATTGTATGGGAGGCATCTGAGACCATTCCTTTTGAGGCATCAAGAAAGACTTGACCAAATTGCAGAGTTCACATACAGTGAAATTGTAAGACCCATTTCACATTTTGACTTCTGCAATATAGATAAGGACATTTGATATTGATGGCATTTTTTGACATTATGATACAATAAATCCTTCCTTTTCTTTGCTCGGTGTTGAATTAGGTGCTTAGGTAATTAGTGTTAGTGTATTCTCTCGTTTTTTGTGTTAAATCTTGAGTGGCATTCTGCTGTTTATGAAGGAGCATAGAGAGACAGAGAGAAACAACATGTCAGGTTTGAGTCTAATTTCAGCTCCATGAACGACTCAATCAGAAGAGCTATACAAATCTCCAGAATTTGAAACTTTGGGAGAACTGATATACCTTTGTGTAAAACAATTTTAACAATTTCCTAAAAAGCCAAGTGTTCACATTGACAACTTGCTAATAAAGTGTATGTGCTGATATGTATGTACTGTTGTCAATACAATTGCAGTGGCTACAACTTTGAGTTGGAAAACATCTGACCCCTTTCTATTTTTTAGTATTTCTGTGAATTAATTTGATTGTCTATGTTCCATGAGATTCAGGTTTTGTAAGGAAAACATAAATGTGTGCAAATGTGCACAGGCGGACATAAACTCCTGCAGCAACTAGATGAACCTTTATATTAAATAGGCTTCTGAGGATTTTTCAAGAGGATAGGGCAAGAGATTACAAGGAATGAGAAGATTGGTTAGTCCCTTTGAATAAGATGAACCTCTGAAACAGAGCTCTGATACCTTGGTTGAGTTTTAAGACACAATTCCATTAGCCATGTGAATCACAGGTGCTATATTTTTTACCATACCCCAGAAGAAAACTTGTAGAATGAGTAAACCACCCTTTGTTGATTTTAGGTTGTGTAAACAAAGGAGGGTGACATGGGGAGAGGGAGCTAAAGTTTTATTGTTAGATGTCCTTGATTAGGCCAATGTTTGGAAACATTGCAACAGAAAAGAATTATTATGGTCTTTCTTTCGTGTTCATTTCTGTTCTATTTAACAAAGTCTAGCTTTATATAATATGTTTCCTTACTATATAGAATTTTATTCTAAGTGAATCAGCCTTCTCGTCATGTTAATGAAATTGTAAAGTCGTATATTGAAATCTCTTTATCAGGTAATCAGTCTTCTCTTGATCTCAAAATGAATCATTTAACTCGTACACTGAATCCTTTATGATCTATTCCTTCTGGGTTCCTTCTCCTACAATTATATGCCCTTTCCATTAAATTGGTAGAGGAAACAGCCCTACTAGGTATCTTCCAAGTCTTTTTCAACAACTAGACCAAGTTGGTGAACCAAATGTTCTGACCCCATTTCCTCATATATCAACTAGTCATTTGTGCTGCATGTCACTGACAAGCTAGTCAAGAATGCCCACTTAGAAAGGCCCGATGGCTTTGAGTATGAGCGTGTTGGTGGAAACTGCTATGCACCCTCTCTCAAGGTACTTCCATAACTTTTTGGTCAAATAGACCACGTTGAAGATGGATTTTCCAGAGTTGATGAACCATACACGATGACCCCCGTTTTTTATATCTAGTTGTCATTTGTGCTCCATGTCACAGATAAGCTAGTGAAGAAATAGGTTGCAAGTTAGAGCTATTGCTTTTCCTTTTGCTAGACATTTGATTTAGGATCAGAGATAGGACCATGCTGGGGTGATATGCTTTGTACCCAAAAAAATAAACCACCAAGAAACAAGAGAGTTTTTCAATAAAGCAAGTTGAAACACATTTACAGAATATACTGTAACTACATTAGAGCATAAGAAGCACGGAAAACGATTTTGTTATTTCTGATCGAAATAAGATATTGGACTCTTCCCCAGAACCCATGGTCACGCTCAAGTTAGATCAGACTAGACGTTGTATCCCCAAGATATGGATTTATTTCGACCTAATAGACTATAATTATGTGTCCATGTCCTACTTTAATCTGATCATATCTGTAGAATGCATCAAACCATTAAGATCATCATCATCATCAAGACCTTATCCTAATTAAGGGTTGGTCACATGAATCTTATTCCTCCATTCCTCTCTATTAAGTACCATGGCTTCCTTTAGTCCCAAAGTTTTTAAATCTCTCCTCACCACTTCTATCCACTTTCTTTTGGGCCTTCCCCTTGCCTTTTAGAACCTTCTACTTGTATTGCCTCTCTCCTTCTAACTGGTGCCGTTGTTGGTTTCCTTTGAACATGTCCAAACCATCTAAGTCTAATCTCCTTCATTTTGTTACCTATTGGTGCTACCCCTAAATTTCCTCTAATATTTTCATTTCTAATTCTATTCTTTCTTGTCTTACCACTCATCCATCTCAACATCCTCATTTCTGCGACACTCATCGTATGAGCATGATGCTCCTTAACTGTCCAACACTTTGATCCATAGAGCATGACTAGCCTTATGGCCATCCTATAAAATTTTTCTTTTAGTTTGAGTGGCACCCGCCTATCACACAAAACTCCAGATGCACATCTCCATTTATTCCAACCCGCTAGGATTCTCTAGGTAACCTCTCTTTCAATCTCTCCACTCATGAATCATTGATCTTAAGTACTGAAAGTGGTCTTTTACGGGGACTTCTTGGTTATCAATCTTGACTGATGTTCCACTCCTACTCCCATCCTTGCTAAAATTGCATTCCATATATTTTGTCTTAGTTCGGCTAATTTTAAATGCTTTAGATTCTAATGCTTCTCTCCATAACTCTAGCTTTATGTTTACACTCTCTCTTGTCTCATCAAGTAAGACTATATCATCTGCAAATAACATGCACCAGGAAATCTCCTTGTGCAGATGTTTTGTTAACTCATCAATAACCAATGTAAAAAGGCATGGGCTCAATGTCGATCCTTGGTGCAATCCTATAGTGATAGGAAAATCACCAGTCTCGCCACTAGTGGTCATAACATTTGTTACCGCTCCCTCATACATATCTTTAATTATGTTTATATACCCATACAAAACCCCTTTATCACCCAACACCCTCCATATTAACTCTCTAGGGACTCTATCATAAGCTTTCTCTAAGTCGATAAAGACCATGTGGAGGTCTTTTCTCCTCTCCCTATATTTTTCTACCAATTGTCTTAATAAGAAAATAGCTTCCATGGTAGACCTCGCAAGCATAAAACTAAATTGATTCTCTAATACACTTGTCTCATGCAGTAGCCTCTTCTCAATCACTCTTTCAAAAAGTTTCATAGTGTGGTTTATAAGTTTGATCCCTCGATAATTAGTGTAGCTTGGTATGTCTCTTTTATTCTTATAAATTGGTACAATAGAGCTTTTCCTCCACTCATTAGGCATTTTCTTTGATTTTATAATCTTGTTAAACAACTTGGTCAACCAAACTACCCCAGTATCTCCATATGCTTCTAAACCTCTATTGGTATACTATCGGGCCCCATGGCCTTTCCTGATTTTATCTTTTTCAAGGCCTCTTTCACTTCAGGTATTCTAATCCTACGTTCATATCTATAATATCCAATGTTATTTAGATTTATAGTATTTTCAATCCCTATATTCTCAGAGCCATTGTCTTTTAACAATTTTTGAAAGTATGTTTTCACCTTTGTTTTGTCTCATCATCTTTGACTAATACACTTTGATCATCACTTCTAATGCACCTAACATGATCTAAGTCGTTACCCTTCTGTTCTCTTACTTTTGCAAGTTTAAAAACATCTTTCTCACCTTCTCTTGTTCCTAGTCTATTATAGAGCTCATTATATGCTTTAAGTTTAGCCTCACTTACTATTTTCTTAGCAACCTTTTTAGCATTCTTATATTGTTCATAGTTTTCATTATTTCTAGTCTTCTGCCATGCTTTAAAACACATCCGTTTTTTCTTTAATAACTTTTTGCACTGTTTCACTCAACCACCATGTTTCCTTTACTAATTGCCTTTTACCTTTAGATATTCCTAAAACATTTTTTGCCACTTTCTTAATAGACTCAGCAATATTAATCCACATAGTATTTACTTCTGTTTCATAGTTCCACCACTTAATTTGTGAATGAGGTTATTTTCTCTTCTTTTAAGTTCCACCACTTAATTTTTGGATACCTATTAAGTTCATTTCCTTTCTTCCATCTTTTGATATGGATATCCATAATCATTAACCCATATTGCGAGGTTAAACTCTCTCTGAGTATCACCTTACAATCCTTACACATACATCGTTCATTATTCTTAAGTAGAAGAAGGTCTATTTGGCTTTTATGAAGTCTACTTTTAAAGGTTATTAAGTATTCATTCCTCTTCTTAAAGAGTGTATTTGCAATGGCCAGGTTATATGACAAAGA
The DNA here is from genome assembly GCA_035236585.1 of Warburgia ugandensis. Classification (NCBI taxonomy): domain Eukaryota; kingdom Viridiplantae; phylum Streptophyta; class Magnoliopsida; order Canellales; family Canellaceae; genus Warburgia; species Warburgia ugandensis. Next base: position 63,667,037 of record CP141136.1, on the reverse strand, counting down.
AAAATAGAGGATATTCTCTCCCATCTCATTTCGTTTACCTATACTATATCATCCATGTATTCTATCATATCCTTCATTTTCTTTTCCTACGTGGCCATTTAAGTCTGCTCCTATAAACCATTAAGATCTGAACCATAAATCAGGGATGAGGCCTACAATGGGGTGACATCTTTGTTATAAGCGGTCTTAGGGAGCATCTGTCTAGCAACCCTTCTTTTGAAAATGTCAATGACTTTGTTGATGACCAAAAAATTCAATCCCTCTGGCACCAATGACACTACATGGTAGGATCCTGGATGCCTGTCCTCGTCCTGTCATTTTCCTCTGCTAATTGGAGCAATACTGAACACTAAACTAAAGAAACTTTAGCATCTCCCTTGCTTTGACAGAGAAGTTATATGGGGTATACATATGTAGACCTGAAGTAGATCCCAGGTAACTGGTTATTTAAATGGTTCATCATGGTTAAGATCCTTGCTTTCAATGCTTAGAATTTGTCAAGTCATCCAATCTACGTTCTAGAATAGTGGTGCTAAGGATAATCCAATGGGGAAGATTTTTGATGTATGGCCCATTTAAGATGTGATCCAAGAATACAAGCCTTGTGGATCACCAATCATCTGTTCCCCACCTACTTTTGGCTCCACATGTAAATATTTCTATCTGAAAAGCGCCGACATAGTATAGAATCGTTCGCCCCTTTTTCGTTTTGGGTGAAAGCCATGCTCTGTTAACTACTAGACATTAAACAGGATGTGTTCCCCCAATGCCTTACAAGTCTCAGTGTCAAGAGCTTGATACAGAAAAAGTGGTGGACAGGAGGACTTTCTCAGTGTGAGTTTGCTGCTCACCCACTGTCATTTCCTTCTCAAAATGAATGGGATGAGAAACATGATAAAAACCTCTTCAATTGCATAGAGCAATTTCACAAGCAATTGGTGAATGCCATGAGGTAGTGTCATCCTTCTTGAAGTGCCTTAATGACCTGATTTTCAGTATGAGTGTGCTGGACAAACCACTATTCAGGCTGGTAGCAAATAATGGAATGACTTATTAGACTGACTAACACTGTTGTAAATCTTCAGGCCAAATTCATCAGCAGACATGATGCAGAAATCAAGTTCATGGGAACTTTGATTGGGAGATTCACTATGGCAGGTATGGACCTTTCGCTGACAGAAATTTCTTAGACATTCTGTAAGTTTATCACCATGCTCTCTTTTGGTTTCAAATGGTTGTATCTTAGTTGTCGATCCCATACCAGTCAGCATGCTGGTCTGGGCCTCCAACGGGGATGCCGGGATGGGTAATAATGGACCCGTATGAATAGTTTTAAAAAAATACAATATATTAGCTAAAAATTTGGGAAATTTTCAAAAAAAGCAGAAAAATGGGGAAAATTCAGCAAACATTGAAAACAGCAGAAAAATGAAGAAACCTTATCGTTGGAGGTCGTTTTCTTCCCATGAACAGTGAACACCAGCCAGCAAGTTGGAGGTTTTCAAATCCCTGCCCAAAACTCCAAAAATAAGAAACTGTGGATGAGTCTTGGTCTTTTTTCCTAGACAAACAATTCATTTGAATATTTTTGGAAAAAAAATTGGCTTTCTTAATGATTTTGGGTCATCTTCTTCCCTGAACAGCAAAACACGTACCAGCAAGTTGCAGGTTTTCAAATCCCTCCCAAAACTAAAAAAATCAAGAAACTATTAATGATTCTTGTTGTTTTGCTAAGACAAACACTCCATTTGAAATTTTTTTTTTGAACAATTACATTTCACTATGATTCTGGTTTGTCTTCTTTGTGAGGCCAGCTGGTTTAGGGTTTTCAGGAGTAGAGAACTTATCAAAACCATTTATTTTGTGCAAGTATGGGAGCTTTGTGCACCAGGCTACCCTTTAATCCTCCCTTCAGCTAGGAAAAAGTAATTGACCACTATGCCCCTTCACATAACCATTTCTAGTTGTTTAGATTGAGAGATTTTTGGAAAAAGGAGAATATATATAGGCAAATCTGCATTTTCAGTAAATAAAAAGGCAGCCCCGGTGCACGAAGCTCCCACCAATGCATGGTCTGGGGAAGGGCCTGACCACAAGGGCCGCATTTTCACTAAATACTGGACTGAAATGCAATTACAAGCCGTTACAACTGGTACAAACTTGTATGAACGGTATAGGGTGGTATTTTCCAGTATTTGGCCAAGACCCATATTTTCTGAATTTGTACAGGTTATCTAACCAAATCGGCATGCTGACCGGTACTGTATCTGTATGAACCACTAAGGGTTGTATACTTACTAGTATGGTTCCAGACTTTTGACAGCTCCAATAAATCATATTATGTTACTTTGCTGTATTCGCAAAAGATCCTCCGTGTGGGAGGGCAAAACTTCTAGGTGTTGTTTTCTTCTGTCATTTCCTTTGCAATGTATTCCTGTCACATAGGAGTTCTCCCTGCTTGCTAAGGCTTATGCTGTGTCCCGAAGCTACTAACTCACAGCTGTGAGGTGCAAGATGTGATTACTTTAGAAACTCTGACATGCTATCTATTAATGTAGTTAATTGAAAGCTATACTGGACCATTGAGTACCCATTCACACCCTGCACGTGATGATGGGTTGTCAATCCTATGGGCCTCCACCTGGATTGGCTACACCTCGAACTCCTGGCTCAGCATAATCCTACCAATGCTTTGACATGCCTACACATGTTAGGTATGTATCACTGAGTTTGTCAACGGACCAAAGAGTGAAGGATTCATTGGGTCTAATTTGATTTAAACAGGACTTAACTGCATGTTTTGTCCAGTTGAATTCTTGTCCGATCCATGTGCCAAGCTCCATGTATTTAACGTATCATGTCCACAAATAACTGAAATCTTTACAATGTTCCAAAATCTGATCTTTGCATGGGCTTAGGGTATTTTGGTCCATTAAATATTCTTGCACCAATGCCTTCTAGTGCAGTGGCGCAAGGAGTCTCTCACATGGGTGACAAAGGATTGAGGCTGTGCATGGGATTGTCTAACTTCCAAGAAAATATAGGAGATCATTCCAGCATGTGACAAAAATAAAACCCTTTCACTCCTCTGATATTGGATCAGGTTCTTTTCTTTTTCATCATCCCTACTACTTATCTTTATAGCTGTGCCACTGGATCTGGATCATAATGAAGTGATGAGAGGACCGCCGTCTCTCTCTCTACAAAAGACAAAATGGAGGAATCTAGTATGCATTTGTACATTCTTGGTATCGGGCATAGGTTTTCTTGCTAGGTTCTTGATTTCTTGTAATTGTCTGTTGTTTCTGGATCTTGCTATCAAAACCGTCACTAATGCTCTTCTATTTGCTGTATATGTGCCTGTGCATTATCCAGTAGTTTTTAGAGATATAGGACACGTTGGTCAGGCTTGTTAGAGATATAGGACACTGTAATTCAGGATCATATGCACTTGAATTGAGTATGCATTTCTGTTGAATAACATTAGTTATATGGTTGAATCCTGGGCCAGCGCTCACACCAAATCTTGATGAAATTGAATTCGGTCAGACATTGCAGTAGGATCAATTCATACTCCTACATATCATCATTCATCAACTTGTATCTTTCAGGATGATGAGAAGTGCTATGGGGCCTTTGAGAAAACTCATTAGCTGTTGTCTATGAAAGAAGAACAAAAAATTTTACTAGAAAAATAATAACATAGAACGCAACCATCAAATAACTCTTTCCTGTGGTTATGTACATGGTGAAATACCGTCATTGATGGTTTAGTTTCAGAAAACGTCATCGACTCTGCAGCCTTGTCCACCGCCATCTCCAGTGAACGGACGATGTACCCGTGGTCTCAATAGCTGACCAACATGGGCCGTTGTCCGCCTCACTCCTCTGGGCGATAGGCCTGCCGCCTGCTGACTAGGTTGTAGCACTTCTGAGATCATTGGCCACCGAGAATTTCATAACGTTGGATTGCCTTTCTTTGGAAGTTTTGTCAATAAAACCACGTGTCGTTGTTTTGCATTTTTGAAAGATAAACCATGTGTCAGTTCTAGCTTTTGTTCTCGAAATGTTAATTGGCCATTTTGATATCATATCTAATAATGAACTTGATGATGACGATGACGATGATCAAATAATGAACTTCTCCATTTTGTAGTGAATCAAATGATTAAGGATATAACTCAACCGGGACATGCCCGAGCTGCTCGTGCAATCGAAGGCCCAACGAGACAAATCCGAGGTTCAGAATCTGATGATGATGGTGGTGATGGTAATTGACGACTGATCATCCATTTTCACGGCAGAGAAATGGACATCCATCTCCATTTTTCGACTCTTTCATCCAAGGTAAAGTGGTGAGAGAAGTTTTTCAATGCATCCAACATGTATATACGTCTTGATTAGCTCTTGACTTCTGCGAGTAGCAATTTGGGTGCATTTGGTAAAAAGTATGCAGTGATTAGAATTTCTTGTAAAAGAATGTTATTGAGAACTAATCTTTTCCATTAGTTAGAATTTCTGGCATGTGAGAGAATCATGAACTGGATGTGAAATCACAACCATTTTGCTTTTGCAAAAGTTATTAAAATATGGTTTCACAGCGCAATCAGTGATCTAAGGATTCAAACATCATTTATGGTGCATCTGCAAGTAATTTATGATTTTTGGGCACAAAATGAGATGGTCCAAAAGCAAGCTTCGATCCTCAAACAGGACCGTAATTCTGTGTTTCTTAATTTTTAACTCGTCTATGAGTACTTGTTTCAGACTTGATGATCAATTGTTCCAATATTTAATCATTGCATGGGATGTGCTGACCTTTAGCTCTTGCCATCGAGGCTTGTAATGTCTCTCACCATCCATTTGAGGAAGTTGTACTAGGCAAGTGACTTCGCTCGCATTTTCCAATTATTCGTTATTTTATGGCTACAGCTATTAAAATCAATAAAGCTCCAGAGCCGGGGATTTTGCACGGTGAATTCTATCAAGCAACATCTGAAGCACATCATGCAGCATTATTCCACAGCAACATCCATGAAAATGGATATAAAGGCGAGACCAAAGGGTCAACACACCCAGCCTTAACCATCAAGAAAAAGACTGTATTAACTTCAACTATACAACAATTGCTCAGATAAGCACGTCTATTAACCCCATCTTACAATAGACAATTTGAATGAACTACCCAAGTCCAGCGGTGGCCATACCTGTTCTGGAGTTCGAGCAAAGTTACTGTTCCATATGCAATTAGGGATGCTAAGTGAGAGGACCTTTATGGGTTGGGATTAATGTGCGGAAATTTACAACCCAAATTGGTAGGGTGTAGAAGGATAAAAGAAAAAATCTGTTGCGACCCACTCTATTGTATCTGTAGTTGCTGCCAGTGCTTGTGATGCAGTGGTTAAATTGCAAGGATAGATTGCTCTAAGAATATGCTATTGGAGGATATAATGCCTTCTTTTTCTTCTCATCGAAGTTATTTCACAAAGACTTGCCATGATAAAGAGTAAGGAAGAATGGGGAACAAGCACACTTGGAGTTGTATCCTGCATTCAGTTACTACTATTTGCGCTTCCCTATTATGATAAGGTGTATTTGAGAACATCAGGTCAATGTGAAGGCAACCTATCGAGCAAATACGAAATTTTGAATGAGTTGTAAAATATAAAATAAGGGGTGCTTTTGTTCTTCTAACAAATTTGTCTTCTTTATATTATTATACCTCTGGAGTCTATAATTTTATATGAAGAACTACTGAATTTAATCACTTGCTGCCGTTACTCTTCAAAACACTTCAGCCCGTTCATTACCGCATTAGGGGCTGAATTCTGTATACCCAAAGGTGATTTAGGTTGGGCTAGGGGAAGGATAATAGTATTGGGGTAAGGGCCAGGGCAGGCCAAAAATCCACCCCAGCCTGCCCCATCGCCATTCCTATCAGTTAGGTGGAAATAGACATGGATGAACCAGTCTAACAACCGAAGCTAATTAGTCATATTGTTTTAGAATGGTTTCATATGGGATATCAGATTCACTATCTTACGTGAAAGAACATGGTTAGGAGACTGCTTATTTGTTTATCAATCTCATCATGGCCAACACTAAACAATATGGTGGAAGTCAAAACTCAGAGTTGCAACTTGTTATTCTTACATTAGATTTTAAAGTGTTTGTGGGGTGTTTTTAAATCAATTTTAGTGGCATTGACTTGCAAGCTCTTGAAGGAGAGCCTTGGCGCAACGGTAAAAGTTTTCCTCATGTGACATTGAGGTCAATGGTCCAAGGTGTGGAAGCAGCCTCCTGCAAAATGCAAGGTAAGGCTGCCTACCATAGGTCCTTGTGGTCTGCCCAATCCCCGGACCCTGCATAGGCGGGAGCTTCGTGTACCGGAGCTGCCCTTTTACTTGCAAGCTCTTACATGGTGTTTGCACGTGTAGATCAGTACAAGAACTTGTACGCACTGAAGGTGGATGTAGAGTTCAGATGGTCGGTGATTATTTGTCACCCAGCTTGGCTATTCCAATAGCACGTCCAAATCCGTGCAGTGCATTGATCTGCACTACTGCACACAAGGGAAGCTTTTTGATGATCTAAGACTTGGTAAACATGGTAGCACGCCGTACGTTGATCTGCTCAGGCATACACCACGGAAGCCCATTACAGCATGTTCCAAGTCTCATAGGGATTCTTTTCTTCTTGAGATGAAATTGTTTAAGGCAAAAAAGATTCCCTTCTCCAGGTTAACAGTCCTACGACCTACGATCAGTGGATTATGGTGGCACCAGTAAGAATGGGTAAGATGAGCGGAAGCATGCTCTGGTCGATCTCTTTAATATTCTATTCCCAACCATTTCTTTTTTAAAAGCTCAATTTTCAGGATTTGAGAATGAGAAAATCAACGGTCCATAGTCAATTCTACCTGATCAAATTGTAGGCTCTGTCTATTTCTATCACCAACGAAGAAGATTTTAGGCAAATACTGTCTAGGCTCTACCCCACACAATTAAGGGTATGATCACCAATCTTCTGGGCCCCACACACTTCTTGCATCGCCACGTGGCGATTTTCACTTGCCTTTCTCTGTTACCGTCCTCATCTTACACTTAAACTAAACATAATTAAGTAAAACTAAAATAAAATTCGATATATTTCCAACACTTCTCCCAGTCTTCTCTCCCGTCGACTCCTCGCACGACTTCCCCTCACTCTCTCTCTCTCTCTCTCTCTCTCTCTCTGAATCATCTTCCCTAGGGTTTCAGTTCAACACCAAAACCCTAACTATATGGCAGAAACAGCAGGGGAATGGTCACCTTGATCAAACCTCCATCTTCTTTACAGGAAACTAACCTCTCGTTGATTGGCAGAGTTCCGCTTCTGCGACTGAAAAAGCTTTGAAATGATGACGGCGCGTAGAGATGGCTCCCTGATGAGGAGCAGTGCACAACCAAGTCGAGGATCTAGAATCGCCATTGCAATCTCAATTGGAATTTCCTTTGGATGCATTTTCGCCTTTTACTTTCCCCACGGATTCTTCACTTCTAATCTCGCTAAGTCAGAAATTCATTCTTTTTCAAGATCTTCGTCGCTCCAGGTGTGTAATTTCACTGTTTTCTCCTTTCCGTATGTATTTTCTGGATGTTCTTTCATTTTCCTGTGCATTTCATGAAAATATGAGACTTCGTCTCTAAAGAAGAACTTAGTAGCGAAAAATTCAGTTAATTTTTTTGGTCTTTTTTTGAGTTGTTATATATAAAGGAGGAATTTTAATTGAAATGCCGATGCGTGATTTGTGTTCTTGCTGTTAATTAAGTACTGGTCAAGAAGAACTGTGAGAAACGAAAGGAGAAATAACAAAACAAAGAAAAAATAATTATTAGGTTTCCGTTTAGTCAAGATGGAACCAAATTATATGGTGGACTCCACCATATTAACAAAGATTCCGGATTCCAGGTGGAACTCATGAGAGGTGGAATCTAATATGACGGATTTCAGCCACAGCTGAATTCAAGAGTGCATTCCATGGAAGTGGTATATTGACCATGGTATTCAATTCCGTCTTGACTAATGGCCCTTTCGATCATGGTCTCAGTAATTATTTAAGATCTCTCATGCACAAGTTCTGAACAGGTTTTATTGAACAGAGAGTTCGATTATATGGAACTCCAATGGCATTAGTCAATGGAATTTGTCTGAGAATAATTAAGTCAAACCAAATGGAGAGAATAGTTATTGTTTTGATGTTAGTGCCAATTGTCTCCATGTAACTTTGGTTAGATGCCAATACATGTTTTTAGTATGATGGTAAACTTGTGTTCAGCGTCCATATTGGTGGATGTCCCTGTGATTTGAATCTAAAGTTTCATAGGATTTTGATGCACTGTTGAAAAATAGATTTGACCGCTTCTTAATATTAAGAAGTCTCAAAAAGTATTTCTTAGTGTAGAAACTAGCTACATGACAAAGTAAGGAACCATTATATGTTTTTTAAAAATTTTTTGTTTTGAGAGATTTTAATAGGTACTATTTCATCGAAAAGCTCAATATAGCTCCTCTCTCTCTCAATACATTTCTTGGACAAAACTCCGTTTTGTTCTTGGTGGTAATTATTTCTCAGTATGTTGTATGAATCCAATCCATTTTTTAATTGAAACTAAGTGCTAATGTGAAGTTCTTCCCTTCTGAATAAATTAAATTTTATGTCCATGGCATGTTAGAGATTAATTTTCTTGGCTCAGCTATTATGAAATCTGTAACTTTTTCCTGTGGTTCTAATCATGCCTTCTTTTGGTTCTTGTTGTAGCTTAAGATGGAATTTTTTGGCTGCACGATTTTTGTCCTCTGTACAGATGTAAAATATTGGTCTTCTTGTTCCTTACTTTGTTATGTTTCTTTTGTGTTTGCCATATCTTGGTTGCTAGAATTCATCCCCATGTGAATCTTCAGAACGGATGAACATGTTGAAGTCAGAGCTAGCATCATTGCAGCAGAAAAATGGTGAACTGAGAAAACAGGTCAGGGATCTGAACACTAAGCTTCAGTTGGCTGAACAAGGAAAAGATCATGCACAAAAGCAGTTCCTAGTGCTGGGACAACAGCATAAAGCTGGGCCTTTTGGTACTGTTAAGGCTCTAAGAACCAATCCCACTGTTGTTCCTGATGAATCAGTCAATCCAAGATTGGCAAAGATACTTGAAACAGTGGCTGTAGGAAAAGAGCTTATAGTTGCATTGGCAAATGGGAAAGTGAAAGCCATGCTGGAGGTCTGGTTCACCAGCATTCAGAAAGTAGGCATCCCAAACTATCTGGTTATAGCACTGGATAATGATACAGCAAATTTCTGCCAATCGAGACTAGTTCCATTTTATAGAAGGGATCCTGATGAAGGTGTTGATTCTATTGCAAGGACTGGTGGTAACCATGCCATCTCAGGGTTGAAGTTTCGCATCTTGAGGGAGTTCTTACAGCTTGGTTATAGCATTCTTCTTTCAGATGTTGATATAGTATACTTGCAGAATCCATTTGATCATCTTCGTAGGGATTCAGATGTAGAATCCATGACTGACGGTCACAATAACATGACGGCTTATGGTTATAATGATGTTTTCGATGAGCCTTCTATGGGTTGGGCCAGATATGCTCATACTATGCGTATATGGGTCTACAACTCTGGATTCTTTTATATAAGACCCACTATTCCATCGATTGAGCTTTTGGATCGTGTGGCAGATCGGCTCTCACGGCAGCCAAAGTCATGGGATCAGGCAGTCTTTAATGAGGAGCTCTTCTTCACCTCACACCCTGGATATGAGGGGCTTCATGCTTCCAAGAGAACTATGGACTTTTATCTATTTATGAACAGCAAAGTCCTATTCAAGACTGTCAGGAAAGATGCTAACCTGAGAAAGTTAAAGCCAGTAATTGTTCACGCTAATTACCATCCGGATAAGCTTCCAAGAATGAAGGCAATTGTAGACTTTTATGTTAATGGCAACCGAGAAGCACTAAAACCCTTCCCAGATGGTTCTTAGTGGTAGTCAATGTTGTTTCTGGAAAAAACTGGTGCTTTCCCAGATGGAGTGGTGTCAAATTTTCTTCAGCTGACTACGGGACTTTGACATTATTTACTTGCTAAAACTGACCAGCTTTTACTTTCAGTAGTCCACCCAGACAAGTTCGCTAGATTCCGTCTTTTTGACGGCACTGAATGTTATCTTGCTATCCCCAACACGAGTTTTTTGTTATGAGTCTCTCTGCCAGAATACCGTGTACTACTCAGTTTGTGTAACTAGATTCCATGTAGTTGTTCATCATACTTGTTTCACTATTATTTACTTCATTGTAATGGTGATTACAACAAAATGAAATCCGTGTTTCTTTGTTTGTGTTTCAAATTCAATATTGGCAATTCTTGTGGATTGTATTTTTGGTTTCTTTGTTAGACGGTTGAATGTGTTCCATGTCAGGATTATCTTGACGTGCTTGGCTCAGTCTCTTGGATGACAGTTACCTGGTGTGTATTCTTGTCTACAACAGCAGCAATAAACCGAAACATTTACTGGTTTAACTCCTCGAACGTGTTCCGTTCCATTCATAGTATTGTTTTTTCTCAGTTATCTTACAATTTAAATCAGCAACGAGAAAACCCAGATCAACTATACAATGTAAGTTGATTTCACTCATTCGAACTTGGGTCTGGTTATAGGAATAACAACAGGGTTATATGAAACATGAGAAAAAGTGTTGGGATATAAAAAATCTTAGCAAGGAAGCCGAAAACTTGAAATTATGTATTGAATGTTAAAAATATCAACTGAGAAACTCAAAAAATCATGCTACAATATGTTTACTTGGCGCAAGTCAAACTTCAGCTTTTGAATTTTTAGTCCTTCACTTAAACTCTCCTTAGAAGCAACTGATCAGGTTAATATTCTTTCTACGTGTCAGTTCCAACTCGATGTAGAGAACGGGCATCTCATGAGCTTGAATTATAGGATATATTTCAATGTTACGAGTGACTCTGTCAAGATCTGATGTTTTGATTTTAGAAGGTAATGCGAGCTTTTGTTGAAAAGAAAGAAATAAGGATAAGTTAAAGGACCCAGACTGTCCCACAAAAGACCAGCCTCATTCGACAAAGGAACACTGATCTTTATATATAATCATTAAAATATGAGCTAGTCTCTAAAAGGGCAGCCCCGGTGCACGATGCTCCCGCCTATACGAGGTCCGAGAAAGGAGCGGACCACAAGGGCCTAAAGTACACAGTCTTACCTTGCATTTTGCAATAGGCTGTTTCCAACCCTTGAACCCGTAACCTCAATATTACACAACGACAAGTTTTACCATTGTGCCAAGGCTGCCCTTCAAAATATGAGCTAGTCTCTGTGTTCTTTAAATGCCCAACAGGTGCACTTAAAAGTTTTTCACATTATTAACGTCTGTAGAAACAGCCTCTTGCAAAATGCAAGGTAAGACTGCATACTATTGACCCTTTGTAGTTTGCTCCTTCCCTGAACCCCGCATTTGTGGGAGCTTCGTGCACCAGAGCTGCCTTTTTTTAGCCGATGGAATGCTTTCATCTGCCCCACAAAAACTGCTAGACTGTCCATGCTGTCTTTAGCCAATGAATCCAGAAAGTCAACAGCCTCTCTGACCCAAGTTTGCAGAAGCACCATCTATATAATCATAAATGTCCAAGAATCACATCCGTCAGGTTTCAATCTTTGGAAATATTCTTATTAATGGTGAGAAATTCTCCATCTCAGCTGAGGTGGTTTGAAAATTGAAACTACTGTTCTCCGCTAAATAAGACTCGCCCAAGTGTTGCCAAGTCCAATGATTTGGTGCAAAATTAGCCTACAAAGACTTGTACCAGAACTCAGTCTATGTATTTACAAACACCAGCCGAGTTATCTGCGAGGACCCCTTGTTGAATGCCGAGACGTGTTGCTCACAGCTGCTGCTCGACGCATCTCGCTACCTTGCTTAGAAGTACACGTATTTCCTTCTTGTTGTAGGTCCTAATGTTATAGGTCACATGAATCCTTTTTTCCTTTCACTTTTCATTCCCTAGTAAAAGTTGCTACTGATTTGCTCCCTATAAAGCCAATGGGCCAGACCATTTCCACCATGCCCCATCCAGTAGATTTGGTTATGGTGGGTGCTCCACAAACGCAGCCCCATATTGGCTACTTTTGGAGTATTTTGATAGAAAAGAAGATTTACGCCAAAAGCCTTCTACTGTTCCACTGCAGCTGGGAGCAGAAACAGCCTTCCAGTCGCAGGCTACAGGTAGGCAGCAATCCCAATGGCGTGAAACATCCATCCAAGGGAGTATTTTGGTATTTTTTCCCATATTCTCTCAAGTTGTCTTCCGAAGGGGAGCCTTCATGCAGCAGTAGTGTTGTCATTGTGTGATCTTGAAGTCACAGGTTCAAGATATGGAAACAGCCTCCTACAAAATGTAAGGTAAGACTGTATACTATTAACCCTTTTGGTCTGCTTCTTCCCTGAACCCTACATATGGGAGAGTTTTGTGGAGTGGAGCTGCCCTTCTCCTAAGTTGTCCTCACTTGTAGTCCTCTCTCTCTCATAAAAAAAAAAAAAAAACAAGTTATATCATCTCCCTCTAGCAATATAAATAAGAGATGCTATCAGGACTACTTTGTAACCCCGCTAGCCAGGCCCCATCTCTAAATGATCGGTCCCAGTCATCTTCATTGGCCTCTCCAACATTGATGGAGCAATGAAGTCAGAATTCGGAAATATTCCTGACCTATTAGTCAGTAAAAAAAGTGTGAGATCTTTACCAACGCTGAATTTGGTGTGCTACCACCAGAAAATTGCATGGTGTAAGACCATGCGACACTCGAGGCAACGCCGGTGGTGCAAAGATGATAACAGAACGTAGAAAAATGATAGCTGAACTTTCATCTTTCAAGACGAAGAAGAAGGAGAAAGAGAGCAGAGTAATTACAGGTACAATGATTACTAATATTGGAGGGTAATACCAATTTAAGCTCTTTTTTAATTATTTCTATTTTTTTTAAACCTATATAAATGGGAGCCTCGACGGAATGGTAGAGTTGCTGTTGTGTAACCTTAAGGTCACAGTTCGAGACATGAAAATAACCTCTTGTAGTATAAACCCTTTGTGGTTCGATGAGTGTGTGTGTGTAACTCTTAAAAAAAAGCAAAAATAGATAAAAGTTCTATCCATGGATAATCTTATTCCTCTGGCAGAAGGCCTATCAAAACCACTATTTTTAACTTCCCATCTTAGCTTCATGAGAGACCATATTGCATCTCTCCCAGTTAAATATCTTTTTCACAACTTTTGGACATGAACTACAGCACAATGAGACAGCTCCCTTCATCTAGCAAAAACTTGGCACTCTCAGAAATTGAAAACGAAAACATTCTAACTCTTTTGCTCTTTGAAGATAACTTCTCCAAAGAAATGACCCTAGCTTGGGCATTTTACCTCCCTCAAACGAAGCAAAATAGCTCATAAAATAACACCAAAAATATCCTTGTCCATGTTACTGTGAGGCATCCACAACTTTCCAGTCATTACCGAATTCATACCAGTTGAAGTATTTGACCCTGAACTTCCATACCCTTTTCACTGAATCAAAGGGCACAAATTGGGCAACAAAATCACCATACATTGAAGGCCTATAGTTATAGTCATCCATTGCACGCCTCCAAAGATGAATAGACTAAAGAGCAGCCCCGGTGCACAAAGATCCCGTGTATACGGGGTCAGGAGAAGGGACAAACCACAAAGGGTCAGATTACGCAACTTTACCTTGCATTTTGCAAGAGGCTGTTTCCACATCTTGCACCTGTGACCTCAACGCCACACAACAAAAACTCTACTGTTGCACCAAGGCTCCCCTTGCACATTAGTCCACCGATATTTTCCAAGTGCAAGTCTGCGCATCGACCATATAACATCTGGTTTAAAGGTAGCAAAATGGACCGTCGTTGACATAGTTGGCTGTAACATCCTTTCCTTCATGTTAAAGGTAAACTTCTTCGGGCTCCTGGTAAGGATGGGTGCTTTTCCATCAAATCTACCTATAACTCCTTATGTGATGCCGATATAGACATTACCTCCTTGAGGAAATTTTTTTATCTTATATTCAGCCTAGAGTTAAATTATTGTCATGGTAGATTGCTCTGGATAAGATCCCAATCATAAATAACATCGAAGGGCTCCAGAATGAGCAGAAATTATGTGTTTTGTTCTCTGAACAATCTGGATCTTCTGTTCATGTTTTCTTACCGTGTATCTACAAATTTTACGGGACTGAATTGAACAAGAGTTCCTGATTAAGTGCAAGGCTTTCACATATATGAAGTATGCAATTTCCGTGTGGCTTGGATTAGGAAGAACCAAATTCACATTGCCTGATCTCATTACTATTGCACGTACGTACTCAACTGGTACTATTTGGTATGCTAGAAACCATGTCCTTCAAGGTGGACAGGCAGTTTGGAGAGGTGCACAAGTGCAATGGAAAGACAGATTTATAGAGTTTTCTGACTCCCAAGATAATTGTCCCTCGTACCGTATCAATCAGCTGGAGATATTGCAACATTGGAAATAGGTTAACACTATATGAACCGAAGGTCACGGGTTGGAGGCGTGGAAACAGTCTCTTCCAAAATGCAAGATAAGACTGCTTATTATAAGTCCTTTGTGGTCCACTTCTTCCTTAGACCCTAAATATGTAGGAGCTGCATGCACCAGAGTGTCCCTCAGTTCAACGTGGACTCATGCGATCCATCAACTTGAATTCCCTGGCAAAGAGTCGAGCCTTGTGTCTGTCAAGGGACCCATCGGCCTTTTTCTTAGCCTGGAACGTGCACGTTGTTGCCGATCACGTTCTTGCCATCTCGGTAGGGAACAAGTCCCATGTGGAGATGTGAATTAACGCGTTGATTATATTTGACAGCCTCGGTAATGGACATTGGTTCATAAAATGGATCTGCCTTGGATGCTTTTATCGGTTCAGATGTGTAATGCGCTTGAGGCTCTGTCATGTTCCATACTTGCATGTGGTGGAGCCTTTAATCAGCAAAATTCTTCTTAATTAGGGACATTTTAATAAAAATATTTTATCCTTCTTTTCCTTGAATGGTTGAAGGGGAGTTTTGATGCAATGGTAGAGTTGTCATTGTGTGACCTTAAGGTCACGGGTTTAAGGTACAAAATGTAAGATAAGACTATATACTATTGACACTTGTGATCGGCGCTTCTCCGAACTCCGCATACACGGGAACTTCATGCACCACAGCTGCCCTTTTTTTCCTTGAATGGTTAAGAAAATTATTAAGAGCTAGCACGATATGCATAAAGGACATGAAAATAAGCAAGCACGAGGAAAGAAATTTACGTGGTTGGGTAGCGTGCTTACTCCAACAAATTACTCATCTTTGCTATGAAAATCAAAGAAAATGAGTACAATCTCAGAAACCCAAAGCCCCCTTTACACCCTTTCTCTCAACCCTTGAAGAACCCAGAAGTAATGTGTAGAGAATGCCTGGCTGCAAGGGCTTTACATCAGCCCTTACTAGCCTATTGCCAAGTTATCCACTTCTCCACCACTTTCCAGAACCCCAATTGAACGAGGAAAGTGAACATCCAATAAACTCTTGAACTGATATGACTGGCATTAAGATTTTCGAATCTCCTCCTGTAAGCAAGAATTCGTGCTACGTCTAGAATTTGTGCTTGCCAAGTCCACCATCGAGAACAGTAGAAGAAGGGAGTTTATGTAAGAGAAGGCCCAAGTAGATAATCCCTGGCAACCTGCATCAGCTTGCTATTCCTGTTAAGGCCGGTGTTTCTTAGTCTCTCTGGAAATTACTACTTTGAACTCGGGTTTTATCGGTTACTGTTATTGAAGAAGAATTCAGAACTCCGGACTCCAACCATCCTAATTGCTTAGGCTGATCTTAGGACCAAGAGAGCAATTCTTCTTATTGAATACAGTAACCTGTAGTAAATCACAAGAACATTATGAATACCTTAAAGTCACAATCGCGGGGAGAAGCAATTACCAGTGAGATCTGCTGGAGGTTAGATATCACTGGAGGTTATATTGGAATTGGCAGAAGCAGTTGATCTTAAACTACAGCCTAATCAATAAATAACTTTGCTTGGTTGAACTCATTCCCTCTGATGGATGCAAGGTTGTCTATCTCGACTTCGCCCACTGGATCCGTTTTAATAAGAAGGCTGTGCACCAGGATTATTGACACATATCAGCAGGCAATTCATGAAGGGGAGCCTTGGTGTGACGGTAGAGCTGCCATTGTGTGACCTTGAGGTCACGGGTTCAAGGCATGGAAACAGCCTTTTGCAAAATGCAAGGTAAGGCTGTTTACTATTGCCTTATAGTCTGCCCTTTCCCCGAACCCCACATACACGTAAGCTTCGTGCACTGGACTGCCCCTTTTATCAGCAGACAATTTGTGTGAAATATCAAATCAACTAGAAGTCTTTTTGTGATTTGTCCAATCAACTAAATTCAGAATGGGATTGGAAAGAAATGCGTTAATTCTGACATATGCTTATCAGATATTCATGGAATCTTACTTTCCCTCTTTCGTTTTTCTATTGTATACAGGTACAATATTGAACTAGGTCCGTTATGTTTATCACAATAATAGGATGAATGAATAAGTAAGTCACCCCTTGCATAGCACAAGGCATATATACTAGTTTCAGTATACAAAATCACATCATTTGCATCGCCATCTATTTATTCTGAAGTCCTGATAAATTTAGACGCCTAAAAGGGTCTACATTTATTCTGATTCAGCATACATATGTTTCAATCAGTAGGAACAGTTTGGATTATACTGTTAAGGTAGTGATAATGGAGACTTAAAATGGTACCAATTAAAAGGCGTGAAGCAATCCGAGTCGAAGGTTATAAAAGGGCAAGTGAAAAGCACAAAAGAATGTGGGCAAAAGGGGTGAGAAAAGATTTAAACACTTGGAGACTAAATGAAGACGTGATATATAATAGAGGGGAATAGAGGAAGAAGATTCATGTGGCTGACCCCTAATCATGATAGGTCTTGATGATGATGATGATGATGATGATGATGTTAAGATAGCAATAACTCTTATGAACAACCCTTTATTTTCTTGATCCAGATGGGACCTCAACGATCTACTCAGCCAACAAACAGTCAAGACAGAACAGATGAAGAGTTTGATGCTGATAACATCATGAATAACAAGATGCATAAGTTGGATCCATTGTTTCTGGCTTACCTCGTCAGTCATTTTAACTTTGCCAGCTTATGCAGCAGTCTCCATCCTTTTCTGGTGTACCAGTCTACATCTTGCCATCCGGTCCATTCCTAATCAATCAGAAACCCCAAAGTTAATGAAAATTCGCCGCATTAAACAGCAACCTACTCTAATAGAAGTACATTTATCTTGACTCAGTTCTTGCCAAGGTTTGAGATTTTAGAAACGACTTGGATCTCATTTCTGGTAAGCCACCTAAGCAACAAAGTTGGAATCTCCCATCCCAAGGTGATGAAGACTACTTTGATATACAGCACGAACAACATTTCTTGATAGCACAATACTTCACCTCCTGAGGGAACTAAACGCTCAGTTCCCACTTCCCACTGCTCAACATAGCACAAGCAAATATGTAAAGTAGGACAGCAGGTTATGAAGAATTTCTCGTTCCTATTTTCTGGGAATCTCTGGGAATTCACCATTCCCCGAGTACAGCTTCCTTGGAGAAAACTTACAGGTAATATTAGCGCAATCCAGCAGCACTGGATCTAGGAGAAAGGGATGATGACAAGAATCACAAGATACTAAAGAAATGGAAGCAATACCAACAAGGGTCGAACCATAATTTTCTCCAATAGAAGCTTTACATAAATGAAGTCCTAATGCTCCTACTGCTGTTTTGTCAAACACCTCCTGAATCATCCTTACAAAAATGGTGAATAGGTATAGGACTCGAAAGCCTGGCATTCAATGAAAAGAATTGACCACTGGTCATGTACTTTGATGATCATCTGACACAGTCTCCTCTGAGGAGATTTCCTCTGCTTCGGGGCAGTCAACCCGACAAGGATCGGAATGAGTCTTGCTCGACTCCCCACTTGCTGTTCTATCCACACGGTCCTCAGGATGTTGGCCCCAAGAGCCCAGTATTGATCTTCTCCTCGCTTTCCGTTTTCCACGTGCACCTCTCAGTTCTGGACTTCCCCTCTCACCAACTAATTCCAGAGGCTTGTAGCTCCTTACAGCAGTAGGGAGCTCACTCCAGTGAAAACTTGAGCTTGGCATGCCAGGCGACATAATACACTGACCAGGGGATGGCGCCACAGTCATGCCAGACTTCCTGTAGTACGTTTGAAATGATGAACTTGATGGCGAGTTCACCAAATTTGGATTTAGAGAAGGAAGGGTAGAGTCCATCCAGGAGAGCCCAAGCAAGGAGGCTGTTGATAGAGGAAGCATTGAAAAGGGTAGTGCAGGTGAAATAGGGCCTGGAAAGACACTGTCACCAAGCAGGCTGCTCTGAAAATTCTTCCTAGAAGTGGCAATTTCTGGTGTCATTCTCCCAAGCCTATGTAACTTTCGCTTCTTCTTCTTCAGGCTCGTCCTTGGATCCTTTGGCTGGAAAGGAGGAGGACCAGGGGCTGTAAATGGAGGAATTGTTGGCTTCTCTTCTCCATAGAGCAAGCGAACAGAATGAGCTATTGCAGATACAGTTGGTGGCAAATCAGATACGGGAGGCCTTGCAGGGATGTTAACAGCTTCCCGAAGCCAATGAGGAAGCTTGTTTGTTGATGAACTATTTCCAGCAATATCATCCTTCACTGGAAACTGACTAGTACTCTGGCCTCTGTTTGGATCAGGAAGTATTCCAGTACTTGATTCACCAATCCGTATATTGTTCTGTAAATCCCGCAACCAATACAGAGAGCTATCCAGTAGACTTGGCATCTTCAGGTACTTACTTGCACACTGCTGATCCTCCTTTTGTTGTAAATCACAGCTGCTTGAGCAATTCACATTCAAGGAACCCAGGCTACTGCCTCCTAAAGAATTGGGCACGAATGGCTGCTCCAAGTCCCATTGTAGTTCTGATATCCCTGATCTATCAGAGGGTCCTGCAGAAGACCGCCCAGTGAAACTAGACTTGTAAATGTCAGAATTCCGAGATGGATCAAGGGCATGATGCCCATTATTTAGGCTAAGATGTTCAACTAGCTCAACAGGTGGCATGCGGGATGTTAGATCACCACAACCCAATTTGATGTCTGTCAAATGTGTGTGAAATTTAGGAGGCCTGTTGTGATCAGAAGCTATACCACCAAGTTTGCTTCCAAGCAATGCCCTTGTCATCATTCCGTAGGATATGCCAGGAAAAGATGTAGACTTTGGTACCTTTGGCCCATCCAAGATCTTGAGTTGCTCCTGCTCCCACCTCCCTGACAGATCTTCAGCGATTCTGTACTTTGAAAACTTCAATTTGGTGTCCTGAAGCATGGCATCCCAATTACCCCTTCCATGCCTACGAACTCCAATCCAGAGCGCATCAAGCTCATCTTCTGACCATGCATCTGCTTTCAATCTCTTTTTTGATGAATTAATCATTCCAGATCCAGTTCTCATCATTATGTTTTTGAGAACCTTTTTATGGTTTTCTGGTAAAGAGGAATACGTGGCCTGCATATGACCCAGACCCAACATGGGAGGTAACTCTCTCATATGCTGATTTTGCTGCAGGCTGAAGTTTGGCAACAGTGGCATAGTTGGAATATCTCGAACAAATCCACTTCCAGTTTCACCTTTCATACCCAATGATAAGCTCGGTAAGAGGTCAGGATAGGACCTTGACACATTTTTAGGTGGAAATGAGAATTTAGGAAGCAGTTCCTCATCAAGACCTAAGCTGAGTAGCTCCATTTTCTCAGGAAAAGTAGAGAACGTCATACTAGAACTTTCCAGAGGATCAGAAGATTTTATTTGTGAGATTGTGGGAGGAGACTGCAAAGCAGAGACTAATAAATATCATTCTTACAGAGAAACATGACGTAAGTACTTCAAAATAAACCTACTTTACTCACAATTAAGGGGTGGAATCAACCTGCGTAACTGATGCATGCCCAACAAAAAAAGGAAAGAAGAAGAAAAAATGAGAGCATAAAAGACACAGTTTACAAACAGCATACCGGGCTATCCTGAATTACATTCCTTAAGCGAAGCTGCAAACACTCCACAGAGGCATCTGGCAATGTAGAAGTATGCACCATAGTTTCCCTACTGCTATAGTCCATTTCTATAGAAGGTCCAGCACCAGTATTTGCCCACAACGGAAGTTCTGATATCCCTCTTGCAGTTCTGCTTAGCTCACGATACGAATGAATTTTCTTGTGTCTTGAATCTAGTTGCTTAGCAGCGGGCGCACATAGTCCCAGAACTGGTAAAAGATTGCTAGGAGGGACTGACATCCCCAAACTTGTGCTTTGAAATTGGTGACTCAGTAAGAAGATGTCTGGATTAAAAGCACCGGAAGGTCTAACAGAAAGATCCAGAGGAGATGTCTGGAAACATTTGTACCTGCTTTTTGACTCTCTGCCTGGCCTTGTCGAGTAATTCCTGTCCTTTGGTGCCTCAGATGGTTGAACTGCTTTCATGTCCTCCAAGTTAACTGTAGCTTGGTCTTTGAAAGGTTGAAGGGATCTGAGAAACTGCAGGCCCTCGCCTTCTCTGGTGAGGGTGGTTGGAAATTGTGGTAGTACATCCTGTCCAAGCTGGTGCTCAATGGATTGAGACCCTTCGGCTACATGCCTCAGAGCAAGCCGTTCTTTTTGTCTAGCACGCAGCTTAGCACTGTTTACGAAAAGGCATCAGCAAATGTGGCATCTCTAGGAAGCACAGATAAAAGCGTGTAAAGTAGATTTTTACGCACAACTTAGCTTTCAGAGCACGACCAGCAGGTGTATACTCTGGCTCTGGCTCTGGCTCCGGCTCTTCTTCATTACCACTCTGCTTTGATTGATTGATTACAACAAGGAACACTGAGCCAAATGGAATTTAAAGAAACAAAACCAACTTTGCATGTAGCATGAGCATGCATATGCAATATTATGAAGGCTGATAGCACCTAAGTGATAATGAGACTTTTAAGTTAAACAAACTATACCCTTTCAGAAAAAGGTTAAATAAACTTGACAAAACTGTGCATATAGTGTGAGCACACATATGCATAATTATGAAGGCTTATAGCACCCAAGTGATAGAGAATTTTAAGTTAAACAAACTTGACAGGTAAAAACAGCAGAAGAGAGACACAGATAAAGGATTGAAAGCCGCTTCTGAAAATGATAATTCTACATCTATCACACATTATAATTCATTATAATAACATGATTAATTTGCATAATAAATTGTAATGCCCTGCTAGGAACTCCAAAACATGGAACATCTGCAATATGCACCCTGTTGTAATTTTATCATGACATGAACTCCAGAACAATAACGTGACTATTTTGCATGATAAATTGTAAAGCCTGCCAGAAACTCCACTACATGATTAATTTGCATAATTCTACATTTATAAAGATTAGGTTAAAGTAATTATATTAAGTTTTCTGGAAACGATATGCATCTCAGGGATCTAGGACAAAAAGAACACTGCAGAAAGATATAGCCTTGTCCACCCTATTGCTCAAATTGAAGGAATAGACCTCCAGGTTTCTCTCCAGGATAAGAAAAAATTACTGATGAACCACATTGCAATTTTATTATGATAATATGATTAATTTGCATCGCGAATTGTATAGATCAGACAAAAATGTTTTTGAGAAGAGGAATGCTAAACCAAAGTGCTAAAATAAGGCACCAAAACTAAATCACCCACTTTGGCATAATGGAGGCCACCTTTGAATGATCTGAGCCATTCATAGTAAAAGGAAATGGCAAATTCTACTTACCCTTTCAGAGAAGTCTTGGTGCATCTCTGGTAAAATATGGGGAAGAGGTAACTCCAAAAGCTCTTGTTCCCTCCCACACTCTTGCTCATAGAAAAGGAAGGATAAGGAAAGAATTCAAAGGTTAAATAACTCAGCAGTGATTGAAGCTTTTATGAAGAGCTTGAGATGGCATTTCTCTTAATTCTCTACATGGGAGTGGCCTGGATCTGAAGGACATGCCGAGAAATTTCAAGAAAGATAGACTTGTAGAGTGGGTGTTTCTAAAACTAGGGGCCCGCAAGTCGCCAGCTGGGAATTGCCCTACTTGGTCAATTTCTGTACAAACACTACAAATTCTGCACTAGCGGTGGAAAATGAATCGACCAAATCCAGAAAATCTGGTAGTTTTGTGTTAGTGGTGCATAGTGCATGTGTGTAGTGGATTGCTCAAAAACCCAGAAAATTGGCATAAGTCATAAACTCACTAAATTCTAGCAGCATAAATTCACCAAATCCAGCTCTTATGCAAATTTCACCCTTTTGAATCCCCTTGTAAGGAGGTAGAAGTTTGTGGATTTACTCCAATGATCGGTCAACAAGTTAGAGACGATGTTGACTGAATGAAGTCGATGTTGTCTCACCGAAAAACAGTAACCAGAAAATAAGGGATAAGCGCCTGTCACATATTTTCTCTATGTTTTTGCTGCTTTTTATGAGAAAAGGCGATAAAAAGAAATATTTTTTCTGATTTCCAGGATTTGAGGGATAGGTCTTCACAATTAAACTTACAAGGAGGGAAAGATTATAAGGTGAGATCTGGTTTCTTAGGTCTTTTCTGAGTATTTTTAAGAGTTTTTGGGGGCATCTTAGGGCTTAGATCTAAGCTCTTTTGGGGCCTTTTGGGGGTTTTCTTTTTTTGAGGCTTTTTGGTGCAATGGTTATATTGTGCCATGTGACCTAGAGGTTACAGGTTCGAAGCATGGAAACAGCCTCTTGTAGAAATGCAAGGTAAGGCTGCATACTATAGACCCTTTGTGGTCTGCCCTGCCCCTTCCCTGGACCCCGCTTGCGAGGGAGCGTTGTGCACCATGCTTCCCTTTTTTCTTGTTTGATCGATCTATTTTGGGCTCTCTTTTTTTTTTTCTTTTCTTGTCCACTTTACAAAGCCCAAATTTCAATGGGAACAATACAATGTTTTAGAAGTGTTTGAGTGATCAACTTGTAGTTCTTCACTTGTAAGGTTATACAATTAAAAAAAAAAAGGAAAAGAAAAGAAAAAGAAGAAAAAGCCTAATGGGGATGCTTTACAGTTCCTCACTTGTACTGCTATATTGTTCTTACAAAATGGTTCTAGTTCTACCATCGGTTGATCTAGAATGCTTATTTTGATTCACTCAACATGAGATATGTAGTAACCCCCAAAAACCATTCCAATTGGACAATCTAGAATTTGAGAAAACTATCAAAAGGGCAGCCCCAGTGCACGAAGCTCCTGCCTATGCGAGGTCCAGGGAAGGAGCTGACCACAAGGACCTAAAGTACATAGTCTTACTTTGCATTTGCAAGAGACTGTTTCCATGCCTTGAACCCGTGAC
This sequence comes from Warburgia ugandensis, assembly GCA_035236585.1. Lineage (NCBI taxonomy): Eukaryota > Viridiplantae > Streptophyta > Magnoliopsida > Canellales > Canellaceae > Warburgia > Warburgia ugandensis. The sequence goes on along the minus strand of CP141136.1, from coordinate 63,643,464 downwards.
CTCAAGGTCACATGACGACAACTTTTACCATTGCGCCAAGGCTCCCCTTCAATCTGAGAAAACTATCATGTTCAATATATCATGTCTATATACCTATCATGTCTGATGCAAATTTTCTTTTAAAGGCAATAATCTAGATAGAAATTGGTTTGATAATAGAAGTGGGGGCCCAGAAACAAGTTAAAAAATGATGAATATAACAATTTTGTTTTACCAGCCCCTTACAATTTTAATAGCTTCAGATAGGAAGCAAAGAAACAAGTGAAAATTAATGAATATACAAATCATGTAGATTGATAAAAGTTTCATTTGTGGGCCATTGTTCCTTTTATAGCTTTTGAAAGTAGTGGGCCCAAAATCAGGTGAAAATTGATAAAACAAGTATAATTTGTGGGCTCATTAGACTTCAATTTACATAATTATGATGATTTATGAGCCCACAAATACTATAGTATAGGCTGCATTTTATTTTGGATGGTAGTGGGCCTGCAACTCAAATGTCCACAAGCATAAAGTAGTCCAAGGGCCATTCCATTTATTACAATATTTTAATGGGAGGACAAATGAAAAGTTGACACATGCTGGAATTGGTTGATTTTGCAAACTCAACAAATGCAACAAATTCAACCATAGATACCACTGGTTTCCATTAAGCTCCCGTCTAATTACCAGTGTAAAAATAAAAGGGCAGCCCGATGCACAAAGCTCCCACATATGTGAGGTCTAGGGAAGGGGTGGACGACAAAGGATCTATAGTAGCAGCCTTACCTTGCATTTTTGCAAGAGTTTGTTTCCACACCTCAAGCCCATGACCTCTAAGTCATATGGCGACAACTCTACCAGCATACCAAGGCTCCCTTCTATCTAATTACCAGTGTAAACCCAGTAAATCGGGCTAAATTCAGCAAATTCCAAATCCGGCAAATTCTAGCAAACCCTTTATGCTACTAACAGGCACTAGATATTGAAAGAATAAATCTGCTATAAAAGAGGGTGTTTGTGGTACTATTATTTACTGTGTTGCAAGGTCGAACTTCCATTATCAATCATTGCATCAACTACAAGCTGAAATGATACCTATTGACCATGCTGGCCATACACCTATGGCTTAGGTGACACATATTCTCATAATCTCATGAGTAAACTGACACAATATCCTGACCACTTATTTCTTTTAGTATACTTCTGTTTACACCAAAAGAAATGTACCAAAAATCACTACTACTGGCAAAAACTATGACCCAATAATGTTAACATGGTTTATTAGATTTACATGGTTTGCCAAGAGTACCAGCCACGGCATATGTTTCTTGCATACTCGAGTAATAGCCATATAACCTATAACAAGCGAGTCCTGATATTTTCAAAGCCTAAAACAGCGCTTTATTTCCAAATGCTGCATCTATATTATTTTATCTTAGACCTAAGACATTCTTGTCCGGGCCCCTTTGTTTAGACTACCTATGAAAAATCATACCAATTGAATGATCCTAACTACTGGTTTTTTTATTTTTTTATTTCAATGGTTATGATGCAAAGCACAAAGAAACATACTTCTCAAGCATTCAATTAGAGCAATTCTTGGTATGCATGTAACCAAAGGGGTCTAGAATAATATTGATAGATTAGATGTTACAAAAATTATGCCTACAATCATGAAAAGGCAGCATCTAATGTAAGACACTGCTTTAGGCATTTGAAAATACCAGAACTCATAATGTATAGATGAAATTTAGCGTAACTGCATAGAGGTAATAGGTCCCATAGACCTTAAAATGAAAAAAGGATAAAAACAAGAGAGTAAAAGTACTAATAATGAGGAATTAACAATTTTATGAAGAATGCAAATAAAAAAAGGTTCATAAAGATGAAAACATGGACGGGTATGCACATAGATCATGCGCAACCATGTAGTTCCAGCATCATAACAATGGAAAATAGCAGAATTTAAATACGAAAATAAATTAAAGTAAAATGGTAAAACTAAAAATCATTAAAAACACAAGTACACAACTTTGCATATTTAATTAATTTATATAATGTATAGCTAATCAACAAAGTAAAATAAATAAATAAATAATTTTTACTTTGGGCTGGAAAATAACAGAACCTTATTGATCCAACTCTGTTTCTTTGACTGATAAATCTACAACATAAATGCTAATTTCAGATACAGTAGATCTGTGAATCAAGCAGAAAAACTATCACCATTCGCATTAGCATGAATAATAGCAGCAGCCAGCTGGATGTCAGCTGGTATGACCTAAGTATATTACTGGTTTAAAGGTCATATCTGAGCCAAGTATACCTCTAAACCCCCAACAATGGTGGTACTTCTCATGTCAATCAATCTTTTGAACCAAAGCGGTCCTTATCATATAGATCAATATTTTGAACCATGTTATCTTTGAAACATGACAGTTGCTTATGAGGGAATAGTTAAAGATTCCAGTGCAGTTAATTTGAATACGAGTAACATGGACGGGAATTAAACATTTAAAGCTTTTTCTACTTGGACAAAGTTAGCATGGGGAGGGATGTTAAGTTGCTATCAATTTGGTTAAGCCCAAGTCCTGACCTCCATGGTGCTTCCCTATTTATTTATTTTTCTATTTTTTTAGATGGTGGACAAACACACACCCCTTGAGCAGTCTTGAACTCATTATCTTCATAATTGAGGCAGACACTTGCTCCACTGTGCCAGCCTCACAGACCCTGATGCTTCCCGCATCTTACCAGAAGACTTGGTAAAAATATTAGGTTGTGTCTGTATGCAGGGATCCCATGTCTATTGACAAAGATGGTACAAATTGTACCGATGATACTTCTTGCCTCTGCAAGCTTGATCTTTATGGCTTGTCCATTTTCTCTTTTAATTGGTGGCAGTTGCTTTTAAGCAGTATATTTCTGGGTACTTTTTTGGTGTGCTTAGTCTTGATTCGGTAAAAATTAGGGCCTCAATTTTTTCTCTCCTAGTTGTATTTTCTTTGGAATTAGAATGTAATTTCATCTGTCCAGAGAGAAGAAGAAATGCCAAGAAGATCCAGACATAAAAGATAGAGTCTAAATGACAAGCCATAAAGTCTCTAATGAACCAAATCTGGACGAGAAATTCAGAACACAGTAAATGCATAAAATATGAATGACACACAGAATAGGAATTTAGTTAATAATTAAGTTCGTATCTCCAGAATTTGCAGAATCTTCATGATTAAGAAGAGAAGAAAGACAAGTACAATTAGTTAAGAGATAACCAATTTAAAGCATTTTATCCTTCAATACCACAAAATAACACCTCAAGAGAAGCTTGATGCCATAATGATTTTGAGTAGACACCAAAGGGATAAATTATTGACACAAGGACAGCCGTATGGAGAGTAGTAAAAGGTCCAGTTATGAAAGCAAAAACGAATACCTCACTCAAAGCATCAGTTGGATGTGGAGCAAATGTTTCCTTATATGAAACAGCTTTCCTCAAGCGCTTTCCTCGACCAAGAGCTGCTTCTTCCTCACTCTGATATTTCTCCCACCTATAACCCAGTATAACAAATGATGATTGAAGACTAAAGACCTTGGTCTCTATAAAAATTAAGTGTGTACGTTGTTTTTACTGTCCTCAATTTCAACTCGCATTCTCCATCCTCGACATTTTCTCATTGATGAGAAAGGGAGATTTACACCAACAAGGACAAAAGCATGTTCAACAATCACGGAAAGAAGACTGAGAGCCACTTTATAGAAGTGTTATATTGAGATTTACTATCTTCAACTTCATCTTCACTTGTTTCTGAATGCAACAATAATGAAAAGAAGACTAAGACCCCTACTTCTGTGAAATCAAGTGCTTAAATTGTGATTTAAGCATAGCTTTCAGAGAAGGAAGCAGGAAGCGAGTGATTTTCAAGAGGGTGGGATGCAGGAACTGCAAATTCTTCCTTTACTTTAAACATTCTGAATTATTTGGAAAGAGTGTCATTATCAAATGAGAGGGGCCAGTAAGGAAATAAAGGGGGTTGTCATCATTGAAACAAAGGATATATCTATATGAGTTATACTTCTAAAAAACTAGAGGAATAAAAAGGAGTAAAAGTAACAGCAGAGACAAAAAGGATTCCGTTGCATGGGGCAAATAGGTTGTTCAACTTAAGCTCTCATCAGCAAACAGCAATCATGGCGAAGAAGACAGACAGGGAAGAAGGAGAAGAGCGGGAGAGGAGGAAAAAGGAGAGAGGAAGCACATGGGAAGCAGGTGGGGGAGTGCAAATCTGCGATCTGTGGTAGCAAAATGCTCTGTACTTCCCCACCTTTTAGCCACTTCCCAATAACCGTGGTTTACTATCTTTAATACCATTCTGCTTCCATCTCTTCCTCCTCAACATTTACCCATCAATGAGAAGGGGAGAGTGCGTACGAGCAAGTGCAAGGACAATAGCTTGCTCAATCACAGGTGTAGAAGCTGAGACAACAAGAAAATTTTGCCAGAAATTAAATGCTGTGAATTGCACTTTCATGTTTGGAGCAGTGAATCTCTGGTTAAAAGTTCTGCAAAGAGACATTGTGTGTGTGTGTGTGTGTGTGTGTGTGTGTGTGTGTGTGTGTGTGTGAGAGAGAGAGAGAGAGAGAGAGAGAGAGAGAGAGAGAGAGAGAGAGAGAGAGGATTAGGTGAATAAGAGAGCAAGGAGAGATGGGAGAGATAGGTAGGAGAAAAATCACAACTACATGAGCGTGATAGCACTCTTTTGTAATCCAACACCACATGGGGCCAGTTATAATGGCCAACTTTTTTTTTTTTTTTTGTGAACCTGAAAACCAAAAGATATAAAGCCCAGAAATGGATTTATAAAATTGCCATATTTAAGGGTTAAAGAAGTCCAAAAAACTTCTCTGAACTTGCTAATAAGCACTATGCACTTTGTGCATTAGATATTAATACATATACACATGAGAACTGTTATGGATAACTAGAAGGGTTGTCTAAGAAAAAGCAAATGTGGACCTAGCATTTAGGCAATCCAAGTCATTCAATAATTATATCCTCACTTAGACTAAACACCAAAAATTGCGACTGCTGGATGATTTTTAGCCACTGGTTTTTTTAGTTGTCCATTATGCAACTCAGCACAGAAGAGGACAAGATCACTCAATGGTAAGTGATATTTTGTTCTGTAGCCAATCTAAGACAGGACCCACATCATGAACAGCTTAGATCACCCAAAACTGGGCCCACATGACTCTCTTCCTCCCTTGCGTTACATTTAGATAAATACAATTACATGTATATGTGTATCTTTCTATGCATACTCAAATATAATATGTGTGCGGGCATGCATGCATGTGCATAAACCTAAGTACTAGAGGTGTGCTATGGAATGGTGCAAACTCACTTAAACTGAGGCAGGCGATTGCTTTAGGTGAACAGATGGATTAAAAGGCATGCTATAGTAGTTTTCTATCTCTTACCATCATATTCATATAAATTTCTTCATTTCCTAATTTCTTTCTTGTCTTGGAGATGGATCAGGCTTGAACTCTTATGCCATGAAAACCAACAACACCAACAGTCAGTCACTCAATCCATTTCAATACTCCACATCTTCGTCATTTCTGGGGCCACTATGTGGGTGGGTACGAGGAGGGTCAGTGTTATGGCAAAGGAGGGATTGGATGTCTAATATATCTTTCTCTTTCCTTGGAAATGACTGACAATTTCTTTCTTAGATTCACATAACAAACCAATGTGTAAAGAAGGTTGCTCATAAACCAGGAAATAGAAAGTAGTACTGGATGCATCTATTTCCCTCGACAAAAAAGGATATATCATATATTTCTCTGTTCTTACCTTTATAATTATGTTCTCATTTCTTCAGCCATTACAAGTGAATTAAGAACCAAACTGATTTGAAGGTGATTATTTAGCATAGACCTTGAAGCCTTGTGGGATCAACCAAGTTCAAAGTTCCTTGGACGAAAATGTTTGTTGATCAAATGATCTGGACTGTCCACTCAAGTTCTACTTCTTGTATATATGACAACAGATCTCTCTCATCCACAGGTAAAAAAAGCCCATGTAGGAGGAACAAAATAGTCATTGCAATTGAAGTAGTTCCCCAGGCAGTCACATGAAATTGCCTTTTAAGGAGAAATAGAGACTAGACAACCAGTAGGTAGTGCTTTGTTTTCTTCTCTTTGCACAAAAACTGAACTGCTTCTGTCCACAGTGCTGTGAAGGGCATAAAGTGAAGCTGAAGGGAGACAGAGGAAGATAGAAAACTGGCATAAAGTATTAGATAAATTCACAGTGAATGGTTTCTAACCATTGGCTGGTGAACAAACCCCATATTTTCCTTTTAATCTTGACCGTGCTCCTCAAGAAGCATCTTTGAGGAACAGTGCACCTTGCTGCAGTTTAAGCAAGAGAGACTCGCCTATACCCGTGCATGGTACTGTAGCATTCCTCATACATATGTGGACACACATATATAAATATATGATAACTTCCTTGTTCTTTATGCATTAACCATTATAGAGTGCATGTATCTTGCAACAACATTCTTTAGGCAAGTTCCCTGCAAAAATGGAATTCAATTGCTATGAAAATTAAGACATAAAAGTCGCTGAAATAGCAAGTTATCTAATAAGCATTCACATGTCTGCAATGTCCAACTCCATCTTATGAATCAGACATCTGTACAGCCAGCCATTAAGAAAGGAAAGAATATGAGTATCTGCATGCAGAAAAGACTAGCCTAGTCAGAGGAACATGATGTCCTGCAATGGAAGTACTGCAAGATATCAAGAAAACAAGTAAAACAAAATGATTCTTCCATCAGCTAGTCTCACATAATATTTACAAGCAAAGCAGTTGGAGTTGTACAACACAGAATTCTGAAACACGAAAAGCAATCTTTTGGCTTATTTACCATCCAGAAATAGGAAAAAACAGTCTGTGTCTAAAAAATTGGAATAGGGCACTAGGTGGAAATTCTGAAATTCATATACAACAGACACTAGTGTATAGAAAAATATGAAAGAAAAGTAACCATGAGATCTAACTTGCATACCTCGCACGCAGAAGTCGGTCCCATTCGTTTTCTTCAGTGCCACTAACCGGAGGATCTTCTTTCTTCTCAGAACTTTGTCCAAAGACATCAGTTGCTATACTAGGGAGTATTTCAGATCCTCCTTGATCTTCAGTTGGTTCATCATTCCATTCCACTGACTGATTGAATAGAGGATTGAAACAATCAGTGACATGGAGCACCACAAAAAACAAGCAGGAAATAATATTCACATGCTGTTTAGGACTAAAGCCAGACCGTAGTTTGGGATCTGAAGTATTTTTACCAAGAGGCCCGCCTCTCTGGATGAGCCATTTCCAAAAAATTGCATACTCTCTATGATCATACAATTATTTTCTGGAGCTATTTTAAAATTGATGGTACTCAAAACAATTCTGAAAACAAGGACTGTATCTTCCAACGTAACTGATTTTTAGCACACATCCCATCTACGGGAAGATTGTTAAGATGAGCAGTTTAGAGCATTCAAATAGGTGGGCCCCATTTGTAGTTTTGCCAAAACTGTAAGTGGGGTGTGACATTAGTCCATACAGTGTGTGGTAATATCACTTTTTAGACAAGCTTAGATCACTATTTTAGACCCAGCTTTTCTGATGTAATTTTCAGACCCTGAAACTATTAATTTATGACATTTTGGTCCCTGAAGCTCTAAAAAAAACAGTTAACCCGTGGAACTACTGTTTCTATTGCAATTACATCCTTCCATTAAGTTACAATCAATTAGAGGTCAGGTTTGGGCTTCACCTCTCATTATTTTAATATATTTTTATGTTTTGTGATAGTTTATTAAAGTAGATATTTAAAATTTTGAAAAGAAGGATAGATGTACCCTTCTTTCTCACAGATTTTGCAGCAGAAGAAGTGCTGAAACCCTTCTCACCGAAGAGAGAGAGAGAGAGAGAGAGAGAGAGAGAGAGAGAGGCTATCTCTTGCCAGATTTTGCAGAGGGTAAAGCGTAGTGCAGGTTGTAAACCTCTCTCCCTCTTCTCTATTCTTAGCCTGAAACCCAAACCTGAGCAATGCTGTTGGGTTACTTGGCATTCAAAACCACAATGCAATTATTCTACTGCTCTGCAATTCTCTTTCAAATGTTTTCCCTTTCAAACTGCCGTTACTTGTTGAAAAACAGCTACAGAAAGTTCATATATTTGTCTACTTCCCTACCATTTTCTACCGTTGCAACTGAAATACCATCTCCCAACAGCACATTTATCTACCATTAGCTCATAAACTCATGGGGGTTTTCAACTAATGAAGCAATGGCCACTTCCATTGGCTGCAACCAGAATGGATGCAACATAAACACCCAAGAAAAGACTGAATCAGTTCTGAAATTCTTCAAACATATTGGATTTAGTGAAAACCAAATCAAAACTATGATTTCTAGAAAACCCAGATCCCTAATTTGCAATGCTGACAAAATCCTGAAGCTCCAAGTTGAAGTTTTCAAGAACTAGGCTTCTCTGGTTCTGCCCTTGCAGACCTTGTAGTAAAGAACCTTTGCGTCCTTGGACGTCATCTTGAAAACTGTATAAAACCATCCATGGATTTCCTTCGATCTCTTCTACACACTGATGAGAATGTAATTAGAGATAACAAGATGTCTACTTGGCTTCTTTCTATATATCCTCATAGAACTTTGGCACCCAATCTTGAAGGTGGGGCTTCTGATTCTCAAATTTCTCGGTTTGTATTAAGGAAACTGAGATTTTAACAAGTAGTTTGGATTGGATGGAGGAATTGGTTCCCGTATCATGCAAAAAGGCAAGAAATGCAGTGCAGGACTGTTTTTTCTTGGTATTATGGCACTGGGTCAAATAAGTAAAGCTACATTAATGTTGAAATTTGATTTTCTCAAGAGATTTGGGTGTCAGAAGAGGATACTCACTGGATTTCATAAGGGCACCATCCTTCTTATTGTACTTGGAGAGTATATGATTTGGGCGAAAATGGAATTCCTCTTGAATGAGTTTGGTTACCAGCGATCAGAAATGGCTTTGAGGCCTAGGCTGTTCGCATAGAGTTTGGAGAAGAGATTGAATCCTAGGAATGAAATTCTGAAGATATTGAAGTCACAAGGGCTGTTGAACGGGAACAGGGATTTCATATCAATTGTGAGAAGGTGTTCTTCCAGGACTATTTGTTCCAAAATAGTAATGAAACACCTTATCTTCATCAAGTGTAGTGTACATAGTTAATATGGGTTGAGGCAGTGAGAAAGAAGAGAGAGGCATCATATAGTTGCATTGCTTGGGAATGAATGAGCACTCAATTTTGGTAAAAATGATTCTAGAGTTCGTTTCAGAGAAATTCTTTGCACAGGTGGGTGCCTGATGCTTCGGTTTCGTACTTTGCTGGAGTTCAGAGTCACAGCAATCCAAAACATTCCTCTTTGTTGAAAGATTTGGGTCAAGATAAGCAGGGATCAACACTTTTTCTGCCACAAAATTAGCGAGAAAGAAGGGTCAATACCATCTTTTCCTTTCTTTTATTTAAATTTATATTTCAATGAACTATAAAAAAATTAAAAATAATGAGAGTTGGGCTCCAAACCTGACTTCCATTAACAAAAACAGTAGTTCCAGAGACTAAACTGTCTTTTAGAACTTTGGGATCAAAGTGTCATAAAGTGAATATTTCCAGGGACTAAAATGTAGTTTTCTGCCTTTCTTTTTCATTACGTTAGAGAAATGGAGGACAATGTCAATCTCAATGGTAGTAAAGCATAAGCAGAGAGTCTTTTAAGGGACGAAACTACCAGTAATGAACCTCGCAGATAATTGCCAGTTTACACTGCCACAAGAAAGCAAAAAATGTATATAATAACAATTCTATGCATAGAATCTTGCTCTGCCATTTCAGCTTTCAACAAAGACATTGGTTGAACATTTCCTTTATCTCTGCAATTAGGCTGGGTGTGTTCTTTTTCTTTCTAGTTTCTTGGATGTATATGTCATATAATACAAAGTATAGATCATGGTAATAACAGCAGATACTGAGGATGGGTGGATCAAAATGCTGGTCCACTTTGCCACAAGCATGGGTCACACAAATATGTAGACCTGAGATGAAATCAAATGTGTTAGAGTGCGATTTACTCATGATGGAAGTTTATCTGTTCATACTTAAGTAGGGCCTGTTTTGTCTAAGGTAATTTTGTATACGCAGACAATGTCCTGCATATGACACGTCAAGCCCATCAAGCATATCTTGGACCAACTAGAATGTGACCAACTTGATCTATGTTAACACCTGCAAATCATTGAAAACTTGGAATTACAAGGAAACTGAATTGGTAGAAGTTCCCTGGTTATCAGCTCCTTTAGGTGCACCCCTCTCCATGTCATTGTAAGTGATAATGCCCAAAAATGTCAGGGGAGAACCCCTAAATCTGTCATTCATCAATGGTAGAAACTAGTCCCAACCTTAGTTCTGAACCCTGTACCAGCCATCATACCAGAATCGTACTGTTCTGGGCCTCAAACTAGTATATACCAGCATTACGACCGATTCCAGGGGAGAAAATCCTAAAAATTCCCAAAGAACAGGAAAATTTCTCAAAAAATATAAGAATGCAGAAAATTAAGGAAAATAACAAGACTGCAGGTGCAGAGGCAAAAGATCTTCGAAATCTCCCCCAAAAGAGAACAAAAACATGGAAAAACAGAGGCATCTGGGTCATTTGTGCAAGATAAATAATCCTTTCAACTTGATTTTTGCAAAAAAACGAAGATAAAAGCTCAATCATGTTTTCTTCTTTGCAGGAACTGTGCCATTACAGTTGCAGGGGTAAATAAATCTCAAATCTCAGCCAAAAACTTCACAAAATCCAGCAAAACCAGATGTGTGTTCGTTGAATTTGCATGTATTACTCCTCTCAACATGATTTTAGCAAAAAAAAAAAAGAAGATAATGACGCATTCTCATCATCTTCTTTGATAGAACTGTATCATCACAGTTGCAGTGGTTAAAAAACTTCAAAATCTCCGCTAAAACTTCGTAAAATCCTGCAGAACAAGATGCCTCTTGGTCAGATTTGCATGTATTTCACTCCTTTATGGTCTTTGTTTGAAAAATAAAAAATAAAGACAAAAGCACTTTTCCACTGAAATGATGTTGTCTTCTTCCTCTTGCTGTGAGTTTAGGGTTTCTTGAGGGAAAAGGGGGGGAAAAGCACTGGAATAATGCAATGACAAATTTGCCCCTTGATTTATTGTTAAAACATAGTTTAACTGGGGCCATTTGAGGAGAAACAAAAAGGAAAAGCACAATTTCAATTTCTAGGTTTATATTGGAACTAAATGCAAATACTGACTGGTATGACCAGCGTCCAGTACGGACAGTATAGACTCATATTTGTCCAGGACCACTATTACCCCATTCTGTACCAGTTTTTGGACCAGAACCCAGTATATTGGAATACTAGGCTGTATGGTACCAGCATTGACAACTAAGGTCCCAACCAGTCATTTTGCAAAGCTTCTAGAAGAAATGCTAATATACAAATAAAAAACAGAGACAGCCAAACAACCCAGACCTCAGAACAATACGATGTGGTACTGGTTCTGTTCCAGTTCCTAACCAAAATTTTGCAACATTTTTCAGGGGAAACAAGAAGAAATTGACAGCTAAACTTCTCTCTCTTTGCTGAAAAAGATTCGGCAATGTAAATTGTGTCAGTTGAATATGAATGAAGTTTGGGTGCACATGAATCCTCAAGTGCTCATCAAATCTTAGTCATAGACCTTGGAATGGTATCATGGAAGCCACACAATAAGGTTCCAACATCAAAATCCACATGAAAGTCAAGTTGGACCAAATCCTAAACTTGTTTCTGCCAGATCCATGCCAAAGTGGACTGGCGCATACCAGTTTGATGTATTCTGGTGTAGCAAGGAGTCCCCAAAATGTCTCCATTGTGTCAACAGTACATGAATCTCAGGTCTAGAAAGCAATGGTACCTCTGCTAATCATAAGTTGAAATTCACATAACTGAACACTGTCCTAAACGCAAAGATTTAACTAAACAGGTTAAATTTACATAACCATGAGATTACAAGTTTTCAACTGTTCATGTGTGACATGGACAATGAGAAAACAGGGCTAGTTTAACAGATAAGTCACGAAAACAAAGTATATATATAATGTGGAACAGAATTCGCCCTAAAGAAACAGTGAAGAAGATAGGGAAGTGCTTGAATTCACCTTTACTGATCCAAGCATATCATTCTCCAGATCTCCTTCAGTGCTTTCAGAAGATGCCGATTGGAGGTTTGAACGGTCAAGCAATTTTAAGACAGCACTTTCATCCCACACAATCTTAATGCATCCTTCAGTACATCTATCTGTGTATACATCTCCTAAGCCACCAGTTTTCCTCTTTTGCTTGTGTTCCACATCTGCAGCTACCTCAGTTTTGTACCCAGAGTTTTCATTAGGATCTTTTCCACCCACATCAACAGAATCACTAAAAAGTTCTTTTGTGCCCCAATGTAGGATGTCCTCCACTTCTTTCTGAGATTCAGACTTGTTCACAAAGAGTTGATCAAGCATCAACTTTTTCTTAGCAAGTTGCAAGATGCGGTCTTCAACACTTGCACGCACAACAAGCCTGTATACTAGAAGTCTATTTGACTGCCCAATGCGATGTGCACGATTCATTGCTTGAATATCTGCATGTGGATTAAAATCAGAGTCATAAATTATCACAGTATCCGCAGTTGCCAGATTAATCCCAAGGCCGCATGATCGAGTTGACAATAGGAACACAAAGCGAGTTTTGTCATGGTTGAACCGAGCAATTGCAGCTTGACGATCAGCCACCGATACTGACCCATCCACTCTTTCAAACATTTTCCGACCAAATTCTACAGTGAGATAGTCCTCAAGGATATCAAGAAGTTTTGTCATCTGTGAGAATATAAGGACACGATGGCCTTCCTTATTCAATACCTTAAGCATAGAATGCAACAAAGTCAGCTTTGCTGAAGCCTTTATACGCATTTCATGGAGGAATTCCAGTGAACCGGACTCTGGCTCAGTTCCTGGTATAAGGTAAGGATGGTTGCAGACCTTTCTAAGTTGCATCACAATATTTAGCATTGACTTCTGTGCAACGCCTTTCCCTATATTCCGAAGTATCTGATAGTTTTTTGTGAGCATTGCACGGTAGTACTCTGCTTGGATGGATGACAACTCTACCGGCACCGTGCGCTCAGTCTTAGGAGGAATATTTTGCATTGTATCCTTTTTAAGTCTCCGAAGCATATGAGGTGAAACAAGTTTTTTTAGTTCCTTCACTTTCTCTGCAGTTGTAAGGTCATTGAACTTCTCTTCAAATGATGAAAGAGAAAGGAAGGAAACTGGTTGCAAGAAGTTCAGCAAATTATACAACTCTCCTATGTTGTTCTGCAGTGGGGTTCCAGTTAAAAGGACACGATGTTGGAAAGAAAAAGTGTTGAGCAAACTAAAAAGTTTGCTTCCTGAGTTCTTCAAACGATGTCCCTCATCAACGACAAGGTCTTCCCAGGGAACACTACGCAGATGAGAAGAGTCGGCTAGCACCATCTCATAAGTAGTCAACAGAACATTAAATTTGTATGAGGTAGTTCTCTTCTGCAACTCATCCAAGTAACTTCCATGCCATTCATGTTGACGAATTATTGATCTTGCTTTTGCGCACCCATGATACTCCACCACATTCAAATGGGGGGCCCACAGTGCAAACTCTGCAAGCCAGTTGGGCATTGTGGAAAGAGGAACCAAAACTAGACAAGGTAACCTTGCTTTAAACTCAAAATATAATGATGAAATGAAAGCACATGCAGATACAGTTTTACCCAACCCCATCTCATCAGCAAGAATTACATTCTTTGATTTATGCCAGCATTTACGCAACCAATTCAGTGCTTCTAACTGATGCGGAAACAGTGATCCTCCTTTAAGCTCTTTAGGCTGCTCTACCAGAGAAGTTATCTCTCCATGTTGGTTCTCACCTTTAGCCCTCAACACACCATTCCCAGCAGCATCCTTCTCAAGTGCTTGGCGTTCAAACTCCTTGAAGTCTGCAATTAAATGTGCAGCATGTTCAATGACAGGTTCATCTAGCGTTTCCCAAGTGCACCCATCATAGGGGAGGCCACACCATTTGACTAAAGCCTCCTTTTTACCAACCTTAGAAACACGAAGAGCAATAACTCGCTGGGGTTGGCTCCACTGCTCCTGGCAAATATTTATTACAGTGTTATTATACTTTGCCTTGTAATTCTCTAATTTCCTCTTGGCTAGAGTTTTCAGCTGTGGTTCAGAAACCCAACTGTTATGAAGGTGAGATTGCCCTACCCACTTCACTAAATATTCATATGAAGAATTTTCTTCCTCAGGTAGAGAATGCTTCAAGATTTTTTCCTGTGTCTTGTTTTCTGAAGTAATATTTGGTGTTGTCTCTAACTTTGCATCGCCACATCCTGAATTACAAGAAACATGAGCTGTACAAGAATCTGGTACTTGACATGTACTATTTATGTCCAGATTAATACACTGAACATCAGTCTTATCTTTTGGCAGTATATCTTCAGTTACTTCTCCCTCAGCTGCTGTACTCAAAGGAGATAACTTGTCTTCATCTTTTTTGGATGGGACAACTTGAACCTTCAAGGATTTCCCTGTTGGCAAGACACTAACCGCCTTCCCCGTGCATGCCAGAGGTGTTTCATAGTTACAAATGTTATCTACTCTACTGGCATTCCCCATACATTTCTCCTCATCAAGCCCATTCATGGTAGCATTGGATTCCTCAGCAAGGATATTTTCTGCATCATTTACATCCACATCTCTATTCTCAGCAGGATGGTCCTCCAGCAATCCTCTGTCAGTTTCTGGAATGTGCAAATCATGAGAAGGCAGAGCAGTATTAATCCTTGTAAATTGGTTCTTGTGATCAGTATTTGCTGCAGGAGTTGCAAATGCAGTTGACTGAATGTGATTCGAAGACTTCACATCACTATTCTGGGGCCTACACCCGAGAATCCAATCAACCTTTTAAGCAGGACAAATTTTGTAAGGAATACTGGCAGTGACAATGAGAATAGGATAAATCATATTGTGAGACACTAAAATGTAACATCAAGATGATATTACTTTGTTACCAAAACCTGTACACAGACAAAAATCAAGTTCACAAATGTGAACCAGGAATAGGTGCCATTAGTCTCATACCTGTTGGAATTCATGTGGAACACTTTCTCCACGATTCATTACTTCATCCGTTACAAATCCTACCTCATCTAAAACATGAGATGAGCGTGAGGTTTCTTCAGGGAACCTCTGCATTCAGATATGGATGAAATATTCCTGATCAAACTACAGAACAAGAATCTAGTAGTTCCCATCTGAAACCATACAGCGACATGGACTGTGTGCAGCTCCAGCCCAGGAACTACAAATACACACCAAAAGTTGATCTATACAAAACAGCAATGAGAAAGGAACAAATTTCAATGGTGAAAGAGGCAGCAAAATGCTTGCAAAGATGTAATAACACAGAACATTCATAAACCAGGAATATGAAAAATCTGTAAGAATGGCAACCTACATAAGCTGGAGGACTTTGCTTCAGTTTTCACATAAGATTATAGAAAATCAAATGAAAACATAGAAATACTGAGAAATCATTATATTTTATTCTTTAATATTGGATAATTGATCCAAACCACAAGCCACATAAAACTCAATATGGTTTACTATTTCACTTCAAGAATTTCAGTATATTCATGGGCAGTGCTGAGAGATTATACAGAGATAACAAAGCTCATGTCTGATTGAACTACAGAAACTTTCAAAATTTTAAAGCAGCAACAACTACTTAAGGAAAAAAGTGGACATGGACTCTTAGGTAAATAAGTAGAAGGGGCAGCCCCAGCGCACGAAGCTCCCGCCCTATGCGGGGTCTGG
Source organism: Warburgia ugandensis (assembly GCA_035236585.1). Lineage (NCBI taxonomy): Eukaryota > Viridiplantae > Streptophyta > Magnoliopsida > Canellales > Canellaceae > Warburgia > Warburgia ugandensis. The sequence continues at coordinate 63,627,433 of CP141136.1, read as the reverse complement.
GGAAGGGGCAGACCAAAAGGGCCTAAAGTACACAGCCTTACCTTGCATTTTGCAAGAGGCTGTTTCCATGCCTTGAACCCGTGACCTCAAGGTCACATGACGACAACTTTTACCGTTGCACCAAGGCTCCCCTTCACTCTTAGGTAAATAAGTAACTAAGCAAAAGACAGTGGATTTGGAACCTCCCAACAAGGCAAGCCAGAAAAGAGAAATATCTGGAGATTCCCAGAGATGACCAGAGAGCTGAATGTGAGGTAAACCAGAAAACTCAACAACTAGATTTCAAAGAACTAGATAAATGAGATGCTCTGCCTCATGAATGAAGGATAAGTACCTCTCAACAACCAGATTGCAAAGAACTAGTAAATGAGATACTCTGCCTAATGAAAATGAAGGATAAGTACCTCTGCTTTTTCCTCAACAGGCAAATTTTGTTTCTGAGAATCCTTCTTCAATTTAGATATGGGCATCAGATCAGCCTGATGATGCCTTTTACGGGTTTGAGTAATTTTAGGGGATTGGGATCTAGCCTCTGAACCAGGCTTGTAATAAGTGTTTGCAACACTTTTTCCCTTTTCAGTCCTTAACTTCTTTTGACTGTTTTCCTTGTTAGTTTTTTCCATTTTCCACATAGCTTTTTGACCAGAGGAATCCAATGGAGGTTTCAACTTGATTTTTGGAGATCTTTTGGCCGACTTAATTTCAGAAGGCTCAACAATGCAACCTGCCTCTGAGGTCCTAAAAGAACTATCAACTTTTTTGATAGGAGAATTCGGTTTCCTACCAGCTGATACATCAGAGCTAGGTGAGCTCAGTTTCTTCTCATAGCCAATATCCCCACGTATGCCTTCTGCTGATCTTCTTTCAGATGACTCGCTAGATTTCATGTCACATGATGGATCCATTTGAGAAGAGTCCAGCTTCTTCACAACTGAAGAAGCTGTATGAGTTAAGGCAGGTTGTCTTTTGCCAGTTTTCCCAGGAATGGTGCTTTGTATGATAAGTGATAACTTTCCAGGCCCAGCTGACCTGATTTGGTTCTTAGATTTTTTAACAGACACCCTACTTCTTGCTCGTTTTGAGACAACCCCTGGATGGTTTACATGTTTTAGAGAATCTTTTCGGTCACAACAGCTTGGGCATTGCCACTTGCCAGGAGGAGTGCGCTTCAAGGAAATGAAACATAAATGGAATCAGCTATTCAATTTCAAGAACACAGTTAAAGTTTTATAAATTATAACAGGAAGAAAGATGTTGGACAAGACTGTACCTTGAGAGGTGGATCCAGACATTGGAGATGATAGGTTCTTGGACAACTGTCACAGCAAAGCAAGTTGCCACCAAGATCACAGATGACACATTCAAAGTAATACTGCAGATCAAAAGACAGATAGATGGATCAAACAATAGCACCCATTACAAGTTAAACCGCTCATCAGTTGACATTATCCTCCAACAAAAATTGGTTGGCTGACAGAATAAAGCCAAATAATAATAAAAACAGCATAATTATACTATCAAGTAATTTGCCAATCATGGATGAAATAAGAGAAGAATATTTATGAACTCAAATTTTTTATTAAACCATCAATATCGTGAAATAAGTTAACTTCACCATCTTCATATAGGAACTCTCCTTCATGTCCTGCTTCGTTTTCCATAGAAAAGCACTTTACTACTACATATTGTGGAAACATATAATAAGTCACTAAACTCTTCACTGTATCCAAGAATGGGAATTCAAAAGGTAAGGTCTCTTAACTTTCCATCACTCTAGCCCATCAGTCAATTTGTTCAAACTAGTCTAACAGAAAAGTAATCATTTGGACTATCTTCCGTTGGTTGGCTAAATTGTGCACAGCAACAAAAGGGATTGAGTAGAATTTACACAAGCAGGTGGTGGCAATTCATAAAGAAGAACTAATCTGCAAGGTTTCAACCTGCTAAAAGGAAATGCGAAACTAAAAATGCATGTTTAAGCCAAAATGTGTCGTAAGAGCAGCGACTCAAATTTAAATTAAAAATGTTCCTTTTTGAAATTTGAACATATTGACTATAAAGATTTGAGAAAAAACCAAATGTTAAGAATCTTACAAATTGAAGTTTGTGCCAACAGCAGACAAAATATGTGTGTGTGTGTGTGTGTGTGTGTGTGTCTTCCGCATTTCAATTAGAATAGTCATTGTAGAAGTCCAATGACTTGCACTATTTGTGAGCTTCACTAAAGGTAAATTCAGCCATGATATCTTTTATTGTTGGAAAGGAGACACATTAGTGCTGCTGGACAGGTGACAGAGAAGCAGACCTAAGCACAAGAACTTCAAATTTTCAATTCAAAAGATCTAGTCAGGTGGTTGTTCATTCGCTGCAATTTTGTGAATTTTTTTGTCCTTTCTTCTAAGTATTCTGAAAAATTAAAGACAACTCTGCCATTTTACCAGTCCTTTTAGACTTTTCATTACTCCACGGTCCTTTGAAGTATGACTTCTAGCATAACTTCCAAGTTCCTTTGAAGTACGACTTCATGCATACCTGTTAATGATTTCTTTTTTCATGAAACAACTTACTTAAAGGTTCACAGTTAATTCATGTTTTAGGTTGGGTCTTTCACGCATCCATCATTAAAAAGCAAATCTGGCACCGCTTAAGGATCTACAGACTGGTTGCATCAAATGATCAACTCTAACACCCTTAACCGGATAAAAAGGCCACAACTCTTGGAGGTCCTGAGATGGACTACTAGCTATTAGTGGGCAGAGTAAGTCGCCACCCAGCAGGACTCTATGAAGCAACCTAACCTTAAAACCATCAGATATGCACTATTCAAACATCCTGTCCATTGTTTACCAAAAAGATATAGAACAAAAAGGGCAGCCCCGGTGCACGAAGCTCCTGCCTATGCGGGGTCCGGGGAAGGGCCAGACCACAAGGGCCTATGGTAGGCAGCCTTACCTTGCATTTTGCAAGAGGCTGATTCCACACCTTGAACCCATGACCTCAAGGTCACATGACGACAACTTTTACCGTTGCGCCAAGGCTCCCCTTACAAAAAGATATAGAACAAGCACTTAATATGATGAGATGTAGGAAATATAATTGACAATGCAAAGCTATAACAACATTCATGGGAAACTAATTGAACCTACGTTCATGAGAGAGTGTAAATGAGTAGAACTCAATGTAGTGATTCTTGTCAGATAACTCCACAGTTAAAAGGACAAAAAGGGCTAGCAGAAGATGGTACAAGAGCATACAGTATGGCAGGAAGAAATGCACAACCATAATGTAAGTTTAACATAATCCCTTCATTAAACCTACATCCATCTCTACCAGTTAATGAAGTTTAGAAAATAATGATGAGGAGTAGCATTGAATAATTCTAAGCATGCCATATGTTCATTCTCTCATCACACATGCTGTACAGATGCTGTTATACAACTCCACATGGCTTAGTTATTGTTTCTCTCCTTCCATCCCATGTTTTTTCCCCTTTCTTTTAGTTTTCTTGCATTGGCTAAGCCTCCTTCCTTTTCTGGATCATTTGACGATCAAGGACATTAATTAAAGAGAGCATGGAAGTTCAATGGCTTGGGTTAGCAAGTGAACAAATGACACATCAGCAAAATTTGACATGTAACAACATCATGATAGCAGGCATCCTGTAAATTTTGAAACTAAAAATCTAGATGGACAAGAAATATCTAACCCCATCATTTCCTTTTCTCTTAGATACAGAAGGAGATGTACTGAAGTCACGCTTCCGCCTTAGCTTAGCAGGTGCATTGTTCCGAGGAGAATCTGGAGGTTGAGACCTCCCCTCTTTTGCGCTAGATAGATCTGATCCCTCTTTTCCATTAGAAGAAAGACGTTTACGCTTGCGCTTCAGTTCCCAGTTCCCCTCTATCATTTTACCATGTTCAGAACCATTTTCCTTCATCTTTCAATTCTTAACCGCATTCGCGACCAAGGCCCCTCAGAAGCATGACATTTGTCAATTAGTAGGCTTACAGACAATGCACCTTCCAGCAGCAAGCCACTCCCCACATTCAATTCCTACAATTTTGAAGAGAAAGGAATTGTGAGACAAGTGGACCATAACCAAGTTAACAGAAACTTTGACCAGAACAATGTACAAGACAACAAAGAGCATAATAGAAAAGAAGACAATATCTGAATGCACACAAAACTAATAAAGCTCCTATGGGTACTTTTCATCTTGGGCTCCAGAGCTTTTGAATTACTGCTGTTACTACTCAGCAAATAGACATGGATGGAAGTTTAGAGCCATTTATTTGTGACAAAGGTAGTGATCAAAATGGCATGTACCAATGAAGAAGGTAATTTGGAAGCTGACTGCAAGTAAAAGCTTTGGTTGTCGTACTTGCAAACTCCAAAAAGGTCTTCCCAGAATATGTTCTTGATTTGACCTTATAAATATTTTTTGTTAAGAAAGTAAATATATTAGATAAAGAAAAACCCATTGTCACAAATGAGGCAAAGATTTTTCCATGCAAAGAAGAAAAGGCTCAACTTCCCTCTTCGAAAGGAATCCACCACATCATAAGCAGCCGTAAGCACATGCTGGAAAGAAGAGGATAAATAAGAAGTAAGCTGGTGGATCTCATCAACAAGCAAAGAGCAAGGGCCATCCAACATGTTGCTTGTTAAGCAATAACATCAAAAGAATCACCCTCCATCGACAACGGAGCCCTTGATTATGACAAGATTTCTTCATTCAACCACAAGAAGAGCTATGATTTCTGCCTTATCTGGAATTCTTTCACCTTATGGGTCCCACAAAAGCACACACTAAGGATCCCTCATGATCCATAACAATGACTGGAATCAAACTACCAATAACAGCACCATTGAAACTCAACTTCAAGAAACTCATAGGGGCCTCCAAGAAGTTTTAGGAAATACTTGCCCATTCTATAAAAAATGATCAGCTCCCAGTTCCTATGAATTTCGGCAACAGGGAAACCAGAGGAGCACCTCCCTGATGCCCATGAGAGAAGCAGAACGGTATATCTCCATGTCCAAAGAAATAACAAATTTCAGCTTGTCTTCAAAAGTTCTTTGGCTCCTCCCACACCAAAGCAAGGGGAAAAAGGAAATGCTAACAAAAGAGACCAAAGAACATATCAACTTTCCTTTCACTATGAGATGAGAATATTGCACACCAAAAGAAGACCGTCAGAGGACTTTGGGAAGACCCAAGTCAGACCAAAAATAAGTATCAGAATTCCTGTTGCATAATACAGCTTAATCATAAAAAATTAGGTCCACAATAATTAGAAACAACTCTAACACTTTTCCTATTCAATATATAAAACTTGGGCTAGCATTTACACATCTTAAGGAGCTCAAGATGAGGCCACAGACAACTCCAGGAAAACTGAGCATAAGCCTGACCATATATTCTACACCACTCTAGCTACAGGTCTATCGGTTGCTACTCTTTTCCTATCTAAAAATTCCATCCATCAAGGAATACCTCTTGCAACAAAAACAATTGTACCAAACAACTCACAACTAGTGAACATGCACAACCTTTTGCAGCTCATTAAAAAACAGAAAACATCTTAAACAAATTATGGACAATGCAGATGTTGTCAAAGCTCCATCCCGCAGTGGACGAAGTCCAAAGTGAAACAGATAAATGTCATTACAGGCTTACCATCAGCACAGACAAAATTTAGCTCCTTTCAGACTCCCAATGACACGGACCAGACCGTTGTGCATCCCAAAAGATCCTTCTAACTATTTGACCACCCAAAGATTGCATAACAGAACATCTATCAAATAATGGCACAACTAATTCAGCTACCACACAGACCCTCAATTTTTCCAAGACAAGCAAGCACAAACTCCCAAACCTAATTTCTAGAATTTATCAATGTGAACCATATTACTCCAATTTTAAAGTAAGAACAGCAGCCCGACGAATATGCTCAGTATGAAACAGCAATCAGTATTAATATTCTGTTCATGCTCCTTTTGGTCTAAAGTAATCTCATTACCAACCAAATATCCAAACTTGCATCTCCCAAAAGTCACAAACTTCACATCAAATCCCAAAACCAAATGCATTCGACAATGACCAAACTAATCCCTAGTCACTCTAGAGCACCATTTCAGCAACTACCGAGAAAAAACCAAGCAAAACATAGAACAACCTTCACATCAAAACACAGGAAAATCAAGGAAAAGCTCAATCTTCAACAACCAAAAAGAAGAAATAGAAATCACCTTGTTCAGCTGAAATTTAGCTAAACAGAGGGGATTCTTCTTCCAGAAGTGCCCAAAATGAGTGGGTTGAAAGATCATCCGATTGGAAGGAAAGCAAGCATGGAAAGGGATTGTGAGGAGAGGGATGGAGATGGTGGGCAGACAGGGATTAGGGCAAGCTGGAATGAGAGAGGAAGAGGCTAGAGAGAGAAAGACAGATAAATGAATAAATAGGTGAGAGGGAAGCATACGATACGGATTCACCGGGGTCGTAGGACGATACGCAACCATCGGGACACAGAAATGGCAGGCATCTCTCGTGGGAGCCTGAGCACAACCTCCAGTTGCAAGCTGCCACGTGGCGTCAGGTGAGGCAGGTTGCTCCTCCAAAGGATGCATTCTCTCTCTAACACTCTCTCACTCTTCAAGAACCCCAGAAAGGAGAAAAGGACCTGAGAGAAAGAGAGACAGGATGAAGAGAAATGGATTTCTGGTTTTTGATCTCACTAGATTTGGTTCCTGCTTTCATGAGAGAGAGACTGAGATCTTTGAGGGGTGTTCGGGCTTGCCTTTTTCTCCTTTTTTCTTTTTTTTTGGTTTTTTAATTTATTTTCTTTTCTCCGCCTTTCTTGGATTCAATCCTCCTTACCCTTTTGTTTTTATTTAATTTTAGTCTCTCTCTCGAAGAGTATGCCCTCTGGGTGTTTGACAAAATCCTCGAGAGAAGAGTATTTTCAATCTCTTCAACATTTTCTCTCTCTCTCTCTCTCTCTCTCTCTCTCTCTCTCTCTCTCTCTCTCTGTGGACTCACACGTGAACTCCATCTACTGCGGCAGCTCTTCCTTTATTATAGGTAGGAATTAGGAATGTTGAACAGTAGAAAACTCTCTCTCTCTCTCTCTCTCTCTCTCTCTCTCTCTCTCTCTCTCTCTCTCTCTCTGTGACTTGGCAGCTTCTGTAAGTTTGGCCAACAAGAGCAAACTACTGGATCCCACTAGTTACAACAAGGGGAGTCCCATATTAAGTACGAAATGAATCAAACGCTATTTACTCTGTGTTAAGGATGACCAGAGCCAGTGAACTCTACCATTTTTTTTACAACAAGAATCAACCCTCCTTAGAAAGTGGATTCCATTAGTTATACCAACAGGAAGTTACTTTGGAAGCATGTAGTGAATCAAATGGTATGATATGGGTTGTGTGCAACTTGGGTCCTTAACTAAAAGAAGTCAAAGTTTTGCTGGTTCAATCAATGAGAGTTTGTAGATTTTGGGAAAACAATCCAAAAGGTAAACTTAGTGCAGATTGATTACTTCACCTTGTGAAATCCATTGACCACCTCCTATAGGTTGCAAAATATCGGAAAGGGTTGAAATTTCCCTGTCATTTCACTTCCTCGTCTTTTACCATTTAGAATAGTTTTATTAAAGATAACCACTATGTAGATGATGACATTTGAGATGGAGGATGACTTCTATAGTTTTTGGGTATTCAAAGAGTAATAGGCCTTGCAGAGCACATCAAACTTGTAGATCGACCAACAGTTAAGCCACATAGTCATAATCGTTCATAACTAAATATCCCATCCACAAGACCAAAACTTGAAAAAGAAAAAAAATAGTCACTATAAGTTTTAGAATCATACATTTAAGTTAAATTCATGGCAATGAAACTAACTTATCATCACTTATTATAGTCAATTCAATTATGCTGTAAAACACATATGGTTATAAGAATAACATAGCAATACATGCTATGTTTTTAGCTTTTTGTTCTATTAAATGATGAAATTCATGAATAACTTTTGAAAAAAAAAATTACAAAAATTATAGTTAAGGAAATTTCTAAAGCAAATAAAGAAATTATATATATATATATATATATAGAGAGAGAGAGAGAGAGAGAGAGAGAGAGCGAGCGAGCTACCCCTTTTCAGTGTCCTTAAATCATCTTTAGTCCTTCCAATCCTCTCTCCACTAATGCATGTTTCCTTTGCTGAAGCAAAAACCTTAATCTTGAACAATCCATCCTCTTCCTTATCAGACTTGTGCAGAGTGATGAATTTGTTCTCCTCCATGTATGGTTCCTCCACAAGAACCATTAAAGGTTTTTTCACTCCAAAGCTGACCCATTCTATGGTTCCTCTATTTATTTGCCTAAAATAGATCCCAACCATGGAAATATCAATGTCTAGATCCACCAGGACAATCCTGCTTTATCATCCACAAACCCTACCAATACAAGATAGTCTTGTCCTTATAACATGTCATTCTTTGATCATGGTGAAAAGTAGAGAGAATTAAACAATAAGTTGGTCAAGGTAAACCACAATGGATGCGCAAAATTGATGCAATAAAGAACAATCATACATAAGAATATGATAATGTGACCTAAATTCAACGATATGCTTATGACGATAGCAAAGCACTGACAAAATGAAGAAGAAAACCCTAATTGTTGTAAGTGTTATATACATGACAAAATAAACTTCCAAAATACCCTTATATATAAAATAGAAAATTATATGTTCAAATTTGCCTTGGTTTTGGCCCTCCAAGCTGAGCTTAAGCGTCAATCCTCACCATACTTCTTTGTAGATTAGGAAAGACCTAGACAACAAATAGATAATCTTGACCAAAAGATATAATTATGAGAAAAATTGTATCCAATAACAAGGTTTTGGTTATTAATGCATGTGTATAAGATGAGAGACTATAGCAAAAAATATATGCAATTTACACCTATTATATTTTAGTTTACACCTATTCATACAAAAGACTCTCTCTCTCTCTCTCTCTCTCTCTCTCTCTCTCTCTCTCTCTCTCTCTCTCTCTCTCTCTCTCTCTCTGCTAATAATGTCATTCATTTTAATATAATGAGAAGACATGTCTCTAAAATTACAAAATTTAAAAACTTTCACAAGATATCTTCCACTGAAAAGTTCCTCCTTATAAAAATTCATAAAAGAACTATTATAATAGCAAGCAAATGAAAAACATAGATCTAACCAAGGAATAATTCTTCAAAAAAAATGACCGAAACTTTGTTGAAACTTACATTTAGTTCATCAAAGTGCACCAAAAGCTTTTAGTAGAAGTCTTCACTCAACTTTGAGAAACCATTTTGATGCTCTGTTTGCCTTGAACAAGTCAAGTTCCTAGCTCAAATTTCATGGAAACAAAATTATAATCCAAGCTTATGATTCTTTCTTTAAACTACCCATCATGCTAAACAAACTAATGTGGAGTCCTCCTTATCTCCTCGTATTCATACTAAATCACAAGGCAAACAATTCATTTCTCTTAAAACCATCTTAGTTCATTATTGCTAGCATCTTTTACTAAGGAATATGATGGAGCATTTATTAAAATTGTCAAAGCATATGAAAAGTTTCTTTTACTTTCACTAAGGTCTAATGTTGTTGTTGCATCTTTAACATTTGATTTTTATTGTCAAAAAAAATTCTCTTCTAGACTTATTAGTCTTAAATAATTGAGGGCCTTTCCTCAAAAATTGAATATAGGCATATAGTTTTACAATTATGTTGAGTAGAGACTATAATCCTTCTCCTTCTAGATTGATCCCATTTCTTACGAAACAACATTGGAAGGATGATCTCCACACACTCAAGGATACTAAAATGACTACGAAGTGAAGTTAGAAACAACAGATGAAGATTGCCAAGGTGAAAGAAGTTGCCTGCTTCAGAAAATGACAAGAGATTAACTAATACAACTTACCATTTTAGTTGACTACCCATGGACCCAGTAAACTAGTTTTTAGAGAAAGACTTGGAGGATTCTCAAGATTTGTCACTATCTAATTGATTGCCCATGGATTCAGTCAATTGGCTCTCATAAATGAATGTCTCAATCTCAGTCCAATCAATTGATGTCACAAAATAGCTGAATACATTGAGATGTTAGAATTAAATAATTAAAGCAAGTAGGAAATTATATTCCAGTTGACTACTCATCGTCTAACAATAAATTGCACTTCTACTACAAGGGAATTCAAGATTTTCAATATCTAATAGACTGCCTTTCTCTTGTAGTCAACAACCTATGATTTAAAAAAGTTCAATTGAAGGAAGTTCAAGATCGCGATCCAATTGACTGCCAAGATCAAATCAATCAATTGCCACAGAGTTCTAAAATTACTAGAAAGTATTCTCAAGATTTATTGAGGTCCAATTGATTGGCTTTAGGATTCTAGTTAATTGCCATGGGCTATAATTGACTCCATTTGAAGATTCAGCCAAAAAAGTTGCATGGCATAGAGAATCTATTTGATAGCCTTAAGTAGTTAGTCAACTACTATCATTTTAAAGTGAGTTTCATCACATGGGTTTCAAACCACTTAAATGCTTCCCAAGAGTAGTCAACATCACAAATTTGAATACATACCAATTGTATTCCACTCTAGTCAAGTACCTGGTATATCCTAGTTGATTGTTTTGGTATAAAAAAAAAAAAAAAAAAAAAGTGTCCTTTCCACAACAAGCTATCAGCTCAACAGGAAATTTTGGTTTGTCAATGGATCTATTTGCACTTTGACAGCTAGACTATAAAATCTAATGAACATATTGGCAAATATAATAAAATTGAAGACTACTTAAATGATTTAAACAATGATTTAGGATCATTCAAGCCTGTCACTCAAGCAAACATCTCCAAGCTCTCAAGTCCAAATTATTTTGATCTCATATTCAATTTTTTTTTTCTATCTATCCTTCAATTTGTGTTTAACCTTTGAGGTAGAATCTTCTCCACTCATTACTTTTATTGTGTATAATGAGAGTGATTTATCTTTTTGTTTCTTCAAAGGGAATGATAAGCGTTTGTGCAAGTGCACTATTCCTTTGATTTGTGACCAATATAATGTCACTTGGGATGTAAACTTTTGTAAGGTTTTACTTAACTCAAAATAGGAAATATTTTAAGAGAGTTGAAGTTGGTGCCAAGGTTAGCTGGCCGAACCACAATAAATATTTGTTTTCTCATTCACTTTGTGGCTCCAATCTTTCACGTCAAAATTTTATGTCTCACATTTAAGCATGTGTATTCAGAGTTTGTAAAAGGTTTTAAAAACTTAATTTTGGGCCTAATTCACTTCTCTTGAGACCACAATCATTACTTGGATGAAGCACGCAAAGATTATCCCATTGAGATTCATAGATTGAATAGGAGAAATTGAGCAAATTATCCAGAAAAAAGAAAAGTCTACTTCCATTTACTGCTCAAGTTAGCCAATGGTGAAGCTGGCAATCTTGCCACAAAAAGAGTATAAGAGACATTTACTTTTTGCTAATCCGGTTTCCCCTTCTGATTCAATATATGTATATATAAGCCTTTTATGCATGATGATCATCTCGATAGTTTATCTTCATACCAATAAGATCACACCTCCTCTCCTAAAAGAAAGAAAACTCAAGTGAGCCTTAACAAAAATAAATTCAACCTTTTCAAATGCTTCATCATTATATCTAAAACAATCTCGAGCCATTTTCACTCAATCTATTACTAATATATTGATTCTCGATCTTCTCTATGATAAGTTCCTATATGAAGGAGCACACGTTTAATTATCCAAACTATTTACCAAAGACCAATTTAAGCCCATCAGATGGTAATATTCTCAATTTTAATAAAAGTATTAGAGAGAAAAAATATCCTCACCTACTAAGAGATCCCCTTCATAAAACAAAAGCTTAAGATCATCAAATAAGTAGAATGTCGGTGTAAGATCATCAATTGTTTGAATCATTAAGATAAGTGGGTTCACTTGTATCTCTAATTCTTTGTATTCTTTCTTAGAAGTTAAATCCATAGCATGTAATTGCTCCTCTATTCCCTTCTAATCTACTTTACTCTCTACCCAATTGTTTTACTCTCTTTTTCTCTCTCTTGCTTTGTGTGTGTGCCTATGTGCGCTTAATAATGCAGCCCCCTCAGCCGCCGCACCCCCCCCCCCTCCCTCTCTCTCTTGTGAGTGTGTATCTAAGCATGTGTGCACACACTTAATAATGATGAAGAAGTCCATTAGAGAATAATAAACATGGGAATGCTAGAATTTTTAGTTTATATTATATTAGATTTAATATTTTATCTTGCTATGAAAATAGGAGAAAAGAAAGAAGTAAACAAGAAGAAAGTGGCGGCCTCCTTAAACTTAAGTTTCTAAGTTTAGAATACAAGATGTCATCTTTATTCACTAGTAAAATGTAGGAGGGGTTTCTCCTTATAAAAAGCAAGCATAGATAGGAGACCAATAATGTACTATCACTGCTATCCTAACGTGGCTTGTTAACCAAACAAAATATTCTACAACCTTTTATAATTGAGTTACCATGTTTGTGGTGCTAAATGTAGTATTGTGTAGATAATTTAAGGCTTTATTGGCAAGGCTTGTATAATCCACTTTATTGGTTTACACTAGTTTTGATGTGAAAAAATCAAATAAAATGTATTACATAATCCTTGAGAATCAAGCCCTCATTTTTCACCTAATATTGGATAAATGATTCAGTCACATGCATAGCCAAAAGCCTACCAAAACCAATTCATTGTAGATCTTCCAAGCATGTACATGTATATCACATTCATAAGACTCACCATATATGACAATCTCATGCTCAAGCAATAAATAATAGGTAATCTATCAATGGATCACAAGACCTTATGCAATGGAAGCTTGCAAGGCTCTTGAGATGAAAATATTGAGTTGCCTTATCCTTGTTCTTAGTTCTCATCATAAAAAACCAAAGGATTCACAAGAATAAGAAAAAAGCTAATAACGATCTGACACTTAGTAAGTTATTTATTGTCTTCTTCTTCTTCTTTTTTATCTTTTGCATGATTCCTTTGTCTTATGTGCATGTATTTATTGACGTTGTTGGTGACTCATGTAACCATGTGGCCTTGGGTTAGAAGAAGTCAAGTTAGTTGTCCATCCCTTAGGTGTAGAGAAGCATTTACATATGTGGTATTAGATTATTTCATAATTGATCACACTTCATGTGGCCAATACAAGCCCTAAAGTGAAGATATTTGATGGTTAATGGAGAGCTACAAGAGCAACAAAAGAATTGAGACGTACCAAACAAAAAATAATGTCAATGGAATGAACAAGGGCAAGAGTCCAGTACCATTTAGGTTTACTCTATGCCAAAGTCATAAGCCATCCTAATCTTGTTTGAGTTGTTTTAACTTGAAAAACAAGTGGGGGATTGTTAGACTCATATTCCCAGTCTTGTTTGAGTTGTTTTAACTTTAAAAACAAGTAAGAGATTGTTAGTGTAATGCCCGAGCAATTTACGCAAAATTGGACATCTTATAGGACATGAACTGTGTTAAATGTTTTACTTTATTTAAAATAGTAAACGAAAGAATTTAAGGAAACTTAGTACCATTAGATTCTACTCGAAAAATGGAATCCAACGCCTCAAAGAACGCCGAAAACGGAGTTTGTATGAGGAAGTTACGGTCGTTTAAAAATCAGGGGCAGTTCTGGAATTTAAATAGAAAAACTAAAAAGACAAAAAAACGCAGGGGCCATTTTGATAACGGCACCCCTGTCATCTTCCACCTCCAGATCTCTCCAGAAACCCTCATCTCCCGATTTTTCCAGAGAGATCTGCCACCGCCAAGGGTGGCACCGCCATTGGCAACACTGCCATAGCAGGGCTATAAAAAGCCCAATCTCCCCCTCTCCAAAAACGTGATTTTCCGATCGTTTGGGAATGGGGTTTCCGGCAAAAACCGGAAACCTAGTTCCTTGAGTTTTCCAGCAACGGCCAGGGCGAGTCAGGCTGGCCATTCCCGTCTCCCCATTCCCCTCTCTTTTCTTGTTCCGGCCTTGCACGACATTGGGAGTTTACCCTCTTCGAGTTTTCCAGCAACCAGGGGTTTAGGCAGGCAACCTACCAGGCAGGAGGAGCGCCATCTCCATGGCTGCCTAGGTAAGACGTCCTTCCCTCCTTCTTTGGTTCCTCCACCTTTTCAGGCTAGATCCACGCTGGATCTAGCATTCCCAGACGTTTTCCAGTTGGATTTCTTGGCCGAAAAATGTTCTCAAACTGGTTCAAACGACCTGCACGAACAAGGCGTCCCAAGGACGCCATGCTCCAAGTACGCCTGGGACAGGGTCTCTGGGATGGGTTCCGGGCGTATGATAATGTGTACACTGTCCCAGGTGCGGCCTTTGGGTGCGCGCACAACATGGGGCACGGGTCCTGGCTTGACCAGGATGCACGAGGTGCCTTGGGAGCTGAGACGCGCCATGTTACACCAAAGGTGCGTTCGTGCGATGCCATCCAGGATGTGCATCATAGCGCGTTGCTTGAGCTTGCATGTGCGAGTGCAAAAAGCCATCCCTGGCACGGCCTTTGGGCACGCACACACGTGAGGCGGTCGCGGTTCAATCAGGATGCACGGGTGTCCTGGAAACTGAGACATGGGGACCCAAGGAGACTTTAAAAATAGGATCAGAGGACAAGTTACAGAGTTTAACTATTGAATAGTAGATCCATATTATAGGATCTAGCCTGACAAATGAATTAGGCAAAGACCATGGACCCTAAAGGCAGATCTAGCGATCTAATGTCTAAATAGAATGAAATTGATAAGGACTCTTTGTATCCATTCATACCCAGGAGTTTATAAATGAGACCTAGGGAAGAGTTGAGTGATGAAGGATGCGACTCCAGGAAACTACGAGGTAGGTAGTCTGATGCTACTATGTTTTTTCAAATATACTTAAATTATAGGTAGTCTGATACTACTACATTTTTAACGCATCTTAAACTCAAACTTATTTTATTAGCATGTTTTTATATGCTATTGTGTGAGTATGCGGATTTGCCATCATGATTTATATTTTTGAAAGCACTTGCCTCTATCATCAGATTTAGCATGCTTTTTGAGATGTGATGTTTTTACTTGTCTTCATATTTCATGGCTTTAAAGGCAAGATTAGCATAAACGAATTGCATGCATTGCTCGCATGGTTGAAAAGAAATGCATAAATTGCATAACTTGATGATTGAGATTGGATATATATGTTTTTAGTGGGCAGATCGCCGGATGAGGCAGTCCACGGTGGGCACTTTGCTGAGGGGTACGGGTTTGGCCTCCCGGTGGGATCTAATGATGACTACTTTAAGATTTTCATGATTATTATACTTGGCTCCTGGTTTGATGCATTTGCCGAGATCTACGTATATGAATCTATTGCTTTATCTTTTAATCATATTTATATAACATGAATTGCATATGGATTTCATAGTTGAATTTGTATCATGAACTCATGTTTTATGCATAACTATGCATGCTTACGCAAAAGAAATCATTGATGTTTTATATGAAAAGCTCTTGGAACTATGCATGATGCATACCGTGTTTTCAAAATAGTAGTATCAGATCGCCTACTGAGTATAGTATATACTCACCCTATCCTTAACATTTTTCAGGATAGTTCCATCCACGAGTAGAGGACACCTATGTTAGTACTACGAGCAAGAAAAATCAAAAGGAGACAATTATACATGTAAGTAAACACTCTACCCTTTGGACATGTATTTGTATTTATTTACAGTTGGGCTGTGTATTGTGACTAGATAGACCTGGGGAAAACAATTATAATTTCTGAAGTTTTTCAAAAACTACTTTAGTTGTTGTGAAAGCAAATGACACTCGGGGTTTTCTAAATGAGTTTAAAACAAAAGATTTTTCCGCTGCATTGCATTGTTTTTCAAATAGGGATCCCGCCTTAGGAATTTAGATTTTTCATTTAAAATGCATGAGAAAACCTGGTCGTCACAGTTAGACTTTGTTATTAAAGTTAGAGAGATGTTAATCTCACATTGATTATCTTAAAAGAAAGGTAGTATAGGCACCCTGTACAAAGCCTTCTTTCCTTTACCTTTGTGTGTGAGAAAATAAACTTTGTGTGAGTAGGCTTGCTTGGAGTAACTTATGTGCATTGCCCCTAGTGTTTGTGGTCCATGTGAATAATCTATAAGGCCCAACTTTCTCAAGTGGAGCCTATTGGTGTGTAAAAAAAAGTGGTAGGGTATTTTTGAGAAGCTTGAGGGCTAAGTTAGTTGTCTTTCCCACCAAACAAAACTACTTGATGCCCAAGTAAGGCTCCTAAGCCATTCATTACACCAACTCCTCTCTCCACTAGAGCTCTCTAGTTATGCCTTTCTAAAACCTGTCCAACATTATTCTCTCTCTCTCTCTATCTATCTCTCTCTCTCTCTCTCTCTTAGAGTTTGTGCATTTTGATGTCACTCTACTCTCTCTCTTAGAGTTTACATGTTTTAGCATCACTGTATTCTCTCTTTCCTTTAGAATTTTCCCATTGGGCACCTCTCTTCAAGAGTTCTTCTTCTTGTAAAGTTCTATGGTTCTTGAGTTTAAGTTAGAAGATTACCTGAATGTATCTCTTTCTAACACTCTTGTTTTAGAGTTTTTGAACTAAAGTTCTTCTTAGTTTTTCAGTTTGTCTTCAAACTTTAGATTCTTGATCTATTTTGATCTTGCTTTTCAAGTGAATAAAGTTTTGATATTGTTTCTATTTGAGAGTTTCATGGTGGTTTGAAGAGAGAGAGATTTTGAAGATTTTATTTTATAGTATTTATCTTGAAGACAAAGTACATGCCAATTTTGATCATATAGGGAAGATTCAACGACCTTCAAAAAGCTAATATAAGTGCACCTCTAAGCTAAGGTTCATAGGATTTTTATTTGTACAAGATTCCTATATTTCTAACACCTAGTAGGTCTAATTAAATGGTTTAAGCCAGAAGAGACAAAAACCATGATTGACTAATGTTGTATGTTTGACAATACTGCCTATTATTTTTGTCATTTGATTCTTTTTTGGTCACATGATTCATCGTTGCCTCTAGTATTTGATTCTCCTTTTCAATTTACTAAAAGTAAAGGAATTGATATTCTTGCCTTCTTTACTTTACACTATTGCCTCCTTTGTGGTTTAATGATTGTTTAACTTTAAGTGACTAATTTTCATAGTTATAAAAATGAAAAATAAACCATAAATGCCCAAAATCTAAGGTGGTGGGAGGATGTTAAGTAGAGAGGAAATATCATTTCCCTAAATCTAAACATCACCAATTGTGGCGTTCCTATTTTTATTATACTCTAGAAAGCAAGATTGTTTATTTTAATACATATTAAATACCATTGTTTAACAAATTCTATTTAACCAAGTTGACTTCATTTATGCCAAAGTGTTTATATGAGTTTGTTGCATTTGTTTGAAGAGCTTCTATATTGTGCCTACATGTGCAAACTCCCAAGACTTACAGAAACAACCCAAAAGTATCTAATGAGCATGTTTTCCAATAGATGGTCGCCAATCTTTTCCATTAGATGATCCCAACTATGACTAAAGTAAATGCTAAAATAATGACACTAAAGCTTAATTAACAATTACAAGGGTCTTGCTTTGGTAGATATCAAAGGCTTTTCGGACATGTCCGTGTAAACCAATCTCTACAATGTTTACAGTAAATCAGAATCAACAGAAGCAAAATAAGCATGGAATAGAAACTTACCTCTAGTCATAGTAGATTTGAAGTAGTTCTTCAAGTGATCTTCTGATTCAACAGTAGTAGATGATGATGGAGAGCGGATATCACATCTGCTTGAATTAGGGACCCCTTAAGAGATTATGGTTAATGGCAGTTATCCTTCCATCGAAGATAACTGCCATGTGCAGTTATGACACATGTTAATGTGTAAACAATACGCAATACGTTGGATTTTTTAATCCCAAATGTTAAGGACCACAATTTTTTTTTTCCAACAAGCCGATCTAAGGTGACGTTTAATAGATGATTAGTTTGGATCCCTAAACATACATGCTCTTCAACTACTTTGCTACTCATGGAAACCCTTTTACATGCACATATCTGCATCGTTCTCCTCAAAATCCTGCTTGGAGGTTTCGTAAAGGAGTTTTACATAAGAATAATTATGGTTTATGCTAAAAGGCTTATCTAATCAAATATCATTTAGTTATGGCATTAGCTGACTTGTCCACAATTGCGTTAGAATTAAAAAGGACAGCCTCCATGCAAGAAGCTCCTACGTATGTGGGGTATGGGGAAGGGGTGGACTACAATGGTCAATAGTAGGCAGCCTTACTTTGCATTTTTATAAGAGGCTGTTTTCACACTTTGAACTCGTGACCTCAGGTCAAACAACGACCACTCCACTGTTGCGCCAAGACTCTCCTTCTAATTGTGTTAGAATTGTGACACTTAATTTGTTTTGGCCATTTGAGAAATGAGACCCAAGTACATGATCTATGATTGCTACAGCCAACCACATCTTGAGTTGTATTGGGTTTGGCTTAATCCAATCATACTACACTTACAGTCCTTTGCATAATCTAAAGGCTCTAACCATCCGCGAGGAAGTGGTATTTGTAGTGTACCTCCAACTTAACATTCTGGATTAAGGAAGTTATTGGTGTCACCAGTAGCCTAATGAGCAAGTAACTGTTAATCTTAGCTTTGAAGTATCATCATTAATGGAAAATACACTGTAGATAAGAAAATTTCTTAACAACCAATAAGCATTAATACACTACACAAATAGTATCTAGCTACAAGCTTGCCCTGTTTATTCTTGTTGTTTTTATTATTTATTTACCATATTGACAACAACTATTGCTACAGAAGTAGTACTAGATGCAAGGAAATATGTCCTGGGAGGATGTATTAGTAAAAGTTGTCGTCATGTGACCTTAAGGTCATAGGTTTAAGGCGTGGAATCAGCCTCTTGCAAAATGCAAGGTAAGGCTGTCTACTATAGGCCCCTGTGGTCCACCCCTTACCCGGACCCCACATAGACGGGAGCTTCGTGCACTAGGGCTGCCCCTTCTGGATGTATCAGTTAAAACCAGACAAAAAGAAAATGTAGAAAACTAAAACCTCTGTGAATTTGTGTTTGCATTCCAAAAAATAAAAAATCCAAGGAATTTGTGTATGCTAGCATGTTTATATGTACATGAGAGAGAGAGAGAGAGAGAGAGAGAGAGAGAGAGAGAGAGAGAGAGAGAGAGAGAGAGAGAGAGATATGTATTTCTCATATACTGTTGCCAATGGAGGTTCTCTCAAAAGTCTCAAAGGCCTCTACGAGTCAATCAAAAAGCGATAAAACATGGAAATGTAATTCTTACATGATTCATGCAGAAAAAGTTCCAGTAGTATTGCTATGGCGTGAGAGATTACATTTGAGGTTCACTTGTTCATTGATCCAAACTATAAATCTCAATCCAAAAGATTTATCAGTTAGACTTTGATTGGCACAACGGTAGAGTTGTCGTCGCATGACTTTAAGGTCATGAGTTCAAGACATGGAAATAGCCTCTTGCAAAATGCAAGATAAGGCTATGTACTATTGTCACTTTTGGTCCTCCCCTTCCCTGGACCACCCTGCATACATGGGGAGCTTCGTGCACTGGAACTGCCCTTTTATCCTGATTGGCAAAACTTATATAATCCCGATCATTGGATTATTCTATGTAGATCTAAATGGAAAAGTCCGGCATAATCTAACATGTAGCATTATATCACACCTTGTCAGTCAGTACCACCAAAATCTACCCTCCAGATAATTATAGGCTGCCGTCAATGTCTAATCCACTTAATCCTAGACAACTCGACATCTCTTCTAAAATACACTTGGTTGTAGGTTGTTAGGCTGCAACTGTGGACAGAGATTGGACGTCGGAAAGTGTGTGACTGAGTGTCTCATGCCTTCATTTTGTCGAGGCCTCTCTGGTAAGAGGCGGACTGTATGAACTTTACTTTTCAGGATTTAGCCAAACTTTCAAGGTCCATACTCAGATGTGTTTACGTGATCGGCACCGTTTAGCTTGTCAAACATCAAAAAGCCACCCCACATGGTTGATGGCTCTAGTTCCATTCCAAATAGATCTTCCCATTTGTAAGATGAAGTCCAGAGAAACGTTAGGAAGTGTTGGTAAGATGAAGTCCAGAGAGACTAGAAAGGGCAGCTCCGGAGCACGAAGCTCTCGCCCATGTAGGGTTTGGGGAAGGGGTGGGTCACAATGGCCTAAAGTATGTAGCTTTACCTTGCATTTTTGCAAGAGGTTGATTCCACGCCTAGAATCTGTGACCTCAAGGTCACATGACGACAACTTTTACCATTACGCCAAGGCTCCCCTTCAAGTTCAGAGAAACCAATGAATATAAAATCAGTAGCAACCAGACTGTTTTGGCCGAACTATTTTCAGTTTTGAAATTGGAAGGGAAGCCTTGGCGCAATAGTAGAGTTGTCATCGTATGACTTTGAGGTCATGGTTCAAGGTGTAGAAACAGCATCTTGCAAAATATTGTGTACTATTGACCCATGTGATCCACCCCTTCCTCGAATCCTGCATATGTGGGAGCTTTGGGCTGCCCCTTATTTTCAGCTCCAAAATTGATGATAGTAACATTAGTTGGTATTTCTAAAGAGCTCAGAAAAATCAAGATGATTAAGATGAAGAGTTCAGATCATTTTAAAAAGAAGGCCCTTCTTGTACTTTACTACAAAACTGTAAATGAAAATATATATACTTTTGGTTGGATAGGTGGGTGCATGACAGATGGAGCAATATCTGTTGAGAAATGGTCAGAAAAAAATCCTTCAACAGTGGCCCCAACTTGCACGTTTACTGTCGTCGCTTACAGTCGTCATGTACACCAGGGGAATCTCTCATTGCGACAACATTTACAGCATTAGAACCCAAACCGAGTCAAGTTTCAAACTTACGCCCAGCAGAATGCTCAGATCCTTTGGACAATATTAGAGTTGTTGTCACGTGATCTTAAGTTCATGGATTTGAGGTGTAGAAATAATCTCCTGAAATGCAAGATAAGACTGCATACTATAAATCCTTTGTATTCCACCTCTTCCTCAAACCCTGCATATACAAGAGCTTCGTGCGCTGAATTTCCCTTTAGAAGCAAGGAATGTACATTACATCAAACAATGTACTTCTTTTCATTCTAAACTGTGCAATTTTACAGTGTAGCATCTGTTGATTTTTTATATGTCAGTTTGCTTGTTGATCCGACATGGATTTGCATGGTTTAAACATGACATGTGGGTCCTATATGGTTCGGTGATCCAAACTGTTGATCTTCCTCTCTCCATCTTAGATATGCCATATTCATAAGATCTTATGATTTTACCATTCATTTATTTTGTTTTGTTTTTGGGATACTGAACACTCACACCCAATGGGTCCTGAACCCGTTACCTACCATGTGAGAGGTCCTTCTTGCACTATTGGTCTGTATAATTTAACTAATGGTGATTAGGATCATTAGACGAATACAACCTTTTAGTCCATGGCCTAATTGAGATGCCGATGGAAGGTGCATGATCCGATGAGATGCAATGGGCCACACATGTAAACTGTACACATCGGTGCATTGATTTACACATGGAAAGGGTTCTTTCAGACGGCTAAATATGTTATTTGGTGATACAAAGTTTTCATCTCATGGACCTTCTCTTAGACAGGCCATGCCTCAACCGTCTTTTCGGTTCGATGAACTTAATCCTTTAATACGGGAAGTCTAAAATGGATAAAGGGCAGCTCCGGTGCGGTGCACGAAGCTCCCGTCTATGTGGGGTCCGGGAAAGGGACGGATCACAATGGCCTAAAATGAATGGCTCAAAGAATTTAACAATAAATCTGCACACGAAAAAGAGAGAGTTCTATTGTAAATAATATAAACTTAATCATCAACATTTAGCATGGTTGGTTGCAAACAATCCGGCATCTCCCACAGAAAATGTTTAGTAGCAGGTTTAAGTTGCTGTTTTTCCTTTTGGCCATAAATTAGATGAGTGTATGTGAGTAAGAGTGTATTCCTTTGCTTGTATCAGAAACCAAATGGAAAAAACATAAATATTGAGCAAATATTAGGGTTAGTATTTTCTGCTGCCTAAAAACTATTTGTGCCTGGCACGTCAAAAGAGACCTAGGAAAAGGACAACCTGGTGCATGAAGATCCCATGTTTTGGGGGGTTGGGGAAGGGACGGACCACAAGGCCTATATTATGCAGCCTTACCTTGCATTTTTTTACAAGAGACTATTTCTATGCCTCAAATATATGACCTCAAGATCACATGACTACAACTCTACCATTGTGCCAAGGCTTCGCTTCTATCGTAACATATAATTGTTTGGATCACCAAAACTATCAGTTATACTTGAGCTCCTGCACCAAAGCTAACATATGAATGGTTTAAGTCGCCAAGACTATGGGTTTACTTGGGCTACTGCCTTCGAGCTTGATGACAGACGAAGGAGACTCTCTCGTGGTAGATCACAGCCCCAAGGCTGTTCATATGTGCTTCTGTCTAGCTGAAGTGATCTTAGTTTTTGGCTTAGATTTTTAGTCCAACTGCAGCCTTTTGCTTTGCTTTTCTTTAATTTAAAGTCAATGAAGATTATTTAAGCAGCTGAAACTACTGTTATCAAACTATAAATCTCACATAACATCCAATGTTAGAGTAAAGCTTGGAAGCTAATACTCCCCATACGCCTTGCCCACTGTGCAAATATTTGAGCTCATGGATGTATCTGTAAAGGAGAGCCTTGGTGCAACAGTAAAAGTTGTCGTCATGTGACCTTGAAGTCATGGGCTCAAGGCGTGGAATCAACTTCTTGCAAAATGCAAAATAAGGCTGCCTACTATATACCCTTGTAGTCTACCTCTTCCCCGGACCCCGCATAGGCAGGATCTTCATGCACCGGAGCTGCCTCTTTTTGAATGTATCTGCGTAGATGGTATATTGATGTATTGCGTGTCGTGCTTGCTGACAAGCCTCACCTACATTCAACTGTGGGTGCTTCTGCCCATGTGCAGGCATACGGGCATTGAATGAGGTGGGTTTAACCGAGATGTTACCATTAATTTCCCTCTTGTTTCTACTGCTATGCATACATTGTTGATCTGCTGGGCTACCAGGTTATGGCCTTCCTCATAAAAATATCATGATAATGAGTTGGTAAATCCTACCCTTTATTACTGAGGGGTGGATGGTGAGTCTCTTTCTCTTTGGATTTAATAGACTTATCGTGGTAGAATCGACGACATCATGTGATTATTATGAGTTTTGAGTTATGAAAACCTTTATCTACTTGATAGATCTTTCAAAGAACAAGGTTTTTTTCCGAACAAGCCAATTCATTTGGAACCCCACGAACTCATTTTCTTTCCTATTTAAAGATCAACCCTTTGTCTCTGTGTTTTCAAGATTAACATACAATATTTTGTATGTATTTAAGAATGTACAAGAGGGGGAGCTATGGTGCAACAGTAGAGTTGTTGTCGTGTGACTTTAAAGTTACATGTTCAAGACGTAGAAATAGCCTCTTGCAAAATGCAAGGTGAGACTGCATACTATTAACCTTGTAGTCTGCCCCTTCTCCTGACCTTGCATATGCGAGAATTTCCTACACCTAAACTGCCCATTTAAAAATGCACAAGCTATCGGACATATCCGATCGTTTCAACAATCGAGATTGTTGATCTTCGGACCATCAGGAGGCCACTTGGATCATCTGATCACATGGCCTACAAAAATATATATCAAAGTGGTACTTGAGCTTTTCCCGCTAAATATATGTGTCCGTATACATTGAAGACTTTGAAGTCAAGCAAATGATGGGATGGTGGGGAAAAGTCCAAGAGTCCATCATGTGACAAAGACGCAATTTGTGAGCAACAAAAAGATGAGCATGCTTGCAAATGCAAGTTGAAGGGAGGACGACGGGAAAACGTAACCACAAAGTAGCTGTAAGAAAGCCCTCGTTCAGTTAGAGATTTACAAAAGGTAGTTGGGTGCCACCAATTGCCGAGAAGGTACGTGAAGGTAACCAAACACTTAGCCAATCTCCTTGCCCAGAACAATTAGCTGTTCCTTTTCTTTTCTTTGTCCTTTTGTTTTTGTTAAGAAATGGATGGGAGCCTTGGCGCAACAGTAAAAGTTGTTGTCATGTGACCTTAAGGTTACGGATTCAAGGCGTGGAAACAACTTTTTCCAAAATGCAAGGTAAAACTGTGTACTTTAGGCCCTTGTGATCTGCCCCTCCCTAGACCCCGCATAGGCGGAAGCTTCATGCATCGGGGCTGTCTCTTTTTTTTTGTTGAGAAACAATTAGTGTTCCTTGTGTTTTCTTTTTTCTTTTTTTATTGAGAAATGCTATATGGACCAAATTCTGAGATTCAGTCTATAACCTCTCCATTTGGAACTCTCCTTTGAATGATATAATTCATTAATCTTCTTCACCCTTTCCAATTCAGGTTAGTTGCAAAAATTCATATATATATTTGATGCTTCTAACTACTATTTTCTCACTTGAAAAATATTTTATTTGTGACCATTGGACTTTTAAACTAACAAAATGAGAGAAAACTAGTAGCTAGAAGCAGGCAATGAACACGAGTTTCTACATATAGACTATTTAGAAAGGGAGAAGAAGATGAACAGGCCAGATCACCAAAGGTGAGGTTTTGATGGAGGGGTCACGGACCCAATTATGGAGCTCAATCTGGTTAGCATTTCTCTCCCTCTCTCGAAATACACAGCAAGAGGGACAAAGTAAATTACTCACACTTTTAGATCTAATTCCCGGCGAAAGGAAAAAATAGCCACTCAAACTTATGACAAAAGTATTTCAACGGAGATGCCGAGTTGTCTCAACCAACTACGCTAGTCATTCATTGGCTCCTTATTTGGTTACTATATCATAAAAGGGCAGCCTTGGTGCACAAAGCTTCTGCCTATGTGGAGTCCAGGGAAGGGGCGCACCACAAGGGTTATAAATAGCTAGCATGCTTAAATTTTAATAACTTGCGAAGTTTGCAATACTCTTTGTGAGCATACTTAGATGTGGTGGTTGGCTGAACCGCAGCTACAAATTTGAACTGGTGGGTACAAGTACATCTAAGAACAATGTACAAAATAAATGGCTTAGAAAGTTTAAGATTTTCTCGTGTATGAGATATGGGCATACGCAATCTTGGACAAACTGTATAAGATGAGTGGCTTGAATTATAGTATCAAAATGTGGCGTGTCGACTCAGAATTCGGGCGAGTCGATACAGTTTTAGGCTTCACCCATTTTCCATCTTGGGCTTGCGGGATAATGCCTAGGCAATTAGTCTTTTATCAGCAGAAACATCCAGCCGGTAATATTAATTTATGTTTTCACATTTTTCACATTATCTGAGGAATCTACCTAGTTGATTCGTTTTTACAAAGTTTGCATTATATCGACACTTTTGAGTCTTAAGGCTTGGTTTAAGGGGAGCCTTGTGTTACGGGCTTAGACTTTTAGACTCCTGTGCAACACTTAGTTTTAAAATACGCTTAAGGCACCAAGGCTAAGTTCACCCTTCAATCCCTCAAACTCTCACTTGCTAGGGCTATACTCACTCACCCACTAATGCAATGAGATGAACTTAAGAGAACGTAGAAATGAAACCTCCCAATGTATTGACCTTAATTGAGTTGAACCAACTTTAGTTGATTACAAGTGAGGAGCTTACACCTATTTATACTTACTCTCCCCCATCTACCTCCTCAATGGATGATCCGGATTATTACAAATGTCAACCATTTAACGGTTGAAGACTACTCTACACCTCTCTGCAGAAAACTCTACACAACTCTCTAATCTTCCTTCTCTCTAGATATTTACATAGAGACTTCCAGAATCTAGGCCTTCTAGAATCAGGCAATCTACTATGAGTCTTCAACAATGGGCTTAAGTCCCTTAGGCCAAGTCCATGCTCTAAGGAAGCCTTTCCTAGAGCCTGCAAGCCTTGGTCACAGGCTTCGCAATGTAAGTCTGTGACACTTGGCACAAAGATAGAGTTGTCATGTGTGACCTTGAGGTCATGGGTTCAAGGCATGGAAAAAGCCTCTTGCAAAATGCAAGGTAAAACTGCGTACTATTGACCATTGTGGTCCACCCTTTCTCCAGACCATGTATATGTGGGAGCTTTAGATCGCCAAATACTTGGTTAAACTTGTAGCAGCCTACGTGAAATTGCACCTTTGGTGGTTCCACCCCCAGAGGAAAACGTTTCTTGAGAGACCTACAGCTTCCCACATGCACTCATTATGGATATGGCCTGTGACTTCTTCAAACACATAACTTTGGTTCCTGCCATATCCAAAAACCCGGGCTTTGTGTTGAATAGGTTACAAAATGCATGCATTGCACTGTTTTCAAGTAGGCTTCGGGTTACATGTACTGTATTTTTGTGGGGAGATGGCTTTGACTTCTTACAAGATATGGGTTTCATCTAGTCCGCTGCATAACTGAGATCACACCCTTGGCATGGAAGTTGCAGTGCAGGCCGATCAATTTCTAGCCAAAAGACTTGACCATTCATCGATTTTATTTACTGTAGAGCTCTTCTTAAGCAATTGATGAGTCAATTAACAGAATCAGTTCGGTTTCATTGTTGTATGTCTTTGAGGTCACAGTTCAAGGTTCTTGCAAAAATGGAAGGTAAGGCTGTATACTATAAACCTTGTGATCTACCTCTTCCCCAGACCCTGCATTTGTGGGAACTTCGTGCACCGGGACTGCCCTTTTTTAGTTCAGTTTCATCTTGACCAGTGGTCATAGTGAAAGGTCTAGATCATCTCACTCGTTTCTAATGCTTATTTAGCTGGCAATCCCTTGGAACTCAATCAAGATTGGTGTTGTTATTTAACTAGTCTTCCATTGTCATTAATGTAAATGTATTTCTTATCTCTTGAGTGCCACGTCTACGGAAGTCTGGATTGTTCGTGTTTTTTGGTGGCCTTAGGGATGACCTCAATTCATTCTTTATGCATGTACCGCTTAGTAAGTTTGCTGCACCTCCTCTTGACCATGCTAGGCTGCACTTTTGGTTGATCAAACTCATTCATCTTATATCTCTAACTCTGATGGCTTGTATAATAAGCATCATCAAGATTGGATGATTTTAACATTCAAAAGATTCTCTTTCAAGTCGCTTACCCTGAACCCTAACATTGAACCTTGAACCCTGAACCCTTAACCATCTATGTGTGTTATTTCTAGACTTATCCGTTAGCACTATTTTAGAATAAACAGTCATCTATAATAAGAAAAATCAGATGAACGAGTCTACATCAACTGTTCCTTATTCCTCAATGACAAAGAGGAATACTTGAGTCTAGGTCATAAGCTATAGTGATATGCCCCACTTTACCAGGTGGGCATTACCTTTAGTTGATTAGACTTGTTCATCTGATTTTTCTGACTATATATAACTACTAATCCTAAAATAATGGGTATATAATGAATTTCGAATATGAAAAAGCATCTTTTAGCCAATCAGAAACCCTCTTTAAAGAAGGGTGTAGAATCAATGAGTTGAAAGCATAGGTTTTGGACAACTACCTAAGCATCTAGATTAGGGCCTTACAATCTAGCAATTTGAATCCCCGTTTGAATGATAAAACTTGATCAGCAAATAATATTACAACAATTTGCATCCATCAACACAGGCAATCCTAGTACATGAAGCTCCCACCTATGTAGGGTCTGGGAAAGGGGCAAACCACAAGGGTCCATAGTAGACAGCCTTACCTTGAATCCATCAAAATAGTCTACACCCATAAATGATCGATAACAGTCAAAGAATAATCTGTTTAAGTGTAATTCCATCCAAAGCAAGATCTAGTGAAGTAATAGTATTAATATTGAACGTGTTAGGTCCAATAAACAAATGCTTGTATTTTTGGCCATTTATACGTATGTACTCACTCACCTACCATTCTTTCTACTTTGAGGCTGGACAAGAAGTGGATTACCATGATAATGTACCATGCAATAGTGTAAATTTCATACATACATTTGGTACTTTGATTTTACTCAGATTGTGAGGTTTTTTTAGAGCTACTTGTCACGGGTTCGCAGTTTCACCTTTGTTAAACTTATGCGGCACTTGTGTGTAGAATTCCCTTTCTTCGGCACTTGTCAGACTTCAACCCCTCACTCTCCCACAAAAGCAACGAGAAGAACTCAGAAAGTAAACTCTCCTACTATATTGAGTTTAATCAAAACTGAGATATTCTGAGCTGATTACAAATGAGGAGCTTACACTTATTTATACTTGCTCTCCCCCATCTACCTCCTCAATCAATGATCCAAATTATTATAAGTGTAAACCATCTAACGATTGAAGATCACTCTAGAAATTTCTACATAAATATCTAATCTTCTCTCTTTCTAAATATTTGTAAGGAAACTTCCAGAAACTAGGCTTTCTAGTTGAGTTTCCTTTCTGCGTTCTTCTCATTGCATTAGTGAGTGAGTGAGTGTATGTAATATCCTTAATTTTTAAGATAAAATTAGAAATTATTAAATAAATTAAAATAAAAATTTATGGATGAAATTTTTTCCTGAAAACATAATAATTAGAAAGTGCTCGTCGATACGAATCCAATGCCACCAAGAACGCGAAAAATGGAGCTCAAACGAGGGAGTTATGAGCCGTCAAAGTTGTAAGGGCAAATTGGTCTTTTGACAGAAACGTGTTACACAGGGGTCCAAATTGATAACCGCACCCCTGTCTACACACGTCTCTACTAGTCCGGCGAAATCGCCGGAGAGACGTGGGAAGAGACGTGTGGGGAAGAGTTTCTCTTCCCCAAGACTCTAAAACCCTATATCTATGCTCCTCTAGGAGCCAAAACGCTCCACTTTGAGTGTTTTCCCTGAATGCTACGCAAAACCCTAGCCCTGCAAAAACTTAGATTTTCCTGCGAGTGGAGCCCCGGCAACACGAGCAACTCCGGCCAGGTGCAAGGTAAGCCTCAAAACCTATGTTTTTCGTATTTATTAAATAGAAAAAACAATTAGGAAAACATTTAAAAATTAGGAAAAAATCAGATTTTTTTAGGAACTTTGTGCACGCTACTGTTGGAGCATGATTTCACAGACCAAACATTGTCCGTTTGGAAATCTCACCGTCCAACTAGTGCACAAGAGACCCAAGAGCAAACCCTTTAAATTTGGGAGTGATCCAACGGTGGATTTCTCCAGAAAATCCAAAAACCAGTACCTAGGGATGTTTTTAGGAACTTGGGAAAAACCATTTAAAAAACATGGTTTTTGGAGAAATCAATGCAAAAGGATGATAGAAATGGAAACTAGACAAAATTTGAGACAAAATGGTTCAAAAACCAAGTGATTTGGACACCTGTAGGGTCACCGGTGATGATCGGAAGTCGGTTGTCTTCTCAGGCGCCGGTTTCCGCATCGCCGGTGTAAACCGGGCTGCCCATGTAACCCAGTGTACACTGGGTGCCGGTGTAACCCGGTGTAAACCGGGCCGCCGGTGTAACCCAGTGTACACTGGTCGCTGGTGTAACCCGGTGTAAAGCAGGGCCGTTGGTGTAAACCAGTGCACCCGCCAAACACCCTATAAATTAATAAATATTATTTATTAATTTATGAAGTATTTTCACTTAAAATTGATTTTTGGGAGCTAGAGGAGTCCAAATCACGATCCAAAAGATGCGTTGTGACCGTATTGACGACGCGGACCTAGTTTTAACTTGAAAACTTATAAATGACCACTTTTTATTTAGAAATTTTTTTAAATAGTGATGTGACATGTACAGGTGTACTTGAATATACCAGTTAAAGGGAGTTATTAGCAAGCTAGTGGTCTCATACTGAGGTAGATGACGACAACTAATGTTTTGTTTTGAATTTTAAACCATGTTTAAACATAGCATCATGTGTGATTGTGTTTTAAAATGCAATTATTATTTACCGTGGATTTCATGCGACATTGCGTACAGGATGGTTATTCCAAATTGAAATCTTTTACTGAATAAACTTATTTAAAATGCTTTTACAAGTATGATGTTAATTAGTTATGCTTAATTAGAGTTTTATTTCTTATTGTATATATAGAAAATACATGAATTTACATGGAAATGAGAATAGAGGCTTATTAGCTGATCCTTTTATAGGCTAACCCCAGGATGAGGGGCATGTCTTGGGGATTGCAAGCTATAAGTGCTCTTGAGTTTTAGCATATACATATGATTTCCGTGTTTTATATTTGATGATGGGTGCTCTCGCCCAGTGGGCGTCATGCTAGGAGGGATAGGGCCGGCCACCCACCTTCCGAGATTATGATGTGATGAGTTTGTGATATGATAGACACCTGCCCATAGATGGCATTCGGTAGGGGTTTGGTAACATGGATAGTCCACACTACCGGTCTGAGCCTTTCCATGGGGACAGACGCTAAGTCTCCCGTTATGGTGTCGACGGGGAGCGGCGGTGGTTGATACCCATGGAGGGTTGCCACCGCAAAGATGATGGCCCATATTCTTATTATGTGTGCATGTATGATGAGCATGGTTATGGATGATATGCCTGGGTGTGACGACACTCAGAGGTTGACTACGTGTACTCTTGATCAGGGATGTTAGTGCGATGTGGTGGGACCCATTACCTTAGGGTGCCCTTATTCTGGATGTATGCTCCATTTTATTGATTCATGTCATGTTTTAACTCCGTGAATTTCATGTTTTAGCATATGGAATAAATTGGCATTTATTGAACATGGCATTATAATATCACTATCTTCATAAATGTTAGATTTTTCATCAGTATTGTTCATTATTTCTTTCATTTATTACATTAATTGTCTATGTACCTACACAAGCGATAGCTTCCTGAGGCATTGCTTTGTTTTGCAATGCCTTAGATCTCGAGCGCGATAACAGAAAGGCAAAGTCGTTGAGAAGCCGTGAGAGCCGCCGAAGACCATTTTTCTATAGTATTAGACAGTGATGTGAGTCATTAAACAGGATTATCATTTGGATTTTTATTTTGGACTGCATATTTTATATTGGGATGTGATTTAGATCTTTGGACATATGTTGGACATTTATATGGGATGTTATGATGGATAGACCCTGGGCCATATTATTATTGTCTTTTGGACGTTTATTTGATTTAAAATAAAGGCGCCTATTTATTTGACGTTGATTTATACGCTGATTATTTATTTATGTTTACATTACATGTACGTCATTTTGAGAAAGGAAAACTAACACCCAGAGTTTTTAAGATAGGTTTAGTAAAATGTTGAATAAAATCTTTTCTTATGGGATCCCAAATGCTCTTATTTAAAATGCCATTATTATATATATAAAAAAAAATTTGTCTTAAAAATCCGGGGTGTTACAGTGTAGCCCTAGCAAGTGAGAGTTGGGAGTTGAAAGCTGACTTGTGTTAAGCAAGGGAGTTGTGTACAAGTGCTACATGGGTCTAGCAAAGGTGAAATTGTGATCCCGTGACATATTGCTAAAGCTTATCCATCGTCACAAGAGTCTCGGTAGGTATAGACACTCTCCCATGAGTAGATGCTGCCGTTTCTTAGTCAGGGTGATTATGTTTTTTAGATCTAAATCATTTATTATGTTTGGAATAGCTTAAATAAGCTAGAGATCAAATTTCATAGACAGAGAATCTTTTTAGCGTATGTTTCTTTATATCAGAAATCAAAATAATTAATTTCTATTTCATTTTTCAAAGACCCAAAATAAGTAACTAGAATTGTCCAAATACGATGATCTTTTACTGTTTAATTAATTCTGACATGCTGTATCCGAGGAATGACATAGATTTTTAAGAAAAATGCTCTAAGTGCTCCTTACCATTCTCCAGAGTGTCTACACCCAAGGGGATTCTAGTCATAAAACTCTCTCAATGATTAAAATTATTTCCAATAAGTCTCCTACTTTTTGACACCCCAACTTTTATTGTTAGCAGTTCATGAGTTCTGACATTTTCAAATTCAAATAAAGATTAAGAAATTAACCTTATAATGCACAAAATCCTTAAAATAATTTGTTAAATTCTTATACGTTATTTGCAATCTCTAGTAAAAAATTCAACTTAAAGAGTTTAAAAGTATATATTACAAAATACATTTTCTTTAATTACTTTAAAAAATTCTTCCCCATTACGGACTTTGTGACAAGGATCTTATCCCGATTGAAGGGGTAAAGGTCATCGTCACTAAAGAAAAACAGTAAAAAAATAAGTGGCAAATACGTAAAAATTTATATAATTGGGGGTGAATTTCTAGCTGCATACAGCCACGCCCACGGGCTTTTCCCTGGTTTTGACTGGAAAACCAGAATAATGGGAATATTTACGAAAGATAAGATGGCGGAAATCTGTAAGCCGAAAATCATCATCACTGTGTCCGAAAAGTCTCAAGTCTAAACGGAGAGAGAGAGAGAGACTTCGTTTGACGGAAGATTTTCGAAACCTGTCCAAGGATAATCAGAAAAAGGAAAGAAAAATCAAGAGAGAGAGAGCGAGAAATTCGTTCTCGATTATCCACAGATTCTTCTTCAGAGTAGCAGCAATGGCGGATCCACTCAAAGCTTCCTGATTCTTGAATCTATCTGCTCTGGGAAGGAAGATCGAGCTACCTATTTGAGGTGCGGAAGAAGTTTCCTTGTTTTGATTTGTGAACTGTACTTTGATTTTGATTTGATCCTGAACAGTCGATCGGATGTTTAATCTCTTGAAAGATGAAAAAAATGTAGTTTTTTTTTGTGTGTTCTATCAACGTTTTGCATCAAACTAGAACTAGTTTTTGTTTTTACTTTCGTTTGAGTTTTTGATTTGGAGAAGTGATTTGCTGTTGGTTGGTGGATCACGTTCGATTAAGATCTCAGTTTTGAATCCAGTTATTTTGTGAAATTGGAGTTATGTTTGTGAGGGAATCGAGGCTTAAGTTGGAGATGGACTTGCTGTTTGTGAGTTAGGGTTTTCTGTTGAGATGTCTGGGGGTAGAAGAAGTTACGGCATCGATAAGGATAATCGGAGTTGCTCTCACAATTGAAAGATGCTTTGAGTGACGTACTATTGTAGATGCGGAGTCTCGGACTTGGATTGTAATACATAGTGCAGGGTGGCGGTTCATGATTTTATCATCAGGTGTGGCTCGGCCGATGAGTCCATTGGCGAGTTATGACGTTGGTTGCTCTTTCACATATGCATAGTCTGACACTAAATTTGCTGCAAACTAGGTCCTGAGAACTTTGAGTTTGTTCTTAGTAGAAGAGATATAATGTACTTTGTTGAGTTTGTTTGTTCTTAAATGCTATGTTCACCACATTTTTAACATATGTTCTTATCGTTCTGTATTATGCAATGAAAAGTTTGTTCACTGAGAGTTTTTGATGATGACCTTGTGGCACTTGTACGTAACTGATAGGTATGCTACTTGTACTGAAAAATGGTTAGAAAGAACTTCAACTCCTAAAAATGTACTTGTTCTTATTGTTCTGATTGGGTCTCAATTGGAATCATCTGGTGATCAAAGAACTGAGGTAGAGATTCTTTCTTTCTTTCCTTTTTTTTTTCTTTCTTTGTCCCCAAATTTTGGCACCATTCTCTTGAATATCGATACCTTTGTGCCAGACCTTTTATAATGTGTGGCTTTCAACTTTATATTTGAGATGGTCTTCTGTCTTGATGTTGCAAGCTGTAAACTAGGTTTCTGGCTGATGGGGATCAGCCAAGCAGGTTCAATGTTTTTATTACAAAGTCTTAGAAGACCATGGAGAAGTGCCTTCCAAGTTGAAGGTCTAGGATCATATGGGTATCATATTTGAAATGTGTATCATAGATTTTAGGGTATCTTTCTTTTTTTCTTTTTGAAAAAAAGACTGAAATAGTAACCCTTCTTTCAAAAGATGAAGATGCCTCATATAAATTCTTCCTCACCTTGGCTAAGCCTTCCCATTATTCTGGGAATGGGACTGTACATTGTCCTGAAAATTATTGATTGCATCGCGAGCAATGGTTTTCCATCATTAATTTTGCTCTTCTCAACTGTTTCAGGACAGTGTGCATCTTAACATGGCTGAGGAACTGCTAACTGTTCATCTACTTCTCATAAAGTGACGAGGCAAACTTCTGCTTGCTTTGGAAGTCATCTCATGTAGCACTTGGTATTCCACTCCCAAAATAGCCATCTATCCATTTTCTGTATGATGTGAACCACCATCGGTGTTGTGCTGTACGATGTTCATTCTATAGGTTTCAGTCTTGCTATATGAACTGATATTCCATTTTTTGTGCTCTGTGATGCCATTTTGTTGCGGCAAGGGTGCTTTCTGTTGCACTGATGATTGACTCTGCATAAATTTTCAAAGTCTGTAGAGAGCGGATCACCATGAGAACGTGAAGTGCTGGTTAGTTGTTGTGAACAAAACCTTTTGGTGCATCCTCTTATCAATTAGATTTGTTATGGTTAGTGCACTAGTAAAAAGTTGCTAATAAGATAAGAACCTTATGAATAACGAAAACTATGCATGCTAATGAATGCCCACTTTTGCTGTTTGTTTATTAGCCAAATTGTGTTGTCATTTTCTTGTGTCAGAAACACATTTTCTGTGGATGCATAAAGTAGCAGCAACATCCAAGTAGTTTCTTCCATTTTCTGCAAAGGAATTTAGTTCTGTATATAAAATTAGTTAGTTTCATGAAACATGCTTGACTTGTGCGTCGATATGATCATTCAAGCTTGTATCAACCATCATACACTAGCCAGGAAGATTTGTATTTGCTTGTTAGTTACTTTTACCCTTTTGTTACTTCACACAAACTCAAGAACCAAGATGACACGAGATTCACGGATATTAAGATATTCTTAATAGTATTTTCCTCAGGCTGTGTCTCAGATGGTATATCATGGCATGCATCTTTCTTTCCTTTTTCATTCATTTTCCTGCTCGAAAGTTTTAAGGGAACAAACTGTGGATTTCAAAATTTTTTATGTTCAATGCAGAGTTGAGAATACCTTTTACTCTGTTTTTGTTTTTTCTTGGCTGAGGGTAGATAATAGTTCCTTGACTTCCTCCAATTACTCATGGATCAGAAAGACACTTGAGAAAAAGGAGGCCAGTAGATTCGTTTATTATTTCCTTTTCTATTTTTAGGTTCTTGAACCTATGAACTTGTATAAATAGAAGCATGAGAAGCATTTCTGCCTATTTCCAGTTGTTGTCCTAGTACTTAGCAAACGCAATAAACCCAAAGTAGGTGTCAATATAAAAGCTTATGAATAGCAGGACTCTGCTCCAGGAACCCAAGAATGTTAGCTTATGGCCTGCGCAGCTTATATTTGCATAAATGGGATGCTAAAATGCAATGCAGAATCCTCTTTCTTCTTTCACAAATTTTGTTGGTAGATTGAGGAACCCTTGTGAATCACAGAACGGTTGTTAGAAGAAAATCCAAGCCAAGATTGAGTTCTAAAGTGGTTGAGTGATGAAATGTGCAGTAAATGGACATGCAAAGTAAAGGTTGATATATCTTCCCTTGGTAAAGGGGGCTTGCTAGAGTACAGAGTTATTTAAAGACCACCATGGGGTAGTATGTTAGTTTTCAGTTCTAATAAGGACTCCCAGTGAGGTTATAGCATTAACTTCAACAAGTCATCTTTCTCCAATTGGGTTTTAGTGCCAGTTAAAGGGAGAAGAACTTACAATATCATCATATATAATGAACATAAGGCTATATAATGAACATAAGGCATTCATTTTGTTGAGGCCAGAAGTAGGATCAAGGAGATCCTGCACATGTTGCACCAATTTTTTCTTTGAATTTGATGTGAAGCCTTAGGCCTCTCATGCACTACAAAAAGAATGGGTGTTTGAGTGCTGATCCATATCAATCCATAACATTCTCTTCATTTGATTTACAGATTATGTCTTATATTTGGGGTTAAGAGATTTATGGAGTTACTGTGCTTATAGTATTGTTGAGCTTGAGTTGTATATGTTGTACCATGTCTCATAATACCTATTTTTTTTACTAAATTAAGCTCATGTTAATAAAAATTGGCAAGACCCCTGTTTCTCAGGATGATGGTTAAATTGAGACACAAGTCTACTCACGGAATGACTATTTCCAGAAGTACAATAATGGCATGAAGCAAAAGTAGAGTTGGAAAAGGCTTTCTCCAACCAATAGTTTGGAAAATCTGTGCCTACCACCCCTGAGGATCCCCTGGCCTATAGGTGAAGCTGTTAGGAAGTGCCATAAGGATTGGACAGCTGTAACAGGGACTGCCTATACTTGAAGAACATAGTATTTGTCTGTTTATGTTGGTACACTGCACACAAGAAATTGGGCCAATATTTTTTCACAGTCATGATATATCTTTAAAAAAGGGCATCCTGGTGCACAAAGCTCCAGCATATGCGGGATCCGGGGAAGAGGCGGACCACAAGGGTCTATAGTGCGTGGCCTTGCCTTGCTTTTTTGCAAGAGGCTGTTTCCACCCATCGGACCCGTGACCTCAAGGTCACATGATGACAAATCTACCGTTGTGCTAAGGCTCCCCTTCGCTGTCATGATATATCTACATGATTTTTTTTCTTTTGGTACAACTTATCTGCCTACTTTTCTCCACTCTAGAACATTTCTTATTAGAGCTTCAGATTCTAGATCTGCCTGTTGAATTATTTTTCTATTTTCAATGAACTAATCATGGAATAGTGCTGCTGCTGCTGCATGGGTACATTGTTTACATGTCACATCTCAATATTTGGCAATTCTGTAGATATGCAATAAATTATATAACTTTTATGTTATGCTGCACTTTAGATTGTAAATCACTAATTATGTTGTATCTTTTGGCAAATTGATGATAGTAACCTCAAACCTTCTATAGTGTATGTCCACAATCTATGCAGTGTGGAGAGAGGGAGATAGGGATAGTCAATCTTTTAGACTTCTTTCTGTTTCTTCTAGTGTATAATTTGCAAAGCCGACAGTTGGGAAAAAAGATATACTACTGTGAATTTAGGGTGTCCAAACTGCATCGTCTGTTTCTAGGCTGAAAGGAATGCATTGAGTGTGTATCTTGAAATTGCTGTTGTAAGGACGGGAAATTAAAACAAAAGCAAGCGTGGGGGTTCATAAATCTGCATCTTTTCTTATCAAGTTCAGCTATCTAACTTAAGAATCATCTTCTTTGAAATTTTTGCAATATGGTAGGCTGAGAACATGCTAAACATCTATAATTGCTTGACCTTGCTGTTGCTTTCTGGACATATAATATTTGTTAACTACACAGTGGACAACAGTAGGCTACTGTTCAAATGCATCATCCTCTCTAGAAATGAATGCACCTGAATTTAGATTGCAGAACTGCTAGAGAAGAGATATAGGGACTGAAAAATGCAAGCAAGGTTGAAGGAACATGAACCTGCACTTAGTTTTTGCGAAAATTCAAATATCTAATCACTAACTGAGGATCACTTCACGTCAAAAATTTAGTCATACTTTATGCTGGGGACAATCTTAGCACATACCAAACAAGTAGATCTCCATCTTCAATAGTGTTGGCACTACCCATTCATAGACAATGGCAGTCCCATTAGAAGAGTCTGCTGTTACAAATAAGTAATGTTTTCACTGTCTTGGTTGAGCAACCTGCACTAAGTTGTTGTGGTTGTGCGCCTCATGTATAAGTCACTTCACACTGTTGTTGACTAATGGAACCATGTTTCTCACCTCCCATATGAAATTCCTTAAATGTGTTTATTTCTCCCTGTTTCTCTTATTGTTATTGGTCTATTTGGGTCCAGTCTTCCATACATACTCAATATGGTTTAGAGCCAACCCATTTAAGAGAAAAAAGACAAAAATTATGTCCTTCTTGATGCTGGTCCCTTCTCATTCATTGATCTTGTTTTCTTTTTTAAATAGTCTGTCAGCATCCGACATCATCTGAAAACTTTTCAGATTCTCCATTGTAAAAAACTGAGCCTATTTAATCTTCTTCGAACCTTTCACATTTGCCTGTTTTCTGTTACTTTCATAAGTGCCTTTATGGTCTCTGCTTCACATCCATCTTTTTGTGTCCTTTCTTTTTTGGCTTGCCTGAGGATGATCTAGATGCAGATCATCACACATAAAGTTTATCTCAAACTTAATAGAAATTTCCACTTCTCCCTGTCTCACGCTTAATCACTTCTTCAAATGAGGTGCATTAAGCTCCAACAATGCATAAGTCATGCTGATACATATTTTAAAGATTTGGCTTACTTACAACATCTTCATCTATCATATATAGGCCATTGCATTTCCTGCAGTAGAAGAATGAGACATTCTTGCTGTGTATATGACTGGATTTCCATATGCCAACATGTAGTCAGAAAGAGCTGTGTACTGGCATTTCTAGAAGTGCTAGTGACACTGAAGATTCTGCACCCCCTGTAAAAAATTTCTCCTAGTTTATAATACAACGCTACCAATTGACATTTCAAACAATAAATCAGAAAAAGCAAACCTACATGAATCAGTTAACATTTGAAAAATAAAATCAACCACAAAGAGTCAAAATAAAGTTTTTCTGAACATAATTAGGTTCCTTTCGAACATTTATCCAGTTAAGCTAGTGCACAAGAAAATTCAAGCTCTGCTTTTTCTTGCTGAGGCTGTTACTTCTGTGCACAAGAATGCAATAATCCCCGGTTTGTTTAGCATAGGTATTTATTCTTTATTGATACTATGTCATTTTCCATTTAGTGGTACTTTTTTCTTATTTTCTGAACTGAAAACAGTGGATTTGATATCCTTTTTTTCAATCTTCCAGTTCTGATTTGTTTTTTTCTTATTGCCAATGTCTGTCCAATATATGATCTAAGATGAATAAATATTCTGTTGATTTTTATGTGTGTGGCAGTATGAGACGTGATTATAATTGCTTTAGTACCTGTTAGTCTCCAATCTGGCAGGGAGCTTGATTAGGGTGAAATTGGAAATCAGGAAGGGCTTATTTCCCATTTCAAAACCCCTGGTCAAGAAACTCTGAATTCTCTCTGTGATTGAAGGATTAGGAAATGAGATTTGCAAGTAAAGCTTGTGATGGACTGCTTGCTGGCGGAATTCGTGGGATCCTCAGGGTTTATTGTCACTGAAATCAATTCAAATGGACAAAAAATCAGAAGGACGTGTAGAACCTTCAAAAGCTTATCAACAATTTCCCTATGATTCCAAGGAAACTAGAGATGAAGGGCATGGCCCTTCAAGGCAGGGTTTTCTCCAGGATGCCACTAACAATACAAGACTCCCAGTGTTTCATATACCAAGTGGAGCTGGAGCTAAACCTGTACTCAATTACTCTTTTCAGACAGGAGAGGAGTTTGCTCTTGAGTTTATGCGAGAGCGAGCAAATCCCCGGAAACATTTTGTAGCAAAGGCACCTGCAGAGTGGAGTGGCAACCCGGCTTATACTGACCTAAGAATGCTAGGCATTCCTCATATGGGATCGCAAAGTGGGTCAGATGTGTCAGTGCTTGGCACAGGAGAAAAAGAAGTGTCAAAGGAGTTTGACAGGAAGGGCAGCTATCAAACTGAGACCAGAAGTTACTATGAATCTGCCAGGTCAGTGACACATGCCCCCTCTGGTGAGGGCAGTAGCCGAGGTGTTGCTCATGGCTATATCTCTTCAGGGGCTTCTGATGACTCCTCAAAAAGGATCAAGCTCTTGTGCAGCTTCGGTGGTAAAATCTTACCCAGGCCAAGTGATGGAAAGCTAAGGTATGTGGGAGGTCATACACGAATTATTCGGTTTAGAAAAGACATTTCATGGGAGGAACTTATGCAAAAGACATTAACAATTTACAACCAATCTCATACCATCAAATATCAGCTGCCTGGGGAAGATATTGATGCATTGGTTTCAGTGTCTTGTGATGAAGATCTGCAGAATATGATGGAGGAATGTAGTGCACTGGAGCATGGTGAGGGATCACAGAAGCTTAGGATGTTTCTATTTTCTGCAAGTGAGTTGGAGGAAGCTCATTTCGGCCTAGGCAGCACGGAAGATGATTCAGAAGTTCAGTATGTGGTTGCTGTCAATGGCGTGGATATGGGATCAACAATAAACTCAAGTGGTCATGGTTTAGTGAGCACATCAGCAACTGATATGGACCAGTTATACAGTCTTAATGTTGGAGGTGACCAGGTGACAAGTGGCATTGAAACAAGGTCTGTAGAGACTAATGGCGCATGTTTGACCAGCAATTTGGTGCCCCCTTCCACTGGTTTATCTTCTATGCCTCTGCATGCTAATTTGTCAAATGATTATGAACCCTATAAACAGTCTTGTAAGGACCACATAATGAATCATGGGGAGAGTGAGCACTATCCACTTTCATCTGCCCATCCAATTGATAGCTTGGAAAATGTAGACAGTAGAACATCCAAATCCCCATCCATCCCATCCGAATATTCATATGATTCTCATTATGCACAATATAGAGATGGTTCAGTTCCAATGTCCTCCCAGAAGCTAGCGTCTTTACAGCAAGGAGGTTTGCCTGAGGAACCATACAGCGGCTTTAAAGCACATGATGCTGAGGTGCCAGTGAAGGAGATGAGGCTGAACAGTGATGATTCCTTTGGTGAGCATATGAGATCTTTAGAAAATGAACTTGTATGTTCCTCTCAGCAGTATGATGGTACTGTACCAAATTATGTCCTTGCCAAAGTGTCTTCTGCAGCACTGGCACCAGATAGAGAAATGCCTCAAACCTCTTCACAACATAATGGAAAACAACTGGAGCTCGCACAAGAGTTAACACTACCTAATACTGAGAATGCTAGCCAAACTCATGAAGTCAGTGATGATGACCATTCCTATGCATCTGCCGGAGCTTTTGCTCCTTCATATAATAACTCCGAGGCTGATCTGACTGATTTTGGCTGTTTTGAACCACCTGTTCCTCGGCGGATTTTTCATTCTGAGATGATCCCTCGGGAGCAGTCTGAGCTAATGAATCGGTTATCAAAGTCTGATGATTCCCATGGTTCTCAATTCCTGATCTCTAATCCTGGTCTAGTGCCACAGGAACCTATCACTGAGTCTGTTGATCAAATGCATGAAGGAAATCCAAGTTCCCGGTCTGAGCACAATAAAGCTTCAGCAAAACCACCACGTCCACATCCTCCTACCGTTGAGGACGGGTTGATGCAATTTGAAAAGTACAAAGAATTGGCTGATGCAATAACTCAAACGAATCAACATGAAGCCAAGTTTTCTGAAGAGGATTTGGAATCTGGGAACCTTCCTCAACATGTTCTGGAGAAAGACTCAAAAAGTGGTGAGGTGAGTCGGGTTAGAGGTAATATTAAAGAATTGTCTTCTAGCAAAGAAGAGGTAGGTGCAGTCGGAGGCTCTTCAGGTGGCTCAGGAATTGCTTTTAAGCAGAAAGAGGGTGCCCCCTCTGCTGCACCAGAAACACAGCTGGGAGAGATGGGTGTGAAAGCTGCCAATGGCAATAATGCTATGGGGCAGGTGCCACAGTTTGCTTGGGCTGGGAGCTCTGCTGGAGCTGTTCCTCGAGATGAATCTTCTCTTCCTGGTGTCCCATCAGAGCGAGGGGATATTCTTATCGATATCAATGATCGTTTCCCTCCCAACTTACTCTCAGATATATTTTCCAAGGCAAGAATTACTGATGATGCCACAGGTATAAGTCCCCTGCTCAAAGATGACACTGGCTTGAGTTTGAACATGCAGAACCATGAGCCTAAGCGCTGGTCATTTTTTCGGAATTTGGCTCAAGATGTCCGAAAAGACGTTTCTCTCATGGACCAGGACCATATTGTTTTCCCCCCTCCACTAACAAAGGTTGAAGGAGGTGGGCACAGAGCCTATGCCTTTTCACCTAAGGATGTGGGAGTTGCCATGGGTCATATGGACTCCCAAATTGAATATGATGAGGAGATACAGCAGGACTTATCCTCTATTACTGGGGTTGCCACCAGTGATTCACACACAGGTTACATCCCCTCCCATGGGGTTCGTCCCAATTTGATGGAAAACATCCAAGATGTGCAAGTAGATGATATTTCCATCTCAAAAGTAGGAGAGGAGTTAAGAACTCCAGAGTCGGAGTTTGAGGTATTTCTTCCCTCATGGTTTTATTTCATTTGGTCTGTAAGAAATGCATTTTTTCTGCATGATTGATCTCACCAATTTGACGTATCTAGGAAGGGAAGGTGGCACCTATGCATACTGGTCTTCCTATTCCTGATCCTTCTCTGGTCGATTTTGATATCAGTGACTTGCAGGTACTGTTTGGGCAACATAAGTAGTCTATTTTCATATGCGATATCAATGCT
This sequence comes from Warburgia ugandensis, assembly GCA_035236585.1. Taxonomy (NCBI): domain Eukaryota; kingdom Viridiplantae; phylum Streptophyta; class Magnoliopsida; order Canellales; family Canellaceae; genus Warburgia; species Warburgia ugandensis. The sequence goes on along the minus strand of CP141136.1, from coordinate 63,584,919 downwards.
TATCAATCAATTTGATGTTATCAGTTTCATCAATGAGATTAACCATACTCTCATAATTATTTTATATTGAATAAGAAAGTAACAATAGGCTACTCTTTACCTGAAAGGGTAATGTATATTCTCTTGACTAATGACTATAAAAATGTGGTTTTTTCCTGCACATTGATATTGCTTGTTGAACATCTAACCTTGTGCCAGTATTCGTCTGTGAGAAAGTGGTAGGACATTAAAGTTTTTGGTCCATTTACGTTTGATTGATGCCACATTCTGATAGTAAATGGGAGGACGAGGAAGAGTGCATTGTGATGCACCTCTACCCACTTGATAAGAACATCCAGCAGAGTGGTATGGGAGGATTTGGAAGACACAATATTGTTTTACAGTGAACATCGGTAATAACAGGAGTAGGGACTTTTTCTGCAATGAAGTACCCATCAATAAAATGAGGGGAGAATTTAAAAAAGAAAAGAAAATATTTCTACCAGAAAGTTATTTTTTAGAAGGTCACATTAGCAAAGCCCTTTTGATTGATAAACAATTTAGTAACAAATCTTAATACTTTTGTTGATCATTTGACCTTCCTATTTGAGATAAATACAAGAGAAGTGCACCAAATTGTCAAATAAAATGAATAGAAATTCAAACATTGAAATCATGTAGAGGGCCATGCAGGTTACATATATAACATTGTATTATATTTTGAAAGGGGAAAGAACTTCCTGCATTGCAAGCTGTAATTGGATTTTGGTTGGTTGTTTACTGCATCTGGCTTTCTATTCTTTAGATCCTTCCAACAGCAGAATAGTTTGGGAATTTTCCCTGAATAGGCAAATTTTGAAGATGAAGGGGAGCCTTGGCGCAATGGTAAAGTTGTAGTCGAATGACTTTGAGGTCACGGGTTCAAGGCCTGGAAACAGCCTCTTGCAAAAATGCAAGGTAAGGCTGCATACTATAGACCCCTGTGGTCTGCCCCTTCCCTGGACCCCACATATGCAGGAACTTTGTGCACTGGGGCTGCCCCTTTAGGCAAGTTTTGAAGATTTTCATTGTAGTAGTTTTTACATAGTCAGGAAAATCTTTTGAGTTCTTTAATCATAAATTTGAGATCTTATGCTTTGGCAGTCACAAAATAGTTTGCTGATTTTGAATTCTTTATCCTCTCTGTGTAGTTAGGATACATATTTGGGATTTATAAATCATTTGGACATGCATGAATCTTACATGGTGACAAAACCACATTTTAGGCAAACTAAGTTATATGGGGCTGAAAGAGGCTTCAGCAGATGATATCCACTTCAAGTTTTGTAATATTTATTTGTTGAGTTTTTATTGTCATTTGCTTTTTGAAGGTCAGGTGCCCCCAAATGTAACTTCATTTTTAGGTGCGAAATGCAAGTCCTGAACTTGAATACTTGAAACGACTTCTTGTTCCCTTATTGTTATTTCTGGGTCTGACTCCTTTGCCCCAAAACATTTGTCTCTACCCATGAGTCTGTCAGACTGCAGTTAATTCGAAGGCCCAAACAGTTAAAATTTTTCTTACCTCAGTTGACTTTATTCTCTGAATGATTAAACAGATCATAAAGAATGAGGATCTTGAAGAGCTGAAAGAACTGGGTTCAGGGACATTTGGAACTGTCTATCATGGGAAATGGAGGGGTACAGACGTGGCTATTAAACGAATAAAGAAGAGCTGCTTTACAGGTCGATCATCTGAGCAAGAGAGATTGGTGAGCATTGTCATGTTTAATATCTTCTTTTAAATTTTTTATGCATGTTATCCTCGATGAATGTTTGTGAGATAAGCTATGAATGTAACCAGAACACCCTCAGTTGACTAGAACCAAACCATCTGGTCATGCTAACACACCCTTCAGCCGGTTTCCATTACATTTGGCATTTGCCAGTCTTTCCATAGCAAGGAAGTCTTAGTTATATTATAATTTTACAATGCTATGGAGATAACCAACTGTGCTCTTTCCAGACCGTGGAGTTCTGGAGGGAAGCTGAAATTCTATCGAGGCTTCACCATCCAAATGTGGTGGCATTCTATGGTGTTGTACATGATGGACCAGGGGGAACATTAGCAACTGTAACAGAGTACATGGTGAATGGTTCTCTTAGGCATGTTTTGCTACGCAAGGACAAGTACATTCTCTCTCTCTCTCTCTCTCTCTCTCTCTCTCTCTCTCTCTCTCTCTCTCTCATACATTAATGATTCCATTCTTGTAGAACTGTAATTTCTTACAAATTGCATTTATATCAGGTATCTTGATCGCCGCAAGAGGCTCATTATTGCAATGGATGCAGCTTTTGGGATGGAATATTTGCATTCTAAGAATATTGTGCATTTTGATTTGAAGTGTGATAACTTGCTTGTGAACCTCAAAGATTCCTTACGCCCAATTTGCAAGGTAATTCTTATGATTGGTTCTTTTTTGGAGGGAATTTTCTTTCTATAAGTGAAGGTTGGTTACTGTGTTTGTAATGTTGCTAATAGAGTGGAATATTTGCACATTTTCTTTTGTTGTTCTTTTCATTTCATGAAGAATTATTTCAACAAAGCTAAACAACTGACCAGATAAAGATCAATGTTTTTTCTATCAAGGTTGGTGATTTTGGCTTGTCAAAAATAAAGCGCAATACCCTGGTTTCTGGAGGTGTCAGGGGGACTCTTCCATGGATGGCTCCTGAGCTTCTAAATGGTGGCAGTAGCAAGGTCTCTGAAAAGGTAAAACTGCCATCCTTCAAATTGTTGGTTGCGTTGGCACGAAAGAAGTTAACAGAATCAGCATTAGCTAAAGTATCATGTCTGCTTAAAAAGACTAATCGAGTCCTTTGCCCCACAGATAGAGAATTCTTGCATCGTCTGTTTCTTCCATTCTTTCTGTAAACACAAAAGAACAAGACACTGTTAATATCTATTTAGTTATGCAATGTTTTGCATTTCTTTATGTTTCTTGGTACAATATGAGAGAATGAGAAGGGGTATGCCGAAGGATCTTAAAGACATTTTGTTGAAAGACTCTAAAGAGATACATTTCATGCTCTTAATAGCTGTAATCTTCAAAAGGTTGTGTCTGCCTCTAATGACTGATCATTATGATTTGCAGGTTGATGTATTCTCCTTTGGTATTGTCATGTGGGAAATTCTCACGGGCGAGGAACCTTACGCCAATATGCACTATGGTGCTATCATCGGTAAATTTCTAATCCATTTCTTTATCCTTCTGTGAATTTATGAAAGGTTAAGCAATTGGATCCCCAGGGCAAAACCATGGCAATTGGTTACTGCCACCAGGTAAAACTGTGTCATAAAATCTTAGCAAGTAAATCACCACCGAGATTGATAAATCTCTGGTTATAAAATCTACCTGATCATCTGCAGGAGGCATTGTAAATAACACATTGAGGCCACCAGTGCCAAATTTCTGCGACCCTGAATGGAGAAGGTTAATGGAGCAGTGCTGGGCTCCTGATCCCGCAGCTCGACCATCTTTCACTGAAATAGCTAGTCGGCTCAGGGTTATGTCTGTGGCAGTCCAAAGTAAATCACCAGCTTATCAGGTGCAGAATCAGGCATTCAAATAATCACCTGGACAATCTCCTATAATTGCATCATAACCCATCCTTTTCACCTCTTGCGTTGCCTATGTAACCGATTTATTGCTTCCATATTGTATCGTGTAATTCTTCTGTATCATAGATTACGCCTTAGTTGTGTGGTTGTGACCATGACTTAAGCGTACGCTTGACTTTTCAAGATTAGAGTTCTTTCTCCACATTTAGGGATGGGTTATTAGTTAATGCTAGGTGAAATTGCTGTTGTGTAACTTATCAATGGAAATGCGAGCTGGTTATACTTTTGAATCTTGTATGCTTGTTCTTACTCTACCTGAAGCTGTATCTAGTGCTCTCAGTTAGATGTGACTTTTATTAGTAATTAATCAAAGCCTGGTGTATAATTTGTAAATCAAATTACGAATCCAAATTTGAGAACTAAATCATGTACCACACTTTTCTTTTGCCGGTTTCTTCAACTTTTAAACTTTTTGAATTTCACTTGAATCCATATTTTGTTGCCATAATCAAAACCAGTCATCTGGTAAAACTATAATGTGAATAATCATATTAATGATAATTTCTTTGGTTTTTTTTTAATCTTATTGTCATGGAAGAAGAATTTATTAACCAAAGAGGATAGAAAGAGAGACGGGGGTCTGAAGGAGAACCACCAAAACATGAAAAAGTGACCTTAAATACGGAAGAATAAGAAACCAGAAACAAAAGCCCGTCTGTCAACTTGGATAAAAGAGAACAATGGAACCACCTTCTTCAGTAGCCGATTACTTGTCAAACATGTGAATTCCAGAGTAATCCCAGCCACTTCTCTAGCTGATGAGTTCGTCATTGAATTGAGAGATCTCAGTTCTCAGTGAAAGGACACCTCCCAATTACTAAGCCGATAGGTAATGTTAATGGAATGCCCCATCTTTTTCAATAAAGTCGGTTCTTGGGAGCTTTTTTCTTTTTTGTCTAAAACCCATCTTTTTTAGATTTTTTTTTTTTTTTACTATAGAGTTGTTATTGTGTGACCTAGAGGTCATGGGTTCGAGGAATGAAAAGAGCCTCATGCCCCTTCTATAGACCCTCCATACGCAGCAGCTTCGTGCATTAGACTGCCACACCCCCCCTCCCCCTCCGTTTTCTTTTTCTTTTCCTATTTTCAAATAATTTCAAATGTATGTGGGGTTTGGGGAAGGGCTTGCCTTGAATCCATGACCTTAACATCAAACGACGACAACTCTACCATTGTGCCAACGCTCCCCTTCTAATTAAATAGGATTGTTGTAGTTTCATACCGGTCCTAGCTCAGGAAAGAATATGGATCAAGGAATTCTAGTTTATTGAAATATTTCTAGGCTTATAGCTTTTGCATTGCTTGGAGCTACAATTTTAGTACTGATGGCATTCAAGCAATTAAGAGAAAATGTCTAGTGCAGTTGGTTGTAAACAAGTCACATCTCTCTTGGAATAGGCTCGGTCTCAAGTCTCAAGTTTGAGTCTCAGCTTTTCCCTTGGCTGGAGATTAGGGATTAGATTTAGGAGTATATGTGCACTATTTTCTATTAAAAAAAAAAAGGAAAGAGAAAAAGAGAGAGAAAAGAGAAACAATCTATGTTAAAATTATCTAATAGATATAACTTCATGCAAATAAATCTAATTCTTGCTGAAAGAAAATGTAGGATGGGAGTTGCTTGCAACCAACTGTGCTAACCAGTTGCTGGCGATGGTAATAGACTACGATGAAGCATCTGTGCAACTCTATCTACAAGAAGTTCTCTCTTTAGAGCCTTAAGAACATAGAATTTGTTACTCATCAAATCTTAGGTCCAGACATCATAATGGTAGCCTAACTCGTCATAGACAATTTGGTATCCCATTAGAATATGCTTGGTTGCAGGTTTGAGTCGTTGCTTTCTCCTTGGCCATAAACTAGAGCCACTCATGGATTTAAGGTCACCCGTAAGTCGCTTTGTCAAACCCATTTAATCCTGATTTAAGTTGACTCCTTTTTAATGATCTTGTTACTTGAATCTAAACTTGTTAACTCGAGAAAAAACCATTGCCAATTTGCACGCCAACAAGCACATGCACCCCAATTACGCATGTAGTTGTCCAAATGTTATGGATCTTATTGATTAAACATTAACCAATCATACTATATCAAAAAGGTAGCTTGGTGCACAAAGCTCTCATGTATGCAAGGTCGGAAAAGAGGCAGACCACAAGGATCTATAATGTATCAATAGACAAAAATTACATGATTTAAATTGGCAGCATCGTCGGCGGCAAACGTCGGATATGATCCAGTTTCAGATTCTGGTGTTGCTAGCCAGATCTTCAGATCTCTGCCTTCCCTTGATCAGCTTTTGATCCATTTGCCTTGCATAGTTTTGTGGGAGATACACCTATATGAAGAAAGTTGTAAACAAACTCAAAGCAATCAGACATCGTTAAGATATAATGACAATTATCCAAAAGCTAAAATCTTCAGATTTGAAATCATGAATAATCACACAATTAACGGTTACGATCTCTATCTTCTACCCTTGATATGGCCTTCACCACATATGTGGCCTCATATGTGATGATCTAGACCATTAATATAATCTAGGTTTTGTGATATTTTGCTACTATGTAGGGTCCAGATTATCCCCTGCGTGCACAACTTTGTTTATAAAAGTGAATTTGGTGTACCTTCACTAATAGCAATTTTGAAGTAGAGATCGATGATGTTGGGGCATCTTCGGTAGCACTGGGAAGAGCAGAGCTTTCTAGTGAAAGGGGGGTCCATCAGACAGTCCGAAGAGATTCCCAAAGAGTTCCTATCGACCCCACATGCTTCAACGCACTCGTCGGATTCGATCCAGTTCCTTAATTTCTCTACCTTGATGTCCGATGCTCGACACGTGTACTTCTCCTTGCCTCCTCTCGTCACCTGCTTATCCAGTACACAGCGCATGCCGGTTGAAGACACTGCAAATGAGCACGTGCTGATGTTGAGGCGATCGCACGTGACATCTCGCCCTGCAATGACCCACTAAGTGTTTAAACCCCATGAAATTAATTAATAGAGCTCTCTATAATGTTTAATAAGCTGAAACGATGAGCATGTGACATTTGATTAGCTGAAAAAAAAAAAGTTAGAGAAAATTACAGTTAGAGATTTTTTCTTGGTCAATTAAATGTCACCTGTAACTCTTTCCTGAATTCTCTCTCTCTCTCTCTCTCTCTCTCTCTCTCTCTCTCTCTCTTTCAAAGAATAGTAGCTAAGATAATTGAATTGATGCAAATTTGGGGACATGGAATATATAAGTCAATGGCAATATTTTGAACGGTGCGGCTCTTCCTACACCTAAGTCCACCCAAATTAATAGCTATCCCTACCATTTAAAAAGGGGCTAATGAATAAAAAATGGGGGATCAATTATATCACTTGTGCTTCATAGTATACTCGATACGAAGCTGTCGTACACGTAGGATCCGGAAAAGGGTCAGACCCCAAAGGATCAATAGTACCCAGCCTTATTTTGCATTGAAAGGGATTATTTTCACGCCTCAAACACGTGACCTCAAATAAATAAGAGATTTTCTAGGCAGATACTGGCTCTAAGAATGTTGTTAGGACCGCAAACAGCTTGTCCTGGTTAACTAGGGCTTGCTTGGCCAAGCACATTCAGCCAGGACCTGCCATTGGCAGTCCAGATTCCTGCTAGCTAGCGCTTTCCAATAATAAATGCAAAGCATGCAAAGCCAAAAGGAAAAGTACGTACCAAGCGCACTTTGTAGGCAGAGCACAAGCACAAAAGCCAGACCCACCAACGTAATCAGGCTACGGTCAGAAGCCATCGCCAAGGAGGGTAATGGCCACTACGGTAGGGTCGAAGGTCTGCTACCGATCGAATGTGCTAAGATTGTGAGTGTGGTTGGGGTATTTATAGGAGGAGAGACAAGCAAGGGCGCACACTTGTGCACATGCCTTAACCAATAATTTACAACTTAGTGAACAATTCTTTCGGCTGGTCCACCTCCAAAATGTGTTTTCCACTCTTCCCTTCAGCCCTCGGTCTTCCAATGACCCCATTACGTTTAAGTGGCCATACTACACACTCTTGCTCGTGCAATAGAAAATCAAGGAAGTTGACCTTTGCCTTACATTTAATTTGGACTGTACATTGTTAGATTGGTGGTCCAATTGTTAGAATGGGAGCCTTGGGGCAACGGTAGAGTTGTCGTCGTATGATCTTGAGGTCACGAGTTTAAGATGTTAAAATAATTTTTTATAAAATGCAAAGTAAGGCTACACACTATTGACCCTTATGATCCGCCCTTTCTCCAAACCTCACATATGCAAGAGCTTTTATGTACCATGACTACCCTTTTAGTCCCACTGTGCCTGTTACGGTGGATTGTGCAAAAAATATGAAACATGCTTGTACGGAGATCTGAGTTGGTAGTACGTGAAGCACACCTGGGGACTGGTAGCCCTGAGACACAACCTCACATGGTCTGTCCTTCTGAATCCTAGTTCCACGTGCAGGTATGCAACATGACATCCAGAAAAGTTGAAATCGGTATACTACTTGACAATATGCATGCACAACGGGGGACCCTTCAACAACACACCTTGGACCTTACCAACGAGCCAGGTAGAAATCCGACGGCACCCCAACAAAAGATGAAGCACCTCTACATTCCCACGGTAAGCCTTACATACCATTGATTTAAGCCCTTCGTTCACATGATACAATTGACTTTGGATATTTCATGGCCCAAAATTTTCCTAGCATTCAAAGAAAATAATACTTTTATCTTCCTAGATATGGACAGTCCGAAGCTCTCAAAAACTAGGGTTTACATTCGATGTACTAAAACACAATTTGTTGGACGCTCCCTACAGGCAACAGGTTGCATTCATTCTAACCTTAACGTTCAAGGTAATCTCCCCATTTACAATGTCATAGACTTCTCTTTTCCTGCATAATCTGGAATATCAAAAGAGAAGAAAAGGGCTGCCCAGTGCACAAAATTCGCGCATACATGAGGTCCAAGAAAAGACTCATAGTAGGCAGTCTATTCTTACATTTTGCAAGAGCCTATTTCCACACCTTCAACAACTCTCGTTGGTACTTCGGAACCTTAATTTTCCTAGTCGCTCTCTTAATTATGACCCTCCATGAAATTATGTTACGATGGCTTGCAAATGCGGGTGGCAAAATGAGTAGAAGCACTAATTTTGACACAACATCGGAAGCTTCAATTAGGCCGTGATAGCTCACCTAATCATTTAGTTTCAAAGACCAACCATAATCCATGTGTCCCACTTGACATATCGGATGGACCCACATGTAGATAAGCATTTCTGGCACTATATATATAAAGGTCAGCCCTGTGTACGAAGCTCCTGCCTATGCGGGGTTTGGGGAAAGACGGACCACAAGGGCTTATACTAGGCAGCCTTACCTTGCATTTTGCAAGAAGCTGATTCCACGCCTTGAACTTGTGACCTCAAGGTCACATGACGATAACTTTTACTGTTGCGCCAAGGTTCTCCTTCGGGCACAAAATATAAATATAATAGTTTAATAACAAACAGCCCATGTTCTTCCATTATAATACTATCCAGACTAACTGGTCTAGTCCTACCCAACCTCTTACATGATTTGAGCCATTCATCTTCTTGGCCCTCTACTAGATAGGCTGCTTGCAAAAACTCATGTCCATTGGCTACCTCTAGCTGCTAGTTTTTTTGAGTTTGCTCAATTGAAAAGTCCAGGGACTATGATTCAAAACTTTTTGGCTGAGAAAACTAGTAGCTAGAAGCATTTAATAAACATAAATCTTTGCTGATGACTACGAAAGGGAAGGTGAAGAAAATCAATAGGGTAGATCATCCAGAGGTGAGGCCTAAATGGCCAGAGCTCTAGGTTCGTGCAAATTGCCAAAGATGAAAATTGTTCACATTGTTCCCCTCAAGTTAGATGGGTCATGTTATGAAATTCTCATATATTAGATTATCTGGGCTATTGTTTTCTTGACTGAAAAAATGGATAGTGAAAAGTTTCTCACTCTATTTTACTACTAAAAACAGGTGTTGCTAGGATCATCGAGTGGATGGGAATTGTAGAGAATGACCCATCTAAATACGGGCAACATTATGAACTATTCAGATCTTTGAAAACTTATACTCACTTAGTGCTATAGTCGTTCTAAGCATTTATGCGGGGAGCCCCCTTTTCATCATCATCATCATCAAGACCTTATCCCAATTAGGGGTCGGCCACATGAATCTTATTCCTCCATTCTGCCCTATTAAATACCATGGCTTTATTTAGTCCCAAACTTTTTAAATCTTTCCTCACTACTTCTATCCACGTTCTTTTGGGCCTTCCCCTTACCCTTTTAGAACCTTCTACTTGTATTGCCTTACTCCTTCTAACCGGTGCCGTTGTTGGTTTCCTTTGAACATGTCCAAACTATGTAAGTTTAATTTTCCTCATCTTGTTACCTATTGGTGCTACTCTTAAATTTTCTCTAATATTTTCTTTTCTAATTATATCCTTTCTTGTCTTATCACTCATCCATCTCAACAACCTCATTTTTGCGATGCTCATTCTATGAGTATGATGTTCCTTAACTGCCTAACACTCTAATCCATAGACAATGGCTGGCCTTATAGCTATCCTATGGAATTTTCCTTTTAGTTTGGGCGGCACCCACCGATCACACAAAACTCTAGATGCACATCTCCATTTGTTTCAACCCACTTGGATTCTCTAGATAACCTCCTTCTTAATCTCTCCACTCTCATGAATCATTGATCCTAAGTACCGAAAGTAGTCTTTTACGGGGACTTCTTGGTTATCAATCTTGACTAGTGTTTTAATCCTACTCTCTTTACTAAAATTACATTCCATATATTCTGTCTTAGTTTGGCTAATTTTAAATTCTTTAGATTCTAATGCTTCTCTCCATAACTCTAGTTTTGTGTTTACACCCTCCCTTGTCTCATCAAGTAAGACTATATCATCTGTAAATAGCATGCACTAGGGAATCTCCTCCTGCAAATGTTTTGTTAACTCATTCATAAATAATGTGAAAAGGTATGAGCTCAATGCTGATCATTGGTGCAATCCTACAGTGACAGAGAAATCACCAGTTACACCATTAGTAGTCTTAACATTTGTTACCGCTCCATCATACATATCTTTAATTATGTCTATATGCCACTGAAAAACCCCTTTATCACCCAACACTCTCCACATTAACTCTCTAGGGACTCTATCATAAGCTTTCTCTAAGTCGATAAAGACCATGTGGAGGTCTTTCTTCCTCTCCATATATTTCTCTACTAATTATCTTAGTAAGAAAATAGCTTCCATGGTAGACCTCTTAGGCATGAAACCAAATTGATTCTCCGATACACTTGTTTCATGTCGTAACCTCTTCTCAATTACTCTTTAAAAATGTTTTATAGTATGGTTCATAAGTTTGATCCCTCGATAATTAGTACAGCTATGTATGTCTCCTTTATTCTTATAAGTTGGTACAATAGAGCTTTTCCTCCACTCATCAAGCAATTTTTTTGATTATATAATCTTGTTAAACAACTTGGTCAACCAAACTACCCCAATATCTCCCATATGCTTTTAAACCTCTATTGGGATACCATCGGGCCCCCTTTTGTATGATCAAAATCATTCACCTCGTTGTTTGAACTTCAGATTTCTTATACACAAAAAATCATATGGTATGGATGATTCTAGCTTCTAAGAAACATTGGGTTGTTTAAGTTTCTAAACTATCTATTATTAGGCACAGTTGATGAGATGATTTTTGGATGCTATAATCATTCAAATCACATGCTTTTTAATATATATATATATATATATATATTCCATACACGGAGCAATAAGATTGAACGAGTTGGTTCATTTGAAGGTAAGGTCTAGAAAATGTGGTCATTGGACCCCATCCATAGTGAGTTCAGTTTAGCGTTCCTCTCATAGAAATGCTTTCCGGAGTTCAGATTAAGCTTCTGGGACTAACTTGGTGACCCTTCCATCTAGGCCTCACTTTTGAATCATTTAAACCACCCATCTTCTTTGCACTCCCCTACTTAAGCCACATGCAAAATTTCGTGAAGATTTAATGCTTTAAGTTGCCTTGGTGCAACGGTAAAAGTTGTCGTCGTGTGACGTTGAGGTCACAGGTTTAAGGTGTAGGAATAGCTACTTGCAAAATACAAGGTAAGGCTGTGTACTTTATGCTCTTGTGGTCCGCCCCTTCTTCGGACCCCGCATAGGCAGGAGCTTCGTGCACCGTGGCTGCCCTTTTTATCCATTTAACACCTATTTGACACTTATTAAAAAGCTTTAAAAGACATCAAATGATACTTATACAGGACATCAAATGATACTTACACAGGTGTTTGGGATATTTGAAATGGTGTCCCCGTCAGTTGCCCAAGAAATTACGTCTTTCAAACTTCAAACCTATTGCAATCACACACACTTAACTCCCACCTGCTTTACCTAGTACACTACAACTTAAAACGCCATTGAAGTTTACTATATTAACGAAACTACCACCATTTTCCCCGGAGTTGCCGGACACAGGCCCGGCGACCGTCTGCCGTCGGGTATTTTGCTAGTGACATCATAACCAATTGGACGTTAAAACGTGTAAAGCAGAAGACAGCTCTCTGCTTCGAACTGACGCTTTGCGTATGACACGTGGACGACCGTACCATATTCCCTGTTACTCCGCTCCGTCGGACCCTCTCTCTCTCTCTCTCTCTCTCTATCAAAACCCTCGCTTTCTCTCTCTCGGGTTGCCGATCGTTCCCCCAAATTTCCTTCGGGTAAACTCATCTCTGCAGCTTTCGTTTGTGATTATGATCTCAGTTTTTGCTAGAATGGGTAGATTAGCTGGCATTTTCCAGGGTTTCCACCTGTAAACCTTGTATGCGTGCATGTGTTCTTACTTACGCTAGGTTTTATTTCGCGATAAACTTGAAATTTTTTTTCTTTCACGAGATGCTTTCTACTTTTCGCTCATCTCTGCAAGCTATTTTTTTTCTGAAATTTTGTTATCAATTGAAGATTGCACTTTCGATTTGCAAGATCCGTTTCTTCTTTTTCTTCTTTCCTTTGCTTTATGTGAATCAGAGAGGGATGTGGTGTTTCTCGTGATCCGTTAGATTAAGAAAGAACGGTTTTTATGAGGGATAATTGGGATCCCGCCTGATACATCTGTTAGCATAACTTCAAGACCAGGACGCTTTTAGTTTTCGTATACCTTTTGGGTTTGATTTCTTCTATGGTGGATGCGGAAAGTAAGTGGGCAAGAGTACTATTACGAACGTCTGTCTTTTTCGGTGATTGATACCGTTATCTGTTGCAGCTGGTTATGTGCGCGGCATTGGAAAAAGTTCACTGATCTTGTATGAGACTCTGAGTTTATTGAGAGTTTGCCTCTTTTGTCATTGTTGCACTTTTTGATTTCCGAATGTGTAGTTTTAAGGGCCAAAATTTGAATCTTTTACAATATTTTAATGAGTTCAAATTTTGGGGCACGGTGTATCCTCTAGCATGATGGACAGGGTTGACCTTCCGGATCACTGCAAGAATGAGTCCCACTTGTACTCTGTATTGCTTACATGTGCATCCACAACCATGTAAGAATTCTTTAATTCTTCCATTTTTCGTGTCTTGAACCCAATATCTATTTGCTCATTTGATATAATCGAAGGGTTAATTACTGCTAAATTAGTTCTTTCAGTCCTTCTCCTTTATACTACTTTGTATCGTTTTCTTTTCGCCTAGTTTTGCTATGAGTTGAAGCTGAGTTTTCATTCCTTTGGGCTTGAAGTACACTGCTTCCCCATAACTATTTGAGTATTCTTTTGCAAACGGGGGTGGTTGCTAAGTTTTGTTCATATGTTCATCACATTTGATCAACTCACCGACCATTACCTTCTGGATCTCTTTACTTCTTTTTTTTTCCTGTGTACAAATTGGGCAAATTGGGCTTTCCATGTTCTGGCTTCTTCTGCTTTCCATAATGTGCACTAATGCTTCAGTTCACAGTTCTGTTCAAGATTAGGCTAGTAGATAGTTGATTATATTTTGTATTTGTGTATATAGTAGGAGTTCAGAGTGCTGTTATTAATTCTTATCACATCTCTTCATCATTGAAGAAGAAGTTGCAATAAGTTTGGTATATTGCTGGAAGTAGGAAGTTATTATTCATGACGATAATCGTACTCATATGTTTCCTTCAATCCTTTAATAATCATATTAGCAATAAGTTTCTTTCAATTATGGGACTTTGATGCATAAAAGCTCTATCTGCTTCAGTGTTATACTTGTCCTAGTACTTTGTGACAGTCTCTGGGCAAAGGTGAGGTGAAGGTGGCACATGTGAGAATATTTTGAGAAACAAAATTTTGGTGGGTAGACTTATTTCTTCTTTGTCTCTCATGTTGTAAACGGGTTTTCAGCTGTTTAGTTTTGTTATCCTTGGGAGATAATGGAGAAGGTTATTCTTTGCATCTTTGGTAGACAGAATTTTTGGTGTAAAAATCAGGTTTATGTAGCTCCCAGAATTACAAAATGAACATTTCAGTTTATTTTTGGATGGTCCGAATCAAAATCTGGAGTGGATCCACTTTTTACACCGGTTTGCACCGGCAGAACCTTTTACACCAGATTAAACCCATGTATGCCAGTGTCCGCGAGACGCATCGCTCCTGGGACGCTTCCACGTGCGTCCCAATTTCCAGATGCCAAGCGTCTCGCCCGATCGTGACAGAGCGGGCGTCGTCGCCGTTGAGTGTGCATCGCGTCTGAGCATCCCATGGACGCATCCTGGGTGCGACGTACATCGAGGACGATGCGCCCAGACCATCCACACTGTTTTTGTTAGATTGGAGTCCCAGATGATCCGATTTTTTATTTGTTTTCGCCGTTCCTAAGTTTTTTAGGGTCCATGAATACAATGGACAGTTCAAATTATTCATTTGAGGTGTCTTTGAGATGTGTTTTCTACTGTGTTATGGTTTTTTATAGATTCAAATCCTAACCCCATGAAATCTCTGATTTAAGTATTGGAAAAGATAAAAGGCAGTGAAGGAAAGCCAATGGAAGGAAAAAACAAGAAGAAAACTGAATCATACCTCTTAAATTGGTGAAGAACCCAAAATTGATGGTTTTATCTGAGAATGAGAGATAGAGGGAAAAAGGCACGATCACGACCCTCTTCCGGTGATCCGTCGCTACAACTCTGTGGATGAAAGTGTAATCTTTCTGTGGTGTTGAACTTAGTTAGATTTTATTAAGTTTGATCATGGAAAAAGAGAAGAATTAGAGGAGAAGATGGAGTGGAATAGTATTTAGGAAAGAGGGCTTTTTGCCTTGAATATGATTAAGGTGAGATAATTCCGATTTCTCACGTAATTAGTAGATTCCCAATCTGTTTTGATTTGTTTAGATTCTAGGGCCTGCATTAGTGTATTGGGCACCACTTGACAAATGCTAATTTTGCCCTTTGTAAAATAATTTGGTAAATTTTTTGTTTGAACTCTGATTTGAGCGTTCTTAGTGTCATTAGATTCCATTTTTCGACCACAATTCAATTCTTAATGTTTTAGTCCTCGACTTAATTTACAAAATTTATAATTTTATAAATTCACTTCATTATTAAAAATTTCATTTGTCAAATAAGGCCCACAGTACACTGATGTGGGTCTTAGAATTTAGACAAATCAAAATGAATTATGAACCTGCCAATTACGTGAGAAATCAAGAGTATCTCACCTTAATTGTATTTAAGCAAAAACCCTTCTTTCCTAAACACTATTCTACTCCATCTTCTCTTTCGATTCTTCCCTTTTGCCATGATCAAATGTGATCAGATCAACTGAGTTCAACACCATAGAAAGATCACACTTTTATCCAAGGAGTTGCAGCGATGGATCGCTTGAAGAGCATCGCGATTGTGCCTTTTTTGCTCCATCTCTCGTTCTAAGGTAAAACCATCAAGATTGGATCTTTCACAGATCTAAGAGGTATGATTCAGTTTTTTTCTTCCTTTAGCTTTCCTTCACTGCCTTTTATCGTTCTCAATACTTAAATTGGAGATTTCATGAGGTTAGGATTTGCATCTATAAAAAACTGTGACACAGTAGAAAACATATCTCAAAGACACCTCAGATGGATAATTTGAACCGTCCATTGGATTCAAGAACCCTCAAAACCTTAAGAACGACGAAAATAGATAAAAAAAAAATAGCATCATTTGGCATCCGATCGAACAAAAATAGTGTAGATGGTTTTGGGCGCATCATCCCCTATGGATGTCGTGCCCAGGACGCGTCCACGGGATGCTCAGATGCGACGCTTGCACAGTGGCGATGACGCCTACACTGTCACGATCAGGCGGGATGCTCCGTGTCTTGGAAACCGGGATGCATGCGGTGCATCTCACAGACGTCGGTTTAATGCAGTGTAAAAGGTTCCACTAGTGCAGACTGGTGTAAAAAGTGGATCCAGATCGTCCAAAAATGAACTAAAATGTTCATTTTGCAATTTTAAGAGCTATATAAACCCATTTTTTGATCCGAGATGTTCATTGGAATTGTCTCGACAACACGAACATGATTTTGGCAATAGAATCTTGATCCGATCACATTTAGTTAGATCAAATTCATAAAACATTATCCAATTACTTAGATAGGGGTGATCAAACCGTAGAACTTGGACAATTAGATGACCAAAGAGATGAATTGAGAGATCTAAGGACCAAATCATGTGTATTCACCCTAGAAATTTGTCTAGACCATTGATCTAACCTGAGATTGTAGAATTTGTCAATTAAAGAGTGATCTGACCATTAGATCAAGACACAAATTATGGATACATACTAGAATGAGTAGATGAACATGAAATTGAACTGATTTGTGATAATTAAAGTTGGAATTAATGATTCAATTATAAATAGGGGTTTTAAATAATGATCCAATGGTTGGATCGCCATGAATTCCATTGAGATGGAATGAATTAAACCTTTTATGATTAGGAGACATTAAATTGTCAAATTACAACTCTGATAAATGATCAAATGAAGCAAATGAGTATTGAATGTTATGAAAATTGATTTAATATTCAATTTCAAGTGAAGCTTATGTGGGCGAGCCAAAGACGGTTGGCAGGCTTTTAGGTTGGGCGAGCTACAAGTGAGGGACTGAGAGTTAGTCTCACATCGCTTGGGGAGAGGAAACTAAGCGGTTTATAAGAGTTCAAGAGACTCTAACAGTCACAATGCCTTTTCCCTGGAAAATTGGGGAAGAACAAAGTTGTGAGGTGTATATCAGTGCCCCAAAGCGGATAATATTGTAACTGTTGAAACCTTGGCTGTTATAAATGGTATCAGAGCCAATTCCCCTCATGGTGTGGTGGCTAGCTGCACGCGGGGACGCATATTGCTTAAAAGGGGAAGAGGTGAAGCTTATGTGGGCAGGCCAAAAAAGGCTGGCAGGCTTCTAGGTTGGTTGAGCTATAGGTGAGGGATTGAGAGTTGTTCCCATATTGCCTGGGAAGAGGGAATTGGGTAGTTTATAGGAGTTTGGGGAACTCTAACAGTTACAATGCGTTTTTCTTAGGAAACTGGGAAAGATCAAAGCCGTGAGGGGTGTATAGGCGCTCCAAAGCGGACAATATTGTGACTGTTGGAACCCTAGCTGTTACACACTGTTATCAAATACCACAAGACTTTGAAGCCATTGCAAGGGAGATATTTTATTTATGTGAGAGTGAAAAGCTAGATGGTTCTTAGTAACAATGATAATAATCCCCAAATGTGTTTGTGTGCTTGCCTGTCTGACAATCACATGGAAGAGCATGAGCTAGGAAGCGATTGAGGCAGGAGCATTAGGATATGACTGCTTTTCAGTATGTCTAGGATATGTTTGAGGTGTATGCAATAGTCCACACTATGTAAATTGGGCGTCCAGTGAGCAGAAAGGCTGTTGAAAATTCTGTTGTGTTCTGTCTGGATATGCAATGTAGTTTGTTTGTGTCTGGAACTGGAGTAAAGGTGCATCTTTATGATCTTCAGTTTCACTCTTATTTGACAGTTAGAGATGGATCAAAAACTGATGTAAATCTTAGGTACCTCTTGATATTAGTGGCTTCACCAGTATGTTCTTTTACTTGGGCTTGGAAGTCAGTTGATGTTTATTTATGAACCTTGCTTCTCTATCACTAAAATGCCTAAGATTCTCTTTCCTTAATGTTAATTATGTAATTATTCTGGAAGATTGTCCAGCACAACTTACTCTAGTCTTACCCAAGATATAGATCATCTTGCAGTTAAAGGAATAGAAATCATAAAGTTGCTGCTGTTCTTTTTTTTCCCCCTCTTTTCATGCAGAAAGGCGCAATCTTGTTGGCGTGTCACCAATGTGTAATCGTCAACACTATATGACTTGGATATCTGTCCAAGTAAATAGATGTTGTTTACAAGTGGCTAGCACATCTAATATGCAGGCATTGCTGTTCTCTCCCATAAGACATGTTCCAACTACCAACAACATAAAATTTTCTTTTTGTTAGTCTCACAGCAATTGGTACAGTGTGCCTAGCAGGGAAGTTCCATATAGTGTGGAAAGAGAAAGCTAAGGTCTCACTTGTCTTTTACTGTAAGTTGGCATGTGGACAAATTAAGGCTGAAGTCTGACATTTCTTTTATTGTAAGGTGGTGCATTACATGTAGTTATGATTTTGGCATATTTATAAACCATCTTGAAGATTGCTACCTGGACTGTTTGCAAATGCTATTTCCTTTCATGGTGACTTCAAAGATTGACAGTAAAATAAACAGGAGAATTTTGTTGATGAACCCATTTGGTCTGAGCTTGTCGAATAGATGAAAGTCTCCAAGATCCGTTGGCTCTTTATCATGGAACAATGCAAGAGCACCTTGGATGTACAACCTTTGGCCCTTTCTGTTAATAGGTGGAAGTTTTTTCAATCAAACTAAGCTGGGTAAAGTCTCAGAAGTTGCTTTACATCTCAGTTACTAAGTCCAATTCTTGGCCCCTTCCTGTGACCTGTCTAAAATGAGAAAGTTGGTCGAAGTTAGAGGTTACAATAGGTGTTAGTTGCCAATGTGGCTGATGCTACACTTCTACTGGGTTCAATATCTCTTCTTGTACTTACAAAGTAATCTTGGAGTGGGTGCTCACTTTTTACCTACTCACCTTTGGACTCGGGTTCTTTTTTATTATTCTGCCATATAATTCTCAATGTATTTGAGGAGTTCGAATTCTGTGGTGGCTGGCTGAAATGAAGCTCCTTGTTCGGGTAGCGGAATTGGATAGTTCCAATTTTATCGGGTGTCTCTGAGGAGACATATTTGGATAGTGGACATTGAACTGCAGTTATTGTGCTTTGGAGAAATCAGTACATATCCTTGTCTATAATATTCCTCTGTCTCAACCAAATCAAGCCCTAAGGTCCCCAACCTATTTGAAGAATCAAGAATCATAATTTACCTCCATCAGATGGTAAATCCTGCTATGCTGCAGTTGTAACTAGCCTGGAATTACTAACATGTCAGTGGCTTATTTCAACTCTGGAAGCTTCTCATTTCTGATATTGCATCCAGTGGTTGTTTATTTTTCTTCTGATGCTTGTTGGATTCTAATCTTATTGACTGTTTTTCTTTCTTCTGTTTTTGCCTTATAAAGTGATATGATGAGCGAAACCTAAGGAAAAAGAGTTGGCGGACAAGGATTTTACTCCTACACAATGAGTATGGATCAATCGGCAAAACAACAGCAGCCAGTGATGGGGGTTGTGACTAGTGCTGCTCAGATAGCATATGCTGCTCCGTACCAAACTACTCAGATGGTGGCTAGTGGTGCTCCTCAGGTAGTTGGAGCTGTTGCTTCACCCACACCTGCTTCAACCTTTGCTGCAACTCCAGCACAACTTGCCGGAGGTCACCAACTCGCTTACCAGCAGGTCCAGCAATTCCACCACCAACAGCAGCAGCAGCTTCAGCTTTTCTGGGCTAACCAAATCCAAGAGATTGAGCAAACAACTGACTTCAAGAACCATAGTCTGCCACTTGCTCGAATCAAGAAGATAATGAAGGCTGATGAGGATGTTCGGATGATATCAGCAGAGGCACCGGTGGTATTTGCAAAGGCCTGTGAGATGTTCATCTTGGAGTTGACAATGCGGTCATGGATTCACACTGAGGAGAATAAGCGAAGGACACTGCAGAAGAATGACATTGCTGCTGCTATAACAAGAACCGACATATTTGACTTCTTGGTTGACATTGTCCCAAGAGATGAATTGAAAGAGGAAGGGCTCGGGATACCCCGGGCTGCCATTCCAGCTGTGGGTGCTCCAGCTGATTCAATTCCTTACTATTATGTCCCGCCACAACATGCACCAGCCGTAGCAGCCCCAGGAATGATTGTGGGTAAGCCAGTTGATCAAGCAACAGCTGCAATCTATGCTGCCCAACCCGGGCCTGTGGCATACGTGTCATGGCAGCAGCCTCAACCTCATGCTCAGGCTCAACAGCAGCAGCAGCAAACGTCAACGGCAACAACAGATACCTGATGGTTGGACCAGAGCTCAATTCAAAGGTAAGGGCTATTCAACTGGGAGGTTCTGTTTGATGTTATTATCAGCGTGCATTTCCTGCCGTAGTGGTGAAGAAAAGATACTGTAACTATACAAGCGATGCATGTTATTTTGGTCGTAGTTATTGTAATTGTAGTAATATCAGTGATGTTCCGCTGAAGGCGGATGGGATGACTTTGGGTTGTGTCCTAGCTGCTGTTGCGGCCCTGTTGGGATTTTCAATTGAAAATGAGCTTTCTGACGTTTGTTTCAATCAGTCACCAAAGCATGATGACCTACGATTAACTAAATGACCTTTCTTTCATTAACTGAAGCACAATGGCCATGGTCAACAATTGTTTCCATTTTGATGGTAGATTTGGTAGCATAAATTGATGAAAAGAAGTTGAGAGGTTGGCAATGAAAGCATTGCTTTGACTCCTTCAGAACTGATTTATTGTGCATTTCAAAATTGGCACTCTCATGTCTGGGCTCTCAAATTAAATGGCAGGTTGCCCAAGCTAAGGCTCTAAGCAAGATAAATTGGTTGCATCATCCAAAGGTGGGACTTGGCTAGATTGAATCACGAAAAGTCAGTTGAGACGAGATAAAAACCACTGTCAATAGTTTCTCAACTCATATCATCTTAAACATCATTGTTGAATGTGAGGAAAAAATACTTCATTCCTAGTCTAAAAGAGTCATTTTTTCTCATATTGAAATTCAGCCCCATCATGTATTTTGCTTGGGATGGAAGTCTAATGTTTTCAGGTTATCTCGTCTATTCTCATGTCAAGCCAACTCACGCCATCTGAAGCGCCATGAAGTTAACACCATGTTAGTCATCAAGATGGATGTAGAAAGCATGTCTAAGTTTTTGCCCTTTTTCTTTTGTTGGTTTTTTCTTTTTATGTTTTTACATATGAGCATTTGGATGGAAATGGATGGTGCACTTGCAAGTAAATATTGAACACCTTGGCCATGCCAACTTGATACAAGCCTCGTCACTATCATGCTGCACCGTACTGGAGCTATTAATACTAATGTCCATTGAATGGTAGCTGGTAGTCAGTTAATCATGAGGTAGAGAATGGCACCAAACACTGAATTGACCCTAGGCCAAAGAAGATCAGACGTACTAAAACTCTCTCTACTAAAATTATCCGGGGAGACTGCAGATGAATGTAGATAACTACCCATAATATGAGACTTGACCTTGAACGAACAAGCATAGCCAATACTAAGGCTTGTAAGAGAAACTTTGTCAGTTGGTTGGGCCTATTAAGAATAAACATAGGATAAACCTGTGGTAAGTTTATTTCTTACCATGCAGTCTATTTAACATATTAAGGGTGCTCTTTAATATGTTTCTCAAAATATTATTGGCTCTTTTCCCCAAAATATTGAGGTACTTTGTCTTTTTCTCAGATACCCAATTACTGTATGCATTCGGGTTAGGGTAGGTTGTTTGGAAGATCACATTCATGTTACCGTTTGACATTCTGGGCTGGAGAAGCTAATTCTTGGCTAATTCCCATGTAAAATCATGACTGTTGGAATGAAAAACTACCTTTGATAATATTAGAACAAAATAAAGATGAATTGAATGTATTGAGAAAGAAAGAAAGTTGTCTCCCCAGCTTGGAAGCATCCTCAACAAGAGAAAACATTGAACTCCTCTAAAAGGGCCTTTCATATGGTGGATACTGATGCACAATACTAAAATTCAAATTAATCATAATCACTAGGACGAATTAGTTTGATCATCTCCATTCAATGGTCATTCCAGTGTTAAACTCATCTTGAATTTGGAAGTTATGCATAGAATAAGTGCCTCCATGGCACATCTTGCATAGAATCGCAGTGCGTGCTAATCTGCAATGGTCGGAACCAAATGACACAATTTTGCCAGGAAAAGGTGCATCTCTTCTTAAAATGCTCTCTGGACATCTCAACTATGGCAAGTAGTTGTTAATTCTTTTGATCTTCAATATGTTCAAATGGACAGTACTCTCCAAGCTTTTACACTACTTGATTTCATAGCAACGTCTACAATGCCAGTTCTACCAGCAGTCTTTGTACTCAGAAATTTGCTAGTGTGGTAGAATTCTGCAACATTCATTGTCAATGGCCATAGTATAAGAAACAATTTCTTGTAGATCCAAATCAGAGCATCGGAACTTAATTCCCTACCACTTGTCATTTCTGCGTCTCATCCAAACAACTAACAACTCAGTATCCAGTGGACTTGACCGAGGCAGTGCTGTTAGCCTTACCAAGACTCTGATCAAATAATCATTTGAATGTCAAAGAAAATCATGAAAGAAATTCACAAAGAAGTGCTAATAACTGAATGGATATAGGCCTAATTTTATGGATGAGATAGATTCCCAACATAGAACAAGAAATATGTGGTTTTACAGCATTGATCTACATGATCTGTGGTCTCGATAACTAAAGGGTTCGCTTTACTCTTTTTCATCCACCATTTTTAGGATTAAATGCAAATAGAACCGCCCTTTCTTGTATTCTCCAGTGATATAATTTGCAGAGTCCTAACCTCCTTCCACCACTGGACCAGCTTCAAAATAATTTGTTTCTGTTAATGTAACAATCAAGAAATAAAAAACAGTTAATAAATAATTTTTTGTACAAATGCTAACTGTATCACTAATGGAAAAAACCATTTGAAAATTCTAGGAGAGAAGTATGTGAATGAAACAGTAGAAAATGAAATCAGAACTGTTTCTATAGAAGCAAGACAAGAACTTATTTTAACATTATTTTCTACAAAAAGCACTCTTATCGTGTCTCATTAAATCAGTTCCGCAAGATTATTGGTAGGAAGTGGTTAAACAAGATTGCACAGGCCTGTTTGAGGACAAAAAACAAAATTTCCCCAAAACCCTTGCTTATCTGGGACATGGTATATAACATACGACAATTTACCCAAACATTAGATGGAAAAAGCTCTCAAAAACCTTTCAAAAAAGTGTTACATTTAGTGATCAAAATCTATACATTCTCCACTCCATTATAATGTATCCATCAGCCAATAACCCCTGTAAGGATCTCAAAAAGCCTTGGATGATAAATTACCTGCCTTCGATGTCCATCCAAAATTGGTGATGATGCAACGTGCACAGTCAATACCACTCTCCTTCTACTAGCGAATGCTTACTTGTATAGATTTCTATCCCTATAATTTATGGTTTTTTTCGCTTTTTCTTCAGTAAGCCTTTCTCTGCCAGCATCTTCAGCTTCTGCTCTTTTCTTGCCTTCGCCTGTTCTTCAAATCCATCATCTATCATCTTCATTGATGCAATACGTTTAGCCTTGTAAACCTGCCAATTGAAGAAAAAGAATTCAGTGACAAGGTAAAGAGTGTTCTCCGGATAGTGACTGATTCTGAATAAACTTGTGACAAGTGGTCGCCCATCATCCAATCATTGCACATTCTCATGGATATCGGCCATCCATAGTGGGATACATCTCGGATGGCCTATACGACTACTACCGTAAAATCTGTTCCAACTGAAGTATAAAGTGCCCCAGCCGTCCTTTCTGGTCTCAAACTGTTCTGTGCACATTGATGCCCGTCTTGGAAAGCGACGCAATAAAATTTTCAAAGTTAAAATTTGTGTAATTAGCAGCAAATGTGCAGAAAGATCATAAGAGCAATAGGAAAAAACTAATGAAAATATAACTGCAAATTTATATGGAATAAAAAAACTGTGATTGGATTGTGTATTAACTCGTAAGATCTGCCTGTTATAATTAAAGACCCCTATACACTCAGATATATTTATTGCAAGATGGAAGGGCCCTTACAGGTTGAAGAATATGAAATTACCCCGCTTTTTTGCAGAATGACCCGAGCATCAAGGCTCTTTGTTGACATTCTATCTGCCTGAATTTTTCTAGGGCAAATAGTAAATTACTAAAAAGAATGACCAGAACAAACTGGTATAATCAGAATGACTATATCTCAACTATTAATGTTATGGCGAAGTTTATCTTTAAGTTTAATTTCATCGAGAACATTCTGAAATTTTGTGTAGAACTGAATGGGATTGAGAACTTAGTGAACCTTTTCATGATACAGCTGCACATGATTTATCCTGATTCAAGGCCTGTTTTCCTGTAATCTGTGTACACTGGCACAAGCGCCTGGACAAGAAAAGGATACAGATGTCTGACAAAAAATATTACAAAAATGCAAAATTAAACAAAATCTAAAGAAGCCAAGTTAAAAAGCGCAGCAGCTCCAATGAAAGTTGTAATGAGAGTCCAAAATCCCACATGAAGGGATCTCTTTGAGTTGGATAATGTTAGCATGTCTGGAAGTCCACAAAAGCATGGACACAGGTGTTGTGTTGATGTGTGTCTGACACAGAAACGAGAGGGAAATAGAAGCGTCTGACAAATCATGGCTGTTTAGAGCCATAACATGTTTTCCATCAGAATATATCTGTAACCTCCAGAGATGTAGTACATACAAGCTAAAAGGAACAAGACAATACTGATGTTGATGCCATTTCTGAACCCTAAACCATGAAGTACAAGAGTGGACCTATCTGTAGTCTAAATAACAAAATTCAAGATACATGAAGTTCTACCAAGATGATTAGCAGAACCATAATCTCATGTTTCACCTATTTCAAACACCATTGAAATATTTTACAATTGAAAGGAACAAGAAATACAAGTCTTCATATAAATAATCCTTTTCTTTGAGACACTATATCTCACTTAAAGAATGAATTTGGTTCTTCAAATCAAAGCACTACCCACAATTCACATAAATCAGCTTTAAGTCACCTGGAGTATTTCTAAAACCTGAACAGAACTGCTTAAATTTATCAAAAGAGTAGCCAAATAAAAATAATACCTTGGTAATATCAGCAAGCACCTCAGCCTCTTTACATTCAAATGCATCCAATTGTTTCCCAATAACAGCTTCTACTTCATGAACAAGCTTTACATCATTCTACAACCACAAATTGCAGAGACAAATAAGATCAGTTGAACAAGATTGTTTAGAATTAAAAGAATATAGTGCACCCATATGCCTAACTACCAACACGTTTCATGTCTAAAAATCAATCTATCTCCATATGTTTCTTCTTTATGGAAAATGACACTACATCAGTATGTGCTCCAAAGAAAATTTTCAGGTGAAAGTGCATGACTCATATTAGGGTGCATCAATCAAAATGGTTCAAATGGCTTGGTTCCAGACTACATCTTTGCCACAAGTTGTGCTAGTTTCTCAGACAGTTTACTGATTATAAGACCTTCCACATGAAAGAATCATCATCGGAAAATCAAATCCCGGTCTTCAAGACAAAGCGGATACTTCTTTCAACAATCCTTCCCCACAAACTAGTTGTGTTGATGCTTCATATGGGTAACGGAACAAACAAAAAATTGGTTGTGGATAAATTTTGTAATATTAACATGAAATCTCTAGACCACAAGATTCTTACATGGCGGCACAAATAAGTTACAGCTTCAAAACTAAATCAAACATTTAAGACCATACCTCTGTGACAAAGCTCACAGCCAACCCTCCCCGGCCAGCTCTTGCAGTACGTCCCACACGATGAACATAATCACGTGGGTACCTGCAATGGTTGGAAACTCAGGTTCTATCATGCAAATATTTTTTCCACCATCTCCAAGTTGTAAAACAGTGTAAAACTAAAATGTGCAAGAGATGTTCTCTTAGAGAAACAACCTTGGAAGATCATAATTGATGACAAGATCAACTGTTGGAATATCTAACCCACGGCTGGCGACGTCTGTTGCTAACAAGACAGGGGCCTGGCCAGATTTAAATCGATTTAGTGCAGCAAGCCTTAAAGACTGAGATTTGTGGGAATGCAGTGCAGCAGCTGTCTGATCAAGCTCTTCCAACAACAAACTCAAGAGATGGCAACTCCTGTTTCCACATTGCAAAGAGGATTAGGGAAGTATAATGGACAAAACATGTAAAGAGGCTAAGAAACATCCCAATAAAAATCCTTAAATCAAATAAAATAAATTTTAAAATCTCAACCCTGAAAAGAAAATATGTAATTCCAACCAAGAACAACTCATTGTGATCAAACTTCGTATTCTAATTTTTTCCAGCACTAAGATATTCTAAACACCTCACAGAGTTGACCACACAACAGTCACTCACCATGGTACAAAATAAGGAAATAGATTACAGAACTCGTAACTGTAATGGGAAAAGCATTCCAACATTGGCAAAACCTTATGCTTCCACTGCAAACTACCAAATCTATTGCTTAATTTCAGATCTAAAATACCTGTTTTGCGGACAAAAGAACAGTGTTTGTTTAAATCCCAAATTATGTTTACTCGGTACAAACATCTATCAGGACAAGTAGGATATCATGTACCCAATGAATTGTATCACCAGAAGGAAAGAACATTTTCAATCATCTGCTTTTGTTTCCTCTGTAATTTGCCTTTCTTCACTTGCATACAATCCTGTTTTCCTATACCCTGAGAAGGTCCCCTACAGCATCAGTAATGCATCCCTATTCCGCATTTGGCTCACACCTTTTATGACCTCTAGGACAAAGATACCAAAGAGCACTATTGAAGCTCTTCTGACATACTTCGTCTTCCATTATCTGTTTACTTCTCATCTACAAAAGTTAAATCCTGTTATCAAGTTTGTTAGTATAGAGTCTAATCGAAGGATTCCGAATTAGGAATAACCTACACTATAGGAATGAGATGGTACAATAGCATCAATCAATTAGAAAACCCAGCAGCAAATACTAGTATGGAAACTTAGCTCGGGTTCCACCTGATAAGCAAGTGTTATAATATGTTGGCATATTGACAAAATCCTGAACTAAATCAACGGATTGCAAGCACAGACTTAGTTATAGAAGCAAGACCTCCCATTATCGAAGTAACCACTTCTAGAGCCATGCTCTCCCTAGATTGTCAAGGGGAAAGTTTAATATAATATTAACAAGAAGAAATAACAACATGTTTCTAAGTGTCCTTTAGCTTCTCCTTGTACTCACACTTTTCATAAAGGGACTCAAATAGTTTCCTGCTACTTCGCAGTCTTTATTTCACATGCCAAAGCTTTGTTCACTTTTACAGATATACACATGCATTTCTAAGCATCCTTTAGCATCATGTTCATTGTTCTCAATCCTTTCATAAAGGAGACTCAAACAGTTTTGTACTACTTCACAGTCTTTCTTTCAAATGCCAAAGCTTCATTCACTTCTATAGACATAAGCATGCACAATATTTAGCCAAAACATGACCCAATATGCCAGTATAATTGCTTCTGTCTTGCAAAAGGAAGACCAAAATTGAACAAGTCAATACAAAAGCACACTATCACACCATTCCCTCTTGCATTCCACACTCTTTTCGCTTTACCAATCACAGACAACTTTAATTCACTAAGGCGTGCATGACATGAACGCCAAAAAAGGTGACATACAGAAGGTCCATGTGGCTTGAAAATCAAAGATTTGACCACGTAGTACCTCAAATACCACCATGTAAGCAAGAAAAGATCATTTTTTTCTGAAAGCAAAAACTATTAGAAATTCAGTCAACAGTTAGAGAACAAATCATAAAGCATCCACAGAAACAAACATGCATTATTATGTTAAAGATTTACTGAGTGCAAAAGAAAGAAGCCACATCATCAAAGAAATGTATGTCATTGCACGCAGTTATATCAAGGTACTTTACTATGGAAATGAAATCAATAGTCTATTATCAGTAAGGCCAAAGATTTGACCATATAGTACCTCAAATACCACCATGTGAGTAAGAAAAGATCAATTTTTTGTGAAAGCAAAAACTATTAGAAATTCAGTCAACAGGTAGAGAACAAATCACAAAGCATCGACAGAAACAAATATGCATTATTATGTTCATGAATGCAACATATATACATGTCATTCCGACCAAAACACACCCACAAATCTAAGAAATGCCCGAACAGATTCAATTGAACATGTGTATAACAAGAACTCACTAATTTACTGGCATGCAATGTCAATGCAGGCAATGATATAAAAACAGTTCCATAATATTGAAAGAAACCTAGTCTATTACTGTGGGCTCAAGGATTAAAATATACCTGACCACATACTGACTACTAAAATACCACTGAATGCAGGCAAAGAGGTAAGAGGTTGATTATTTTGTATAAAGCAAAAATGAAAAGGTCCCGTTGACCGTTAGGAAAAGGAGGCAGAAAAATGGCCAGGAATAAATATTTTACCAATGTTCATGATATGATCCACATCTACCATTATCACCACTATAAAATGTCTAGTGTGAAGTGTTTAATTCTATTAGAGGATATCTTAATGCACATGAATCACAATAAACTAATCAGTTAGGTCATATTGGCTATTGAGACATGGGAACAGCTTCCAAGGACATGCCCACCAACACCCAAACAGCTACACACAGACAGATAATAATAGTAGATGCCAGCAATAACTTGAGTAAAATTCAGTACATGGTATAATTCTAAGCAAAAAGTATACCTGCAGGTAGAAACAAATATAATGGCAGAGCGAATTCCTCTCTCCTCCATTTTCGATAAAATGTGCAGAAGATAAACATCCTTCACATTTTTGGGAATAAAAATATACTGCTGTTGCAGAGATTCAACAGTCTTGAAACCCTCATAAGCTTCATAAAAGTAAGTCTTATTTGCAGAAAGCTGAAGAAGTGTTCGCAGATCATCAGTCATAGTGGCAGAAAACAAAAGAGTCTGCCGATCTTTGGGCAGGCACTGGAATATCACCCTCAGTTCCTCCTCAAAACCAACATCAAGTACCCTATCTGCTTCGTCCAAAACTAGAAACTGGGGTATATGAAGGAAAAAGGAATCGTGAGATCCACTAGAATAAATAAGACAGGTTTTCTGCTAAGGATATTTATTCACTTGCTGTGAGAAAAACAAAAAATTATAAAAAGAAGTAAAAAATGAATTCTGGTCATACTAATTACAAACTAAATTAAAATTTAGAAGCATATACTTTGTGTGGCAAAAATATCCAACTCTCAGCCAGTCATTTACAGTTATAAGCAGAAAATGATGTGAGAAGGTGCTACAAGACAAACGCCCCTACAATCAAACAGTTACCAACAGAAAATGCGAATCCATATGCACCTTGCTTGGTAAACAACGCAAAATTTATTTCAGATTACATGCATTCAACAGCAGAAACACTAAGGGCAGACTAAATTGACATGGACTGCATATATTAGAAATGCATGCTTGGTCCGCTTGTAGGAAATAGGAATCTCATCAGCTTCTTCAAAGTCCATGAATGTTGTGGCTGGTCAAACTCTCACAGTATATTTAATCATCACTCAACTGCAATGAGCAGCATCCATATAAATTTCAAAAAGCCTTTCCCTGTTGAAGATAGATTCACCTCCCCACATTGTTTAGCTCATGTAGGAAATTCAGGAAACACTCTGAACTTCAGGTTTGTTAACAATATGGGTTGAATATAGAGAGTTTATGAGAACTAATAACAACTGAACTTCTGATAAAAGAGCGCAATAATATTTAAGCTGCCCCAGGCCCTAGCTGACGGCTGCCTCAAACTTAACATTTCCCAGGCAGGTAATGAAGAGCTGAGATAGATTCAACTGGGAAAATTACACTCAAGAAATATGGTCTGATTGGGTAGGAAAAGGCAATGAAGGCTGAGATTGTAGCTTCTAAAAGTGACATCTGACTGAACCCTAGGATGCAGCATAAGTTCTTAATCGTCAAGGGCGATTCAGCAGTTGTCATTGGCTAGTTCCATGATCCAGGTATAGTAACTTATGGTATTCTTGTATATCGTGGACAAAATGGGTGATTTCTTGGAAAACGACCTTGCATCATCTCCATATTCTTTCTTTTTTTGCTTTTACTTCATTTAAGCAGAATGTATTTCCACAATGAGGAATCAAATTCCTGGAATGAGATTCCAATGCTTGTAAAGTTGCAGCTGGCTAAAATGGAATTACTTCAATCCCCATCTTATAACTGAAATAGTCCTTATTAGGTGATAAGTCATTTGCCACCCCTTCCCAATTTGGTCTTTGATTAGAACTCATACATCTTTTCACTTTGGCACAACAAACAGAATTACTTTCGTGGTGACAGGAATTCTGCACAAATGAATTCCAGGAATTCATTTCTCAATTACGAATAAGATTACCAAACCCTCAATAGCTGACTACGGTCTAAAAATCAGTACATGTATAACACGATATTGTTACAATTCTATAACTCGTTTGTCAAAACACGAAAGACAAAACAGAGATCAATACCTTGGTCTTACTGAACACGGCCGGAATATCCGGATTCTCTTCAAGGAGAACCTTAATCCTCCCCGGGGTCGTAATTACGACATGCGGACGCTTCATCAACGCCTGCGCTTGAGTTATCACATCCATCCCCCCCACAACAACAGTACACCGTAGATGCAGACTTGATCCAAGCGCTCTAAACTGCTCGGCAAGTTGATACGCCAGTTCCCTCGTCGGCGTTACAACTACGGCAAAAACTCCGTACTGATCTTCTGCGAGTTTGTGCAGGATTGGGAGAGCAAAAGCGGCAGTTTTTCCACTTCCAGTTTGAGCTAACCCTAGAACGTCTTTCCCGGCGAGAATCTGGGGGATGCAGTTTTGCTGCACGGGAGTTGGTTTCCTCATGCGGAGCTCTGTGCAGGTTCGGATTGCCCATTCTGAGAGGCCCAAATCGGAGAATGTTGTTAAAGAATTGATCGGTTTTTCTGGGTTTTCCGGGTGGAGGAGATGGTTTGTGGATTGGGGTTGGGATTTTTTGGGCGGTCTCGGGGTGAATGATTTGGAGAAAAGAGGGAAATCTTCTTGGACTAGGGTTTCTGAGTCGGCCATTTCCGTTACTTCTACCGTAGCCAACGTTAGTTCAAATAATTTGTTCTAGATATGGACGTCACATTTATTAACGCCCCTCCGATGTTTCTGGTGAACACCTTGAATTCTTGCAGTGCAGAAAGGCCCTGTCCAACATTTAGGACTCTCCCAAATAGAATTCTAGGCCATTGCTTGGATGGCTAAGATTGTTATCTTGTAGGCCTGTTGGGCCAACATGCGGGCCAACAGTCCAGATAATACTAAACCTGCCTTTTGATGGTTCTGATTGCTTATGGAAAACTTAGGCTTCAGGGTACTAAGAAAACTCATCTTAAATGAGAACCATGAAAAGGACTAAACATCAAAGAGTAGAATTTTATGGTGATTATGCAAGGGTTGTTTGTAGTCATGACAAGTATAACAAAAGGCAATCCCACTGCACGAAGCTCATGGGTCTACAATATACAGTTTTACCTTGCATCTTGTAAGAAACTGTTCCACGCCTTGAACTCGTGACCTCACGGTCACACGATGATAACTTTTACCATTTCGCCAAGGCTCCCCTTCTGTACTCTACTCATGACAAGTATGTACTAAATTAATAACTCTCTTCCTTGCCGTGGCTAAATTACCTTTTTTAATTGAAAATCCACCTTTCTTAAACGGGTTGGGGGTGCGGGTAGACATTTTATCACCTGTTGGGTGTGGGTAGACATTTTATCACTTGTTTGAAAAACAGAGAGCAATTCTAATTGTACTGCTTTAAGCCGCCGGTAATGCCGGTTTGACGGCTGCACGCGTGCCAGAAGCTCTCCCATGTGCCCTGCTACATTTAAAACCGGCTGAAAAAATTTGGTAACTGAATTACCATGGACTGTAGTTTTACTTACTGCTGAGTAAAAGGCCTTCCAGTGCAGTGATACAAGGAGCCTCTCTGCTTAATGAACCACATCTTTTTTGTAGGGCAGCCTGGTGTGCAAAGGTCCTGCGTGTGGGGCCGGTAAAGAGGCAAACAACAAAGGATCTACAGTAAAAAGAAATCGGTCTCTTGCAAAATGCAAGGTAAGGCTGCCTACTATAGGCCCTTGTAGTCCGCCCCTTCCCCAGACCCCGCATAGGCAGGAGCTTCATGCGCCGGGGCTGCCCTTTCTGTTTCCACGCCTCGAACCCACACCACAACAACTCTACCATTGTGCCAAGGCTATCCTACATGAATAAGTTTATCCAGAACTAGTTATCTCTCTGAGACTACTGATGTTGTCGCTTTTTGCTCTTCTACTGCTGAAGCTGCTATAACAGGACGAATGACAAGAAAAAGAATCAGAACAAAGATAGATGAACTGATATTACAAAAAGAGACATTGCATTTTATTGATCGAAGCAATTAGACATAAAATATCTGCCCAACATTCAACAGACATTCATGGGGAACATTAAAAATATCACTGTTCTCCCTGCATATCTTCCTAAGAAATGCATATATATAATCAACAGCAATCTTTTTAATAAATATCGAATCCCTTCTCGCTCTTACTACGGTATTCCCGAGTATGTGAACCACTCCAGCATCTCTACAGCTGTTAATGTACTCAAATTCATCCACCTCTGTTTGGCTGCTTGTCTGCCCTGAAGACCTCACTGCGCTGTTTGACCTCAATGGTGATTTCACAGGCACGATAGAGTCATGCGATGACTGGGTTAGATCCAAGCTGGAGGAAGAGACTGTGTTTCCATTTTCTGTCAACAGAAGATCCATTGATTTCTCTGCCCGTTGACCACATAAGCTATATTCATCTGAATCAGAGCAGCCTTCCATCATTGCTTCCAATCGAACAAACACAAACAGGCTATCAAAGAGCATCTTCTCAAAATTATCATCCTTCCTGTGGAGGTCTTTGTATCCATACCTCGCTACACAGCGGAACATGTGAAAGTTCTTGGGTCCAATCCTTTTTACAAGAAACCTTTCTTCTACTGGGACAGTGTATACTGGGAGGTACTTTACACAGACAAAAATGACAACCGAATGGAGTGCAGGAAGATTGGTTATGAAGTGGGAAAAAATATGTGGAACTCTACTTGCTAGTTCAGTATATATAAGACCTACTCCGGGGACTCGGACCAAGCCCAGACTAGGGCCAAGCCCCAATAACCATGCCATGGAGACCCTGCTATGCATCTCAAATTCATATCGCTTGACTGTCCCATAATGCCAGACATACATGATAAGCAGAAAAGCTGCAGCAATTACCAGTGGTGCCCAACCACCTTGGCCCACCTTAAATAGAACAGCTGAAAAGTAAGTCAGCTCAACAACCAATGATAAGGCAGTAAAGATCAACACAAGAATCCAATGACTATGCCACACCAGCAACATGATTAGGATCATTAGGAATGTTGTCACCAGCATAACAATCACAACTGCTGTACCTGTTCATGAGGAAATTCAATAATGGAAAGTCAGAATGTCATATCATTCAGTATTCTTAGATGTTTATCGCAAAAGCCAAAAGGATAATAAATAAAAGCATGAACAAGATATTTGCAACTGCAGATCCACTGCATGTTAGAAGTGCAACATACAAGTCATATTGGGTGTTGGTCTCCAGTTTCAGTTGGGGCAGTGACTTTGGTTGGCTGTGGTTAAGAATTGCTAAAACCAAATGCGAATAGCCCAAGAAAGACTTGGTCCTTGTCTAATCAACTGGAACATAGATGTTAAATGAACATCGGCAACTGGACCTAAAAGATCAAGGTATACTCATTTCTCTATCAAACAACTAGATCAATTAAGTGTAGTTGAGAGTTGAATAGCTAGGAGTGTTCGAACAACAAGAACTTTAAAGTATATCAAGAAGAGTGTTCGATCTTGCATTCTTATATGATGAAATGTAAAGAAAGGAAACAGAAGGCCATCAGGCTGCAACTTTCATATGTTATGCAGTTCCAATCCCCCAAGCATGTTTACCTAGTCCTAGGGGATGATCTGAAAAGATTGCAGAAATAGTGATAGTTGCAAGGTCTAGGAAGCAGACCAAACTGGACATTTTTGCTGCTAGTTAGTGTAAGATTAAACATTGACAGGTTGAGTATGGGAAATCGGGGAACAGCCAGGAAGTGATTTTTGCAAATGAGGGACAAATCCTGGGTGCATTCTGGACCAAGGTATGGATTGATTGCAATGAAGGGTAGATTAAGGATTTAAAGGTGAGTTTGCAGGTTATGGCCTGCATATTCGGAAGCAGATGCAAGTGGAGGTGGGGAATTCACTTAGTGGGAATCGGGATCCTTGGAGATATTTTGATTTGGCAAAGCTTAAGAGAAATAAAAATTGTAAAATATGAAAAATATCAAATAACAGTAAAAGGAGGGAGGTGGTGAAATGCAGAGGTAGGAATATCATTTCCCTTTTTCTAATTGTTTCCTTCTTCATTCATTCAGGAAAAAAATAATTATACTTGAAAACCTTTAGTATAGCCATTCAAAACTGTTTGTAACTTTCTTTATCATATTAACATACCACATTACAGAGTCCAGAATTGGTGAATCCTCCTTTTATTCTTTGTCAAATTCAGACTTCAGATCTGTGCTGTATTCTCATAACTGTATAACAAATGATATAAAGTTACACGATGATTGGGCTTCATTATGAATTCCCCTTTTTCTTATTATATATGAGAAAGAACTTAAGGTCTCTGATTCTCATGAGATGAAAAGAGTCCCTTTCTTTATTTTCTGGGTGTAAGGGAAAATTAGATAGATAAAAATAAAGTCCTACATATTTCTAGCATATATAGTTTCCAGTACCAGTCCAAAGGTAAAAATTCTGAAATAAATTAGATAGATGCAAGGAGTCTCAAGACACTGTAGCATACAATCATAAGAAACATCCTTCCATCCCACATGTGCCATGTGTATGAGATTATGTATGCTGATGCAGTTGAAAATATGAGATTCAAACTCCTCCAGAAAGATATGACTTGTCACAAAGCTTTACTGGAGACCTAATACCTAAAGGACCAAGACTAATCTTTCAAATTTTCGTCTCTTCTGTTATTAAAAGTGTCAATGCCGCTTCCCCAAAAAACCAGACCAACCCTATGATCTGTCATCAATGATCAATATGATCTTCATCACATCAGGCGAAGTTGCACATATTTCACAGTGATGGAAAGACCCATTTCTTCCATTTCCTGAAAAGGTCTGTGACAGGGAGGTCTCAAAATCCTTGTTCAAGGCCCATCTTTTCCATTTTTGTCTTTGGTTATGGTAGCTGAAAGGTTTTTAACATGAGATCATTTTCCTCAAGGAGTCACTTCTCAATTGGAAAGAGATTTTGTCTTCTTCTATTTCTCTCACTCAGCTCCCCCTAAGAAGTGCAAGAAAGTAATCAACATAAGTAACCCCATTCCTCACTAATATAGCCAATTCTCAACTGACTTCATAATCAATAAAAATATTCAGAAATACCAAACTGCTCCCAAACTTCTTATGCAGCATGTCCCAAACCCTTTAAACTGAATTGCAACAGATGAAGAATGATCGTCAGCTTCTTACTCTCGTTTACAGAACATTTGCATTCTCAGATTGGAAGCCTTTTCCTTCCAAATATCAGCATTCTCTTACTCAAAACTTCCATCCAACAAAAGCTTGAAATTTGGCTTGGACAGAGTACTGCATACCATAGAAAGAGGAGATGAAGATCAAGTTAATAGGTGAAAGGAAAAAAATGAAAGAGAATACTTCCATTAACCTCAAATCATTTTGGAAACAGTAAACTTCCTATTAACCTCAACTATACTCCGTTTACTCCCACTATATTAATTGCATTATGTCTCAACATTCATTTCCAGAATACGCCTCCACCAAATTGCTCCAAGATACTTCTATCTACATCATTACAGTGATGATAATGATATCCAAAGGTCATGTTTTGCCTCAATTGATCTCTTCTTGCTTTCATTCCAAAGACCCAAACTGCATAAGGATATAGTTCCAAGACGATCTTTCTTTATGTCCTCAGATCAGCCTCTGGACCACCCCCCATCATCAAATCTAGAAGCAGCCACCGTATGCTGCAAGACTTGAAATGCTGCTAGAAATGGCCACACTTTAATGGATAATGAGATTATCTAAATACTTACCAAAAATATGGAACATCCATCTGCTGGTTGAGGGTTTTTCTCTTAGTCATTTCAGAAGTGCCAAGTTCACACTGAACTGGACAAAGTGCATCTAAAATAAACTTAGACAGGGATCCCATTATTAAATTTCTTGCTCTCCATGTCTGATCATTATGGTCATGACATGGGTAACAAAAGAGAACTGAAAATACTAGCAAAAGATTCATTGGGTTAATGAATGCTATGGATCACAAAAAAAAAATAACTACGACTTCTCTAACATGAAATGGTTAATGTTAAGATCAAGAAACGCCAGTTAATTTAATCTTCAAATTATATATCCATCCTAAAACAGTTAATTGCAGAATGAAAAACAAAAATATAACACAATGTAAATGTACCAGGAAAAGCTCACCATAAGCATTCGCAATCTGACTGGTGTTCCTGAATCCAGCAGTAACAACAATGCAAAGAATCATAAGAACCCAATTAATATCTGGTATGTATATCTGACCGAGGAACTTCTTTGATGTATGGACAACCTTGACACGTGGAAAGCATCCAAGTGCAAGCGCTTGCTTAATTATTGAAAATGTTGCAGATATGGTGGCCTGACTGGCAACAACAGCAGCAGCTGTTGCAATGATGAACATTGGCCAGTATATACCATCTAAAGAAAATAGAATGGCAACAACACATAAGAGAAAATTCATAATTTTATTTATAATTAAAAAGAATTATGTCACAAACTAACCTGGAATAGAGCGGTAAAAAGCATCATATACATGCTCCCTGTGGTTCATAAGGTAAGCTGCTTGACCACTATATGCCAAAAGTAGGCAAGGGAATACAACTACAGTGAAAGCTATCTGCATAAAGAGAAAATAAATAAAGGGAGACAAGACAGATATCTTATATAAATAAACATTGCTTAAATAAATGTCATTCAATTCACCTGAACAGCTAATACAGGAAAGTGGGACAGGTCTGCAAAGAGTGCTTCTGTTCCTGCAAGAACAATGTCTCTTATTAAAATTCTCTCATGCATATGATCACAATGCAGAAAGGTCCAGAAAGGATACTAAATCAACATCAGCATACCTGTGATACTAAGCATAATTCCGCCAAGGGAGTTCCAACTATCTTTCCCTCCCCGTTTGAAATACCGATAAATATAAACCGGAGAGAAAGCTTTTAGGACAGAACTATCATATTTCCATATATTGAGGGCCCCAATAGCTCCAATCAAGAGAAACCAAAGGAGGACTATAGGTGCAAAAAGCCACCCAACTCTATCTGTGCCATAGTGTTGCATGCTAAACAAACCAACTAATATGAGTACGGCCACAAGTACAACAACATCTGAAACAAAAAGAAAAGAAAACACCAATTATTTGCTAAAATCTTAATGACTTCAGAAGTTAGATAAAGAAGGGTTACAGACAGCATGAACACAATTTTCAATACTAACAAACAAGACCCTTAATGTTTCTGAAGTTATTTACAGTTTAGCATGAAAAGATGAAAATCAAGTAGCTACTGCAATAGAAATGCTATGACCAAAGCAGCTGACTGAGATACAGTTGGTGTCCAAATGCACAATAAGTATTGCGATAACCAAGCCACTACTAGTGTTATATGAAAGAACGAAACATCCATTGTGTTCAAGAAAAGGATACAAACAAGAATCAGATTTCATAAGATGCACCTAGCACACAAACTGGTTTCATTCTTCCCATCCAGAAGGTTGTCAGTTCAAGCCTGTTCAGACGCAAACTTTGGTGTTGGGGGCAATTTGGGGAACGGGGAACCATGTTAAGTTTCATGCTTTCAAGTCAGATGTTCATTTGGCTAATATATTTGACAAAGCTATTCATGTTAACCACTAGACTGGGTACTGGATAAAAACAGGTGGTCATATCTGTTGTAGCCATTTGTTAATTTATTATTTATTTTATTCCTTTGTGTGGTTATATGAAATTTCTCCTCTCTTTGCTGCTGATTAGTCAACTAAAATGCTGATTGGGATGCAACAAGAAAATGTCAAGTAAAAGACCTTTCTTTTTCCTTCCTTTCCACCATTATGCTGTAAGTTGGCTTCTTATTAACAAGGTCTGAGGAGTAAGAGGCAGTGATATTTTTCTTTCTCTTACTTCAGTCAGTAGTATTTAACTATCAAGATGTACATACAGCAGATATGAGCATCTCTACTATCAAAATAGAGAAATACCATTGCTCATCTTGGGATGGTCTACCTTGATCCCTCCAGTAGCCGAAAGAACTGCAAAAAGTACAATGTTGCGTCAGGAACTTGGAAGGAACACAGGGAAAAGGATACATGATTCACTCAATAACCAAAGAAGGCAACTAAAGTTGGAACTGATAATGAGCTAAAAGTAGCTCCAAACGTGCTGCTAGGTAGAACATCAGAGGAAACTAAAAGTATATGTAGTACTAAAATAGCAGTGCAACAAACCGTAAACAGTAAAGCAGTGGTGATTTCTCGAGGAGTATAGCAAAGTGTACAAGAGAAATGCAAGCATGTAATCATAATAAACATTCTAGCATAAATATCAGTTCATAACTTCATACAAGTACAGAATATAGGAAATTTAACAAAGTGAATAAATAGAAGCTAGAATTATGCCAGTATCCATATACTAGTGGCGTGACTGGTGATTTTCCTGTCACTGTCGGATTGCACCAAGAATCGGCATTGAGTCCATACCTTTTCACATTAGTTATGGATGAGTTAACAAAACATCTGCATGAGGAGATTCCCTGGTGCATGCTATTTGCAGACGATATAGTCCTACTTGATGAGACAAGGGAGGGTGTCAACATAAAGCTAAAGCTATGGAGAGAAGCATTAGAATCGAAAGGATTTAAAATTAGCCGAACTAAGACAGAATATATGGAATGTAATTTTAGCAAGGAGAGTAGGAGTGGAGCACCAGTTAAGATTGATAACCAAGAGGTCCCCATGAGAGACCACTTCCGATACTTAGGATCATTGATCCATGAGAGTGGAGAGATTGAGAGGGAGGTTACCCAGAGAATCCAAGCGGGTTGGAACAAATGGAGATGTGCTTCGGGGGTTTTATGTGATCGGCGGGTGCCACTCAAACTAAAGGGAAAATTCTATAGGATGGCTATAAGGCCGGCCATGCTCTATGGATCAGAGTGTTGGGCAGTTAAGGAACATCATACTCATAGGCTGAGTGTTGCAGAAATGAGGATGTTGAGATGGATGAGTGGTGAGACAAGAAAGGATAAAATTAGAAATGAAAATATTAGAAGAAATTTAGGGATAGCACCAATAGGTAACAAGATGAGGGAGATTAGACTTAGATGGTTTGGACATGTTCAAAGGAGGCCAACAACGGCACCAGTTAAAAGGAGTGAGGCAATACAAGTTGAAGGTTCTAAAAGGGCAAGGGGAAGGCCCAAAAGAACGTGGATAGAAGTGGTGAGAAAAGATTTAAAAACTTTGGGACTAAATGAAGCCATGGTATTTAATAGAGTGGAATGGAGGAATAAGATTCATGTGGCCGGCCCCTAATTGGGATAAGGTCTTGATGATGATGATGATGATCCATATACTAGACATTGAATAGTATTTATATCAGACCAGACAATAAGACAAAGATAGACTAAGTTTAGTTGTGATAACCATGTGTAATCCCTGTGAATGTCCTCAAGTTATGCACGAAATGACATTTCTTGTAAACATGAGTATTATCATGAGACACAGACAACAGTTCACTTCAAAATCAGCCTCAAAGAAGAGGAACATGATATAGATAGATTCAACAAGGAGACAACCGGTGGAATCTACACAGGATATTAAACTGGGCCACTATGGCATCATGATGATGCAGGGATGCCAGCCAATAAAGAGAAAAACTGCCCAAAATTTGGCTAAGATCCCCAGATAACATGGACTTCAAATATTAGTTAGACTTTTGGGAGCTGACTCGATGGCATTCAGGATTCCAATTTTGGAAGGTTCTTGGAAACTTAAACCAATTTGAAGTTCAAAAAGATAATCAAAGCTTTTTCTTTCCAAGCCATATTACAGCATGATTTTCTTCATCTTTCTCAGTGTTAGATAATCATATTTCATTTCCCTCAATTTAACAATCCTTAGAAACTGAATTGAGATATGGATCCTCCTCAGAGAGTGCTTCACAGATTGTACACTACCCATCCCCAAATGATACCTGCAAAAGACTACATTGATGCTGACATGGACATTTTGGGAATAAGGTACATATGATGTGGTATGGAGGTTAAAGAATAATACCCTTTTTTTTATTGAATGGCGACTTTATTCAGCAGAATCTGAATTTAACGGGACGAGATAAGTTGAAGGATAAAGAAAACAGACTACTTAAAAGGCAGTTGAAATGACTAGTAGTTTTATTGATGAAAGTTCATTCTTTGGGGTAGTTCAATTTTTTACAATACCTGATCCTGTTGAAATCATTCAGAGTTGTTAAGAATATCCTGATGATAACATGTGCACCTAACTTTTTTCCCTCAAGATCTTCAGAACTTTTAAGATACTCAGCAAAGCAAAGGAAAAAAAAAGGGAACAGATACAGATATAGAGAAAACAGTAATATAAAAGTTGAAGTGACTGTACAACCAAATCTCCCATCAATAGTATCTCGAATCAACTGGGTAGACTATGATGTGGATCAAAAAGTATATAACATGATGAAACAACTGAACCAAGAAAAGACCGGAGTAACAGACATCCTTGTTCTGCATGTGGATCCATCAGCACCTTCAATGTGAAGCGGCTTTATTACCGGCATCATTCATGTTGCTTCAGAAGTGAGCTTTTCAAGTCAGACTTGTATTTTGGATTAAAATTTTGGATTCACTGTGTACACTCCAAAATCTAGGTTTTTTACATCATTCAGGATGATTCCCCACGGTAGTACATCTATACATGAATCAATTCTGAAAACTCACAGCAGCTCCTCAAAATTGATAAAGTTACATGAGCATTGTACCACAGAGCTACATAACAAGAGGAAGATAAACTATATCGACAAGAAGTGTCTTATTGGACTGGATGCACAATCACTGGTCTAATTATTTAGGAAAGGAAGTACTTTCTCTTTTGAACTCATCATAGGCAGTAACCATATGTTATGTCACACTTTCAGGCCAGACATTCCTTTACTAACAGGAAATGAGATGAGCTCCCTCTTCCTCAAGGGGATTGCTCGCTCATTTGCACAACAAGAACTTGAAAAGTGAATAAA
Source organism: Warburgia ugandensis (assembly GCA_035236585.1). Classification (NCBI taxonomy): domain Eukaryota; kingdom Viridiplantae; phylum Streptophyta; class Magnoliopsida; order Canellales; family Canellaceae; genus Warburgia; species Warburgia ugandensis. Next base: position 63,543,399 of record CP141136.1, on the reverse strand, counting down.
AGATCCAGAAATGTAAACACACAGTTATACAATTTCATCAAGCACACTACCAATAACTGGGGCCCATAGATTTTTTCTTGGCCCCTAAACAATTATGTTTGAAGAGTTCCTGCCCAATGGCCCACAGTTTTCTGGTGCATGAATCATGAGATTCATCAAAAATAGACATGCTTCAATTTCTTGAAATCCTTTCTCAAGAATGGTGTAAAGAAGATCCATATTTTGCCACAAGAATTAATATTTACTATTTAATTGCTAATTTAAACTTTATAGGGCATTTCAAACATGTAAAATTTGACACTTCCATCCATATGGCTGGTACTATATGTAAGCCAGTAGATACAAAAAAAAAAATGTGTGCAAGTACCTATTTATGCTATTCTGAGAAATAATTTTTTTGTCACATAGAGGAATGTGCAAATAACCAAAAGAAGATAAGTGAACAAGATCAGAAGAATTTGACAATAACTCAAATGAGTTGTGTTTAGGTATAATAATAGATTTTAAAATATAAAAAGACCTTCTGAAGAAATGCTCTTCATTACCAAATCCATGGTCATTAGAGTCATAAAATAAACACATTAAAAAATGCATATTATATTTTGCAACAGTTAAAACAGTTCAGATATTTAATGGAAACCAGCGCTTCACAGGTTATTTCCAGAGAGGTAGTGCAATATGGAAAGGTAAAAACAACAAAAAGCGCAAACTTATTTTAACAATTACTTGCAGCATAACATGTATCAAAAGATAATGTGAAATTTACTGTAAGAGAGGACAGTGCAAAAGGGACAAACACTGGTTTCAGGGCATTGAATTAAACAAGTATATCAGATATCAAAGAGGGCTTTCCTTGAACACAGCTCTGTTACAGGCAGAATAATTTTCTTTTGAAATGACACTAAGCATGATAAAGGCTTCAAGAGGTGGAGCATGAAAAATGATCACTTAGATACAAATAAAAATGAATTATGAGAAACCTACCACGCCAGAAGAAGGAAAAAAGGGAAAAGAAAAAAGCATGAAAAAGGATAACACTGGACCTGATATGGCTGGGGTAAGAATCCCATCACCAATCATCATGCAAGTGCCAACAAGGACAAGAATAAGAAGTGAATTCCTCCTATGTGGTCGCGCTTCCAACCATCTCTTGGTTTTTGCAGCAACTGAGTTCTCTGGAAATGTGTGCCGACTATAAGTAGTAAGCTCTTCATCGGTTCGGTGCTGGTTGGGGATGGTTTTTATTTTTGCATGTCGACAAAGCAAAGAATAGAGAGAAAATGTTCCCCCTGCAACAAAAAAGTAATGAGCTTGCAAGAAGAAAACAATGCCTATACAAATCACCAGTTAAACAATAGGAACCTAGAGTAAAATGCAGAAGCACAATTTACCACTTAAAAACAGAAAAGGCCTAAGATATTAACAATCAACTAAACAGATGGCACAGCACAATAATAGTGATTGCAATTTATTCCAGGATCACAAGGATGAAGCCTGTGATGACATATGCATTTGAGGAGAACTATGACATCTTACTAGTTGATGACATTGGGAAGCAAGGTTTACATCTGAATGAGACTGCAAAAAAGGGAAGAAAAATACAGTAAGATGCTTCTACAGTTGATGAATTCACAGGGACATGTGCATCTGAATTTGCCTCTTTCCACTTGCTTTGATAAACAGACAAGACTGGATAGAAACCAGAAAGTTTTCAAATAACCATCCACAAAAAAGACTAAACAGAAAATTCTGACATCAACTCTCTAATAGGATCTTCCCCTTCTTTCCAAAAGCAAATTGGTTTATCTTCAAGGGTTGATTAGGAGTATATAAAGAGTTGAATTATGCACGAATAATTACACTGATTGAGGTCCTTCAATTGAATAACAGGGAAGTGGTGAATCCTGGAAGCCTTATAAGATTGCATCATCCACACCACTCAAGAGATATAAGGGACTGAATATTTAACTGAATACCAAAAGTCAACCACATTTTATTAGCAAAGCTTATTGATGTTTCATTATTCATCCCATGAGCTTGTTGGTTAGCCATTCCACCTAAGAGCTTATGCTGATAGAAAGTGGGGCAACAATAGTTATACCGCTAACTCACCCCCTTAGGAATGGGTGGAGACAACGTTGGGTCAGGGCTGAAACTTAAAAAATCCAAATGAGATAGACACTCTTTAGAGACCTCAGGAGAAGACTTTACCCCTAGAGCTTTTTTTTCTCTTTTGAAGATCTGAGCCATTCATCATGAACAACATGCAGAAATCAAGTAACCCACGAGAAATTGTCGCATTTGATAATCCTAGGCACTTGTTTGGGGTCTCTGAAAAATGAATGGTCTTAACTTCTAACCCAAAGAAAGATAGGCTAAAAGCACTCCATGGTTATGAAATTTAATTTCTAACCTATCTAAACCCATTTCAAAGTTTATGAATGCTTGGATCTAAGGACAATAATCACCACAATTAATAAAAGTCAGCATGGATCCCTTAGGGCACTTGAAAGCGTCTACAAGGACTCAATCCAAATAACTTCTACAAGCCTTGTTTTCAAGAGTTAACTTCTACAAACCTTGTGTTCAAGAGTCCCAGTACATGCTCCCGAGCATTAAGAAGAAATACATTTTTTTTTTTTTTGGGTAGATCTGAGCCGCTCATAGTGTTCTCTATACCAAAATAGGTAACCTAATATAAATCAATGCATTTGGACCATTGTAAAAATGGCTGATCACTATGTTGGGCCTTTGCAAATATTAATAAAAATGGATGGTCATTATTTTTTGCTCATTCAAAGATAGTCTCAAAACATCCAATGAATATGATTTTTGACCTCTAACATATCTAAGCCATCGTAAACATGATATAAAAGTTTAAATCGAAAATTTGAAATTGATGTTAAGGTGGTTGGAAACTTTGAACAGTTAAGCATTGTCTCTATCTTTTTTCTATTTATTTTTTTCTTTTTTGTTTTAAACAAAAGCATTATCCACTTATAATTATGATTTCTAAAAGAAGTCCATTGTCAGGATTTGTTAATTGCTTTCTCTGCCTCAAGCGCTAGGTGGGCTCTTGTATCATTTGTCTTAGTTTAGGTGCATGTAAGCGCCTATTGTGAAACGCAGGGGTTTATTGTTTGAGATAGTTGAATGGAAACTCCCATTACAAACAAGGAGCTAGATGTTTTTTTGGAGGAAATTTGAAGCTTGTACAACCCTTGCTCTCCAATCTATGACCCCTCTAACACAAAATCCTAGCTCTACACCCTACCTATGTGGAAGGCTATCTTTGGGTTCTTGCACGTGGATTTGATAAATGGGAGGTCTGAGGATTCAAACTCATAACCTTTCGATCAATAAAGCTCTTATACCATGTTGGTTTACCATTCCACCTAAAAGCTTAGGCTGATATGAAGTGGGGTAAAACCACACATGTTTGTTATGCGACGGATCAAATATATGACTGAATGGAAAAAGGTTAACCACTTTGTATTAGCAAAGCTTATCGCTGTCTCATCAATCATCCCATCAGCAGATGGTCAACGACCAGAAATGAGGACTTCATGCAAAAAGGGTCTTCTTATGATAAAGAAAACATAAATGACTAGTTTCTTTTCCAGACAACGCTTTAGCAAAAAGCTTGACCTCTAGAGTCAAGTCATCTGTTTGCTAGTAGGCAGGCTGGGACCAAATCCAGAAATACAAAGAGGGAACCAATGAATAGCCAATGGTTGACATGCTCGTCCTTGTGGACCTATAGAGAAAGAGTAATACTAAAATCATGCTTCATAGTGACATGACCTGCAACTGAGGCTCGAAAATAATATAGTGAATACCTGCATCAACTCATGTGTACAAAGACAAAATAGGATGAATTTATGGCACTGTACTGCTTATTTTAACGTCAGGTAGTCTAGCTCATGCCCCAACACCTTTATAAGAACATGAATTTTGCAATTTTCTTATTTGTGACAATACGCAGAGAGACAGATTTAATCCCATTGTGTGATTGAAGAGTTCACTATCATTACTGTAGGAATCAGAAAATCTTTGAAAAGAAAAACATTCAGAAGAATCAAAATCACTAGGAAATAAATACAATAGTCCCACCGACCTTGACCATTGTCATTTGCTCTGCAAACAATGAAAACATATTTCAGGAGTGGGATAAGAGTTAGAGAGTATATAATTAACGAGAGAGCTCCAATGACATCCTCTGGATCTTCTATTCCTTGAGGAAATGTATTGTAGAAAACATACAAAGGAGATGTCCCCAAATCTCCGTAGACAACTCCAAGACTCTGGAATGCAAGGCGTAAAACCAACAGTGATGAGAACTTCTGCACAAGCAAAAAATAAAGATTAGTAAACAAAAACATTTCATTCATGATGCTATGGGCAAAATAATTTCCTCAGCTCATAATCCACATCCAAATGCAACCCATAAAATTTGTTGCTGCATGGGCCATCCTAAAGAGATAAATAGATAGACAATATTCAAGCACAATTAAGAACCATGATAAGCCAGAAAGTTTATCAGAAATAGACCAACGTCTCCCATCTCCACTACTAACTATAGCTGATAAAAGAAAGCCTGACTGAATTGCTTTGCTATCAAAGACTTAAGCTACAAGGAGAATGACCATCAGAAGCATGAGGAGAGACTTCAGGAAGACTAACAGATTGATCAAGATCTCGTCACAGCCTCTATCAACATTTCTTTTCTGCAGCAAAGAAACTACTTCTCTTGAAAAAATAGCAAAGAAACTACTTACCAAAATCCTGTTTCCAAACCAAAATCAATTGTGACAGCAGAATAAAAAAAAATTACCTGAAAATTTTTGCCAGTCAATCACGGAAACAAGAGCACAAAATTGATTACAGATGACCAAATCGGGAATGGAGGGTGAGTTCTTGATTAATAAACATAGGAAAATATACAGGAAAAATAAAGTACCTTAGCTGCATCACTGAAGACTCCTAAAATGTACCAAAATTACTTCTCACCTTTTCTCTGTACACGCTCCTAAGTCTTCCAGCCTCCTCTTCCATAGGCGGATCAATCTTCTGGTCCAAAACCCACATACTCCCTTTATTACTCTCATCATCGACCAGTTCAGACGCCATCCAAATCCTAATTTGCAGTAATCATAATCAAATCTTTTCTCTCTCAACCCAAATCAAAGAATTCAAACATCAAACCAGCTCATAAAGACATAAACCTCCAGAACCACAAAACAAAACACAACTTCTCACTAAAACCCCTTCAATATGCCGACTTTGAAACAGTAGCTCTTGAGATTTCCCTCAAAAATGTTTGCAAGTCCCAGCAGGAAAAATCAGCCGAAATTATCAGCTTTCACCTTAAACCCGAGAAATTCAATCACTTATCAGTTAGAAAAAACAACCGACACCCAACAAACCGTCACTTCGAAGAGTTCAATCAGTACCATTCTAAAACGCCATTGCTAAATTGAAGAAAAAAAAAAAAGTCACCTCAAATACAGCAGCAAAGAGAAAATTTACTTGGCAAAAATAAGAGAAAGTTGTCTGGGTTTTTAACTCACTGTGAATGGTTTTTCAGGTGGGGCCAGCTAGAAACGGTCAATTCTAACCCAGAAGCAACAAACCTTCAAAACTCTGAAAACCCACTACAAAGCGTGATTTCAGAAGCTGCGAATCACCATTTCAACTACTAGAAACAACCCAGATGGAAATTCAGCCACCTCACCTCATCAAGAGATGAGAAACCCAGTAACAGAAGTGCGAGATTATCAGTGCCCTTGCAGTTTCCGGGGTTCCTGATCAAATTCAAACTCTTCTCGAACGTGTCTACAACCATTAAAAGACAGAATTCCGCTGCCATTGCTGCGTGGTGACGCATAGAGAGAGAGATAATCAGTTGTTTTTTTATATTATTTCGGCGGCTAAGAAAAAGTCCGTTTATTGCTTGCATTGACTTGATTGGAGCTGTTGAAGTATCTCTATTAAATATTTTATTTTTATTTTAAATACAACGACAATATTTCCAGCTAACGTGGACACGCCAAGACAGAGAACCCACCACCAAATAACCAAACAAGAGTGAGAAGGAATAAATATTTTGATGCAAGCTGATGGTGGGGCCTACCTCTAAAGGACGGTCTGGATCTAATTTTATGCTGCCATTCCACCGAGAGCTGGAGATATTTTGATACAAGCTGCTAGTTAACTCCAGTGGCTTCCAGACTAGAAGACAACGGTTGTTAGGCTCTTTCTTAACTACCAATTTCGTGGTTGCCACGTGGATGTTTTCGCTCCCGCTTGATCTGACTTAACCCGTAGGAGTGGACCCATTATCACCAAACACTCTGATCTGATGATCCGAATCCTATAATCTAACAAATCGCATCTGATAAGCATGTTTTAATCTCAAATTTGACTTTTCAACCGTTGGATGAACTCAAGTACAGACCCTCGATTTGTCAGAAGATCAATGGTCCGGATGTCATCCCTAAGTCATCGTCTGATTTTTAAGGCTGATTGTTAGAATTCATCCCGAAGGTTCCATGAATTCTTTAATCAACCACTTATTCGAAGTCCAGTCTGATTGGATGGGTCCCATTTCTCTTCAACACTAAGTGGGCAGGATTATGCGAATTTGAATAGTATATCCGACGGTCTTCAGCATGGGACACTGCTAAGCAATAGATACAACAATTAATTTCATAATTAGAAGGGAGTTTAATTCAGGATAAATGATCTAATCCAACTTTAAATACTCCCCCCTTTAATCATATTATTAAATAAATCCTCGTACAAGAACCCCACGTTCTCCCATTGGATGAATCCAAACTCCTGATGTGGGGCTGACGATAACTGACAATTTATCGTCTGATCGATCTGAATTTTTTAAGCTTGAGATATATTTGTTTAACAAATGAGATTCCCCCCCTTTTTTTATCCGCAGACAACAAATACCTTACTAATATTCTAAGAACTGCTTGATCAAGATAGAACTAAATAGTGTTGATTAAAAATAAGGTATAATAAATAATTGAAATATTAAAAAGGAAATAATCTTGATTCAAATCCCCTTTTCATTCATAATTAATGTTCAAAACCAAGTACGATGCATTATCAAATGATCTTGTAGGGTCCGGGGAAGGGGTGGACCACAAGGACTTATAGTAGGCAACCTTACCTTGTATTTTGTAAGAGACTATTCAACGCCTTGAACCCATTACCCTAAGGTCATATGAAGACAACTTTTACCGTTGTGCCAAGGCTTCTCTTCTCCACATCTCTTAAATATAGATTTGTTTATGTGATGTTTTTGTACTTACACGCAAACTAAGTAGATGGGCTGTTTAGTTAACAAGAAAGTGACGAAAATTGATTTTCATGAAAAAACAAAGAATCGTTCCAAAAAATCATTTTACTCCTTTAAATTAAATTTACTAAAGACCAAAAAAATATTACAGCAGGTAAGATTTTTGGGTTTTTACCGTAATTTAATTTGAAAGTATAAAATATATTTTAAGAAAAACCTTTTCTGTAAAAATTAATTTTCATCACTTTCCTGCCAACCAAATAAGTCATATATGAATCTTACAGAGGCTGCATCAACCCATTGGACAATCATAAACCAGTGACATTTTACATGAAAAAATGATACATCGGAACAATGTAATTTTGTTTCCGCTGGAATTTTTGGATTGTTCTTTCTAATGGGAAAAAAAAAAAACACAATAGAAAAACATATGTTCCATTCTGGTCTATATTCTGATTTGTTCCGGTGAATTGTAGCCATTCTAGCAAATTTTGACCTATTTCTAGCTATCCTTAGGTAAATTTCATTGTTTTTCAATCTATTTATATACATACATATATATGCGCATGGGAATGTGACAGTCAATTTAATTTTGTTTCAGTCGGAATTTTTGGATTCTTCATTCTAATGGAGAAAAAAATATAATAGAAAACCATATGTTCCATTATGGTATATGTTCCGATTTGTTCCGGTGAATTCTAGCCATTCCGGCAAATTTTGACCTTTTTTTGCTATTCTTAAATAAAATTTAGAATTTTTTAAATCTTTTTATATGCATATATATATATATATATATATACACGCGCGCGCGAAGAGTTGTAATTTAAGCAAGGAGTTGCAGATATAAAGTGCCATTGACATGCTATTTTCTCTTAACTTTTTCTATTTTTTGCTTTTTTTCATCCACTCAAATGCCTCCTACTCCTTGCACTTATATATAACAGTTGAAATTAGCACACACACGCACGGGCGCACGCACACACACACATATATATATTGTGGCAGCACTCATGCCTCTTATTTACAATTTTTAAAGAAGCTGTCAACATCTAATGGAGAGCACTCAAGAAACATTAAAAAAACAGTGTCAATATCAGAAACAGAAAGAGCATCATCAATTATTAAGAATATGTAGTTAATGGTAAAATTGACCTTGTGGGTTCATTATCTTTTCTAGTTTTTGCAAAGCCCGTGTTCTAACTAGCTAGGCTTATAATTGAATAGCATGTATTGAGAAAAGTGGGGACCTTGGTGCAACGGTAAAAGCTATCATATTGAGAAAAGTGAGAAGTGAGTCCACTTTTTAGCACATTTTTCAGAATCCTACCCGTTCGTCACATTTTTCTCCGCTCAACATATGGGTACCAAAAATCTCATCCAATGGGCACTTTTACGGTGGCCTCTCCTCTGGTCAAAATGTGAACAATAAAATTATATTGAATATTTGACAATACATTCTGTATCTTATTAAACCGACCCTTATTTACCAACTGCGCAAATTGTCCAACCAAATCAAAATCTCTCTCTATATTCGCAGTGTTTAGGTGGTTAGGAGATGAGATTTTCTATACTCTCATCTTGGGTGAGGACAAATCCGCTGGATCATACAAAAAAAGATGTACTAGAAAGTGAGCCCATTCTTACTTTTACTAGCTACACAATGTTGCATATAAAAAAAAGGGTGGCCCCGGTGCTCAAAGCTCTTGCCTATGCGGGGTTCGGGGATAGGGCAGACCACAAGGGCCTATAGTAGGCAGCCTTACCTTGCATTTTGCAAGAGACTGATTTCACGTATTGAGGTCACATGACCACAACTTTTACCATTACGCCAAAGCTCCCTTCTACAACGTGGGATATAAGCATGGCATATAATTTTGCCTCTGTGTGTGAATTTTTGCTGTGACTGATTATGTTAACATAGACAACGTCAACTTCAATATATTCTTATCTTGGATTTAGATATTGAATCACTATCTAGTAGTCAGTGCTGATCGGGCTGGCGCATGATGGAAATAAGATTTCCTAAACAGGACGAAGCACTTGTGACGGAGAGGTGCACTTTTTTCTAGCCGGTTGCACGTGTCATGTTGGCATGATCCAATCCATTAGCATCGCATATTATACCAATCCTATTGCCTTAACGTTCATTTTATCTTGATTGAATATTCCTAGACCCTTCATTCTAAAGACTTGTTTCAAATTTACTAGAAAATGTAAACATTATTGGTTTTTGGTGAATTATAACATGCTAGCGAGATATTCATCTGGCATGGAATTAGAGTCATATAATTTAGCTGTAACTAGTGGGCAAGTTTGTCGGTATGAATCTAGCCGTAAATCTTTCTATTTGGGCCTAAAAATGATCCTAGCTTTTAAAAGTAGCATTTTTTTTTCTTTTAAGTTTATAAATTGTTCAATTCTGAGCTTACTTTTGGATTCTTACTGATAAGTAGATATCTCTCCTGAAATATGCTTGGTCGTAGATTTGATTTGTTGCTTTCCCTAAGCTAAGGATTAAATTTGGTAGGGTAACAGTGATTTATTTTATAATTCTTGAAAAAAAAATATTAGGGTAAAGGTGTTGATATTTTTACAAATTTTTATTTCATGATTTTTCAATACATATCTAGAAAACAAAACATATTTTGTTGTGCAAGGGCTTGGGATCGTCTGATCAAGATAAAATCAGTGTCAATGAGACAAGTATATAGATAGCTGTCAGATCTGTGGATCCGATCGCTTCCTTGCTGGCACATGTGGGCTCAACAAAATCCTTATCCTCAAGGGAAAATAGCCAATCACTTTTTTCTTAAAAAAATTCTATTTTAATTATGAAAGAAGTTAAATAATTGTGAGTGTCGTGTTAATTTATGGGAGCAAGAAAGCATGGTCATTTTGACTTTGGAGTTCATTTCTGGAAGTAAGAAGACATGGATTGCATTTGCCAAAAGAAATTCAACGTTTTGCTCAAAAAGGTCATAGGTTTGGGGCGTGAAAATAGCCTATTGCAAAATGCAAGTAAAGCTGCCTACTATTGACCCTTATAGTCCGCCCATTCACCAAACCCTGCATTCACAAGAGCTTCGTGTAGTGGGCCTTACAAGACTTAGCGTGAGGCACTTGGCATTCAAAGACGTCGACTCAATGAGTTATGTTGTCGGGCAGATGCCACTGGTATCCCATGATATTGATGTTTATGCGGGTGCGCTTATTATAGCAAAATTGAAGCTCATCTAATCATGGTCACATCTTAGAAGAAGACAAATAAATTTTAAATATATATTATTGAGGTATGATAGGAATGTTGATTTTTATCCATACTTTTTTTTTTTTTTAAATGATAAAGGAGTTTTAGTGGGATGCTTCAATCATAGCATGTTTTAAGAAGATCTATGTCATTCATCTTGTTCGCCAACTTTGAATAAGTTCTTCCCAAAAGACCATGCCTATTAGATGATCAAATTATGATGATATATTTTAAAATTTTAAGAAAAATAAGTGAGAACCATTTAATTGCGTAATTTTTTACATGTAGCTTAAACAATGCTGTTTTCACATTTTTTAAGTAATTATTCTAATTAATTTTAAGTAATTCAGAACTCTAAGAATTCTTTTCACAATGCCATTTTCATATTAATGGAGTTTTGAATTACCTAATGCCGAGATATGTGAAAAATCATAAGCCATTAATAGTCAACATGTTACGGAATCAACCATGGATCAACTCTCTTTTCATTTGGAAGTATTGAATACACCCATAATTCTGAGCTTTATGTTCTTCTTCCTCTCCCAAGAGACATGTCGGAGTTAGAGGCATCCCAATCAGATTGAATGGGATGACATTTTCTTATTCCAAATTTGTAAAATCATAATTTCGATCAAATCACACATCAAGTAGACAATCTATCTACTGCTATATAAGATAATGTGCCTTTTCACATATTGCGTCGTGCGTCACTTGTTTACATTTTTTTCTTTTTTTTTATTTTGTTCAGATAAATATGAATAAATGTCATAATTTACTACTCATAGATATATATTAGATTGTAGAGTTCTCTTATTTTCCTTAAAAAATCTACTATTGTTTTCTGCATCATTTTAGATTGTAGAGTTATTTTTAACACATATCTTCTTAATGAATTGTCTTACTTTTTATTTCCTATATGTATAATATTTGGTATTTTTTATTTTCTCTCCAAGATTTGGGGTTGTATAAGTGTGATATATTTCTTCTAATTTTTTTTTTTCTAAAATAAAGTTCTATGCTCTATTTTTATTAAACCTAGCATTTTGTTATAAGATACAATGGGGTTGTTATAGGATTTTGTTATAAGAAAGGGTGAATGCATTTTATTTTTATTGTAAATTTTTTTAAGTCTTGTAAATGTATTTTTAACATAATTAGTAGTTAATTGGATCTTTAAAAACTACAAAATTGTTGAACATACAATGAGTTTTGGATAGCTAATTGAATATTTTTACCAATTAGGAATTCCTTGTGTTATTGTAACTACTAGGTTATCAATAACATGATTTAATGATACAAGCGAAATGCTATATGGACTAAGCTTCTGAGTTTGAATCCGTAACCTCTCTATTGAGGTTCAATATTTGGATAATTTAATCCGTTCATCTTCTTTGCCCTTCCTAGTAGACTACCTGTAGAGACCTATGCCCATTGGTTGTTTCTAGCGACTAGATTCCTTCTAATTTCTTTAGGCGAAAAGCTCAAGCATCCTGATTAAAATGATTTTCAACTGAGGAAACTACTAGTTAGAGGAATTCAAAGGAAATGAAAAGATTAAGTGGTTCTTGTTGGATCTTGGATTTTCTAGTCCTAATACACTATGAACTGCCGCTTCAGCCCTAAAGGGCAGTCCCACTGAACGAAGCTCCCGCATATTGCAGGGTTTAGGAAAGGAGAAGACCATATAGGTCTATAGTATACAGCCTTACCTTGTATTTTGTAAGATGTTGTTTTCATGTCTTGAACCCATAACCTCAAGATCCCACAACAACTTTAACATTGGGCCAAGTCAACTTTAAACGTTGCTGCTTAAGCATTAGTATATTTAAATAGGTTACATTGTACCAATGACGAAAGGAAACAAGATTTTCCAACCTAATCTAGTTCAAACTAAGTAACAAGGTATAATAATATTCATTGAACCATTTAAAGGGGGCAGCCTCGGTGCACAAAGCTCCCGCCTATGGGGGGTCCGGGGAAGGGGTGGACCACAAGGGCCTATAGTAGATAGCCTTACCTTGCATTTTGCAAGAGGCTGATTCCATGCCTTGAACTTGTGACCTCAAGGTCACATGACGACAACTTTTACCGTTGCGCTCTTAGGAAATCAAGGGAGAGGAATGATGCTATCCTGTGCAACTGGGGGAGAATTTGCTGTCCATGGTGAGCTGCACCTGTGGTTGATGAGACCTGTTCATCTAATTTCTCTGACTCTTGATATTTCCCAAACATCATTTTAATTAGATGATTCCAACGTCCACAAACTGTTATTCTTTGAACTCACTGATTCTGTACCATTCTTTAAACAATGTTCTTGACCATCATTTCTCTGTCACCAAAAATACATTTTTTCAGATCCTAAACACATTCAATCTGCAATTTCTACGGTAAAAGTACTTCAAATGGGGCGACTGTTATCATATGGAGCCACCATCACAGTATAGCGTAGCTGCTGCATCGACGATTCATTCCAAGTCAAACAGACAGGTCTAACCTGCCCCAAGCATTAAGCTCTCGCGAGTGACTTAGCAATGCTCCTGGCAGCGTCCCACCTTCTCCACTATCAAATTATCGTCTAACGCTTTAAGGCCAAAAGGTTCTGTAGGGCAATCACTGCCTTCTTGTCTAGCAGCAAACAAGTCGAACGGATTCTTCGTGTTAAGCACATTAGTGTTCGACATGCGTGTTAAACACTTAAATGGAAACTGTATTCAGCTCGACCAGTCCAACTAGTTAGCCTAGAAGGTCATGTTGAGAGGTTCTACTTCCATGGGAGTCTGTGGCATCATAGAAATAAAATTGTAAAGGAAGCGGCTTTCTTTTCACTTAAACAGGTGGAAGTGTGCTGGAAATAGAGTTTAGCAACTCTTTATGTCAGAGGTCAGATCAAATTTTTTGCAGAACTGGGAACACAGACACACAAAACTAGCATGTGTTTCTGAAAATTGGGTGTCGTGGCAGGCCCCAAAAAGTGGCTTTGTCGCCCTTAATTTTGATGAATCTGCACTGAATAAGTTCCAGCAATCTGGTGATAATGTGTCCATCCCCATGCAGATAAACCTGCCTATAAATGGAGATGTTTAGATATGGATAAGCATAATCAGATGCGTCTAAATCTGATAAGGTTAATCAGATAGAGTTTGAATTATACTAGAACTCTCTCTGTATTCGTATAAATAGGAATCAAAACCAGTGATGAAAATTATCCCATGTAATTGCCTCCTTATAGTAAAGAATCGTATTTCCCTTCTTTCCGTGAACGTAGGCCAAAACCGCGTAAACTTTCACTGTTTTCTGTGTGTGTTCTTGTGCTGTTCTAAGTAATCCAAATCCTAACATCTAGGAATGAAAATGGGAAATTTTTTGGAGGATAATGTCTTTACTTTGGTAGACTGCACCAACAATTGCGCAGAATGGACTGCATTATTTACCGGTCTTAAACTTGCCTTGTCTTTGGGTTATGCTAAGCTTCATGTACGAGTGATTCACAGCTGGTCATCAAAGCAATGCTGAAGAAGAATCATACCAACCGGAGGAATCATCCTCTCATGATAGTCTCTCATCTGTACCGAGAAGATACTTCGTGTGCAGACAGGATGGCATTTTGGGCATCGTCGAAGAGAATATCTGACGTGTGGAAGGAGAAGCCACCGGACTCCTTGAATGTTTATCTTCTTCAAGAAACAAATGGTTCATTTGCAAAGTCCAACGAAGAGGAAAATGGAAAAGTGCAGAGAAAAGCAAGGAAGTTGTGGGAGGGTGCTTCTCCCACTTTGAATGAAGGGCCTATCACTGGATAATGCGACCCATGAACTGGATTGCTTCCTCTTTGGATATCTTGTCAACAAAAAATGACGATGATAGAATGGTTCTAGCTAATCTGGTCAAGGAAGAACGTAGATCGATCGGTTTACACTGCTTTCTGCAAGAACATAGAGACGCCGTCAAACACTCCGGCCCTTTCCCGATCATAGATCGATCACTGTAACTAGATTTTGCCCAAAACCGTTGTATACCCACCTCGAGGACAACTAGTATGATGCTATCAACGATCCCAATCGACGTAGGCACATCGATTTCACCGAAAATCCGATGCAGTTCGTCGAGGTTGGTTTCTGTGGAAGAGGCGAAAGGGAAGAAGAACAGCTGCTGTGATAATGAGACGGGTAAGATAAAAATCAGTCTTTTACTCACCAAACTCTCTAAAAAAGGGAGATTTTCATTTTCTCCACGGTTATTCAGATAACCATCCAATATGTGCACCAAGCTCCCGCTTAAGCGGGTTTGGGGAAGGCATGGACCACAAGGGCCTATAGTACACAGTTTTATCTTGCACTTTTGCAATAGTTACTTAAAAAAATAAAAAAATAGCAGGTTGGAGATATAAGTGGAGCCAATTTGTTCAATGATCCAAACCATTAATTTTATGTGCATATATGCTCTTACCGTGTTCAACAAGCCTCGATTTTTTTTATTTTAAAAATTTTAGTCTTGACACAGTGATTGGGTGTCACCGTGTAACCTAAAAGGTCATGGAAAATAATCTCTTACAAAATGCAAGACATTCTCTAAAGCTTTACATTTTTTTGGTATGTGGATGAATTAAAACTGTTGTTATTTAATTTCAATATTGTAACTATAAAAGTTATAAATTAATTAGAGCCTTGAGATTGGATCATTACAGTAGTGGGTCCAATTTTGGGCTTTTTGTCGCTACGTCTTTTGTATATTTATACTGACACCGTAACAAACAAGAACTAGTTTTTCATACCAATTATATATGAGCATTAAACTGACAGCCATCCAAATGGGTCCACATGGATGAACGGCCAGATCAATGAGTTTATTGGGCCCACTGTTAATATTTATTATGAACGTTGCATAAAAGTAGCTAATAATGAGGTTGAGTAACAAAACCCATCCAAACAAAAACTCTTTAACGAGAAGAATCTACATGAACTGAACATCCGGATATCCAGCCGACCAAAAAGTTCTCATTTTAGCAAACTCTACCTCGTTTGGATCTCCTTCTTGTCTGCTACCTTGTGGGACAGCGAGCACCGTCTCCTTATAAATTTGCATGCAAATCCCATTTTCCTGATTCAGAGAGGCCCTATTTATCTGACCGCAAAAAAACAGCAGCAGCAGAAGAAGAATCATCCATGGAATCTCCTTTCAAGCCTGACATTCTCAAAGGAAAAGTTGCCCTCTTGACTGGAGGTGGGTCCGGAATTGGGTTCGAGCTTTCTCTCCAATTTGGAAAGCATGGAGCTTCTGTGGCAATCATGGGCCGCCGGAAACAGATTATTGATGATGCTGTTTCCGTTCTCCGATCACATGGAATTGAGGTATTCTGATTCTCTTTTCGTCTGTGATTGCTTTTTTTATTATTATTGATTTTCAGGTTTTCGATGATATGTTTCATTTGGGTTTTTGTTGAATTGCTTGTTGGTTTGGCCTAGAATTTGGATACGAATGGTTGTTGAGTAGGATTTGAGATTCTTCAACTTACTGTTTTCTCAGGTGGGTTTAATTTGGTCTGGAAAAATGGGTAGGTCTTACATATGGATTTCTTTGGTTTTGTTCGGTATAGGAACATCAATTTGGTTGAGTTTGCTCTTACTTGGGGTCCGAATATACAGCTTTCTATGCTATTAAGCTGTGGATTTCATTTCTGGGTTGTGTCTGCTTAGTTGGATTTTCCTCTCGGAGTGTGACTGCTCCAAAGGGAGGAGCTTGTGGTGTTTAGTTATCTAAGCGTAACATTGTGGTATGACTATGAACAGGAAAAAGTATTGGTGGTATCGCTTTTTGATTGTCATAATTAGCTGGGTCTCACCATCTGCGGGCTGTGTTCTATATTCCTCATCAGGTGATCCATTTGCTGCAGAATTGGTCCATTGCCTTTCGTTTCTTTTAAGTTGGCATTCAGAAAGTTGGGATCAGCCAAAATAAAGAATTTTTGTCCCAGCCAGAGCCTGTCTGGTGGATACGACAAATTAATGGGTGGATCACTGAACAAATTTCCCTACTTATCCTTTTGCTTGCCCATTAACTCCTTGCTAGTAAAGGATAGGACCATTTTGTTTGTTCCTGCAAAGAAACTGGGTTTTCTAGTCATGCAGTGAAATTGTACAATTTGCAATTCATATGGATTACTTTGGTCAGATCACACATGTAGAGTAGAGCTAAGTGATTCATAAAGTAATATCAAATGTGGCATCTTTAGGTTGCAGCATCCTTACAGGGCCTGATGATGCCTAAATGGATAGGAAACCATTACGTTGAATGAGACTCCATCATTTGCTTCCATATTAATTATGATGGATCATGGGTAAGCTTTGTCGTATAGTTCTCATCGACTCCTCTGCAAGCCCACAAGTATCTTCTTTGAAACTTCTTCTTTGAAACTTCAATTGATAAGCAACTGTAATAGCATGTCAGTTATCCATATCCTAACAATTAAATTCTCATACTAGGATGAGGAACCATTCTATGTATTTTGCTTTCTTGTGGACCATAATTCTCCCTAGCTACCGTCTGGTGACCCTATCAAAGTTGGCAAAGAAGGAGCACACATATCACTTGAGATGCCAGGCTTAGATAACATAGAGTGTTTCAGACAGTAGCTTAGGTATTTACGGATTTAGTCTACTGATTTTGTTGGAGCCTTTCTTGGAGCATGAAGAAATTACCAGCAACTCCAAAGTAGTAGGTAATATCTGCCTTCTTGGATGTTCGATAAGCCTATGTGAATGAAATGGTGATGTGAACTTGTATCAGTCAGAAGGCATCATCTCTGCATAGTTAACTGCAGACTTCATTGCACATTCAATTGGTCCCCCTCGTTTAATACTCTTGTTAGGAAAGCTAAGTTGGACTCTTTCTTGGAGCAAGAAGAAATTACCAGCAACTCCAAAGTAGTAGGTACTATCTGCCTTCTTGGATGTTAGATAACGCTATGTGAATGAAATGGTGATATGAACTTGTATCAGTCAGAAGGCTTCATCTCTGCATAGTTGACTGCAGACTTTATTGCACATTCAGTTGGCCCCCTTCATTTAATATCCTTGTTAAGAAACCTAAAAATACTTTGGACGCTTCCATCTTCACGAAACTGCTTCATATGATCCAAAATCTTTGTTATCGAAATTCTTTATCCAAATAAGCCTTCCATCTTCTTAATATATGCTTAACATCTTGTATAAGCTTACCATCTGGAATTACACTATAAGAATGGTAGTTCCGTCCTCTCCCTTACATAAACAGAAATTGCTCTACATTTTTGGAAGTTATTTATGCTTGCAAACCTAACCTAAATATTTAAACGATGTATTTGATAATTGCTTTGAGTGGCAGGCCTTCTTTAGCTGTCAAACCTTCGTTTGCATTGTTATGTGATAACCTAGGAGGTTGGATCTTTCCTCAGGCTCATTATTCAATAAAACATCCTTCACAATAAGTTGGTGAAGTTCAATTTCATTTGCAATTTAGATATTGGAACCTGAAAAGTTCAGTATGGTTCTGGGACCCAAATCCAGGATTTTTACTCTAAATTCTGACAGAATTACGTGGCAACTAGGTTGGCCTTATGTCTTTCAATTGTGCTATAGGTTTCCCATTGACAATTATTTATTCCAAATAGCATGTTTATCCTATGGGAGAGACATTTCATTTCATTCAAGATTTATTTTAACTTCCATAATTTTTCTCCATGTGAAGCAATAAAGTTTTGGATAAATTGTTGTTCAGCTTGCCTAAAATATGATAAGGTAGTAAAGATTCCATTTAGAAAAAGTGGATAATTCATGATAGGATATCATTTGACTCGTTGGATTTTTAGCTTGGCGGGCTTATTTCTGTAAGAGCAATTAGTAATTGAGAAGAATTAAATGCAGTGGAAGAAGGAGAATAGAAGTACTTGACAATTCATCCATAAACAATAATAAGATAGGCTTTCAAATATTTTCAGTTCCTTACAGAATTTTATTCTTACTCTTACAATATATCAGAAGCTCCCAAGTTAATCAGTGGCTGGCTCCACTCAGTTTTGAGCTTACATTTTTTTATGGGTAAGCAGTGGACTTGAACTCATAATTTCTTAGTTGTGTGGCAGCTCACAATGCCTTACCTTGCATTTTGCAAGAGGCTTTTTCCCTACTAGCAGCCTGCCTTTGAACGGTCACCTTCTTGATCAACATGCGAGCTTTACCCACACGACTTATGCAGCCCTAGTTGTTCATAACCTTCCAGAGATAGTTCCATGTTATGGACCTTAGTTCTAGTGACAAATTATGGTCTGCCAATAATTCAGGGGAAGAAACTTCAAGTTGAAGTTGCCTACCGCGAAAAAATAGACTGTGTGGGGCAATGCTTGGCGCTTACCATCAACATTCAAGGTATGCCAATAATAGCAGATTACTATGTTCTTCCTGTCGCAGCGTGTCAGTTAGTCTTGGGAGTGCAATGGTTGGAGACTCTTGGGCCGATCAAGACGGACTATAAGAAGCTTACTATAAAATTTAATCTTGGTGGAGTCCTACATATGTTTCAGGGGTTGAGACATGATAGAATTGGAGCTCTAACTGATAAAGAATTCAATTGCATCCAAGGTACGGGTTTCCTCCTCCAAATTCTACCTTCTAATCAAAATTCCCCACCAACTTTTTAACTCACCTGACATAACCCCCCTTAAGAATCCTTGTCCGCAAGGATGAAAGATGGATATGTCTTGGTAAATTGCCGTTCATTCTCCCAGGTAGCATCTTCAATTGAAGCTCCCTTCCACTTAATTAAAACTTTAGATTTTGGGTGGTATTTCCCTTTGCTAATAACCCGGCGATCAAGTACAGCTTCAGGTTGGGACAGAATCTTAGAATCATCTGTTATTAGGGGAAGGTCAACAGAAGCTGGAGGAATATTTGGTCCCAAGTGTTTTCGTAGAAGACTGACATGGAAAACGTCATGGACTTGAGAGCCAGGGGGCAAAGCCAATTTGTAAGCCACAAAACCCACTTTTTGAACAATCTGGAAAGGACCAAAATAACGGGGAGCAAGCTTCATCGAAGCCTGAAATGCTACAGAACGCTGTCGATAAGGTTGGAGCTTAAGGTACACATAGTCCCCCACCTCAAAAGAAACTTCCCGTCGGTGTTGATCAGCTAGACATTTCATCCTATTACGAGCCAGAGAGAGATTACGCCGCAGCGCATGTAAGATGGAATCACGATCCCGTAAGTACTCATCCACTGCTTGGACACGACAAGTGCCTGGAACATAAGACAACAAACTCGGAGGGGGAACACCATAAACAGCTTCAAACGGTGTTATTTTTGTTGATGAGTGGACTGATGTATTATAGCTGAATTCAGCCCAAGGTATTCATTTGATCCACTTTCGTGGCTGGTCGCCTACAAAGCATCTCAAATATTGCTCTAGGACACGGTTCACCACTTCCGTTTGACCATCAGACTGAGGGTGATAACTTGAGCTCATACAAAGTTTAGTCCCTTGCAACTGAAACAGTGCTTTCCAAAAGGAACTGATAAATACCTTATCTTGGTCGCTGACAATGGAGGTTGGGATTCCATGGAGGCGAACCACATTAGCCACAAATGCCTTGGCCACAAAGACAGCAGTAAGAGGATGCTTCAGGGCTACAAAGTGAGCATACTTTGTCAAATGATCAACTACTAGCATGATAACTGTATGTCCATTTGATGGAGGCAGACCTTCAATAAAGTCCATTGAAACATTTGTCCACATTTTAGCAGGGATTGGCAATGGTTGTAGCAGGCCGGCTGGTTTCATGCAATCAGCTTTGTACCGTTGACAGATGTCGCACTGTTGTAAAAATCTTTTTACCATCTAACGCATGTTAGGCCAGAAGAACCTAACCTTGATCCGAGACAATGTTTTATGGAACCCGAAATGTCTTCCAGTTGGAGATGAGTGGCATTCTGCAATTATCTGTTGAATTAGAGTTGAAGTGGGACTTAAGTAAATTCTGCCACTCCTAAACCACACCCCATGGCGTTGTATGAGCTGGTTAGGTGATTGTGTCTGAGAAAAATCCTTATAAAAGGAATCTTGCTTCACCTCCTCTTGTAACATTTGCCACTAATCTGCATGAAGCATTGAAATGGATAAAAGGTGGAACTCAACCATACGAGATAAGGAGTCAGCAGCTTAGTTATTAGAGCCTCGCTTATACTCAATTTTGTAATCATATCCAAGGATCTTAGATAACCACCGGGCCTGAGCTGGAGTCGTAATCCGTTGCCCAAGAAGGTATTTAAGACTCTTTTGATCAGTACGGACAATAAATGGTTTCCCAAGCAAATAAGGACACCATTTCTGAATAGCTTTGACAATGGCCAACATTTCTTTCTCATAGGTAGATAACAGCAATGCTGACCCTTTTAAAGCTTCACTAAAATAAGCTACTGGCCTTTCTTTTTGAGAGAGAACTGCTCCAATGCTGGTTCCACTCGCATCGCATTCAACCACAAAGCGTTGAGAGAAATCCGGAAGACATAGGACTGGCGGTGACGTCAATGCTTCTTTCAACTGTCTGAAGGCTAACTCAGCTGATTCATTCCACCTGAACCCTTCCTTGGACAAGAGTTGTGTTAATGGTGTAGCAGTGCTCCCAAAATGTCGAATGAATTTGCAGTAATACCCTGCTAATCCAAGGAACCCTCGAATACTCTTCAATGTTGTTGGTGTAGGCCACTCAAGGATTGCTTGTATTTTTACTGGGTCAACAGCCACTCCTTGCTCAGAAATGATATGGCCCAAGTAGTTAACTTGAGTAACACCAAAGCTGCATTTTACTTCCTCAACTGATAATTGGTTGGCTGCTAATATGTTGAGAACACTCCGTAGATGCAAGAGGTGCTCCTCCCATGTCTTTGAGTACACAAGAATATCATCAAAGAATACCAAAATAAACTTCCGAAGATATGGACAGAAGAGATCATTCATGAGGCTCTGAAATGTGGCAGGGGCGTTAGTGAGCCCGAATGGTATTACAACAAATTCATAGTGCCCTTCGTGTGTTCGAAAAGTTGTCTTCAGGATATCTTCATCTTGAACCCGAATCTGATGAAAACCAGCCCTTAAATCCAATTTGGAGAAGAATTTAGCTCCATGAAGCTCATCCAAAAGCTCATCAATAACAGGAATGGGGTATTTATCTTTGATTGTTATGTTATTCAAAGCCCGATAATCTACACAAAATCACCAACCACCATCTGCTTTCTTTACTAATAGAACTGGTGATGAGAATGGGCTATTACTAGGTCTTATCAATCCTGCCTGAGAGAGTTCTCTAACCTACTTCTCAATTTCTGTCTTTTGATAATAAGGGTACCGATATGGTCTCACATTTATGGGCTCTGCGTTTGGTTGTAAAGGAATGCAGTGATCATGTGGTCTTTTGGGAGGGAGTTTATTGGGTGGTTCAAACACATGTTTGAATTTAGCTAAGAGATGGGTTATGTCAGGTGAGTAAAAAGTTGGTGGGGAATTTTGATTAGAAGGTAGAATTTGGAGGAGGAAACCCGTACCTTGGATACAACTGAATTCTTTATCAATTAGAGCTCCTATTCCATCATGTCTCAACCCCTGAAACATATGTAGGACTCCACCAAGATTAAATTTCATGGTAAGCTTCTTATAGTCTGTCTCGATAGGCCCAAGAGTTTCCAACCATTGCACTCCCAAGACTAACTGACATGCTGCGACAGGAAGAACATAGTAATCTTCTGTTATTGGCTTACCTTGAATATTGATAGTAAGCACCAAGCATTGCCCCACACAGTCTATTTTTTCGCGGTTGGCAACTTCAACTTGAAGTTTCTTCCCCTGAATTATTGGCAGACCATACTTTGTCACTAGAGCTTGATCAATGAAATTGTGAGTGCTTCCACCATCTATGAGAACCGTTACATTCTTATTTTTCAACTTACCCAACACTCTTAGGGTCTGGGGATGGTCAGCTCCAGCGATTGCATGAAAGGAGATTTGAGGTACCACCTCCTGATTTTGTAGCTCAGGTTCGGGTTCTATCACAGTATTCTCATCCAAGCTCTGTTGAGGAGTATCTTCAATCATAAACAGTTGTGGACGAGCACACCGTTGACCTGGAACAAACTTCTCATCACAATAATAACATAACCCTTTTTCTCGACGCTCTCTTGCTTCTTGATTTGTAATTCGCCGAACCGTAGAGGGAGCCTTTGAACTTGAATTTCGCTACTGATCTGGCGGTGGGCCTAGGATTCTAGCTGTTGGATTAGAATTTGTCTTTGGGGCTATAAAAGATGGTTGAGAGTGAATTGGTTGATTGACCTTCTTTTGTAATTGATTTCTTTCCTCAATTAGTCGAGCAACCCCTATAGCATCCGCCAAGGTATGAGGCTGTTTAATTTTAACATCCAACCGAATGTGATCCCTAAGTCCTGCAACAAAACAACCAATAAGAAAATTTTCGGGTAAGCCATCAACACGGTGTGAAAGCCTTTCAAATGCTTCTTGATAATTTCCTACGGAAGAAATTTGTCTAAGCCAAGTTAAAGCTTCAGATGGATCCTCATAGTTAGTAGGACCAAAGCCTAAGAGGATAGCCTTGGTAAACTCATCCCAAGTAAGTGGACCTCGAAATTTCATCAGCCATCGATGCCACTGCAAAGCAATCCCTTCTAAATGGAAGGAGGCAAGCTGAACTTGTTGATCGGGAGCAACTCCTTTGAACTGAAAGTACTACTCTGCCTTGTAGATCCAACCAGTAGGATCTTCTCCATTGAACTTAGGAAATTGTAGCTTAAGGTGGTGGTGGTGAGGATCCCCAGGGTTATTGGGACATGAAGAGTTTGAGGATTCTCCTGGGTAGAATGGGTTAATTTCAGGTTGGGTAGTATGTGTACTCCGAGAGATTTGTAAGGCTTGAAGCTCTGTTAATATTGTTTGTATGGCAGCATTAACTTGATCAAAACCTGACTCATGACAAGCTAAGATTTCAGTAACCTCATTGCGAAATTCCGCATTGGTTTTGTTACGAGTATCCATGGCCGTAACCTAGCTCTAATACCAGTTGATAAGGACAGAAAATTGAGTAGAGAAGAAAAGAAGAATTCTGGGAGGGATTTTTTAATATTTTTCTTCTTCTCCCCTTTGAACAACACAGATCATTTAAATAGTCATATGCTGACAGCTGGACTTCAACAAACTAAACTAAGAAATCGCAATTATCCCACTACAACTAAAGACCCGTTCTTCCTAGAATATTGGACTGAACTAAATAACAAAAAATAGACTAAGTCTTCCCATATAACGAACTAAGGCCCATAACAATCGAAATACCACCCAAAATCTGAAGTTTTAATTAAGTGGAAGGGAGCTTCAATTGAAGATGCTACCTGGGAGAATGAACGGCGATTTACCAAGATATATCCATCTTTCATCCTTGCGGACAAGGATTCTTAAGGGGGGAGGATTGTTATAGGCCTTAGTTCATTATATGGGAAGACTTAGTCTATTTTTTGTTATTTAGTTCAGTCCAATATTCTAGGAAGAACGGGTCTTTAGTTGTAGTGGGATAATTGCGATTTCTTAGTTTAGTTTGTTGAAGTCCAGCTGTCAGCATATGACTATTTAAATGATCTGTGTTGTTCAAAGGGGAAAATAAGAAAAATACTAAAAAATCCCTCCCAAAATTCTTCTTTTCTTCTCTACTCAATTTTCTGTCCTTATCAACTGGTATCAAAGCGTAAGAGGATAGCCTTGGTAAACTCATCCCAAGTAAGTGGACCTCGAAATTTCATCAGCCATCGATGCCACTGCAAAGCATTCCATGAATCAAAAGGCTGACTTCTAGCCCTATCGAATCAGTGCCTATGTTTCGTATGTTTTCGGACTTCACTAAAGACGAATGGGACCATTACCTAAGACTGGATTCCCCTCTCCTCCTTATGCAAATACCCTAGTCAGAATTTTTTACCATCAGCTGCAAAACAATTTATTCAGTGTGTGCCTACAGTTCATGATCAACAAGCAACATTTGTCCTGGTCACTAACATCTCGGCTAATGATGGAACACTGCCCAATACTCCAGCCAAAGACAACTCCTAGGATGTTTATGTTTGTCCCTCCAAAAGAAATTGACGAACAGATTGCCACTAAGGAAGCTAAGAAAAGGGCAGCCCCAGTGCACGAAGGCGGACCACAAGGGCCTATAGTACACAGCCTTGCTAGAAATCCAATGAAAAGAAACTAGCCCACATAAATCCAGCTCTTGCTAGAAATCCAATGAAAAGAAGAAGCATCCAAATGATATTGAATGCGGAGGTTCTATCGCTTATACTCGCAGAAAAAGGGCCTTTTCTCTTGGAGCTTCTGGTACCAAAGAGCTGAAAATGTGTAAGAAGATTGTTGCAGTTTGTTCTCGGGCTAAAGATCATGGGCAATTCAAAGCTGGTCATGGAAACAATGCAGAAGACAAGAAAGTGGTGTCTAATGTGGAGGCACAAGATGATTCTGGAGGAGTGTCTTCGGACACTGAATAGGTTTGTTTCAGTCAAAACTAATCATGTCCTGCAGATATCTTGGTAAAAAGGCCTCGAGTACAAAAGTCAGTGAGTCATGGTGTGATACACCCCCGAGGTGTATATTCCAGTTTCTACAGTTTGATAGTATGTTTAGGTCTTGCTAGGAAAATTTAGATTTGAGTACCGATGTGCTACACTATGTAATTTCCATTTCCTTTAATAAATTATAACATTTAAAAAAAGAAACTCAAGAAATTACTCCATAAAGGAACTTACACATTGTCTCAAAGACCTTGAGGCTCAATTCAGTTCAGGAATAAAGTCTCAAAAATGTCTCAACTGATATTTTAAACCATGGTTCTTGATAAATACATGTCTCTAACATGAGTTAAGAGAGTGCTACTTGCTTGGGAAACATCGTATAAAATCTCCAACATGAGTTAAGATTTTGCAACTTGATCTTTGATTGATGCTCTCCCTTTTATCATCCTATATAATGATTATCATATTATGATTTTAGGTCTCTGATATTTATCCCCTTTGTCTAGCAATTATTGTCTAGAGTTTTCATAATCAAATAATCAAGCTTTCAGGAATGTTTTGCATTCAAATGATAGTAGCAATTCACGGTTTCTTGAGGCTTAGTTCTCTAGTAAAGCACTGTCAAGGGTCCAGTCTTAAGTATTAGCTAATATACTATGTAAAAAGATTCGTATATTTCAAGTCAAATTATTATTGGTGCATCTTACTTGCAGGCTATTGGACTTGAGGGAGATGTCCGCAAGCAGGAAGATGCAAAAAGAGTTGTCGAATCAACTGTTAAGCATTTTGGCAAACTTGACATTCTTGTGAATGGTGCAGCAGGCAATTTTCTTGTCTCTCCGGAGGATTTATCTCCCAACGGATTTCGAACAGGTTATGTATCTTGAAGCATGGTTTTGGTTCCATACCTTTACTCGTTTATCCATAAAAGGAGCCTGAGGGCCCATTCTGCTGTGCATTTTGGGGTTTGGAACTATTGAAATGACATTGAACCACTCAGAGGTGTTCCTACTTATAGCTAATGAGCAACCAACTCTAGTTTCTGAATGGTGCGAAAGAACTTCATTGCAACAGAAATGAAACAAATAGGGAAAACTGGAGGTGGTCACCAGAGAAAACAATCAAAAGCAGTTGCATTTTACAATGCACTTGCAATTTTATTGTAACCAACCCAGTTCCATACATAGTTTTCCAGAAAACTATAAAAAGGGCATCACAGTGCACGAAGCTCCCTCCTATACATGGTCCAGGGAAGGGGCAGACCACAAAGGGCCTATAGTACATGGCCTTACCTTGCATTTTCGCAAGTGGCTGTTTCCACGCCTCGAACCCATGACCTCCAAGTTACACAGCGACAACTCAACCGTTCCGCCAAGGCTCCCCTTCATCCATTGGCAGTAAACTACTACTAACCGAAACCAGCAGCAGCGTTATTTTAGTCTCAACTGAAATATTGAAAGAATGGCATCCCAAACTGGCTGCTATATTCTGACTTCCCTACAAGCAACTCATCGCATTAGTGTCATCATCATCATCAAGACCTTATCCTGATTAGGGGTTGATCTCGTTGCATTAGTGTGATAGAAATTTTTTCAAGTTGTCATACACATACAGGATATTAAATCTTGAACTAAGGCTTCCTTCTTTTATCTAATCCATCTTTGCAGTTCTGGACATTGATTCTGTTGGCACCTTCACTATGTGCCATGAAGCGGTAAAATATCTGAAGAAAGGAGGACCAGGCAAAGGACCTTCAGATGGTGGAATTATTTTAAATATAAGTGCAACTCTGCATTATACAGCATCTTGGTATCAAATTCATGTCTCTGCTGCCAAGGTGTGTCAGATTGCCTGTGCTAATATATGAGAGTTAGAATTCATGTCATTTTGTTTGACTATATGTTCTCTGCCCGACAGGCTGCTGTTGATAGCCTAACAAGGTCCCTGGCACTGGAGTGGGGGACTGACTATGATATCAGGGTCAATGGGATTGCACCTGGACCAATTGGAGACACTACTGGCATGAGGAAACTTGCACCAGAAGAGATGAAGAGCAAAGCTAGAGAATACATGCCTCTGTACAGACTGGGGCAGAAAAGGGATATAGCAATGGCTGCACTCTACCTGGCATCAGATGCAGGTTGGTGATCTTTTGGAATTGAATCTCTTCAAATATCACTAGTGCTTCTGCTTTACTTTATCCACACTGACAAAATAGACTTGACCGCATGCATATGGCAAAATAATGAAAAAAGATAAAAGTGAGAGGCAAAGAGAAGTGGGAAATTAGGGTGAAGAACGGAACATGGGGAGGCAGATGGTTGGTTAGTGTAGAGAATTTCATTTACCTTAAGGCCATTTGCTTACCAAGAAATGCTTTTCACTGTAAAGGTCCTTTTGGGGAAGCCATTTCCATTTCCTGACTCTATGACACTTC
This sequence comes from Warburgia ugandensis, assembly GCA_035236585.1. Taxonomy (NCBI): domain Eukaryota; kingdom Viridiplantae; phylum Streptophyta; class Magnoliopsida; order Canellales; family Canellaceae; genus Warburgia; species Warburgia ugandensis. The sequence continues at coordinate 63,515,809 of CP141136.1, read as the reverse complement.
TCTAATTTCCAGTGAAATGAGATTTCATGTTTCAAACAGGAAATGGATTTGCCCAAAAGGGAGGTTTGATTTTCAGTTGGATGTGGATTTCTGGCTGAGTTAAATTTCCATGTTAAACTGAAGAGTTGATATCATGAAAAGCTGGAAATTGATTTCTATTTTCATCAAATCCTAGGCATTTCCACTAACCAAATAGGCCCTTAAGGTTAAATTGCTCAACAATTGGTAGGTTGTTAAGCCCTTTATGCATGACTGCTTGAGACCTATAACAGATAAGTGGGACAACTAGCCCGATAGTGCAAATGTCAAGTTAAGGAGATCATCTGAAATATAATTATGGAAGTCTAAGCATACATGTATTGGTGAGTCAGAATATCCACTGCTAAGACATTTATGAAAACTTGTCATTATAAATAATTTTTTTGTTCGTGCAATTCATTCCACAACTGTGTTCATGAACTGTGAAACCCCCCCATGTTGAGCATTAGGCCTCTGCCCTAGCATTTCTTTATGTTTCTATGGTTTCTTGTTGCCAATATCATCTGAATCTCATTCATCTACTTGTGAAGGTAACTATGTCAATGGAACAACATTAGTTGTGGATGGAGGACTTTGGCTAAGCCGCCCTCGTCATATTCCTAAGGAAGAAGTTAAGGAGATGTCTCGGCTTATTGAGAAGAAATCGAGAACAAAACCGACTGGTGTTCCGACCAGCAAGCTCTAAACTTTTATGTTAGCATCATTATGTTTTCTTCGGATCTAACACCTATTGATCAATAGCTTCAATTGAGGGCTTATTAGTTATTCTAAGGGTGATGATTCAATACAGAAGAACATAATAATAATTCAATCTAAGATCTCAGCATCAGTACCATTTTTCTTAATGTTTTCTGTAATTAGCTTTAATCTAAGGCATGTTTGAGCCATAGCATTTGAGCTGGCTAGTCTGAGCTCATCACAAATTTATGTAGTAAATGAGTTCTCCTTTATGTAGTGAAGTGTCTTTCTTCTGGATCTTACAGGTTCTTGACTACAAGTTCCTGCACATCGGTAAAGATTTGACCATGCTGGTCTTGTTAGTTTTTCTCTGCATAGCATTAGAGATGGCAACCGGTTTGGTTTTTGAAGGGACCCAACCTGAATTGACTCGACCTGCCATGTTGCCATCCTGCATGGCACACAGTATGATGATCAGGAGCGTAAATCTGACGGTGATAGAGCATGCGACTGGCTCACACTAAACAGACGACTCCATATCCTGGATCAACAGGGGTTGTTTTCGCACATTTTGATAAAGTAGTGATGCATTGAATTTGCATATCCTGAAAGAATGAATACGTCAATGCCTAGAAACCAGATTAACAGTAGTGACTGCTGCAGGTGTCCAAGCTCTAAATGCAATCTTGTGTATTACTTGGAAACTATCGTAGCTGAAGAAAAGGAAGTTAGAAGCAGAAGGAATGAAGTAACGCTAAAAAGGGGGTATAACTTGCTCTTTAGCGGAAGAGTGCATTGCTTATTGATACCATTTTCCCCCAATAAAATTCCACAGCTAGAAGCATTGAAGTAAAACAGCAGATGCAGCATCCTAGGTACATAGTCCTGATTCAGAAATCAATCAGCAAACAAAAAGTTCAAAAATTTAGTATTCTTGATTGAGATGAGAATTCAGTGTTTCTGTTTCATTTTTATTTGGTTTTATAGCTGGATTTCAAAATGCTGTATGATCATTTGATGAATTATTCTGATATGCAAGTGTAAGTCAGTAACTTCATCTTTGATAAAAAAAATTAAAAAAATTGCCTATAATTTGAAAGTTTATTAGCTAAAGTCTCAGTCGTTAGGACTTTACAGGCATAAAATCGGGACATGAAAAATTGGAAAACTTATATTTCCCTAGTAACCTTTTCATTATTGGAGCATTTTTCTTGAAAAGAACACTTGTTTATTATCGGGCTTGCTGTGGATGAGCCAAATATCAAGGGCATGATTCACAAGGTTTATATGATCCAGTTTGATTAGTGCTGGATTATTCCATATATATTAATAATCACATAAATCAGATTACATAAGCCTCACAATCAGGCACCTAGTCGCTTCAAACCACAAATTTGACCTAAATTGCATATGGGGTTGAATTTTGGTGCATGGCCCCGTACACCCTTTTTTTTTTCCTCTCACAAACAAAGAATTACAAAGCAAATTACTCACAGACACACACAGTCCTAAATCTAATCCCTAGTCAAAAGCATGCAACTAAGCATACACTTTGGGGAGATGGGTGTTGTCTGCAACCAACTGCACTAGACATTTTTGGCCATGGCTTGATTAATAGTATGAAGTTGATGAATGGTTTGAATTGTCGAACATCTTCAGAAATAATATATCCATCCATCAAATACATGAACCATATTGATATACTGATCCGGGCATCAACTACGCCCAATAGCAAATTTACATGGGCACAAACTACTAGGTGGAAAAGAAGAAGAATATATCCAGAGCTCCATTCCTTCTGCACCATTTCTTGACATGAGAACTACAAAACACCAAAGAGGGGAGAAAACACCCAGCTCCTCACTAAATGATGAAAGATATCTTCCTGATCAACAACAAAGACCTTCACTAACAGATCCAAGCACAAAAGGAAATGGAAAAGCAAATGAATGCCCACGATTAGTTCACTATTTTACCCTGGATCCTCCCCCAAAGTAGCCAAAAAGCAAAACATGCTACCAGATTCTAAACTCTCAACAATCTACCAAATATAAGTCCAGCTCCAACTCCTAGCAGAATTGCATACAGCCACTCACTATTACATTGGCATCAACCAAACCATCAACATGCAAACTAGAGATTCAAACATTTCTACCATTACAACAAAATTCAACATGAAAGTGACATTAAAAATAACTAGAAGAAGAAGACCTACTTCTACAAGTGCATTCAGTTCAGTTCCCACATCTTCATTGACATAAAAACCAAAGTAAAGAAAGAAAAAAAAAACCATGTACAACCCAATCATCAAAGGGCTAAATCTGCTACTAGCAAATCACCACCACATTAGACACCATTCATGACACCAACCGCAAAACAAAAGAGAATCTAACAAAAGCAATGAGAAAAGAACAAGAAAAATCATCCTCAAATTTCATTTATCCATTCATCCCATTCACATTTGCGTTTGTAACTATTTATTACAGCAGCTCACATAAACACCTCTACAATGTCTAATCTAACAATCAAACAGAAGAACAAGAACAAGTTGTTCCAACTTCATGAAACCACTGGTCACACGACCTCATTCCAGCTCCCACATCCAAGTCCTCCATTTGAATAGAACTGCTCTTCTGAGGTCACATATCCAAGTTCTCCATCTGAATACTGCTCTTCAAAGGCACATACTCTCCAAGATACCCTCCAAGATGATCATATAAGGCACTCTTGTCAATCTCTTGATGGTGATAACTCTTACACACATAGTAAAACACACTCTGCACCAACAAGCCCACCAAATTGACCACCACAAGAACTCCAACCAAAAACCCACCAAACAAAACTCTAATAAAAACCCCATATCCATTCTCTCCACCACGAACAACAACAGCACCAAAACCACTCCCAATTCCACCACAAAGTACCAAATACCCAAAAACCAAAATAGCAGCCATTTGTGTCTTTCCCTGCAGCAATTGTCGGCTTTTTCGCATCGCAGCAATGCCGTAAACCGGCTCAAGAACAGATATAACACTTGCAAGGTGCCAAAGAGCAGTTATACAGACATGAACGACTAAAAAGAGAGCAAAGAAAGCTATGATTGAGAAAAACAGGAGAAGCGAATTATCAGTATCAATTGAGAAAAGAATGAGCATTACTACAATTCCAAAGATGAAGTAGTATATGATCATGAGGACGGCAACCCAGATGTATGTGATGAAAACCCTGTAGAAAACTCTTGGAATTGCTTTGAGAGTGGACGAAAATGTCGTGGGTTTTGAGGTATAGATAGAAGCAACTGTGAAAACAACTGCTGAAGTCGAGAGGAGAGAGAAAGCAAAGAGGAAAAGGAGGTAGAAGAAATGGAAGGTGAGGATTCTGCTCCATTGTTGCTGGGTTTGTGGAGATTCGGGATGAGTTTCAATGTAGTGGATGATTGGGTGGGTGAAGAGGGAATGGGCAAGTACAGCAAAGGAGAGAGGAAAGACTAGGGTTAGGGTTATGAGGGCAAAGGTTCTTGGGGAGGTGCGAGGAATGGAGATGGATTCTTTGAGGATATCTCGTAGGGTTAAGAACTGGAGTTCTTCTTGGGCTACTTCCATCCTTTTCAGCTAGAAAGAGAAACAGAGACGGAGAGAGAGGTGGGTGGTCGTCGAGGAGCAGATTTCTTTAGTTTTTGGATTTGAAGAGAGAGATCGGTGGTTGTGGATTCTGGGAAGAGATTTGTTTACTACAGTACCTAGAGGGAGAAAGTTAAAGATTGAGAAAGAGATTGGAACAGGTCTGGAGAGAGATTGAAACCGATTGTGGGTTTTGGGGAGAGAAATTTTCCAAAGAGAGAGATGGGCTTTCGGCAGCAAGATTTGTTTGGAGAGAGAGAGAGAGAGAGAGAGAGAGAGAGAGATCTGGATAAGAGGGGAAGAAGAGAAAGAGGGCCAAGTTGAGAGAGCGAGAATTCCGTGAGAGCACGGGTTGAAGGCATGAAAATAGGCTCTTGTAAAAATATAAAGTAGGGCTCTCAACCATAGGCACTTGTAGTCTACCCCTTTATCGAACCCGCATAGACATGAGCTTCGTGTACTAGGTTGCCCTCTATCTTTTTGGAAGATCTAAGATTGATGGCTCAAGAGGAGTACAGGTTCGTTTTCTCATGCATGGTAAAGAAAGTCTATTATGAAGATCAAACCCATTCATCCTATTAGGAATGACTTAAATAGGCTATACATTAAATTTTATATTTATTGGATGTTTTTAGCCTTTGTTTTTTGGATAAAAGTAATTGCCATCCATTTTTATTAATATTTAGGACTCAAAACAAATATTTAGGATGTTCCTAGTGCATTGGATGAACCGGAATTGCTTTCTTGATTCATAAGAAAAGGGGCGTGTACTCTTTCCTCTCCTCTTCTGTAACTGCTAGCCGACAGACAATTATAGGTTTCAAATGAAACAAATGTTTATTCAAGAATATAAATTATAGCAATCTGTGGTGTTCGTTGGTTGATCGAACCGCCTGTCTGAGCTTTCTAGACTTTGGATGACTAATGTTCCAAAATATTGAGAATTGGATTATCTTGAAATATGAAAAAATATGCTTTTGCTAGAATACATTGAGCAATATAAGGTCTACAATCATCCAGTAAGAAGTAGATTTTTAGAAGTTATAATCATCCAATTACCTTGACATTCAGAAGCTAGAGATGAATGGGTCTGATCAACCAGCAGTAGCACACATCCCACATGAGTCGATAAGATTGGCTGCATTATACCTTGAGGTCACGGGTACAAGGCATGGAATCAGCCTCTTGCAAATGCAAGGTAAGGCTGCCTACTATAAGCCCTTGTGATCCGTCTCTTCCCCGAACCCCGCATAGGCGGGAGCTTCTTGCACCAAGGCTGTAATGACTCAAATTTTGAAGATATTTTGTATCACTTTTACAACCACTATCAATCATGATGTTTTCATTTTCCAATCAGTTATAATAGTTTATTTTGAAAACTAATATATGTTTAATGATATTAATAGATTGTTAGATGTTTAATTTTAATTAAAATATGAAACAAAGGAATTTGTAAGAACAATTAGTATCATTAGATTCTACACTTGAAATGGAATACAACGCTTCGAAGAACACTGAAAACAGAGCTCGTATGACCAAGTTATGGGCTTTTGAACATAGAGGGTATTTTTGTAAATTATGTTTAAAAATCTAAATGGCCCGAAAACACAGGGGGTCGTTCTGATAACGACACCCCCTATGTCATCTTCTTCCTTAGGCCAGGTGGTGCTCATACTTGTACGGAGCCGGAAAAATGCGCAGCACCGCCATGGGACTACATCACCTTCTGCACTCTATAAATTCCCTCCACCCCCTCTTCCAAAATCAAGCTTTCTACTCTCAAATTGCTCCCAAAAAATAGATCAGACAACAAGGGTTTGTAGCCATGTTCAAGACCCTAACTGGGCAGCATCGAGGGCTCCCCAAGTACAATTCTCCTCCCCACTCTACTCCTCTCTCTTCCCTCTCCCTTTTCCCCCAGATCTCGACCGGATTTGGTAGGTTTTTTGGCCAAAAATCGTCGGATTTCCAGGGAATAAACTAGACGGGTTGATAACCCATCCAAGACAATGCGTCCTAGGGACGCACGGGCATGACACACTCCCTGGGGCAACCATCGTACGCGCTGTGGGCGGGCAAGTTCCCAACTCGACCGGGACGCATGGGCGTCCTGGGAGCCAAGACACACCATGCCCGCGTCAAAGACGTGTCCGCACAATGCTGTCCAGGACGCATGCCCTGGAACGACCTTCGGGCATGCGCAAACATGCGGCGGCAGTCCTGGCTCTACTGGGACACACGCGCATCCTGGGAACCATGATGCGCGGGCCCTATGCAGACAATTCTAGTTCGTCTGTTAATGTGTGACACTAAAAATGTAATTAAGGAAGCTATGTAACTTCGATTAACAATCCAAAAGAATAGTTGTATTCGTATTAACGACGCGGACCTAAGAAGACTATAAAAGTTAGGATCATAAGACTATTTTACAGATTATAGCATAAAAACCATAAAAATCTCATAGATCGGCAAGATCAAAGATGATCAAAACTCATAAATTGATCCATTTGATATATTACGAGATCAATATACCTAGATCAACCCTAAATTACATAAATAAACCATTAGAAACCCACAAATCAGATATATATAACCTATAATATAGATCTAGCCGTTAACCTATAAAATAGAAAATAATATTTGGATTCTTATTTCCAAATAATATCCAGGCCTTCACCAAGGTACGCTAAGACTCTCATTGAAGATGGACGTGAGTTAAGTGAAAGCTAAGTGGCAACGGTCGAGGTAAGTAGTCTGATACTACTAAGATTTTTAAATGCATTCTAAACCCTAAGTGATTTACTCGACTTTATTACCGTAGTCTTATATGCTTTTTGAGGTATGATGTCTTTATACGAGCATGCGGAATTGTCTTCATGATTTATAGACTTGAATGCGATTACTGGCATAAATAGATTTTATGCACCGCTCGCATGTTTTGAAAATAATTGCATAAATTGCCTAATTACGATTATTGATATTTGAATTAATTATATATGCTTTTTGGGCTATTGAGCCTAGCGGGTACTATGCTAAGAGGTTATACAGGGTTGGCCTCACGGCCTTTATCACAAAAAGTGGATGGTATCACTGTCAAAAAGGCATTGTCCCTTCCCTGACTGCTGTGGTAAATAGGGACGACCACTGGAGGTGTTCACGACAACCTTTCGAGGACATATCCATAGTCGTTGTGGAGGCTATGGTGGACTGGTCTCTAGGTATTGAAGACACGATTCCAGATATGTTTTGGTCGTGAGCATAGTTGGCCCTATGATTTCAGTGTTATCGATCTGCATATAGCATTGAGATGATCGTATATGAGTACTCATGACCAATTGGTGTAATGTTTTCACCTAGAGACTCATGTGCATGATACTTATAGTGATGATAGCATCTGTTTTGAATAATGACTATTTTAAGAGTTTCATTATTATTATATTTTACTCATTGGTTTGATGTGTTGTCGAGGTCTCATTACTTAGATCTATTGATTTCTATTTTATGATTTTGGTCATATTTAGAAGATTAGATTTGCGTACGAACTCCATGGTTGAAATTGCATCAATGAGCTTACGTTTTATGTACAAATATGCATGTTTACACAAAAAAGAATCAATAATGTTTTACATAAAAAGCTCCTTAAATTATGCATGTTGCATGACGAGTTTTCAAAATAGTAATATCAGATCACCTATTGAGTATGAGGAATACTCACCTAAATATATTATTTTTACAGATTAGCTCCAAAAGGTTTAGCTGAGGCATTCGGAAAAATAATAGCGCTACTATCAAATGAATGAAGAGAAGACAAGTATAAACGTAAATATACAATTTACCTTTTGGGCATGTGTCTATAATTACTATAGTTGGACTGTACGCTGTGACTGGATAGACCTAGAAAATATTTATGATTTTCTTCATTTTCAAAATTTCCTTGCTTATCTTGAAAGTAAATGATACTCGGAGTTTTCAAAATGAATTTAAAATATAAAAAATTTGCTGCATTGCATTGTTTTTCTAAGAGTATTTTCAATTAGGGATCAATCCTGCCTTAGAAATTAGTTTTGCATTTTAAAAATGCATGTGAAAACCCAGGTCGTCACAAGGGCTGCCCTTTATTAATGAGATGAACGAGCTAGATCATATAAAGATGGGCTTCATAAGTTATGTTTGCTAGACTGCACCTCACAGTATCGTCAATTTAGTATTCCTTGTAGGAAAATGCCAAGAAGAAAGACACTTGGGCAAGAAATACAAATAAATGAATAGGCTTAGTTACATGGTGTTTGGTCCTTGTTTCTAACATGAGTAGGGCTTCCTCTTCAATAAACCTTACCATTCGTTTGTTGGTCCAATATGTAGGTTATGCCCAAAATATTTTTCCCATGGGTAGGGATGGCAAAGGGTTGGGTTGAGTAGATTTTTGGTTGACCCTAACCTGACCATAATGCTTTTATCATGATCCTAACTAACTTTGGTAATAACTTTCTGGCCCCAACATTGTCAAAATAAAAAAATTATTGACCCTAACTCTAATTTGTAGGGTCAATTTAAGTTAGGCCCCCTAATTAACCCTAAAATTTGAAGTTCTTAAGCACTTAAAAAATTGATTGATAATAATTATCAAATAAATTTTGAGATAAAATATTGAATTAATAACTTAATTATTAAAAAAAAAAAACCCTTGCACTTAGAATTTCAAAGAAATATATACAAGAGTGTTTTAATTAATATATAAATATATAGAAAATGTTCAAAACCCTAACTTTTTATTAACTGACACTAATTCAACCCCAACATGAATTAGGATCATAATTTTTTACCTTAGCCCAACCCTAACAACAAATTTCTTATCCCAAACTTTACCTTACAGGTCAATTTTTCCTTAATTAGTAAGATCCTTGGCCATCCCTACCCATGGAAGACCCTAACTAATTTCACTTTTCCCTGGGATGCTTAGGAGTGTGAGAAGAGGTGCCATTTCTTTTTCAGGCTTAATGAATTTCTTTATGGATCTAGAGGGTTCATGTGAGTCTTCATTTCTCTGGTCTATTAATCTTCTTTTAGTCTCCCACTTTGACTTGGAGTCTGAATCTTGAGTAACAGACTTTCTTGGCATGCGACCAAATCAGTCCCAACTCTTAAGCAATTCAGGTTCCATGCTATGCCACCATGCACAATAAGCTGCTCTTCATACTCGGCTTGTCAATTTAGTCAGAAAACTTGATAACTCAGTTCGGCTCAAAGGTGAGCCAAGTCGAGTTAACTCACCTATCCCCCAAGACTCGGCTCTCATACTTAATCCAATCAGCTTGCCAAGTTTAGTTGTACGAGCTCCTATGGCCTTAGAAACCTTCTAAAAGTCTCTTCGACTCGGCTGAGTCGATAATGTTTGATGTTGGTGGAGGTTCTGGTGCTGCATGTCAAAGTTCCGTGATAATGGCGTTCTATCTTTGGGTTTCCAATTTATTCAGAAAACTCAATTCAACTCAAAGGTGAGCCAAACCGAGTTAACTCACCCACTCACCCCAAGACTCGGTAGATAAACTCTAACAGATCCTTCCAGTCTAAAGCTCAAAAAGCACATTACTTGGATCAATGAACAAGTGGGTCCCAGCCAGCTGATATTTTTACAATTAAGAGTAGGCTAATATACATCAATTATTTGACTTTAATAGATGGAGAAATATTAATTGGACACAGGGCACCCAATGCAGCCTGATATCACTGACGTGTCAAAAGATGATTGGAAACCCTTAAATAAAACCCAATTAATTTTAAATGACAAAAGCAGCCCTATCACAAAATACACAAGATCTTGGGTGTTCCTCATTATACACTGTACAGCACTAGGATACTGTATACAAATCACATAAAATTTTTATAATAAAAAATAAAAAAAATTCATATATAGTTTAAGGAAAAAGGAGAGTGTTGGTATAATGATTGAGTTGTCATCATGTAACCTAAAGGTCACGAATTCGAGCTGTAGAAGCAGCCTCTTGCAAAAATACAAGATAAGACTGCATAATATAAACTCTTTGAGGTCTACCCCTTCCCCAAACCCACATGGGTAGAGCTTCGTGCACCGGACTGCACTTTTTATATAGTTTAAGGATCATATGATATTGGAATATTATGATGCGTATATGCACAAGAAACGATTGCTTGGATTTACACAAATTTTTAGAAATGGATTCCTCCTACTTAGGAAACCAGGGTCAAATCTAGAGCAATATTAGAGATTAACATATACATTACTAGTCCTTGTTCGATCTTGTGAGTCAATATCAACAATGGAAATAATTTTCGATGAGATTCGGGATCGACCGACCGTGTCAACACCGAATCATGTATTTTATGGTTGACGCAGTAATATATCTTTACTACAAAATCCTCTGGATTGCCCATGTGGTGTTGCTTGTTGTAGCATGCAGATGATCACTGCATTATCAACTGGTTATATTATCAAATGCATTACTCCAGCGATGCTTATCTCTGATAACACATTGTTTAGTATGTATGACTTGGCAAACTTGGTCCAGATGATCTTAACTTTTGTGGGTATTGGGTATAAAATGAATGCCAATAATAAATTTTAATCAT